>JAEMBT020000001.1:5258219-5958219 GCA_018873245.2 Archegozetes longisetosus
ATTCTAAGCAGCCTGCATATCTAAAATGCGACCAACAACTTTCCAAACCCTATTCCAAAAAAACTGAATTTAAATTAGTTTTTTGAAAGATTTATAGAATTTTGAAACATTTGTCATTACGATTTGAATCTTTGCAAAGCTATTATCGCGATAAATAGTAAGTCATAATAAGATTCAATAAAAATATCCTCTTCTTCATTGAAAGAGTGCATGTATTTGAAAAATTGTATGAAATAATTGTAGAATAGTTTAGATTAAAACAATATTTATTTAAGTCAGTGGCTGATCAGAGGGTATTTAATAAAATGTGGACTTACTTTAAATATTTATGTAATTTTGTTGACTTAATTTATTAAAATAAAAACATGCTTACAATCAAAGAGAAAATAGGAATCAAATTATTTGATGTTTATTCACAGTAAGACTTTTGAAAATGGCAATAATTTTTGAATATTTGGCTTATTCTTACAACGTCACAAAGTTATTGTTAAAACACGAAATTGAAGACAAACGATCAAATTCTTATATTATCCTCATGTTTTGATTTTCAGTTTTAACCATTGATACTTTGCGCAAATGATTAATTTATTGCTAGTTCGTTGTCATTTGATTGTAGGTAAGATATTTTTGTATAGAAATTAAACTCAAATGAATTTTTAATTATTCATATCTTTCTTTTGACTCGTTATTGATGTAATTTTGTTTAACTTAAACTTTTTAATCATCATAATTTGTCACATTTTCTTTATGCATATACACAGATATATGTGATCGCTTAAAAGAACTTCTGAGATTTTAAGATATTCGAAGTAATTAGATTTATTTCAACTCAATTGTATGTTAATTGAAATTCTTGATTGAATCATATATTAATCAAGCATATAATTTATTATGACTTATTTCAAACGAAGTTGTGAAATAAAAGTTTTTTGATCAATTTATTTTAACTGCTATCAATTTATCCAATATTTCAAGACTAATGTCACTTCAGACATTTTTCAAGCAGTTAATTTTATTCATAATGCACAAAATCATTACCAAAGACTCAAGTTCTTCGTATTTAGAGCCAATTAAAAAGCTATGCTCAGATACACATTTGTTTACACAACAGTCTTTACGTTGACTACTCGTTGCAGAACTTTCTGTTTTCTATCAACTAGATAAGCTGTATTTATCATTAAAATATAGTTTATATGATTGATTAATGAGAAAATTTGATTTTAAAGTTACATAAGACCATTTCATGTGTGAGAATACAACCATGTGTTAATCAAATTTGCAATGAGTGTAAGCCAAAATGAATTGTTTTCTATTAATTTATCTTATTATATTTTCTATTTAAAACTTAATATCTGCAACATTCAAGAAAATCATGATGTGTGATAAGAGAGCTGAGTTCACTGATAAAAAATATTATGAAACTGAAAGCATAATTGAGAGAGTGTGTGATATAAGGGAATAACGCATTTTGTTTTTAAATTTAGTTAACTCGATTCAATCAAATCTAAAATGTTTTAAAATGGATGAACTTCGTAACTGAAAATTTCGTAAATTTAATTTTAAAAATTTTAAAATTTGATTGTCGTGCTGTAATTAAACTAATGTTTGGGCATAAGAATCAAGTAAAAAACTTCATTTAAAAAACAAAAAGCTTTGAGCCCTTATTTCTCACATAGCTCTAATTTTTATTGAAGAGACATAATCTTTCTTAAATTGAGCCGATTATTTTCCCAATTAATTTTCTATGGAAGTGAATCGTGGCCGATTTTTTTCTGGCTTTAAAACGTGTTAACTGCATAAGCGCTAAAGCACTGTGAAAGCTATGAGTGAATCGTACCCAATGTTTTGCAATCAAATTAATTTATAATTAAAAGTAATAAACCTGTATTTAACATATTAAATCAATAGTGTTAATAAAGTATGAGGCATTCCTAGAAGGATTTGTCTGCAAGTGGCAGGGTTGATTTTATAAAAAATAACAAACCTTGCGTGGCCAAAAAATCAGCCACGGTTCAAACCGAAGGTTAATAACTAACCTCTAATTTTAAACTTTTAAATTCTGTTACATATTTTTGTCAATTTTTATTTAGCACGCTTCAACACTTAATCAATATAGTTACTATATTTTAATAGAAACGAAAAGTCGAACCATATATGATCCGGATTTAAAGTTTTTTTATACAGAACACAACTGTATTTTTAAAAAATCTTTATCTTTGCTTAATTGTTACAATTTATGTATACTGTTGAAAACGTGACAGAACTGAATTAATTCTTGTGGAATTTTACAAAAAAATACGATTTTTGTAATAAGATATTAAACATATAAAAGAGCTTTACTTTTATTCTAATTTTAGAAGTCCAATCAAGTGAAGCAGTGGATGTTTCATAACTCTTCTTAACTTAACGTATGAATTTAAATCCTTAAAAGAACATCAAATTAATATAAATATACTGGAAAAGTATTTGCATTGCATAGATACAGCAGTAGTAATGCAAGGATAAAAAACAATGACAGATGGTTTCATTGCCACTGGTTCTCAAAAATTGAGCAACAAACAAGTAAAAAATATATAAAGCGAAGTAAAGTAAAAATTATTTTTCATAGTAAGTTGTATATTTTTAAGGAACACATTAACAATTGAATTGGCAAGTTAAATATGGGTTACCTTAAGTTCATCTTCACGATTTTAATGCTGGCCAAGTGGGCTACTGAAATAGAATCTCTTGGAAGCAGCTGCAAAGGAGATCTTGCGCATAGCCGTCAATCAGATTTCTGGTTGGCTAAACTCCCACACAATATGGATTTGTCAGCTTTCAATTATGACCCTCCGAATTACAAAGTCTTCAGAAACGTTAAGGACTTTGGAGCTAAAGGTGATGGTGTCACGGACGATACTGCAGCCATCAATTCTGCAATTGTTGCTGGCAATCGATGTGGTCTCGGCTGTGACTCATCGACAGTAACCCCCGCTATCGTCTATTTCCCACCGGGCAAGTATTACGTCAGTAGACCTCTAGTACAATACTATTTCACCGAGTTCATTGGTGATCCACATAACTTACCAACTCTTGTGATGGCACCCAACTTCGGTGGCGGCATCGGTCTCATCGATTCCGACCCATACGCAAACACCGGTAACTCATACTGGACCAATCAGAATAACTTCTACCGGCAGGTACGCAACTTCATCATCGATACAACCAGGGCCCCAGCTTCTTACGCGGCTACCGGAATCCATTGGCAAGTAGCACAAGCGACAAGTGTGACCAATGTTCATTTCAAACTGTCCACCGAACCCAACAATAAACATCAAGGTATCTGGATGGAGAATGGATCTGGAGGCTTCATATCCGATCTAACCTTTGTTGGTGGCAAATTCGCTCTATGGGTTGGAAATCAACAATTTACATCTCGAAATTTAACTATCAGCAGAGCTCAAACTGGTATTTATATGAACTGGAATTGGGGCTGGACTTTCAAATCTGTTTCGATTGATAACTGTGAAATCGGTATTGAAATGACCAGTGGTGGTGAGAACAATCAAGCTGTTGGTTCTTTACTTTTGATGGACTCGCATATCTCGAATACCCCGATTGGAGTCAAAACTGGAACGACCGATCATTCGAAACCACCGTCTAGCGGAGCTTTGATTTTGGACAATGTCAAGCTTACCAATGTTAGAACAGCGGTCGGCCATTCTTCTGGTAGAGCTATTCTCGAAGGTGGTACAAAAACAATTGAATCTTGGGGTCACGGAAGAGTCTACGATAGAACAGGAAGTGTACACTTCAACGAAGGCCCACTTCCGGCTCCGTCAAAACCTGCTGTGCTTTTGGACTCGAAAAGCCCTAACAAAATCTTTTTCGAACGCAGCAAACCTACTTATCTCGATGTAGCCCTAACTGACTTCGTGAATGTCAAGACCGAAGGTGCCAAAGGTGACGGCAAAACAGATGATACTCATGCTATTTCAAGTATTCTTGCTAAATATGCGGGTTGCAAAGTCATTTACTTCCCTGAAGGTACTTATCTCATTAGCGATACTGTCTTAGTCCCAGCTGGTTCCCGATTGGTCGGCGAGGCATGGGCAACTATCAGTGCCACCGGAAAAGCATTTTCAGATGCTAGTAAACCGAAAGTCATGTTTGAAATTGGAAAACCAGGCGAGCAAGGCGTGGCAGAATTAAGTGACTTAGTCTTTTCGACTCACGGACCCGCCCCTGGTGCTATTCTTGTTCAATTCAACATTCGCGATCCTCCTGGTCAGCAAGGAGTGGTCGGACTATGGGACTGTCATTTCCGTGTCGGAGGCGCTAAAGGAACTGAAATTGAAGACTACGACTGCGCCAAATTAGGTCCCCTTGGTAAAGCTGAATGTTTCGGTTCATTCCTGATGCTACATTTGGCACCTACTTCATCTGCATATCTCGAAAACGTCTGGGCCTGGGTTTCCGATCACGACCTGGATGGTAATAATCAGATTACAGTCTATAACGGAAGAGGTATTCTTTCCGAAAGTACTAACGGTCCCGTTTGGATGTATGGAACCGCTTCAGAACATAGCGTCCTATATCAATATAACATCGTTAACTCCAAAAACGTAGTTATGGGTATGATTCAGACCGAGACTCCTTACTTCCAAAGTGCTCCCGCGGCACCAAAGCCCGTCACTGTGAACAGCGCTTTCCACGATCCGGACTTTAGTCACTGTCCAGGGGGCTCTGTTACTTGTCCCATGGCTTGGGGTCTTCGAATTCAAAAATCTTCTGATGTTTTCGTTTACGGAGCCGGTCTCTACAACTTTTTCCAAAACTATAACCAAGATTGTCTTAAAAGTGAACATTGTCAAGACTTTATGTTATCGATAGAACAATCAGCTAGCAAAATTTATATTTATAATTTAAACACTAAAGCTTCTGATAGCATGGTTGCTGTTGATGGTAAAAGTGTGGTTCCGCAGAAAGATAATAGGGCTCAGTTCTGCTCCACTATTGCTGCATTTTTAGAAAAGTAGTTTTAAAATTCAAATCAGAACTATATGCATGTGTCATAACTAAACTATTATTTTCTGATTAACAGTAATAAAAATTTGAATTTGTTCGTCAGTAAAATATCTAGTGTTTAAAAATAGATATAGTGTTAAAGTAAAGAAAAATTTCAAGATAATTTATACCAATATTGAAGATGTATTATTAAAGTACTTGTAGAATGAGAATGGAATTTAAGTATAAGAACTTTAATTTCATTCATACAATCACTTATACCCTATTGATATTAATTGCCGTTCTCTGCAATATAATTAAAAACTTTTATTACAAGTATTTTTAAATACAAAATTCAATTATTTCATATACGAGAAGTTTGCACTTTTATTGAAATTGGGTTCCATGTCTTTACAGACTTATCTTTTAGCAAATTCTGAAGCGATTTAATAAATTATAAATTCTGACATCCATAATTAATTGGAAAAATTAACTTATTTACATATGACCACTTATATCTATACTATGACCGCTACTGTAAGGAATCAACTCTTGCCAGAAGTACTTTTCCAAATTAATTTAGATCAGTGATGGGTTTCAAAGTCGAAGATTTTTTTAAATTCAAACACGACTAATGATAGGTGTTTTGAATATAATTAAGAACTGAGAACTTTTTTAAAATTAGTATTCAGACATTTTCATATCTTGTACCAGTAAACGAGCCTTGAGAAGATTACGTACTTCTACCTAATGAGCATAAAAGATTTACGTACTGAAGGAACACATGAAGAAAATTTATCTCGATAAGTAAGTTCATAAATTCTTTCGTTCCGGAATGCATGTCAGCTTTATTTTTACTGAAATCTTAAGATATGGAAAAATCTATAAATGTTTTTGAAAACCTAAATACCAACTTGAAATATCAACGAAATTAACTTCATTTTACCAGGATGACCAGGTTTTACTGAGCTGTTTCCTGGACTTTGAAAGTATAAGGGGAACCAAGTTAAATACATTAGAGGAGAATTTCAAAAATTAAAATGTTAATTCGGGAATAGCAGTATTTTTTAAACAAAATTCCAATTATCGTTCTTAAATGAGAAATTATGACAAAAGTGAAATTAATGAAGAAATTTAAATCAATTTTTTGAATATCTATCATTAGATTTAGCATCTTCAAGTAGTTTAGCTGCGTAAACTTTAAATTCATTACGTGTTATTGAAAAATTGACTTTAGAGTAAATTTCAGCCTTAACTATTTAAACATTCACTAGGGCCAAAAAGTCTGATATATTTGAACTCTGCTCATCAGTCCGGTCACAATGGTACTCTCATTTGCTGTGAATCAAATTAGGCGAATCCTGGCGTCATCCCTTATTCAATATATCATAAATTTTTACCAAGACATTAACAATTAGAAATATTTAGTTTATTAACTAGATTAATTCATGTGATGACCAGGGCTGGTTTTTTCTGTGAAATTTTTCACGAAAATCGGTGCAATTTTCGGTGCAAATATTTTAAAAAGTCGGTGCAAATTTCGGTGTTTTGTATAACCATTTTTTAGTATTTTATTCATGTAAAAAGCTATTATAATTTACAATTAGCATTTTCTCAATATTTTCTTCAGTAAAACTCATTCTGTTATCTCTTAAAAAGGATTTATACATTGAAAAAGATCTTTCAACTGAAACAGATACAAGAGGTGCATATTTAAACTCTAATAACAATTGAAAAGGAGTATCAATGTTTTGAATTTCTTTCAAATCTGGATTTTTACTTAATGACTTATTAAATTTATCAAGTGCTGCACCAGATAATCTATTGGCCACTTTATTTAGTATTTCAAATTGTTCGGTTAATTTCAAACCATCAGTTTGAATATCTATTAAAGCTTGAGTAAGAAATCTATATTCGTTAAGCTCAATTAATTTCCTTTTTAATCCCGAATCTTCAAATAATTTTTTGGCATTTTTAATCGATTCACTTTTGTCTTTCAAGCTTTTTATGAATTCGTGAACTTTATCAAAGTTTTCGATGTAATAAAACACAGCGTCAAACCAAGTACCCCAACAAGTGGTAACTACTTTTGGTGGCGGACTTATACTAGTTAATTTCTTGAAGTATTGTTTTCTAATGGGAGCCTTTGATAAAATAGATTTAGTCTCAGAAATCAATTGATTTATATCTATGTTTTCCAAACGAATCACTTCTGAAACTCGATGAAGACAATGTGCCAAACATGTTACATGTTTTAAGTTTGGATAAGTATTTTTTAAATTTGATACCGCTTTTAACATGTATGTTGCTTGATCAGAAATTATTAATTTTAGTCAATTGTAGTGAATAGTCCCCTTCCAAATTAATAAACAAATATCATTAACAGCTTGCCAAACTGTAACATTATTGATCTCATCTAAATATCTGACAGCAACCAACATAGGCTTAGACTTTTCTCCATTTAAAATCCGAACAAGAGCATTAAAAACATAGCGTTGTTGTTTGTCAGTAGTTTCATCAATTATTAAATAAATTGAATTTTCACCAACCTTAGATCTAATTAATTCAAGCGTATCTTGATAAACTTGAGGCACATATTTTCTTCTTAAAGTTGATCTATTTTGGACCATTACATCCATTTCTCTCTTGAAAAACTTTTGAGTTGCAGGTAAATCAAGCTTAGCTAAAGGTATATCCACCTCCATAAACCATTTCGTAAGATTATAATTAAAACATTTTTCTCGATCCGCTAAATCTGATGCTTTCGTGAATGAATCCTGGATTTGAGTTTGTTTCTTAAAGCCCAATTTCGATTTATCCTTATGTTTTTTACTGCTGATGTGATCTTTCACTCGACTGGCCCCATGTTTTGAATCATAAAACACTTTTTTTTTCACAAAAATTACAAAAAAGTTTCATATTTCTTCCTTTTGAATCCTTAATTATGGAAAACTATGGATATTTTTTCAACACTTGATTAATGGACATTTTGACTTCAGTAGTTTTATTGTTAAATGAACAATTTCAAATGAATTAGTAAATAAATAAGAGTGAAAATTTTTCAGTTTTGATTCCCAAGAGTTTATCAATTGAATTGTTTGACTTAAAGGATTAGTTTTTACAAAGAAAATTTAATCTTTAGTGGATAAAGTTCAAGGTAAAACTTTTATTGAAAAAGATATTGCATTCCTTGTATTTTAATCTTTAAATTACACTTTATCGGTGCGAAAACAAAGTTTCGGTGATTTCAGTGCAAGAATTAGTTTTTCGGTGATTTTCGGTGACTCGAAAATTAATATTTAGGTTATTCAATGTTCATATCAAACATATATGAGGTTTAGATTAACGTTTTATTAAAGGAAAAAAATCGGTGAATCACAGAAAAACCCAGCCCTGGTGATGACGTTTGTTATAAGAATTATTGGTCATTAAATATTGAACTAATTTATTAAAAATGAGATGAAATTCAAACTTTGCCAATGTAAGTCATGCACAGAACTTACCACTCATTATATTAATATTAATTATATTTATCGTTACTTTGTATAAAATACTTGAAACTAAGGTACAAAATTAGACCATTAAACATTCCAGAACTTCCATCTATTTATATGTTTTTATAAAATATCTACTAAAATTTTAAACATCTATAAAACATTGTTTAGTCAACAAATTATGACTATTCTTGTTTAGATATGTTGATTCTACAGATGAACATAATATATCATTAAAAAGATATCAAGGACTAAATGATATCTTGCTCACGCCATTCATAAATTAAAATAAACTTCAAACACGTTTTCATTATTACTTGAATATAATTCATATCTTGTTATATGTTTTGCATGCAAATATTGAAGATAAAATCAGAAATTCAACATTAAAATCAAGAATCGCATAAATAAAATTCGACACTAGGCGAACCAATAATAAGATAAAGTTATGAATTGAGAAATAGTTGTTGAACCCTGACAACACTATATTCGTAAAGAAAATAGTTTGCCTTCTAACTTGATATTCTAGTAAATTTTTATGGTTGCGAGTACAGCCGTTGGCATCAATACATTTTGAATACATCGAGGCATACTTCCGCAAAACTTTGTCAATAGATCGTCACCAATTGAGTCTTAAATTTCCTGTATCACAAGTCTCCATTTAGTCAAACTTTGTGATTTCAGAGTCTCTACTTTATCCATCATAATCTTCCACCCATTCTCAATCGGTTTAAGATCCAGTGAGTAGGCAGGCTAGCAAAGAACCTTGAGTTTACTTTTTTGAAACCTTTTTATACTACCTTTAACAGTATGAACGAGTGCGTTGTCTTGTTGTAAGACAAAAGAATCGGGATAAAGAACTTTCATAGTCGGTAGTAAATTCTCATGTAAAATATCTATATATTCCGCTTGTTTAATACTACCCATAATAAGTTTTAAAGTAGTCATACCTCTCAAACTAATGGCATCCTATATCACCAATGCAGGCCAATGTTTGGCTGTCATGTAATTTCGCCTTTTCACATCGAAGCATTTTATTTCTGAAGAGTTGAAATCTCTCATCTGCAAATGTTGAAATTTCCGACTTATCTGTAAATACTACCTATGACCAGTCATAATCTTGATATTCGAGACACCATTGTAGATTTTTTGTCAATGTGCAACTGAGTCATAGGTATTGGTTTTGGAACTAACCTGAGATAAGCTCTTCGACTTAAATGGCACTAAACTGTAGCGAGATGAACAGACAAAAATTCTTTATTACAATCTATTTTAGCGATTCTTGCTGTCGAATACTTGGGGTGAGGATTGACCAGATTTGATATGCGTTTTGGTCATTTATTTTCAACTTTCAGGGTCAACCTCATAATGGTCGCGGATTAATACCTTCTCCACGGTCAATTCTCTTTGTTATACGATCAAGAAGCTTGACAAACCCTTGCTATCAATTATATAATATAAGATATAATGAAAGGGTGTTCGAAAAGTAAAACAACTTTTTTTATTTTATTTATAGAATGAAAACAAAAAGAGATTTCTAAGCGAAAATTTCGAAAACCGAAATCACAAGGCGATTAATGCCTGATCATCAAATTTGGTACCACTAGCATATCCAATTTGATGCTGTGTATTGTCCGTCATCCCAGTAGCCAGTTGAGGAACCACAGGAGCCCTGGGGGCCCACTCCCTATGGACCGTAGCGTTTTCACTTTGTGAAGACATGATTTGTGTTGTTTTGAGATGTTATTGAAATTCATTATTTTATAAATTGATTTTTCAACTGATCTGTTTGTATTTTTTAACGCTGATTCCGAATATGAAATTCAAATTTCTTTATATCGAATACTTTTCGAGATATTCGACTTTAAATATTTTATATCGAATTTTTCCACTTTAAGATATTTCATTATATGATATATGATTTCGATGTAGAATTTAACGCTGATTACAATTATGTAACCCGTTTTTCGATATCTATAATATCCTTAGAGAAAGTCGAAGATTCATTTTAAGCGTTTACTTTAAGGACATCTAGCGGATAAACTATAAGCTATACAGAGGTGGACCCATTGCCAATTTTGATCAGAATGATGACCTCCATTAAAATACACCATAAGATTCCGGGTGTATGGATAGCCAGAATCCCATAGACTTACTTTCATCGTTCTTTGTTTGATAGATAATTCCACATGTTTACTGATAACTTTAGGGTTTTTAGTTCCTGTCTCATATAAATTTTGGACTTTGGTACTTTCAGCGGGATCACATCGAAGTTTCGAAATATAGTTTCTAAAATTTTTATCGAAAAAAATTCGATTTTCTAAACTTAAAATAAACTAAATTTCGAAACGAAATACTTTCAAATATCTCAAATAGATTAAAATTGAACATTAATAAATAAGTCTAATTTCTGGAATAAGCTTGTTTTAACTATTGCAAAATTTTAGAGAAACTTCAATAGATTAGGAGGTTAGCAGATCGAGAGAATCTTAATGATAATAACGAAATAAGTTTTTCATTTATTAATAGACATTCTTTCGCAAAAGTTTTCTATTTTTCAAAGTTTTCTAGAATAAATTATGAATAATTAGACAGCTGAAAACGCTGGAAGTACAACTATCTTTGCTATCGGACAGCCTTTTCATCATATTGAAGCACATGGGATAATACATTAACACATGTTATATATTTGAGTTTAAGTTAATTTCCGGATACGTTGTGATATAATGAGTGATGTAAAATGAAAAGTCACAAAAGCACTGCAGAAGAGTGGTCTCAGCGGTACGAAGATTTGGAAGTAAAGAAGAACAAAGATGTGTGTGATATACTCGTATGTGAATATTGCTACCGTGACTTCGATTTTAAACACGATAAAAGCCGAAGAATACCGAACTTACTTTTCTTTCGGTTCTAATCGAAAATAACCGCCGCCGAATGGCATTACGTTAAAATACCCAAATTCGGCGTGTCTATGAATAACTGAGTTTATTTAATTAAAAATAATTGCGGTTCTACATCTGCAGTTCACAATAATTCGGTGTTTTATAAAGTTTACACCAACGAAATAAAGACAAACAAGTACAAAACTAAAGGGTATAAGGCAAAGTTGAGCTTAATTGATAATAAATATGCTAATCAATCCAACGAACAAAATTATACCAATGTTACTACTTTTATTATCAATTAATTGGTTTCTTAATAAAGAATTGAAGGAAATATCCCTATAGAAATCAAATGGGGCTTATCGTATTATTAGGGCTTCAAAACAGGGTTTTCGAAATTTTATTCGAAATTTCGAAATGCAAGCACTTTCAGCAAATCTCATTTTAAAACTAGAAGTGAAATATTTTGCCTTGTTATTTATTGTGATTTGATATATCATGTGAAAGTTCTTAAGATGAAATTTTAGTTGATGTACTTTTCATAATTATCAGTGCAAAAATGAGCGTAAAGCATTTATACTTATAGCTTGTGATATTATTTTTGTAAAATAGCATGCATAGAGAGTAACACTTGTACCCTAACAGCTGGTTGCTCAGATGTATTTGATAATACGCAAATAATAATGTTATTCTTCATTGCACTTGATATGTGTAATAAATACAAAAGATACGCAATACTCTTTTATTTGCTGACCTTTTACCTTTTAACGCGTTTGTAGTTTTTGAAGTTTTCTTTGGTTAATTTTAAAAAGTATTTCAGTTAAGTATAAAAAACTTAAATTTTTCCACCATTCCATCCATTGATCGTTAGTCTAGTTCTGATAAATATTGTTAATTAAGGGTTAACACGGTGCGATAAATAAACAAATATGCTTGACGTTCTCAAAAATGTGAATTTAAATTTTTAAAATTAAATCTGTAATCATTTCTTTTAGAAATGAATCCAAAATTGATTTTGGTAGTATTGCTTATCGGAGTCGTGATTTCACGTACCGAAGCTGGAATTTTAGGTTTACTTGCTGGCTATGGCGGATGTCAAACGGCATGCAACGCAGCCTGGGTTGCATGCTGTGCCAGTGCAGGAGTTGTTGCAGGTTTACGGCTAATATACAAAACATATTCTAATGGTTTTAAGTGACATTCTATACACTTAAATCTAGGCACCGTGACTGCAGGAACAGGAGCTCCGGCGGCTGTTTTGGCTTGTAGCGCCTTGCAAGGTGTATGCGTGGCCAGCTGCGCAGCGGTCTTTCTTGTTGCTCCAACTCCATAAGAAAAAGAATATAAACTCAGTCTGATCTGTTACAGGCAAATGGTCAGTGTGTAAGAAATAAGTTACTTATAAACAGATTTGCCTATGTCCTAACTCTTTTACATATGATTGGATTGGTTGGTGCTTAATATATTATTTGCTAACAACCGGGTTTTCTTATAAACAAGTTGCCAATAACCGGGTCAGATTGTAACTATTTCTCAATTCTTGTTATATTAATATGAAAATTATAATCAAACTAACTTTCAGTGTTAACTTACTTGTACCTAAGTTATAATAAATAATCACTTATACTGAACGATATAATTGATGTGATAAATGTGAATTCGTTGACATTTGCTTGATATTAGTATACAAATGGGGGTTCTGGTACTAATCGTTGTTCAAAAAAAAAGACATCATCCTTTTTGGGGTAAGCCAGTGCTAGATCCCCACTCCTAAAAAGGAATAGGTCTAGAGTGATTATCCGTCCCATTTTTGACGGGACAGTCCTGTCCTTTTAAAGATAAAAGACAGGAATCCCGTCAGACAAAAAACTCTATACAGGACAATTAGTTATCCCGTTTTCAACTTTCGTTTTGGAAAATGTGTTTAGAAAAATATTTCTTAGAAATTTAAACATTGAACTTATTTTACAAATGATAAAGGATTAAGAAACACAGTTTGATGTTTTGAACGCCTGTGGTTTAAAACCAAAATTTGTAGAATTAATATTTGCTACCTTGACTTATATTTGATATAAACCAGTATTTCTTACTTTTGAATAACCTTTGAAAGATGCCATTTCTAACAAAAAATATACCTTTGAGATCGACTAATAATATTCAATGTTTTAATATCAAAATGTATTGTTTGACACCTAAATATTTGTAATGATTAATAAAAGCGGCATTTTTCTTTTTAAAAATGTAAGAGGTCCCTCCTTTGATATTTTTGTCTCGTCATGACACAAGCCAGAGGTGGTCAACCTATTCCTGATTGGACTAAGGCCCAATAATTGAACAATAAGCCTCAAATTTAATAAAAATCATTCAGTTTTCTTTGCCCAAAAGTTCTATTATTTCATCTAAAATTTCTTTTGTCCAACTTTTGGTCCTGTTTTAGACTTAGTTGCGGTAGTTCTTATCGAGCGCTCCCAACAAGTCTTCCCTTACAAAAAGCAGGCACAGGTACATCTTTTCCCTGCGGGCGAACACTCGAATAGATCCGCGAAGGCACGCATCTCTGACCCTCTCACGCTTCTAGCTCGCTCCGGACCTGTGAACCTAAGGCTGAGGGTCAGCCTTAAGTGTTGCCCAGCGATCTTTTTAGCTCTTTGGTGACGACATAGTATATCGAAAATTAAGTTTAAGTCCCTTGAGTTTCGTATATTGACAATGCATTGTCACTAAAGTGATGATAAAGCATATACTGAAGCAAATTCAAACAACTAAAAGCAAAACTGTTATGACAAATAAAATGAATAATTTAGAAAAACACTTGTAATAAAAATGGTTTGGAGTGTGCATAAAATTTCAGTATTTTTGTAATTTTTCTGTGTTCTCAAATTTATAGTTTTGATAAGATATAATTTTAATTCCCGTAACAATCAGAACCAATATCTATTAGCTATGAGCTCAATTATTTCATTTACTATCAAGTCCAAAATTAAATTGGTTTTTTTACTTTAAATATATACTTTACTGTATATCACTGTAGTTAGTCGACTGTACGGACTAAATATGTTGAGATTACAGTGTTTTTCTATTGCTTTTAACGGAACGGCAAATAACTTTAACGTTTTGTCAAAACAAAATAACAGCAAATGTTTTTTATATAAAACAGATGTTTACAGAATTTGGGGATTTAACTAAATATGAA
Source organism: Archegozetes longisetosus (assembly GCA_018873245.2). NCBI lineage: Eukaryota > Metazoa > Arthropoda > Arachnida > Sarcoptiformes > Trhypochthoniidae > Archegozetes > Archegozetes longisetosus. The sequence continues at coordinate 5,272,775 of JAEMBT020000001.1, forward strand.
AACAAATTAAGTCTGAATCGATAAATGAATGAATTATTTAACTATAGATCTCGTCTTTGTTAAGACATTTCGGTAAATAACTCTCCATATGTCTGACCCAATTAGCACAGTCTTGAGCCGTAATATTATCGGAATTTTTGTGAACCGTTTCATACAATTGGTCCTCATTTTGTGGTTCACTTCTTCGGATATTATTCTTCCATTTGCTAAACAACTCTTCGATTGGGTTAAGGAATGGAGAATAAGGGGATAAAAAACCGGGTGGTGTCCATGGGCTTCAATCAATTGCATAACCTCTTCGGTCTTAGGAACCGAATATTGTCCATAATCAGGTATGCACCCAATATGTCATTTTCAGTGAAGTGGTGGAACAGTTGCGCCATAAAAGCCGCGTAATCTTCAGAATTGTAAGCGTTGTCTTGAATTTGGAAAAAGAACAGAGAGTTTTGATTCATTACTGCAGCGATTGAATAGTTTCGGCTCCGGATTTGTTTGACCCTTTTGTGCGCTTTTAACCCCTTAACAGATCGGCCATAATTTGATCTCGAAGTGATAGTAACTCCGAATTCTTCTACGAAATACATTTTCTCTCTTTCGATCATCATTTCGGTGTATTTAACCGCGCAATAGTGTAGTCTATTAATGACTTCGGGAGTGTTTCTGGACTCCGGGACAAACGACACGCGTTCAAAAGAGAAATGAAACGCTTGGAGAGTTCTATCAACAGTCGATGTCGATAGTCGTTTGACATCGGGAAAGGCAGCCAAACACTTGTTCTTTAACTGGCCCAAAGTCAATGTGCTGTCGTCGTCAATCCACTGACAAAGCTGTTCCTTTTGTTGGTCATTTAAAAGCTGCTTTCTGTGACCATTCGACCGCTTAGTCTTAACTCCAGTCGTACGGAAAGTTCGGTTAATACTGCGGACAGTCGCAGGCTTTACGCCAAACATTGAGCCGACTTCTACTGAATCTAAACCACTGTTCAACTTATCGGTAATCAATCCTCGTATCTCATTACTTATTCTTTGATTAGTCCTCTTTTGACTCAAATGTATGTTCATATTAATCTCTTCCATAATTTAATGGTTTAAAATATTCTTACAATACAATAAATGTTTACATTCGATGCGTTACTTAAAAGCAATAGAAAAACACTGTAAACAGTTAAAATATGACCAGTATCTATTAAAATCTCATCTCTATCAAATATATTAAATATATAAATGTTATAATTAAGTTGAGTATGGTTAGACTTTGAAACTCCTAAGGGTTTTGCGGGTCGCTAGCAAAAATCACTCTATGCCTCAATTCAGTGAAATAAAAGTTGATTACCTGACTATTACCATTTGAGAATCTACGAAAACTTAAGGTGTAATCTATGCTTTTTAACCCTTCGTCACAACTGTGGGGTAAAATGTTCCCAAGTTTGACTTTAAAATTCTCGTAAAAATCAACGAAACGTCGTTGCTTCTTGAGAATTTAGGTATTCCTCAGTCATATATCTGGCTTTGAATGGCAAAAAAGCCGATTAATTTTGAGTTATAACTATTTAAAAAAAAATTTTCTGGCAACATGTTTGGCTGAGGACAGAAATTTGCCCTAACATCGCAGTGCTTTGTGTTTACTATATGTGTCGCAGTGCTGTAATCTCGCTACTAGCAATTTGAACCACTGATGACGCTGTAGCAGATAATAACTAATAATTAATTAATTAGTGAATTTAAACATCGAAAATAAGGGCTAGCCTTGATTCTAAAAGCATTCAGACTAACCTAGAACAGATATAAAGGGTGGAAAACGTGGGGTAACATTTTACCCCACAGTTAATTTTACGTTTTCGGAAGTTAAGTTGTGACGAAGGGTTAACTAGACATGACATCACTTATAATAGTAATTCTAGTCATATTGCGATTATTTTAGTATTAGATTTTATAAAAATTATAATTTAAAACAAAATAAATGTTACTTAGTACTGAACTGATTAAAGTTTTTTAAAAGTAAATCTTCGTTTAAAACTTTGTGTATTATCGTTTATGAATTTCCGATGTATAAGTGTTTTACTTAAAAAGTTTAGCCTTAGAAAGTTGGCTTCTTATCCATTAGGAAATTTCAGTCTTTAACTGTACAGCTCCCAATCAGAAATGCTTTTATACAAAAAAGTTTATATATCTTTAAAAATTACCTTACTTTTTGACTTTATAGTATGTACACAATATTCTGGACTATTTCGTTAGACGTATTAATAGTAATTCAAATAGTTTTGGTCATCTACAATAAGAAAATTCTAAACGACTTATAGAAGTGATAACTGAATATTTTAGTGAGACTAGCTTGAATTGTAACAAACATTTGGTGAAGTAGAGAAATCGCTACTAAATAATGCGGAAGGTCGTCTTATGTGTATGACTGGAGATCAAACATCTCAAGTTTATATGAATTTATAAGTTATCTTCAGATAAAGTGAGATTTCGTAATAAGGCTAATACTTTTTGGAAAAAAATCAAATAATCTTATCATATTTTATAGCTTTTCTCTCTAACTATAGGTATGCTAGTTTATCTAAATTACATAAACCTTCAAATAATTTAGTATTAAACTTCCAAAAGTTCTGTTATTAATTAATAAATCGTAGTTCAATACATAAGTGCGCTGCGGATTGTTTGATGATAAAATCAGTATTTTTAGGCACAACTCTCTCATTGAACAAAACTGAGACCGACTCATTCGGGTGTGAAATAAATATAAATATGCTTTGGTCAACGAATGGTTATCCATTGAGGTTTGATTAAGATTTTATAGAGTCCAAAGTGCTTTCATATCAGTAGGAATTCTACATTATAGATAAAGGAATAGATCTATTACAAGAATTTTTTAAATACTTATTGCAGTCATTAGATTGTAATAAAGATATCATATATATTATTTCTAAAAATTGCATAGGTATTATCATATAGTGAAAGATTTAGTCCACAACCCATTATAAGGATTATACCCCTCTTACGAATTTCCAGTCATTGGCTTGTTCACTGACGTTAAGGGACATATAATCCTTATGGGAAGAAGTGGGTTGTGGACAAAGTCTTTTACTAAATGATAATACTTATAGTCAATTTTGGAATCAGGAACTAAAATTTTGCTCTAAAATACTATTTTTGCTAATTGATTTGTCTTATCTGTAATTCAAACTGATTGTAATTTATAAGTACTGAGCATTTGTACGAACTCTCATATGATTACTTTATATGTAGATAATCTCCTTATAAAAGAGCTTTTCAACCGTAAGAAGACTATTTGTATATCTAATTAAAAGAAGTTCAACAAAATTGGATATAATGTTATACCTTTCAGTTGTATTGCTAACATTGATATCATTTACTTGGGCAAATCCCGAATGTGGTATTAAAGGCTCATCACATCCCTTATGGAGAATAATAGGTGGTAATGACACAAAACCATTCGAGTATCCGTGGATGGCATTCCTCGGTTGTGGTGGAGCCATCATTAACGACGAATGGGTTATGACTGCCGGACATTGTGCAGGACCACTATTCAAAGGCGAATTCATATTAGGAGTTTATGATATCAACAGATATGGCAGAAACTTTAGCGCGGAATCGACTGCTGTTTTTGTAAACGCGTCCCAAACTTTTAGACACCCCAAATATGATCCCGATGTGAATGGACCTGATGGTGGAAGACCTAAATATGATATTTCTCTAATTAAATTGAAGCAGAAGTTGGATTTTGACGGAAAACATAAGCACTTGAGACCCATTTGTTTGCCAAATAACAAGACAGCTGTTAAGGATCTGATGAGCTCTGAATGTGTAGTCACGGGTTGGGGTAAAACTAATAGTTCAGGTAATAAATTCTAAATCTCAACAACTCTTTGCTCGAATTCTATCAATAGTTATTTTGTTTCCTAAAATTTTGAATAATTCTTAGCACAAGATGATTTCTTCCCTCTGCAAGTCACATCTGCGCCAATCATTGATTCTGATGTTTGTGTGAAAGAATACCCAAAAGATTTTGATCCTAAGTACGCGATTTGTGCCGGTTATAAAGAAGGAGGACATGGAACTTGTTTCGGTGATTCTGGTGGTCCTCTCCAGTGCAAATTATCTGATAATAGATGGTATATCGTTGGAGTAGTTTCATGGGGCGTTCCCTGTGCTAAACCAGGTTTTCCAGATGTATACGGATCTGTCATACCATTATTGGATTGGATCCAGACTACTATCAAAAATAATTAATTCTTCTAACATATAGAAAAAGACTACCCAACTTTCATTGAGATCCATGTTTGACATTAAATATTTTATAAAATTTGTAATAATTGATGAGTTCAATTGTCAAAATTATCCTGAGGACTATACGATTCATGAGTTTCATTAGATTAAATATTCATACATTTCAATCATACATAATTATACATTTTATTAAATTAAATGGTTAAAACATAGTCAGTCATTTTGTTTATTTTTTTCAGAATTCGACACTAAGACATTTATTGTATTCAAATTTAAGATAAAATGAAAATTTTTTTGACGTAGACTATTAGAAAAATGTCCTTATGAAATTTATTATCGAAATTTAGAAAGGAATAAGTGAATTTAATACTTTGAAAGAGATTTTTAAAAATATAAGACTAACACAAATAAGCTTTTATTTATTTCATTTCTTATTAAGTTCAACTATATATAGGGTGACCAAGTGTCCCGCATTGTGCGGGATTGTCCCACATTTAAGAGTTGTGTCCAGCATACCGTATGCACCTTGCGGGACGGAAAATGTCATATATTTTAATATTTATCTTAACAGATTTCCACTGTATATTTTTATTTAATACAAATAATGCAATTTTGTTATCAACACGTTTCCTATCTTAAAATATGTGGAAGTCTTTAGATAAAAAGAGTTTTAATCCGATTATCTGATACCTTGTTTTCATTCACATCGTGTGTAACTCTTATAAAGTGCAGTTCTCAATCAAATCTTTAGTTTATATTTCAAATAACTGTTATTTCAAACTGTGATTTGTAACTTCAATCAGATTAAAACTCTTTTAAAAAAATTTATAAGGGGGCCAAAATCATTTTGTCCCGCATTTAACAGTTTTTGACTTGGTCACCCTAACTATATATTTGTTCAGGTCATAAATATCGTATTGGCTATAAAGGAACTAGTATTTTAATATTAAAGTTTTGATTGTAGACTCAAATCGAAAATATGAAAATGTAATTTTTGGAACTAAAAACATGCCATTAAAACATGCATTTAAGATTAACATCAACTATTTTTGGTGTTATCACTGTATTGGAAGGCACATATGTTTCTCTTCATTAGACTTCCATGAGATTTAGTTTTAATAACTCGAAAGATTGTGAAAACGTATGTTTTACAAGTATTCTGCTCAAATAACAGGCTGACCACCTCTCGCGCAACTCGCGTGATTCTCACGCATTTAAAGAGTTTATTGAAGTTTTAAAATATGTATATATTAGAAATCAATTTCCAAACGATTTATTCCATCTTATAACATGGAAATATTTGAAATACTAAGCCGATAACCTGTAAAACAAAATAATTTTTTTATTTTTAAGACTGTCAAAAGTTAATGAATATGAACCTTTGCTTCAAAAATGTATGCGTAAAAGTTTAATAGATATAAAGTTGTAATTACGAGTAAAATATCTCAAATAAGGAAAAGACAAATTCAATCGAAACTAATTATAAGTCATTTAAAAAGAGTTTAAAATGTATTATTTCAGCTCTGTATGAATTATGTTTAAATGAAGAAATTGTGGAATGATGAGAGAAGTCAAATGAGTATTGATTTGGTCAGAACAGAGATCTGTATAAAGTGTAACTTTCAAATGTCACTCAATGAGTTTGCTGATTTCGTTACAAAGAATGAGGCGATATTAAAAGCTGTAAAATCTAATAAAATATACACTTTTAAGTACAGTTAATTATTCGCTAATTATTGATGTAATTCTAAACAGTATAAGTTTTTATTTAACTCAAGTGTGGAATTAATTGATCTCTGGAATTTCATTGAAAAAATTGCTTACTCTCCCCTTTTTATCAAATCTCACGCAAGTGGCCTGAACCGAGGTGGTTAGACTGTCAACTAATGAGACTAATTTGGCGATTACGACCGAACCAGGCATAAATTTATAAATTTCGGCATAAAGACCATGACAACGTATATGAATTCGTTGATAACTAATTTTGTCAAAAAAATGAATTTAGAACCTCATAGTACTCAGATGACGATATACTACCAACTTCAAAAGTAAAGACAAAATTTACTTAAAATATATACGTCACTGTATGTTCCTTAAATTAGTCGACTGTATAGATTATGTATTGTCATTATATCAATATTATGACCAGATAACTCAAAACTGCACATTAGATAAAATACCATATTTGTAGCTTAAAAAAGAACTGAACGATGAGAAAACTTAGCTATAGCACAGTTTCTAATTTAAAATCATTTTTTACATAGAAGAATATTTCTAAAAGTTTGTCTTTACTTTTGAATTTGACTGTAAGTACTTGTCGGTAATGAGATTTTTAAAGTTCAGAACCACAATTTTAACAAATGATACTGCCTCAAAAATGTACGGCGGAGAAAATAAAACTTAATATATATATATACAGCTATCTCCACCTCGATCTCCACCAATTGAGCAAGCTACCATTTCTCCAATTCTTAACCGATCTTGATCAAATTAATTTCATTTTAAAGCCTATATAATCCGGTTTTAAATACAATTGGAATGGTTAAAAGATTCCAAAAACCAAAAAAGTTACATGTGTTTAAAAATAAAGTACATTATAATTAACGATTTGTCCAAATAGTCCAATTTGTCCACAATATACAAATCATGCACGTTATTTGTGTAGGGTGTTGTGACCGTTTTTTTGTGTTTTGATTTGTGATTTGATTTGTTTTTGAGTGAACGCAAACAATAATTTGTTGAATTAAATTTTAATATGAATTTATAAAAATACATGTAAAATTTAGTAAATCTTTAATAACTTTTTAATATTAATAAATTTTTAAGTCTCTTTTTTGCGTTTAAAACCGGATTATAAAGGCTTTAAAATGAAATTAATTTGATCAAGATCGGTTAAGAATTGGAGAAATGGTAGCTTGCTCAATTGGTGGAGATCGAGGTGGAGATAGCTGTATATAAAGTGAAAACTGAAAGGCAAGTAACTGTACGCATAATCACATATTTCTAAATTATAGATCTTATCAAAACTTAGTCATTCTTAAGAAGACAATTATTTATTCAATACAACTCATACAGTGCTAAGATTTTCAACTCTTTCTAATTGAACTTATTACTAGTTTTGTTCATTTTGTCTTTTATTTGAGATTATTTACTTGAAATTGTAACTTTATTAAACATAATTTAGTTTCCTTAACCTCAACTTTTCAGATGAACCTTTACCTGAAAAATTTTTACCTGAAAACTAAATAGTATTTATGAAAAATAAATGTTAAGAAACTATTAAAGTATGAGTAAAATTTTATTAAATCTGAATTTGTAATTACAAGCAAAATGCTCAAATAAGAGATAATTCGCAACAAACTAGTAATAAGTCAAATTAAAGAGTCGAATATTTTTCAGCACTTTATTGAGTTGTGTTAAATAAATTATTGTCTTCTTAAGAATGACTAAGTTTTGATGAGATCTATAACTTACAAGGCAGGTTTCCTAGTCTTGAGACGCCGTTTTTGATGAATCTTACAGAAAATCATCATTATGGAAACTGTATTAGAGATCCAGATTTAATTTTTACTGAGCTTTACATTTTGGTACTTTTATGCTATATACAGTGCAGCTCATAAATATTAGGCCGCATATTTTTTTTAAAAATTCATTTAAAAAAGTATATTTTAAGTAAATTGCGCTCATTAAATATGTTTAAGATTGCAACTGTGACTCACTCACAAAAATTTGCGTTAATCCAGCGCCGGATTAAAGAGCGCGACAGAAAAATTTGATATCAGGTGCATGCAAAAGTATTAGGCCTGTTAGTTACATTCTGGTTTCTTAGATCCTACGTTAATAAAAATTACAGTACTTGATTGAAAACTGTAATTTATATATATTTGTATATTATTTGCTATATATTTTGTACTTGAGTTTAAATCTTAACCATTCGTATGGCCAAGGAGTTGACCGAACAGTAGCGCGGCCAAATCGCGGCTCTACACAAAAGCGGGATGACTCGGCGAAAGATAGTGGCTGCGGTTGGAAGGTCGAAGTGTGCGGCGGACTACTACTTGGCCAATCCCGAAGACTGCGGCAGGAAAAAGCGTTCGGGAAGGCCTCCCAAAGTGACTCCACGCTATGAACGGCGGATTCTGCGCTGCGCTACCGACACCAGGACGTCGGCCACCAAGATTAAGACAACCCTTCAATTGTCTTACCATCCGAGTACTGTAAAAAGGGTTCTGAAGAAGTCGCCGAACCTTAAATACACCAAAAGGATGGCCAAACCACCATTGAAACCAGAGCATAAGCAAGCGCGTTTCGATTGGGCACGGAATCATATGGAATTTGGTGTCCATTGGCGGAAAGTGGTTTGGAGCGACGAAAAGAAGTTCAACCTCGATGGTCCCGATGGCCTCCAATACTATTGACACGACCTGAGGAAGGAACCGGAATTCTTCTCTAAGAATGCTAATGGAGGAGGTTCAGTGATGATTTGGGCTGGCTTCGGATGGAACGGTAAAACGGACATCGCGTTCATAGATGGCCGTATGAATGCCGGCGGGTATCAGGCAATGCTTGAAGAGTACCTCCTACCGAAGGGAATCCAATTTGGTGGCCAGGATTGGATGTACCAACAGGACAACGCGAGCATTCATAACGCGAAATCCACGAAAGAATGGTTCAATTCTCAACATATTGATGTCATGAAGTGGCCAGCTCGTAGTCCGGACCTCAATCCCATTGAAAACCTGTGGGGAATCCTCGTTCGCCGCGTTTACGCTGATGGCCGCCAATTTGAGATCGTCGGTGACCTGAAAGTCGCAATTCGTGAAGAATGTGCGAAAATCGACTCTGAAGTTCTTTGAAAACTAGTCAATACTATGCAGGACAGGGTTTTTAATTTCATTTTAAGAAATGGGGGACAAACTAAGTACTGATGTTAATTTATTTAATAAATTCAGTCCTGGCCTAATACTTTTGCACAGTCAGTTTTTAACTTTCTTCTGCGCGCGGTGTCTCGGTGGACACGGGTGAAATATGGTTTCGGTAAAAGTTTAATATCCTTAAGATGCGTCATCCCAATAAATATTATTGGATTATTCCTATGTTTAGCAGTAAAATCTTTAAAAAATTTGTTGGCCTAATATTTATGAGCTGCACTGTAGTGTGTCGTATTTACAGTAAACTAATATAAAGTCGTATACCAATACTACAAATTGAGTAAACAAAGGTATACTTTTTTGACATCAGATATCTTAAGTTTCATACAGATGATTTATCATTCATTCTCATGAAAAATATTTCAATAAATAAACAATAAAATTTACTGAACGAGGGTAAAATGACAAAGTTATTAAATTTACATTTAATATTTCAATGTAAAACGTTTATATGAAAACTATTCTTGAAAAAACATTCATTCAAAAATAAATAAATGCAACTAGACTAAATAAATAACGAGATTAAGTTTTAAGGTATGAGTTATGAAAACAATAGGACAAACATTTACGGTCTGACTGATTTCAAACATTCAAAGAAATTTGATGTCATAGCTTATAGTTAAAATTCTCCAATCTTATGCTTCGAAAGTATTTGGAAACTTAATAGTTTTGGTTAAAATAAACAACTGCAATTCACTCTAAAAGTCTTTGACTACTTTGACGCTAAAACAGTTCGTCATAATGAAATAGATGAACGACACTACATAGTTCGTGTTGTGTAAATTGAAGTAGACTTTTACTTTTTGTGAGATATTCTGATACAAAATCTCGGCTAAAATGGCTGAACTTAATCCATCTGTCGCGAAATACTTATATAAAACTATATCTTACAAATACAGGGAGGTATTTATTCCAAATAGAAACGAAATGGATTAGCAAATCATTTAATTGGTGAGTTTGTTTGTCTACAATTCATCACCTAAATTTCATTACTCGAGGAAAACAAGATGCTCTACGGACCATCAAAAGCAAATCTGGAGAGGTGATCACGGATAACAAGATACTTGCCAGATGGAGAGAACACTTCAAGGAACTCCTCAACCCAGTGGAAGCTACGCCTGATAATCACATCAGCAGTATTAACGAACCAGTAGATCCAATTCTACAAGAAGTAGTTATGACTGCAATTAAATACCTTAAGAATGGGAAAGCTGCCGGAATCGATGAAATACGAGCAGAAATGATGAAGGCCATGTGCCATAAAGGATGCGAATGTTTGACACGATTGATCAATGTGTCGTGGAAGACCGGAAAAGCACCAAAAGATTGGCAGCAATGCATAGTGGTACCGCTGTTCAAGAAAGCAGATCACAGAGAATGCTCAAACTATCACGGCATAACTCTCCTTAGTCAGGCTGAAAAGGTACATGCAAAAATAGTAGAGGAAAAGTGTCGGAAAAAGGTGGAACCTTTATTCCAAGAGGAGCAATGTGGATTCCGCCCAGGCCGCGGAACAACAGACCAACTCTTCACTCTAGCACAAGTATATGAAAAGTCTTGGGAATATGGGAGACCAGTTCACACGTGCTTCATTGATCTAGAGAAAGCATATGATCGTGTGCCAAGAGATGTACTCTGGAAGGTGCTAGAAGAATACAACATAAGAGGTGTGCTACTAAGAGCAATAAAATCACTGTACAATCACTGTGGGAGTTGTGTTCGAATAAATGGGTTGGAATCAATGACCTTCATGGTAAACGCTGGACTCTGCCAAGGATGCGTATTGTCTCCACTCCTATTCACAGTCTTCATGTATAGGATATCGAGGCGCAGCCAAGGCAATGAGTGTATCTCGATAGGAGATGCGAGGGTGAGCAACCTTCTCTTCGCAGACGACGTTACAAAACTTGCGTCTACCAGGGCAGATCTCCAGAAGTCTCTAGATAGGTTTAATGAAGAATGTAATACGGCCAAAATGAAAATCAGCACGTCAAAAACCCAGGCAATGACGATCTCTAGAACCCCACATGTGAGTGGCAACCTGCATGTTAGTGTGTCCCCACTTCTAGAGGTTGAGAAGTTCAAGTATCTCGGGGTTACATTCACGAGTGACGGAAAATGGGACACGGAATTAACATCACGTATTGGAGCAGCAGGAGTCATGCGACAGTTGTACAGGACCGTCGTAACAAAAAGAGAACTCAGCACTAAGACCAAGCTCTCAATCTACAAATCCGTGTATAGACCTATCCTCACCTATGGACATGAGCAATGGGTCATGACCGAAAGGATGAAATCGCGAGTACAGGCGACAGAAATGAGGTTTCTAAGAAGGATAGCTGAATTGACATTACTCGATAGAATAAGGAGTTCAGACATCCGAAAGACCCTGCAGGTACGTCCGCTGCTTCTCTGGATAGAGAGGTCGCAGCTTAAGTGGTTAGGACACTTGATAAGAATGCCACAAGAAAGACTAGTAAAACAAATCTACGAAGCATGTAAACAAGTAAACGTTCAAGAGTGAGACCCAGAAGAAGATGGAAGGATTACATCTACAATATCGCAGAGGAAAAATTGGGTCTCAAGAAGAAAGAAATAGAGAGCATGGCAAGAGACAGAAAAGCTTAGTCCCAACAGTTAGGCAAGCGACGAACCCCGCAACCCTAATAAGGATAAGCGGTTATTGCGAATGATGATGATGATGATTTCATTACTTTCAGGCATCGTTGAGTCATGTTTGAAAACTCCTAATTTTTGATTCGAAAGTGAAAAAACGCTTACTTTTGACGAGATTGAGCCTGAAAATGGAGATATAGCTCATGAAGACGATAACGAGGATGAATTAGACAAATTAGGCAAAATAATTTCAATTGGTGACAGAATAAATACAATCAAGTATTGGTGGAATGAAGGAAGAAAGAAGAGAGTTTTAACATCAGTTCAAAGTAGATTGGGGTGACCAAGTCAAAAACTGTTAAATGCGGGACAAAAAGTTTTGGTCCCCTTATAAAATTTTTTTAAAAAGTTTTAATCTGATTGAAGTTACAAATCACAGTTTGAAATAACAATTATTTGAAATATAAACTAAAGATTTGATTGAGAACTGCACTTTATAAGAGTCACACACGATGTGAATGAAAACAAGGTATCAAATAAACGGATTAAAACACTTTTTATGAAGAGACTTTCACATATCGTGGGGTTAGAACTATAACATTCCAATTCGATTTTTTTCGAAAATTGAGTTAATCATCGATTCTTATACTCTTATGAATTATTTATTAATGTATCATAAAGTTATCGTAAAAGTTCAAAGCATTTCCTAGAAAAACTTGATGCAATTTTATTCTAAAATTTTTCAGCTCAAAAAGTTGGTGCTATAATATTCTAAATACATGAAAGCATTATGTTACAGGTTTTGTCTTGTCTCTATCGTATTGTCTCAAAAGCATATAAAAATCTGGAAATACTAAATAGTAATTATTATTTTCAACATTTCATTTATCATATTTTCGATAGAATTTTTAAAAATTGATTTTCTAATAGAATACTTGCAAGGCAATTAATTGTAGGTTTATCTTATTTAAAACTACATACAATATATTGAGTGGTGAGAGTTGTAACATTCAAAATCTATTTTTTATCAAAATTGAGTTAAGCACAGATTATTATACATTGATATGTGCTCTTTAATTTTCACAAGTCAGTTTTTCAAATTTCATGTTCAATAGCTCACAAAAGCAGAATTTAGATGAGTGGTTGGCAAAAATTCACATATTAGACGTTTATCAATGCTTTTTATAAGTGATAAATTTTTGTCGTTATTAATTACATATATAAATTAATGAATTTTAATTAAAAATAATTAACTCACATGCTTCCAAGTATTTTTTTAAGTCGGTTTATCTCGATTTAAAGAGGAATTAAAGTTTAGTGCTATTCTAAGATTTTCATAAGAATTTATAAAATTTTACGTAATTAATCACTGAAATCATGAAATTTAAATAATTTTTAATAGAGATTAGATAATAATCTTTAAAAAAAACTTTAAAAATGTGTCTAAAAAATTTCACCAAAAAATATAATTTTTTAATTTTCAAAAATTACCTGATGAATTTGCTATAAAATACAAGAAAAGAATTATTTTATAACTTATTTGTAATATTTAAAACCCTTTCTCATATTTTCTGCTCAAAAAGTAATGAAATGCCTGCATTTTTAAAGATAGAATATTATAGCACTAAAATTTTGAACTAATTTGACTTCCATAATATTCTAAATTAAAAATTGGGTTCTCACAAATCATAGTTAGAAACGGTTGGGCACCGGTTTATTATGAACCTAAAGAGTAGTCAACACACCTATGAAAGTGATGTGACTTACTTAAAATTCTACTAACTCATTCATGTTATATACTATTGTTAAACTTCAAAGTCGTTTTTCTCAAAACTATGTTTTTTCAATTTAGAATATTATAGTTCTCACCCCACGATATTTTAAGATAAGAAACGTGTTGGCAACAAATTGCATTATTTGCATTAAATAAAAACATACAGTGGAAATTTGTTTAGATAAATCTTAAAATGTATGATGTTTTCCGTCCCGCAAAAGGTGCATACTGTATGCGGGACACAACTTTTAAATGCAGGACAATCCCGCACAATGCGGGACACTTGGTCACCCTAAAGTAGATATCGTTATGTAACTAGTGAGACTTATATAATTGGAAAAAACAAATTGAGAAAGATGGAAGCAGGTACGATAAACTTCAAAATATTTTGAAACACACTTTAAATAAGTTTGAGAAAGCGGTCGATAAATTACTACCAATTCACGATCATGACCTGCTAAGATGGGCTAGAAAAAAGCCAAGGGAGCTAACCTTTGATTTTACAGCCTCCAAGAAATGGATTTGGAAATTTAAGTCAGCTAACAGAATTTGCTCTCGCAAAATTACGAAATTTTTAACATCATAATACAAGCAGGAGAGTGAAAATATTGCAGCAACAGCTCAATTGTTTGTAGATTCTGCTCTGATTGCGTTCAGCAACTATAGCCCAAATCAAATATTCAACACAGATCTGTCTGGGTTTAATTATGAAATGTACTCTGATAGAACTCTGGCTCGTAAAAGGCAAAAAGAAGTGTTATCTACAGTTATTTCTCTTCATGCAATAACTCATTCGTTAACGATCCAGTCTACAATCAATCTTGATGGAAAGCTTTTGTCACCATTGTTTTTATGCTTAAAAGAAGTATCAGGAGAATTCGGTGCAAGAACTCAAGTCTTCAGACCAAAAAATGTTGCTGTCTATTGCTCGTCATCAGGAAAAATGTCTAAAGATCTTGTTAAAGACTGGTTTTTAGACTCTTATACCTTCAATGGACACAAAGGGTCTGCTTTTATTAGATTCGTGGACTGTATAATCAGATCGGAAAATGTTCGAAGATCTTTTAACTGATGACAAGACAATCAACACCTTAAAGATTCCACCGAAAAAAACTTCACTTGTTCAACCTCTTGACGTTTACTTTTTTTAGGAAGTGGAAAATTATGGCAAGAAAGTTTTTTGAGCGTGTATTATTGGATGATATTGATCTGAATCTTAAACAGCTTAATAACACTATTAAGTTACATTCACTTATTCATAATCAGCTTTCTTCTCCGCGTCTTCGACCTATGATAAGATATGCTTGGTTTAAAGCCGGATATTTAACCCAAAATCCTGGCCGCTTTGATAATTTATCCAAAGTTTGTTTTAAATTTGTTGGTTCAGTTTGTTTCGAAAACAATAGTAAATGCTCAGAAGATGTGTTTATCTTATGTAGTTGGTTTAGAAGATCATTTTGCTTCACCCACTATTATATTGAATACCATTATTGTAGTGAGTTGCTCAATTGAATTAAAATTTCAAAAATTGAATATCAGGTATAAATTAACTGCTCAGCAGAAACTGACCGATATTTTTGATACACTTTTCATAAAGATTATTCTCAGTAAGTTTCATCAAAATTGGCATCTCAACGTTGGGAAACAGCCTTGTTAGTAATATGTGATTATGCGTGCAGTTACTTGCTTTTCAGTTTTCACTTTATATATATTAAGTTTTATTTTCTCTACCGTACATTTTTGAGGTAAAGTTTCAAATGTTTTTATATTTAGAGTCTAATGATAATAAATTAACTTGTATTCAATAACAGTCTAAAATGTCTACAAATACCTTACATCCACCGTACAATATTTAATATCTTTTCTACTGTATCTAATTTGTAGTACTAACTCTAGAATAGTATTTCATGGGTCAAAATGACCCAAAAGTCTATAAAAACTGTTATAATTATTTAATGCAATTTCCAATGTTAATAAAACTGATAGTATTTTCAAATGAGTATATTTAAATCGTATTAAGCAATAAATTAATTATTTACAAATTTTATTAAGATATTTAAATTGAATCATTTTAAAGTTAGTTCTATTTGAGTTTAGGCGATAAAGACAAAGGCGGCATATGAAAATTATGTTAGACAATTTAATTATAAACATTCCCATACTAATACAGGATGTTATTGATGCATAAATATGTATATATTGTAATATAAGCTATTACAGGATACTAGAGGTAGATCATTTTTTGAGTCAAATTTCAAACTAATATTACAGGATAACGAAATGAGATATTTTAATTCTATCTTCACCAAATTATAACTATAATTAACAGCTTTTAAGAACACATTAAAATGTTTATATAAATAATTTTTAGTAACGGAAAATTGTGTTTGTAAATTTCAAATGACTATTGTCATATGATACCAATAAAAACCCAAACGTTTCTTGGTGTTAAATTAAAGCACTAATAGTCTAGTTTTAATTTTTGAAGAGTCTGCTTTGGGTTTCTTTTGGTAACAAGTACAAATTATAAAAATAGAAATGTCCGAACAAATGTCACATTTACCTAATTTAAGATATAAATATTGTGCTTGTTGCACTGTCCGGTTGGATAGTATTATAAGACGTGATGTAAGACGCGTCAACGAAAATGATTTAGTGACTAAATTAAATACTGTGAAGCCGATAATATTAACAAATAAAAGAAAATCAATGGATTCAACACTGATTAACAAAGGTGATTTAATTTGTGGAAATTGTAGAAACTTTGCTAAAAAGTTCAAAGGTGATAATACTTCAAATGTGAACGTGTCACTACCTATTACAACTAATTTGTATCCATCATTATTGACCATCATGATAATGAAAAGCTTGACAGTGACCAGCGTGACCAAGATCACATTGAAAATCGTGTTGAGCACCTTACAATTTACCCTGATATCTCTACAATGTTACCAACAATAGATTAAAACTCATACTTTTGTTGTATATATGTCTTATAGTATGTATATATTGTCAAACTGTAAGAATTTCCATAATATTTTATTTGTCCATAACTTTTTAAATAATGCGCCGATTTTTAAAATTTTTGCTTAATTATATATCATTTTATATGCTTTATATCTGGGCAAATTAAAATTAAAATTGCTACATGTTTTTTCATCTACCGCCTTTGTCTTTGAATATCCATAAAAATTACGAAATTATATACTTTTCACTAGACTTAGCAGCATTTAGTAATTTTGTGTCATATTATATTTAATCACAAAATTGTGAGCAAGTCATATCATAATTAAATCTTATGCATATTCTGATTTTACTGAGTTTCTGAATGTGGATCAATAAGTTAATCTTAAGTATAAAAGTCTACAGGTGCATAAAAGTAGCCAACATCTCAGTAAGATTAATGAAACTATTCCTACCCCATTTATGTACGAAATAACTGGTTCTTAGAAATATCCCAAAATACTTTTCTCGTTTGGCCAATTATTATGATTATTTGTTAGATGATTAAAATATTTGTGGAATACGGGACAAATGCGTCCCACGTCGAGGGCTTGCATGTTGCAGGACAAAGCCACTCAATGAGGGACTGTCCCGCACAATGTAGGACATCTGGTCACCCTTCTTTTTGAAGCCTCTATGTATTTAAGGACAGAATTTTAGTTTTTCTTGGTACAAAATGTTAGCAGAGAATAATCTTTGCTAATACAGACTGATATCTTGACATGGAATTGAAACGTAATATAAGAAGCAGTGAATTGATGTTAATAAATCAATAAACAGAAAAGCAATTTTACAACAAAAATTACTTTGTTACTTTAAAACTTGATAAACAAGATAGTTATTAGTCCTTCGATGGGTTTTCATTGCAATGTTTTTCTGTGTAAATTTGATTATCTTTTAACGTAGAGCATTGAGTAAACATCAGGACCCCATTACACATAAATATTTTCTCACTCGTCACGCTCCCTCAAGTTCATATATATAGGTCTACTCTCTCTCTCTCTCTCTCTCTCTCTCTCTCTCTCTCTGGCCCTAGCTTAGGCTCCACCTCTCATTTCCAATTTTCATCAATATGCATATAGTTCGACTCACCACACCTCTCTGACACCGGTTATGTAGGCTAACTTCCCCCCTAGACACATATTGTGATCTATAGAGTATTTCAAAGGTAGATTATCAAACTGAATTTTGAGATAACGTGCATGATTTATTGCAGTTGGCAGTCTTAGCATTACCAGATGTTACGAAATGGAAGTAGTATGCCCTAGCCTCTGGTAATGCCCGTAGGTACTGGACTGTCTTCGGGCATAGTCTGCATAGGCAAAAGCCCAATGGGACACGATACTAAACCCATAGATTTTCAGGCATCCCCAGCCAAGGGTGGAGGTTGAGGCAAACTATCTCCGCATGGTAGCCCCTGGTAATGCTAAGAGTCTACCAACTGCAATAAATCACGTATATAGATCCCAAAATTCGATTTGATAATCTACCCTCGAAAGTACCTATAGGTCACAATATGGGTCTGATGGATGTGGGGAGTCGAATTATATGCATATTGGTGAAAATTGGAAATGGGGATGGAACTTAAGCTAAGTGCTGGATGGGCATAACCTATATATTTGTACTCAGAGGAGCGTATCAAGTAAAAAAATATATAAATGCTTTGGGGTCCTGATCATCCGATATTTACCAAATCATCAAATATATATCAATAAAATAATAGAAAAGCTGTCACGTACTTAGCACTTTTCATATTGTTATTGAGTTATGTTCACACCAATAAGTTGTCCTTAACTAATGGCGCTCATTTGAAAGTTTAAAACTTACAAAATCAAATAAATATTAATTAAATAAATGACAATTTATATTATAGTTTAGTTCTCGTTATCTGACGAGAGACTGAGTCGGAAGAAAATAGGACTTAATTGTTGTAAATTACTTACTATAAGAAACTTTTGTAGATATGAATTGTTTTGTAATATATTGTAAATTTTAAGATTATTTTTTATTTTATTATACATTAATCACAGTCTTGACTATGAGTTCTTCTGAAAAATGATTTTGTGTCACATTGATTTGGGGTTAGAACGTGTAGATCAACTAGCAACACATAGTGTTCCTGCACGTGCCAATTCAAATGACCTTAATGCGATTTTAGCGAAAACTTAAAAAGTTTTCTGTAAACATTTTTGTAACAAAAATAAAAAACTCGCCTCGCTTTAACTAAATTTTATTTTAAAATACGAATGTATCGTAAAGTAGGGTTTTAGCTAATGATGTTCTAGCTCTCAGTTTGACCTTTGAATGCCTTTAAATACTCAAAGTTTAGGACAGTAGAAAAACATTTGGGTCAATTTGTTATAGTTAATTTTTGAATGAGTGGTCAGTCTCGACTGATTGACCTCAAATAATTATTAGGCTAATTCAGATGAATTAACACTTACTGTAAACTCATCCAAAAATAGCATTATTTTTAAACTCAAGCAATAAACATTGTTGTTTGAGTCCGCACAATAGATCGTTTCTCTCAAAACTTTAGGCTGTACCTTAGTTTGCACTTTAATAAGAGACGTATGTGAATACAAGAAAACATTTGCATTCACAATAGTATATGTTCTAAAGTTTGTAGTTTTATCAATTTCCCCCGCTCTCTATTGTTATATTAATTAATTGTTTTTAAAATTTATTACAATATTATTTCATGTTTTCATTATATTTTGCTATAATAAATTAAAAATTGTGATCCAGAATAAAATATTAGTTTATATTGTCACATTTATTTTTGTGACGATGAACATCTATGCACGAAAGACCCGATCTAAATGTTTTGTGTAGAGTCTTTCGTATGTGTGTGTTCAAGTTGAACGAATTGGAATCGCGGGGCCTCAATGTAAGATCCCAATCCGTTGTTACCTAAAATTCTATCAGAGAGTCTGATAGGACTCGATAGAATGTGCTTTAGTAGGGAATTAAGTTATAACTTTTAATATACAACTTTCTTTTATTAATACAAATATATAATGATACAATAGTAGTTATTCACTATGACTTTTCTTACATACCATAAGTACAAAGTAAAAGAGTATTCTTACATACTTTACAGTACGAAGTAAGAAATAAGACTGTTCTTAATAAGAAATCACTTCTGCTTTTACACTCTTTTTGATGTCCTAAACATACTATATTTAGCTCAATGGAAAAAAATTGTTTACATCAAAATACTTGTAGTTTAGGTAAATAATACATAGTCAATTGGAAATTTACTTGTACTGTAACTAAAAACTTAGGACACCTAAAAGAGGTAACTACAATTCCTACTTTAAGATACATTTACTTTAGTATTATATCAAAAATAGATTGATATTTTGCTCTTAAAACGAAGAAAAATATTATTTAGTTTTTATGTTTATTTAGTTTGTTTTCTATTTCACAATATGGAGATCGAGTGAAAACATTACTTTCAGATCAGAGTCAATATTCGCGATAATCTTAGTTGTTGCCAATTCTTGAAGTCAAATCTAACGATTCTCAAACAAACTTTGTCTCATTTATTAAATGATCTCTATTTCATATCTCACTATACAAGAAATAATTTTTTAATATAAAACAATGTTTCAAATGAATTTATTTAGAATCAAAATTAAAACTATTTTTAAATCGATTCCACGTCTTTGCTTCCAAAACATTTACTTCCGACGTCTTTACTTTCAGCACATTACTTCCAATGCGTCTTTACGTCCAATACCTCTTTACGTACAACGACTTTAAATATAGTTAGTTTCGAAATATTCAATGAAAAATTTAAAATAAATTCAAACTAAAATCAACAGAATTGAACAGGTTTGATGTGAAAATAACTGTATTATTGAATTTTACTTGATTGAGATGGACTCTAATGAATAACATTGAATCCTTATGAGATGTATAATTCATTAAATTGCACTAAATCGTACTAGATCTTATTAAATTGAAATGATTTGTAGTGTACTCTATTAAATTGTGTCCGGTTTGCACATAATGCGGAATAACTCATTGAAGTTTTCATTGAGTATTTTGGAACTAACTGTATTTAAAGTCGTTGGACGTAGAGGTATTGGAAGTAAAGACGCATCGGAAGTAAAGACGTTGGAAGTAATGTGCTGGAAGTAAAGACGTTGGAAGTGAATGTTTTGGAAGCAAAGACGTGCTACGTTTTAAATGTTAGCAAATAGTGTCAAATGGAGTATGTTATTATTCGAAAATTAAAGCAAGAAATAGATCTGATTTAAGTGGTTATTATGACAGTAATTAGTAATATCGATCAGTACTGTCCTCTAGTGATACCGTATAATAATGAATGAATTTGACGGAGTTTAAACTGTAATAACTTTTTTATTTTTAACCAAAACATATAGATATTATATATTGTTTTAAAGCTTAGAGTCTCTACTATTAAATACTAAACAAGTATTTTATATTTGAAGTCATGGGTCGCCATAAGACCGACCCGTATATTTGTGGCCAAATAAATGCATTATTGGACAATAGATGGTCCAAAAGTATGATAAACAATCATTTATTAAAAGGTGGAGTGAAAGTATCTGATAGACTAATTTGTAGTATTAAAAATGAACCGAAAAACGTATCGAAAAAAACAAATAATAAGTCAAAATTAAATACAAAACAAAAGAAACTTTTTAATAGTGATTTGAAAAAGTTGTCAAAAATGATTAATAATATCAACCCTCCGAGTCAAAGAGCTATGGCTAAAGTGATGGGCTGTTCACAACCTAATATCAATTACCACATTCACCAGACATTCAATACAAAGACCAGAAAGAAGCCGTTAGTCCATGTTTTGAGTGCCTGAAATATTGAAATTAGGCCATCCCGTGCTCTCGGGTTTCATTGGCTCATATGTGGACAAAAGTGGCAAAAAGTGGTCACTAGTGATGAGGCCTGGTTTTACATTGTGGACTGTAATGGCAAATCACGTATTCAATATGTCAGTCGTGACCAAAAACGCCTGAAAATTGAAGTTTACGAGAGGTGTGAGTCAAATGCAAAGGGAATGATGGTATGGGTGGGAATATCATTCAATTGCAAAACTATTCTATATTTTATAGAGCCCGGTGCCAAAATCAATAGTCAATATTACATCAATAATGTACTTAAGAAGTTTTTGGCCAGAGATGCCCGCCGTCTCTATCCCGATGGTGATTGCGTGTGGCATCACGATAGTGCCCTTTCACACGTGTCTCGGGCCACTCGGGAGTTTATGGACAGTCATATGTCATATATCCCGCCGGAAAAATGGTTACCAAAATCTCCCGACATAGCACCGATGGACTATTCAATATGGAAAGTCATGAAAAAGCAGTTATCGGCCGCTAAAGTAGGTGATATGGCATCTCTCAAGAGAGCCCTCAATTGGATCTGGAAGTGTTTACCACAAGAAGTTATAAACAATGCGTTGGAGTCGTGGCCTCATAGGGTGTATCAAATATATAATAATGGCAAGCACATTGAAAATTCTGTATTAAGACATAAATCCAGTAAAAATTTATAAACATTAAACTCCGTCAAATTCATTCATTATCATACTGTACTTTTCTCGATATTCTTATAAATCTTTTGATTCATCAGAACAATGCAATTTTTAACTGGGAAGATCAGAAAAAGAGAATATCTGTATTTTTAATGAGAAATTATCCCATGAAAGTTTCCAAAATATTTCTTATTACATCATTTCACAGCCTTCATAGTTATTAGAATAATCATAAAAACTTTATATTGTCAAAAAAAAAAATAAACACACATACACACACACATACACGCACGTACGCACACAAATTAAATTATAACCTTTAGTTTAACAAATAGACATAAACAAATAAAAACTAGATACTTTGACCATCTAATGGTCAAAGTAACAGAACTATAGTACATAAACAAATAGAAACTTTGAATACTTTGACCATTGGACGGTCAAAGTAACAAATAATAGACTTAAACAAATAAAAAACTTTAAATGCTTTGACCATTGGATGGTCAAAGTAACAAAACTGTTTGCGAATACTTTGGACTGTTTGTGAACAAATTATGGAAGGTTTTTCAGTGGGAAAATGCTAGACATCGGGGTATATAAAGTCGACTGAAATAACTTAAGAATTATTCCTTCTTTGGCAGTGGCAAAGTGAAGTTGTGCTCCTGATCGCGAAAACTTTAAAAGAAAGTATTGTTAAATATATGTATGTGTTTGTGAATTTTAAATGAAAATTTTTATGACAAAAACTCTATTGTGTATTTGATTTAATTATATTGTTTTTTTCTCAAAAAAAAACGTCCCAACACAATATGTGTGGTACCAGGAACATCGAATCAAGACAAGTAGTAAGTGGCGTTATTTTTTTTAAACTTTAACACGCATATGTACTGTAAATTGATATCCTCAGACTGGAATTTAATCGAGTCTTAGACTCAACACTTAATTTCCAGTGTCTGAGGATAAAAAACGATCCCAAAAAATCGTCACGCCAAGAATACACGTGACAATATTTGAGAAGCACTCTTTCATCACTGATTAACAAATTTAAACGTTTATTCCCAAGAGTACTACTTTTTATTGCCAGAGTACGTACGACCGTTATTCTATATATTATTGATTTGATAACAACATTAAAAATAGATATCTTTATTAATACTGAATAACATGTTATCGTGAAGTGAAGTCATTTATATTGCAAAGACTTTTTTCTTTACATTTCTCCCACAGCCTAAACTTATACTCTCCCACAGTCAGACATAAATTATGAAGCGGGGTCTGTCACAGGAAAATACAATGCTAACCCTTAGCACTATAATAAACCCAACTAAAGCTATTACCTAACAATACCCCCTATTATTAGCACAAACTCCTACAAGTCTCTGATCCAACTTTGTGAGAAGCTTTCCTATAAAAGTGATATGCAAACATGTATCAACGTTGTTTTACCTCGTATTCCTCAATAAAGTAAGTTAAAGAAATCCAGAAATTGTGTTGTGCTACGAAATTATATTGCAGTATTAATATTAGAATGAGAATGACTTCATTGCTATAAACGCATCAATAAATACTAAATTGGTTTTCAATAAGAGATAAATTTTATTTATATCGAAATTTCTTAAACAATACAAATATAATAGTTCTTGTATCTTTATTGCGACGTTTTTTTACCTAAAGTTAAATATCTCTTATCATGAAGTCATTAAACAAGAACCAATAAAACAATAGAAAAGCTCAATACTATTTTCATATCTTTCTCATATCATTTCAGACTACCTCAGTTACAATATACATTTAAGCCTACTTGAGAAAATATTTTAATTTTATCAGAATTTTATCAGATTTTTATCAAAGCTTAAATCTAAATGGCACCGAATATTGAAAGTGATTTCGATCCTTCACAAATATTAGCACCAGAATTGTTGGCCACATCGGCCGGAACTCATTTATATCTCAGTGGAGTATCATTTTTCAAGAACGGATCAGTCGAAAGGAAAAGACTTCATAACCCATTATTAATTACCATAACGAGTTTGATATTCTTAGTTAGATCTAGCATTTCTTTACTATTACCAGAAGAAAATCCAGAATATTTCATAATGATTCTCGACTCCTCATACTTTATTAATGCGAGAATTCATTACAATATTTTAGCCATCCTCGCAAGTCTCTTAACTCTGACTACACAATGGCTTCATTATAGAAATTACAAGAATAACGTATTTCCGACTTATTTAAAACCATTTGAAATGGTATCAGGATTGACTTCACCACTAAGTATTGGACTTTCAGATCAAGTCAAAATCTACAAATTCATGAAAACAGCAAAACAAATATTCTTTATTTGTGATAACTTCTCAAAACCTTCACAATTTGTCTGATGGGTTGCAATTTATCGATGATTTTTAACTGCTCTCTCATTCAGTTTATTTTCTATGTATTTCCTCTAAACTTCATTTTAACTTTCGCTGGTTATAACGCCTGTATAATTATTGTATACCAAATGGCCTACTTTTATTTCATTTGTTATTACTTATTGATTAAAGCTAAAGAAGTGAACGAAAAGATCAAAATTTTTGCCAAAAAGAAATCTAAATTGACAAACATCAGAGCAACGGCTATATTGAGAAGTTTGGAGTCGATCTATTTGGAAATCCATTCGTTTAACAAAGATTTTTGGTCGAAATACTTATTCTTAGTTTGGCTTCTATTCTCTTCTATAAGTAATTTGCTCTTATTCATTGCCATATTCTCGAAAGCTGATTTAATAATGAAATTGAGTATAATTTATGGTTCTCTTCTTTTCATATTTCCTTTGATACTAATCATAAGATGTGCCTCTTCTATCTATTATCAATTCAATAAAACTTATGATATATTATTGGGAATTGTATTCACACCTAATAAATTGTCATTAACTAATAACACTCATTTGAAGGTTTGTGAAAATTATAACCCTAAAGAATCCTTAAATAAGCGACAATCTTTATTGTTTTTTAGTTATCGTCATTTATTGAGAGATTGAGTAATAAGAAAATTGGATTTTATTGTTGGAAACTATTTATTATTAATCAGTTTCGTGGATATGAAGTAAGATTTAAACTGATTTTTAATTTTATATGTATTTTAAGATCATATTTATTGTTTATAGATCATAGCTTTGGCTATAATTCTTATGTTGAAAATTATAGACATGTCATTGTTTTGAAATGATATTATGTGAAAATCGTTGACTTCTATTACTATAACGTTAGCTTTAATCTCAAATTTGTTTCTATAGTTGCCATATTTGCTGTATAGTAAGTTGCATATTAAGTTACTTCCTTATTAGGCCGTTTTCGTATTAAGCTGTTCTTTCGTGTTTGATTACGTCATATAAATAAAGTCTGTCTTATACAGATCTATTGGCTCTCTAGTCTAATTTATATTTAAAGTTACATTGATTTATTATTTATTTTTGACTCTAAGTTCCTATATTTATCATTTATATTTAAATTTTATCATAGTATAAGGTTGGAGAGAAATGAATGTCGTTTTTTGGTACGTATATTAGAATGGTTCAAAAATACACTTAGGATTTGTTTACATATCTTTTGTTTTGTGAATAAATACATTTAATATTAGTCTTTATTTCTATTAAATTATTATTTTAAAATTTTGATGTGATTTCGATTTGAGCCATGTCTTTCGATGACAACATATTAGACATTGTATGTTGTATGAGTTTAAGCGTGGTAATAATGCAAAGGTTGCCACCAAGAATACCACCGATACATATGGTTATGTATTAAAGGTCCGCACGTGTCAACGTTGGTTTGACAGGTTCCGATCAGGCGATTTTGATCTGGAGAATCGACCTGGTTCTGGTCGACCTCAAGAGTTGGATGATGACGAGTTGAAAGCTCTAGTGGAGTCTGAGCCTCGCAAATTAAGTCGGGACATGGGGCTGATATTAGGCTTTGATATTTATATTGTATTAATAAAATTTATTTGAATTTTGTGATCAAATACGTCATTCATTTCTCTCCAACCTTATATTTAATAATGTATAATCAAAATTTGTTTAAATCTATGGTAGTCCAGATATTTAACAAAACCCCTAATACGTGATTATTGTCATTAAAGATATTTAATGAAATAAAAATTTAAACAAACGATTAGTGAATATATTCATCCCCAGCCTGATTGACTAGCATCCACCTCAGTGGGAGGTGTCCTATATCTGTAGCGGAAACTTTAGAATTTATATCATCTATAACTTCCTTATAAGCCGTTTCAATTTCCTCCTAAATATTGAATCTTTTATCTTTATTAGTCCTCTTTATTCTATATATGCCATCATAATCGAATGGGTTTAAATCAGGACTATAAGGCGTGTGCTTCAATTCCTTCCATCGATGTCTCACAAAGAAATCTACTTTTCAATGTTTCAATGTTCTTGTGTTGTCATCGAGTATTATGGATCTACGAATTTGCAGTTGTTTTATTGATAGGAGTATTACTTGATTCAAAATACCAAGATAAAACTCTAAGTTGACATTTGTATTTTTCCCTAAAATTCTGTAGCCCAACACCTGATTTTCGTGAAAAACCACTATCATTTTCTACTTCCAATCTCGCATTGTTTTACTTGTTTTTATTAATAGTTTCATAAGCCTGGGATGCAAATTACGAGCGCTAGCATTATCTCAAATTTATGATTTTTCAAATTTATATTCTTACGGTGGTTCTCCAGGGAGGCGATATTGACGAGATACACAATAATCCTTACGGTCTCAGTATTTGAGCCATGGCTATAATTCTATCTAACATTGTATGGCTGCTGTTGTATCTTTCATGGTATCCAGTACGAATATGCACGTGAATTTACTATTTACTCCCATATTTAATAATTGAAAGGGTGTAAATTATAAGGAACTACATCATCCGGTATATTCTACTCTAATACGCAATAGTATTTCATAAATATGTTTACTACTTTTGTAATCTCTGTGATATGATAGTCTGGATACTTAACAAAACCCCTAATATGTTTATTACTATTATATTTGTTATCTTTGCTCACGATCGTATAGACTGGATAGAAATCATTCAAATAATAATTGATGTTTTACTAAATAAATTTGAATTATAAAAATCTTAAATGCTATGCAGAAAATAGTACCTTAGCCTGTATTCAATTATTATCTTAATGTAATCGTGATATTAAGATTTGATGAATGAATTTGATTATCAATAGAATTGTGATCACATTAACTGTATTTCGAACTCTATCCGAACAATACACTCGTATTGAAATTTTTGCCGTTGAATCAGTTTCTGAGCCTCTCTATACATATTAAATATTAATATATAACATTGAATAGGCTTTTATTTACCATATTTTAGAAGTGCCGTCTAGTTTGCAGCTCAATAAGTAGCTCTAGTTTCACCACTGTTGAGCCAACTTTAAGTTATGAATTATAAATTTTATAATGATATACAGATTGTCCAAAATTCAACTCAAATTTTTAGTACAATTTCTCTTCAATATAACGTATCGATTAGATGCAACTTATGAATAAAGTTTGAAATGGGTAAAAGAGAAGTTAACTTTTTAATCATAATAATTGAGATAAAACTAAAGTAGTATTTAAAATGGTGTTCTTAACAAAACAGTTATTTATAAAACTTATTTGTTAGCTAAGTCTTGTGATCGAACTAGAGAAGAATTTGCTGATAAATTTGGTAAAAAAGGATCAACGAATGCGACTATAATTGACATTAGCAGCATTAATAAGCATATGTTGTAGAGAACATTTCTAAACACTATTTTTGTATACTACATTAGATTAATAAAAGTTCATTTTGATAGATTAAATTTTCAGTATATGAGTAATTGGCATTACTTGCGATTAAAATTATTATCGAAATTTGATTAGCTCATATCATTAGATCATTAAATTAGAATTAATGAGATGAATGAGAAAATATCTTAATTTCATCAATATTCTATTTTCATGCTTAAGATCATAGAAATTTCATTGTATTAACCTGAGAATATACTTTAAAAATTATTTCTTTTACAGGCTATATTTACTATGTCGGATTATGTTACGTAAAATATTGAATTTCTTATTCTTTCATTAAATTTTAATTAGAATTTTCTTAGAATATAAACGTTTATATAATGGCAAAAGCCATAAAATCTACCACTCAAAATTTAAAACTGTCTTTTTTAATCGGCACATAATACACAATCGAAATCACCTCTGAAATCTGCTTCGATGACTTTTGAGTATGTACTGGTTTTGTAATGATTCTTCGTCCATACTCGTTAGAAAGACTATCAATTTTGGATTATTATCTTTCAAAGAGGGGTTTGACTTGAGCTTTTGATCAAAACCACTATTATCCTCCTTATACTTTAGCCTATCTGATATTTAAAGAACCACTACCCGATCTTCCTTCTCGAGCTAGTTAAGTCTTTGAATCTCCTGGATGTATTAGAATTACTAAAGAGTACGAATTAAAAGTGTCTTCGCCAGAGCAAAGATCTGGAATGGCAAGCTGCGGGAGGATCGATTTCTTGCGCGGTGGATGGTTAGTAGGACCGGTTCAATACTTTCGAAGGTTATCATATATGAAGCGGGGACTCTTATTGACTCTTTATGAACTATTGACTCCTTATGGAGTCATTTGTTTATTAATGCCCCCTTATCGTATCCACATTCAAATATACGTGTTATCAATTATTTAAAAATATTTATATTTTAAAATTAAAAATATGAAGATTAGATCCATGGTTAGAAATAGGCAAAGTAATAATAATAATATTACTATTATTTTATCTATTGTTTATTTAATATTGATATTATTAATATTATTAATTATAATAATTAACAATTAATAATATTAATACTAAGTAAATAATAAATAAAAAATATTATTATAAAATTAAAGAGAATGACAATGTCGTGATAATAGTAATGATAATGATAGTGCTAATGGCACTACTGGTGGTGAAATCTAAAGAAGTAGGCTACGGGTGTTACAGGTGTCGAAGGTGTTAAAGGTTCAATGGATTATATAGAGGAAATTAGTAAACAGAGGTAGTATATTTCTTATTTTTAGATACAAAACTTAAAGTTAGTGCAAGTTTTTAGAGATCAATGGGAGTCAATAGGAGTCAATGGGAGTCAATGGGAGTCAATAAGGGTCAAAGATTAGGGGTCGTTGTAAAAGCTAAAAGTAAATGAGTTTGTTTTGACAAAGTTGCTCTCAGGTCCCCGCTTCATATATGATAACCACTTTCGAACATGGTCCAAGGTTTGTAAGCTTTGTTTAGCTTTTCCTTCTCTGTCGAGGTTATTCGGCTGGTGCTAGTCATAAGATGAATAGCACTTTTTCTGTGTGTCAGCACCTGTTAATTCTATGAGTGGTTAATTCATTATATACTACAGACTGAGCTGAAAAGATATATTGAGGATGGAAAATACTCGGAGTTACTTGGATTTCATGAGCATGCATTAGTTTATGTTCGAATGATTGAAAATAAAACTGCATCTGATAGACTAAACATAGATGAGAATTATAAATTATAAATTTTATTTAAAATATCATATAGCAATATAACTAAATATCAAAATTAATTTTTCCATTCAAGTTACTCCAAGGAGGATGTTCAGGACATTCAACTGAAGTTTTGGTCCAGTGGTTGCATTTTAAAATGAGTGGTTTTATCTGTGCCCAAAGATAATCGGTCTATCTCAAGATGGAGCAAGCCAGCTGAGAGATTATAGTATATCAAAAAAAGAAAACTCTAATCAAATTCATTTATAGGAAAAGGATTAGGAACATCAGATATTGAATCAGGCAGTTTTGCCTGGAGGTATATACTAGAAATATATCTTTTACTTAATAATTATTACTTTTATAACTTCATTTTAATAAAAAATCTTTATTTAATTTAAAATTATAGCTACACAATATCTTTACCAAATCTTTCATATGTGGTTCCTTGATATTTCAATATAACTCTCTATTGTTCTTGTACTTTCTAGGACGAAAAGTTTTTACTAGAACATAATCGAATTTATTTTCTCAAGTAGAAGGTTACAAGCTTTATGTTGATTTTGTATTCTGTACTTGCTTGAGGCTGTAATTAATTGGTTATTACTCGCTATAAAAGTTTTGAAGCTATTGCATGGACGTTATTAAAAATTGTTATTTTTTTATGACTTACGTGAAGTTCTTAAATTTTAAGACTAAAATTCTCGGTCATAGCATTTCGTAATATATATTCAATGACATTCTTCACTAATTCTAATAAATCTGGCCCCACAAATACATCATAAGATCTATGCCGGAACATTTGTATGTCAAGGAATGAGCCTCTCCTTCTCCTGAGACTCAAATTTCTATTCTGGTACTGTACCGGTTATTCCGGGATGTCTGACAATTGTATTACATAATAATCTACAATATTTTCAAATATAGAATACAGTCTAGAACTTTAGAACGAATAACTAACAATAAAGCATTTCGTCACATGTCATCATACCTGTGATGCGCAACTTAATTTTCAGTTGTGTCACTTTTTATCTGAAGCTTTGCGAATGTACATCTCTCGTTATATCTCTATAGTTCTAAAGTACTGGCCTTCAAAATGAGTTTCTGTAAATTTTTCGACATTATTTCTTTTATTAATTGTTTTTTATCAGATTCACTTGTATATTGATAAAGTCAATTTAGTTTGAGAAGTCTTTGATAAAAAATTAAACAATTCAAGCAAAAATCCCATCAGAGCTTTGAATCTGCTTTTCTTCAAAGAAAAGTCTTAGAAAAATATATCTAATCATTTCTTTTGTTCAGAAAGCTTTGTTTAAGTATTAAATAAGTAGTGCTTATAAATGCAGTTCTGCTCTACATTTTATAATCAGTAATTGATATAATTGTATTTTAATAATTTTTTCATCCTCTGACTCAATAAAAAGAAATAATTCTCACAGATGTAGTCGAAAAATCATTTAGTGCTTTAATGGAAAGGAATTAAACTATTGTGAGAATTTAATTTTTCTAATTTTCGGAAACTATTTAAATATGTTGAGAAATTTAATTATTGTCGCTATTTTCAGTTCGATTTCTGTAAACGCACTCGTTTTAAAAGACACTTCTTTTTTGAAAGAGAGAAACTTGACTATTTTTAATTCAAGTGTATGTAATTCACTGAAAGAATTTACTCCACATATAAGAGAACAAATCAGAAACACTACGAAAGGTGTTCAAAAAATTATTGACTATATTGTTAACGGAACTGATAGAGGAAACACATATAATGAATTATCGATATTCGTCGATAAGTTTGGCTCACGTCTGGCTGGAGCGAAAAGTTTAGAAGATTCTATCGACTATATGCTAAATAAGTTGAAGAAAGATGGACACGATAATGTTCACACAGAGAATGCAACATTTGTTCCGTGGGTAATGTTCCGTTAAATAACATTGTTAAATTAGTAAATGCTTTATTTTTCCTCGTTTTAATGTGTTTTTAAGAAGGGGATCAGAGTCTCGTTTTCTTTTCATATAAATCAATGATGCAGTTGAAAAGATATCACGTTTTCTAACTAATAAACTGAGTTTTTAGGGAAAATAAGAGAACATAATTTTTTAATATGAAATAACTTACTATATTTAAAATTGAATTGTTATAAGATATATTTTTGGAGAACGAAATAAATCCATCTATATGATAAGTTATTTCAGAGTTTAAGACCAACTTTTATACCAAAAACAATACCATATCAAAGCGATTTAGTTGAAAATTTTGATCAAAGACAGACAGAAAAGTTATGGAAAATTTAAAGTTCTTATTAATTTTGGATTAAAAAATTTTAGACAAGGGGTCAAGAATGGGCGAGAATGATAACACCGCGCAATAAATCTTTGGCTATACTCAGTTTGGGTGGTTCCGTTGGTACAGGAAAGAAAGTGATAACAGCACAAGTCCTGGTTGTGAAAACATTCGATGAACTAAAACAGAGAGCAAATGAAGCCAAAGGAAAATTCGTTGTTTATAACTTTGATTTTCATAGTTATTTCGAACAAAATGCTTACAGAGCTAAGGGCGCAAATGAAGCGGCAAAATATGGAGCAGTTGGTGCTTTGGTAACAGATTTACTTGAACATTAACATTTCACGATCATTATAAGTTTAAACTTGAAATTTTAAAAATCGTTATTTTAATAGATAAGATCACTCACGCCATTGTCTATTAATTCTCCACATACTGGAATCCAGAGTATGGAAAACATGAAACACTTATTTTTACTAATACAGTAGTGCCTTCAGGAAGTGAATAGCAGGGATCTGATATTCTCAATTCCCTACGACTAGGTTTCGGTATAAAGAGATTACTTTGAGTTAGCTTAAGTGTATCGGTAGCAGAATATTACATTCATAGAGCAAGAATTCACTATAAGAAGGTCCACTGTATCGAAATATTGCTGTATTAATTTTATCTTATTTTTAACCAGAATACGAAGATAATGTTACATTTATTCCTGGTGTGAGCATAACAGTAGAAGATGCCGAACTATTCTATAGACTCGACAGAAGAGGTATAAATGAATGACATTTTTAACAAAATTAACCTCAGAACTACAGAAACAGTTACAAGTTCTTAACTGTTCGGAATAGAACAATATTTAAATAGTCATTTGGTTATTGATAAAATGTTATCTCAACATAAGTGGATATTAGAACTACAGTAAAACCTCTACGAGTTGAACACATTGGGGACAGATAAATCTTATCTAACTTATAGAGGTGTTCAAGTTGTAGAGATTTTTTAACATTATGGTCTATGAGAAATGTCCAGAAATCCTGTTCAACTTCTAGAGTGTGTTCAAGTTATAGAGCGTTCAACTTATAGAGATTTTACTGTACTTTTCATCTGGTTTGTTAACTCAAAATCACAAAAGTTAATCACAGAATCAATCAAAACTATGAACTGTATTTAATCACTTATTTTATTAGTTCAATCTTAAAATCATAAATATTTTTAAAATCTTACATTTTAATTAATCTTTAAATACAAGAGTCAAAATATCTTTCAAGAAAATACATAAAAGTCTATTTACAAGATTCAATTTATGTAGAATTCAAGTGACCTGAAAACTTGAATTCAAACGAATTGAATAATGTGTATATATAAATTGATTCAACTGTAATTGAATTTTAGGTATCGAAAAGTTGAACGATGTTTAACTTTTGGCAATAACTTGAATGCATTAGTCAATCACAGTATGCATTGTATTTAAAAATATACTGCGCATTTTTGTTTGCATTTTTAGAATAATTTGATTGGATGAAATCCATTGTTTAATTCAATATTTTTATTTATGCGTAGACAGACATTGAAACTATGAAAATAGAATTAAAGTATTTAATTCTACAAAAATGGGATTGTGTAAATAGACCTTAAAATAATACTTCATATATTAGGTGAGAACATAACTGTACAGTTATATATGGATGCAGAAAATCAAAAAGTATCAACTACAAGAAATGTCATAAGTGAAATTACGGGCACAGAATTGCCGGAACAGGTTATAAACAAATTTCAACAATTTTACAAGTATTTCAAGTCGATTTTATTCATTCAAAGATTGTAGTGGTGTCTGGACATTTGGATTCGTGGGATGTCGGACAGGGGGCTATGGACGACGGCGGTGGAGCTTTCATTTCATGGAGAGTTTTATCCGTTTTGAAGAAGTCAGGATTGAAGACAAAACGCACCATTAGGTCTATTTTATGGGCAACTGAAGAATACGATGATAATGGATTAGTAGATTATCTTAAGGTTTGTGATGGTCAAAATTTGAAATCAACCAGAACTTGAATCCTTTGGGAAGTCTTGAAACCTATTTTCTGAGACTATTAATTTAAGAATTATTCTTTACGACGATCGATATTTCCATGACTGCAACTTATCCTCGATGTTTAATTTCAAACCTTGTTGAATGCTTACTCTCAGCTAAAAAGGAGAGCTAAGTTGTTAAAGTTTACCCAAAATTTTCAAATATAATCATGAATTATCAGAAAGTTTTCCTCATTTAAAGATATATTCCGAGCCTTAATCATATAAAATTCCTTATGTATAAATGCTTGAAATGAATGAGTTAAGTTTTAAGCATTGATTATTCAGATGAAGATATAGTTTTAATCTCAAATGAATGTTTACCTTATCTGCATAAAATAAACCTTCCTTTTTCAAGATATCGATTTGAATCCAACAATATCTGAAAGTTGAAACCTAGTAATTAAAATTTTTATTATTTATTCCAAATTTTTAGTTAAATCAAAGTTGGTTAGATTGATCTTAATTTCATTAAAATCATTACATAGCAGACTATATCAGTACTTTCGGCAGAATCTCGATGCATTCGAATAGTTAAAATTTATACAAGTTCTAGATCTGTATCAGAATTCGTATTCAAAAATATCTACTCTGGTTAAAAATAAAAATTTCATTAAACATTTTTAGAGAACTAGGATTGTCATCTTCGCTTTAAAAAACTTATTGAATGTGAAATCAATTAAAAATGAATTTTGACAGATGAAAATCTTGCTTGGATTCTAGAGACTTTCTATACATGAAATCAAAGTCTAACAATTTTTTATTTTTCAGGCACACAACAAAGAGTTGAAGAATTGGAGTATCGCTATGACTTCAGATTTAGGAACATTCACTCCAACAGGATTAAGTCTTTTTGGTAACAATAAAATAACGCAATGTATTGCCAGCGAAGTTCTACAACTTCTCAAACCCATCAATGCAACTGAACTGTTCATTCCTGTCTCTGATAAAACACCATCACTAGATTATAGCTTTCCTGTAGGTTCTTTAGAGACAAATCTAGAAAAATATTTTTACTTTCATCACACAGACGGAGACACAATGACTGTCGAAGACTCTCATGATTTAGACCTTAGTTTGGCTGTTTGGACCGCAACTTCTTATGTATTCGCAACAATAGATGAATTACTTCCCCGATAGTTGTTTAGAATAATCGTTAATCTTTTTTTGTTTATTTAATCAAAATAAATATTATTTTAATAGTTATAGTTGAATCTAAAATTTAAAAATTTCTTTAATAAATTGAGCGAAATAATATCAACTTCGAAAAAATTTGAAAAAATAAATCAGAAAATACTTCAATGAACACACTATGGCACCATAAAACGGTCGAAGCTGTTACCTTAACTTATCAAATACTAGTATGATTTGCAACCAATTAAATTACAGTCGATGGTTCTATTATACTTTGTAAGCATAAAAGCTGAAATAAATTTGCTTGTATTTGCATACTTTAATATGATTTATAAGAGTTTAAAGCATATAGATAAGCAAAAGATATTTTATCACAATCTCCCAATATTTATTTTCAATTTCTTTGGGAATTCCACATAAAAATATAAAACAGTTTCTGAGAAATAAATATTAGATTAACGTCTAAAGAATTAAAAAGAGCGTTTTGGTCAACTCTTTGTTAAGAATAATTAAGCAAAAACCTTATTAATAGACGCCATAAAGTATTACGATCAATTTTGAAAATTCGTTATCGGACGGTTCGTCCAAAGACAATTCGTCCAATGAAAAATTTGTCCAATGACAATTAGTTTAAAGAAAATTCGTCTAATAGAGCAATTTGTCCAACAGACATTTCGTCCAATAGATAATTCGTCAAATAGAAAATAAGTCCAACGGAAAAGTTGTCCAATAAGTTATTTTGACTGAAAATTTGCGCAGGTGGATACCCAAGTCCATAGTAATTAATACCTGAAAACAATCTGAAAATACCTACACTACTGTTATTGATCTTCTACATGCTTATGCTCATAACGTTTAATTGTAATCTAGTATTTTATATTTTCAAAAATTAATACATTGACTTTTATTATTCTTTTTATTCAATAAAATTCTATTATTTTTTAATTATTCAGTAATATTTTAATTTTCTAAAAAATTGACTTTAAAAGTTTTTTCTTTTATGTCTAAAAAAATTTTAATTTTTTAATAATCATTTTATATAGAGCCCATTGGACGAATTTTCATTAGATGAATTGTCTTAGATTCTTGAAAAATATATGCAGAAGTTATCGAAATATTTTCCTTGATAACGGCTAAGCCATCAGCGAGGACCCCTCCAGCAAAATATAGGACCATATGAAAGCCATCAAAAATAATATATGAAATTAGAGTATTTTTCGAATAGTTTACTTGCCATTGACAACTTATGATAAGCCTAAACAAAATATAACTTATTTCTCCTTTTGATAAAAAAATCTCAGGCTCTCAATTAAAAAAATTATAACACCTGTAGCGGGGGTCTTGGATGGTATCTTCCTAAATGAAATCCGCACTGGAGAATTAGGCAGAGGATCTTTAGGGTCATGTGAGCTACAGCCTCACTTCTAGTTAATGCCCACAGATGAGATTTCCGCCTTGACGATTCAATGCTAATCAATGGGCAGATCCAATGTGGGCACCAGAATAGAACTAAATACTATGTCTACTTTTTAGTATATATAGTCAAAACCTGTGCCGAAGCAATAGCCGAACAATATTGTCAGTACAAATATGGCATTAGAACCTTCTAATGCTGTCCACCTATTAGACAGTGGCTTAGTGCCTTGGGTACGGTAGGTTCTACCTGAGGTTCCAGGACCGACAGCATCATTGGACGATATCCGTTTGGTCCTGGAAAGCATAGACACAGACACTAAGAGGAACACTTAAGCCACTATAAAAATCTTAGATGGAGGATAACAAGCTTGCCTCCATTTGCTGTATCCTGGTTTATGCTAACGAGCTTTCGGGATGAAACTAATAATTGTTAAAATTAAATACATTTAAAAATTCATATCTTCCCAGTCATCATATTTTTGAAATTTTATTTTTACTTGCGATTTTACTCCACATAAGTTTAAATTTGACACCCATATTGCCTCGGTGTGCAATAAGACCAAATCTGTTATTCTTTTAACATTGATTCTTGGAAACTATGTGATTGATACTAATAAAAGATTCATGAACTAAAGCTTGAGAAATGCTAACATACCGAACTTTTTTCGACTAAAATTTTTTGTCACAATTAACCTAAACCTTAACCTATTTATTTTAACCTAAATTTTACTTTTACTACATGAAGAACGATTACTCTTATTTTAATAGACAAATTTTTATGCTAACTTTTCAAAACAATTTTTTCTTTCATAGTGATAATATGTTAATGAGACTTTTCAATTTTTCTAATGAAGTATTAATCATACTCTGCTTAATTAAGTCGTTTTTTAATATTTATTAAATAAAATCAATCAATATTTTAATTGATTGGTTAAAAAAAAGTTTATAAAAGAGATACTAGTGAAATTGATAATTATTCAGGTCTTAATTCAACATTTTTTGGCAACTATAAACATATCGATTTTGAAATTTCAAGAATTTTTTATTCTTATCCCTATTTTTATCCAAGACTTAGAATATTTGACGTTAAGCACGAATAGCATTTTATCAACTGAGTCTGGAGTGTCGTTGTTTAATCCTTAGAACAAGACATCATTTGAAAAATTTACAATTCACCTCATAGCAATCGAGTCTCATGTGAAAATAAGCAGAGATTAGTGAAACAAGTTCTGTTATAATTAAAGAAACTAAGAAAAACTAATGTATGCCCTTCTCAAGTAAAGTAAGCAATGTTCAAATTAAAAATAGGAAGCTATCCAATTTAATATCTTTTAAAATTAAGCATAGTTTTGGTTCTCTATTATGTCAATATCTCGATGCTATGCAACAAAATTTTGGTATAACAAGTTTTATTATTCTCAGATAAGAATCATTGATTTTACTCTGAGTTATAATTTCATCAAGTAGATTAAAGAAAAGATTTAAAAATTTTCAAAGCTTTGCTCGAGAACTTTTAACTAATCCAATATTTGTGACAATCGAATTAACTCATAATTTATAGAACATTCGAAAAAATTTTATGAAGTAATCCTATCTATCATATTTCAATTACCAAATTTAATTTAAATTATCAAAAACACAATATGAAGGAAATATCCAATTAATAGTTAATTTTTTGAAGCATTCGTTGAGAATATTTTCATAAGATATATTGATTTTCCATCTCTTGTAAGTAATTCTAGATACGAATTGGAGAAAAATTGGGTATTAAAATTATTATGTTACTTATTACTAATTACTTATGAAGATTATATTAGAAATAACTCTATGACCTGAAGAAATGTGAAAATTTTCATTATACTTGAATTTAGATATACGATAAAATATTTCAAACTTGACCGTGGAAGTTGAATAATTACGGCTGACAGATTAAGAAAAAAGACCGGCACGAATCTGTATTGGAATTTTCAATCTGGAACCAGTACCAAGATGAGAAATGTCATTGCAATCATAATAAAAATAGTTTTGGAGGCAAATTAAGTTTAAACGACGCAAACAATTTTTGAGCGACAATTCTTCAGGAAATCCAAATTTGAAAGGAATTACGCGTTTATTTAAATTTTTATTCTTTTCATAAGCATTCTTGACTTAACTTATCAAACGTTTGAACTTACGTTACAATACTACAGAGGGCAAGCCGTTGTTAATATAAAAGTTATGAAACTTGGTTTCCTTTCATTGCCAGCAATTACGATCTGTCACCCATTCTTTGCAGAGATGGAAAATTTCGCCAAAATTTTTCCAAAATTCAAACATGATTATGACATCAGAATAACCCGAATAAAACTGATTCTCAGGACAACTTTTATCGAAATCTTTAAACGACTTGAATCCGGATATGAAAGACACACTTAATTCTATGGCAATACTAGAAGCGTTCGAAAACATAAGTGCTCGTGAGCGTATAATAGCTATTACTACTGTAAAAATATATAGCAAATATAAGATTGTTAATCAAATTTCATTCATTCCAGACATCAAACCTATCGAATCAGTTAAAGCAGAATATACTAATTCTGATTTTCAGAGGTGCTTACATTCTTCAGTCAACTCAACAAAAGATGGCAAAATTTCGAAATGAAAATAAAAAGATTTAGTTTAACTGATCAACGAAGTCTAACTTGGATTCCATTATTTGAAAATACAGAATATTTTTATTTCTCAATGCAATCTCCGAATATCTTGCCTCATTCTGACAGTGATAACATTTTTACCAAATTAAGATTTGAAAATACTTATCTTATATCCAATGATGAGCGTGCTCGGTGCTCGTGCTCGTGCTCAGACAAAATTTGGTGCTCAGTGCTCGCGCTCGTGCTCGGTGCTCGTATTTTGAAGGTGCTCGAGCACCGAGCACCAACTGAGCACTATGTCCAAACTTTATGTCTATTGAAAGCTTTAATCCTAAACATATGTAATGCAAAATACATTCAAAACGTCAAAAGTAAGATCAAGTACCTTTCAAGTATATGCTAAACGATAAAAACTGATCTCATTTTGCAACAAAATAAGCGAACTATTTATAAAAGGACGAAAATAATTATTGAACGTTAACTTTAAAATTAAATCAAAATTTGTTTAGATTTTATATTTATATTAAATTCTAACTTTAGTTTCCGGCTCAAAAGATCGTCAGACACCACAGTAAATATTGAACCCTTTAATACTGATTGTAAATCTCCGGGGTAGAGGTTTATAAGCAAATGACAGAAAAATCTGATTAAAATCTTTAAACCTTTCTCATACTTTATAGTACATGTATTACTATATCGATTTGTTAGAATAGCAGTTCTCATAGTTTTATTCAATAAAATTATTTATTTTTACATTCAGTTGACATCGTTTTTATTAGTTTTGATGTTAGAACTAAGTGCTCTGTGCTCGTGCTCGGTGCTCGAGGGTAAGGTGCTCGAGCACGCGCTCATGCTCGGCAAAATTGAAGTGCTCAGTGCTCGTGCTCGCCACCGAACACCGAATGCTCGAGCACTGCTCATCATTGCTTATATCTTATTCTCGGATCTACACTAAACTATTACTACCACGATATTCAACAAACTGCCGGAACTATAAGTAATATTAACCTTTCACAATTGTAGAATAAAAATTTCCCAAGTTTTACTTTAAGAATCCCATTGAAATCAACCAAATTTTTGAATGTTAATTTACGATGACGTGTTAAACAATATTTATATTTATTATTCCTATGATAATAACAGATAAGCTCCTTCGTTGAGTTTACGCTATACTTTCTTTATTAGACATCTTAAAAGCTTCCAACATTTTCTTGTATGCATCAAGTCTGAAAAACTGTTGCATAATATAAAAATAAGTCAATCAATTTTAATATACTCTCAGATCAATACAGCGAAATTTCTATGATTTTCAACATGAAAATAATAGTCAAAGCTGTGATCTATAAAAAAAATTAAAATAGTCTTAAAATCTTTATAAAATTAAAAATCAAGTCTTACTTCATATCCACGAAAGTGATTTATAATAAATAGTTCCCAACAATAAAATCCAATTTTCTTCTGACTCAATCTTTCAATAAATGACGAGAACTAAAAAAGTAACGAAATATTCATATATTTAAGAATTTTATGGTTTGATAGTTTTTACAAACTTTCAAATGAGTGGCATTAATTAATAACTCATTCGATGTGAACAAGACTTTCAATAATATATCATAAGTTTTATTGGATTGATAATAGATAGAAGAGGCACATCTTATGATTAGTATCAGAGGAAATATGAAAGTGAAAGAACCATAAATGAACATCAAATTCATTATTAAACCAGTTTTCGAGAATATGCTCACGAATAAGAATAAATTAATTATAGAAGAGAATAGAAGCCAAACTAGGAATAAGTATTTCGACCAAAAATCTTTGCTGAACGAACTGATTTCCAAATAGTTTGAATTCAGAGTCCTCATTATATATAACCATAGCTCTGTTGTTCGTCAATTTAGATTTCTTTTTAACAAAAATCTTGATTTTCTCATTCATTTCTTTAGCTTTAATAGACAAGTAATAACAAATGAGGTAAAAGTAGACGATATGATATATAATAATTAGATTGATATAATAACCACCAAAAATGAAAATGAAGTTCATAGGAAATACATAGAAAATGAACTGAATGAGAGAGCAGTTTAGAAAAATCGGCAAATTCATAAAAATCAAACCCAAAGTTATGATCACTACTTTTGAGAAATTATCAATAACGTAGAATATTCGCTTTGCTGTTCCCACGAATTTGTAGATTTTGACCTTATCTGAAAGTCCAATACTTAGCGGTGAAGTCAATCCTGATATCATCTCAAATGGTTTCAAATAAGTGGGAAATTGGTTATTCTTGTAATTTTTATAATGAATCCATTGTGTGATCAGTGTTAGGGAAAGTACGAGAATGGCTACGATATTATAGTGAATTCTAGCGTTTATAAAGTATGAAAAGTCGAGAATTATTATGAAATAGCCTGGGTTTTCTTCTGATAATAGTAGCGAAATGATACATCTGACCAAAAATATCGAATTCATTATGGTAACCAATAATGGGTTATAAAACTTGTTCCTTTTGACAGATCCGCTCTGGAAAAGAGATACCCCAATGAGATATAAATGAGTTCCGGCAGAAGTGACCAACAATTCTGGTGCTAATATTTGTGAAGGATCGAAATCACTTTCTATATTCAACGCCATTCAATTTTAGTCTTTAGTAAACTTTTGATTAAATGTAAAATTTTTATCAAATATATTTATATGAATATTATGACTGAAATAGTTCGAATTGATATGAAAGATGTGAGAATAATATTGAGTTTCTCTATCGTTTTATCGATTCTCGTTTAATGGTTTAACGATAAGAGATATTTAAGTTTGCGCAAAAAGCATCTCGTTAAAAATTTATGAGAACCATAATATTGACTTTATGCAAGAAACATCAACTTAAATAATATTTACGTTTTATTGAAAAACTATTTTAGCATTTATTGAAGTGTTAATAGCGATGAAGTGACTAATAACATTATTTCATGTTAACATGTCATTTAACGTTAGTAAAGATAATGGTTTTTTATGTTATCATACGAATAACACATGAAGTAAAAGTTGGTCGCTGGCGGTACTTTTAGGATTAAACTACTACATTTGATAATTAGTGATGAAAGAGTGCTTCTCCATTATAAACTTCTATGAATTTCTAATAACTATGAATACTTCGAAATAGTGTTGTAAAAATATTTAGATAATTGAATAAATACTGTGACTCTCTGGAAAGTCCTTTCGCATAACCTTCTAATTCTCGTGATGTTAACGAGGTTTTTGTCACTTTAATGTAACCCTAGCTATTGTACCTCCTCCTTAGTAGCCATTAGGCAGCGTTTAACAACATCTACTCATAAATAGGAGCTCAGAATACTATAAGAAAGATATCTATACTTTACATTTAGAGCGTTTTACCCTAAACTTTCACATACAATAAACAGTCGCATATTTTAAATATTGTGTAGCGCTACCAAATATATTGCAATATATTCTCATTTTGTTGAGAATTTAGATGCTATGAATAATATATATTTGATATTTTTTTGCAACTCATTTTTTCATTGTTTTATGATTTTTTTCCTCAATCCACTTGAGATTCGTTTTGTGGATGATTACGTGACCGTGAAACTGAAATTGGATACCCTTATCATAAAGTAGTTATTTTAAAATCTTGATAGTAATAATCTTTAATAATAATTGAACACAAACTTACTTTAATGAAAATGTGAAATCTGATTGTTCAAAGAATTACTTTATTGATAAGTAAAAGAATAATGAAAACTAAAATTGTGGATTAAGAAAGATACTGAAGTTTGATAAGACAGAAACAAAATTTCCTCATAGTTATGATGCTTATATTGAATTCATATAATGTTTTGTATAAATCATCAATTCACTCATTTTGTTGGTTATTATTCATAAAAGGATTTTGTTGGTTATTCTCATCATCATAAACGAATCCTCTCCTACGAAAACAGTTTTTGAATTTTTCACATAGCCTACAATATATATAATTTCCATCTGGCTGTTCGCCCTCAAACAATTTGACGCAGCAGTAAAATAAATATAAAACAATTGTAAATATAGTCGAATAAGCAGAGTATTCAAGCATTAAATTGTAACTATTATGTCTTGAAATTCGACCACAGGTCACAATATAGAATTTGATTCTCATTCCATACTTGAGAACTCTTCGATTGGGATCCAGTTTCTCATATTCAAAAAATGACCATAGTATTGGTGATAAATCTTTCTCATAATCTATTCCCCAAAATGAAAATTCTGATTCACATTCTGAAATTTTGCTCAATGAACAATCCCAATTAATTTTAATTTCAAATATTCCTCCAGTGTCTGCAGCTATTTCTGCAAAGCTTTTTGTATTATCATGAGCTAACTCGACTATATCTCCAAGCCTGAAGTATGGACAGTGTTTATTCGAATCTCTATCGTATACGCAATTTGGTGCCGGACTATTTCCTGTTTCTAATCTCACTCCGAAATCTGGAAATTCTATAAAATGCTGTATGGGTAGTAGGGTTTCAGAAGTTTGTGACAAAACAGCTCCGACTTCTGGTTTGTTGTTTGTTGTTTTGTTCCCCCTGCACAGCCCACAACTAAGGCCAGGGGTCGCCGCTTTTACTCAGTGGTATTGCAGCGAGGATAGTGTCACAGTTTTAAGAGGACACACTTGAGCCCTCCGAGTCTGTCTTCTGGTAGTCTCAGAGACCAGACTCTACCGAGTTACGTCCCTCGGTTTGGGACCGCGGTCGTCGAAGATCCCCCTGAGCCTTCTCTTCCCTCCCGGCCCAGTTTTACCTGGATAGAGGGAAGCAGTACGCCACAGAGGGATTCGAACCCGCTCCCCAAGGGCTACTCTGTCAGCGTCTTGACCACTACGCCAACAGACTTGGGTACCGACTTCTGGTTTCAATGGCGGCCAAACAGCTACCGGACACCAACCCATAACTTCACATGTGAACCAACGAGTTTTATTTGATATATGCTTTTGAGGTATCTCAATATCAACACATTTTCCTGTTTGAATACCATTCGGAGACTGTTTTCCTTTCTTACATTGTGTATTATGTTTTTTATCGCAAATAACACTATCATATTGTGGGTCTTCTGCACACGTGCTAATAGACACATTTTTTATGCCAAAATTAGTAAATATTTCGAAAACTCCATCATCTAGACGTCTGACATAATCAACAGAAGCCCAGAATCTGTTGTAATTTTCCATTTCTTTCTCAGTCATATTGACATCAAATTCACTTCGGCTGAAATTAGTCCAGAAATAGCCATCCTGTTCCATCACTG
Source organism: Archegozetes longisetosus (assembly GCA_018873245.2). Classification (NCBI taxonomy): domain Eukaryota; kingdom Metazoa; phylum Arthropoda; class Arachnida; order Sarcoptiformes; family Trhypochthoniidae; genus Archegozetes; species Archegozetes longisetosus. The sequence continues at coordinate 5,317,253 of JAEMBT020000001.1, forward strand.
TTTGACTCTCAAAATTCGTTGAAACTTCAACGTAATTTCCCAATTTAAGAACAAACAAAAGCAATAAAATTGCTGTTATCAGAAGGACTATTATTCTCGCTATACCAACATATAAAGACCTCGACCCATTTGACTCAACTATTCTATAAATCCTGAATCTCAGGGCACTAAAAATACATTCCATAGTGAATTTTCTTGAATATTTTCAATTATTAATGGCTAAAAATGTGAAAATATCCTTATTGGTATTTGAAAAGATAGAAACTGATATGAATTCGTTACGATATTACTTAATAAAGAGATTTTATGAACACTTCTTAATAAGTGGCTTATCTCAAAACCGAGAAATAACTAATTGCAAATAACTTTATCTAATAAGTGAGATAAATTTGAGGTTTGAAAAATCAAGTATTGAACAGTTTTTCTTGGAATTCTTATACTAATTCTGAAATTTCAGATATAATTGTATGGAAGTACTTTTAAAATTTATAATTAAACTAGATTATTTGATCTAGATCATTTTTAAATTATGAAATATCGGAATTTAGCATCTTAATCAATATAATAATTCAAGATTTTGAAGTTTATGATACATACGTTCCTATACAAAGTAATCATATGTTCCATCGATCGCAAATGTCATGTATTGATCCCGGATCAATCGTTGATGCATTTGGATAAGATAAGAAGAACGAGACATGGATTGAAATACAGTTAAACTTCTCTATCTTGAACACGCAGTTAAGCTTAAAGGAGATTTTTGTATCCTGGAAAGACTACTTTTAACCTTCATAAACATTGAAAAAGCATTGAATTTGTTTACAATACAAAATTTGAATGTTTGCGCATGTATTAAAAAACACTACTGCATAGGGATTACCCACGCATTGCGCAATAGTCTCCCTAAGATACAAAAATCTTTTCTCAGCTACTTTTAAAAACGAACAAAAGATAAGCCTTATTTTCTTATGGATTTATTTATGCATTTTTAAAGTGCTTAACTTTACATTCAAGTAGAGTGATCAAGTGTCCAGATTTGAGCTGGATAGTCCAGATTTCAGGTTAACTAGTTCAGAATCCAGAGTTAACCCTAATCTGAACGCGTTTTGTCCAGGTTTGAACTGAATAAATAGACACTTTTATCACAAATGCTGTATCTTATTAGTAATTCAATGTATATTGATTTTAAGCTAACGTATTTCAATTGCTCGCCTTTAATTTCTTATTCAAACTTTACAATTATATTAAAGATAGCTTAAGCTACTCAATAATGCAAAATAACAAAAGATATACAATTAATTTCACGGTTAAAATTTTGTAACTTTTTATATTCATTGTGTACTGTAAATAAATTTTAAAGCTTTAAGAAAATATCAGAGTAAGGACCCTTCAATATTTTTTTGACCAGATTTGGACTCTACAAGACTTGGTCACTTTGTGCTCAAAATAGATAGGTTTTACTGTAATAAGTTAGTCATTGAAGACCATAATTAATATGGTAGTGTTAGCTATAATAAAGTCAATCTTTTTCATTAACATGACCAAATATATGATTGAAAAGTTGACTTATTATTGAGCTCAATTATCTTTAAGGAGTGGTTTATATTTACTGATAATAGTTGTGAGACTAGTTCTCACACCTGAAAGACGATTAATATCATTTATAGATATTTTCATAAGAAATTAAAGATAAAATAATAAATTTTAGAGGCTCTTCTGAATTACCTTGAATGTTAGCGATTGATACTCTGCAAGAGTTGAAGCATTCAAGAGCATTTATTGCCTTCTGAGATTCATCCAAATACAGATTAAGAAATAGAGCAAAATTTTTCATCGTTACAACATTATAACACTTAACACTAGAGGCGCGCATCTTTAAGGTATTTTATGCCTACAACAGTCTGTGCCCGCATACATCACACCCGCAATGAAGAAAACATAAATGATTCACAAAATCCACAAATACCCGCATTTTAATGTATACTAGATGTGTGGATTACTTTTCACTTCAATAGTGATTTCTCCAAAATTTTCACCAAACTAGTCGTCAATCTTTATTTATTAAGAACACACTGTATCGAAAATAAATTTTTATATGATTATTTGATCTATTATCAAGGATCTCGAAGAAAAATTGAAATTTTTAAAATTAACTATAACTTTTGAATTATGAAATAAAGAACTTGGAAATTTTGGTAAAATATGAATTAAATATTTAGGAGCAAAATAAATTTAATTATGAACGGATAGAACTCCTGTATCGGTCGGGATTCTCATTTTTGCGTTAAAGCATCATCAGGTTCTGGAAGGTCTCTAATGGAACATTTCTTAGTTCCAATTTTATTTTAATAATTAGTTTCTCAATCGATTCTGCTATCAACTCATCAGCATAAACTTTTCGTTTTAAATTAGACCAAAAGCGCTTTACTGGTCGCAATTGGTACAATTTAGTGTATTTGAGTCTTTAGGCATAACTAAAGACTTTCATATTTTTATTTCTCTCAGTAAAACTGTCAATGAGTTGGCGGATAATTAACTCTTTACTCGTCGACATATCGTAAACAAATTATTAAGTAAATTTTTTAATTATAAGGGGAGATAGTCCTATAGATGGGTTTTAATTTGATACATACCTCAAAACGATGTGACGCGGCTTTGAATTGACAAACATTTTGAAAAAATCTTAATTTTTATTCGAGGTCCTTATTAAATATGATTATTAAATCATTAAACCAGTTAATCTTAAAAATTCAGGGTTGAAAATCATTATATTTTATATATTATTATTAATATACACTTATTAATACATATGTATGTATTAATAGCATGGGAAAATAAAGGACCTAAGTGTCTATATTATAAAGTCCTGTAAAGATTACAATGGGCGCTCAAAGTGACCTTACAATATAGGCACTTAAGCCCTTTTAGAAATAAGCTCTTCAAATAAAACCCAATTGATTTACTCTTTATAAATAAAATTTTGTTAACATTTTTCTGCATTAATCTTATAAAGACGAACAAACACAGCTTTAAGTCACTGAAATGTCTAACAATTGCCTCTGTGTATATATTCTAAAAATGGAGTATCAGATTTCCTCTGAAAACATTCTAATGCCTTAAATACTTACATACGTTTTCACTTTGAAATAATCTAATTTATTGGGAATTTAGTTTTCATCTTAAATAGCTGTAAAATTTCGTAAAAACTTAATAAGGGTGTGAATTAAATGAATTTTCAGACCCATACCAGCCAAGTTTCGCGCTCGCACAGACCCGCGGGCGTGGGGTGGAATACAGTACGTTCCTCTACTTAACACGTTTCAATAAGTTATCGAGTCATAAAGTTTATCAACTCTTTTACATCCTTTTGGAATTGATGAATACATAGCATTTATCAGTCAAGAATATATTAATTTGAAAAAGTTCATATCAAAGTAAAATTTTTTGAAACCTTGAAAAACCAATTAGCCGAAAAGTTAAAAAATTATCAACTATAGGTCAAATTTTAACGACAGGTGATAGAGGTCTAGATAAAGATTCACGACTTTTAATTAATAAATTGAATGCAAGACATAAAGACAGCTTTAATAAGTAAATCTGTGTTTCATAAAAACAAATGCAAAAAATATTCATACTAAGAACTAATATGAAATATAAAAGTTTAACTTATGAAACAAAGTTTGAATTGAAGAAAGTGCTATGTCACCAATCAATAGAGTTTTACTGTTGAATGAAATTAAATTATTTATATTATTTGTTTAATAGAACAGTTTTCAAGTGAAGTTTTCTAAATAAATATACAGAACGTATTACAGTTCGAATTATACTATAATACATATAGAGCTATTGAAAAATAATCCTAATGTACCTAAAAGTGAGCTTCGATAATTTTCGACACGTTAAATATAAGATAACATAAGACGGATTTCTTATTTAATAAATAGGGAGCATAAGTAATTATTTGAGAAAACCGGCTTAATTATTTGACAAAATTTAAATACTTCAAATTATTACTTCAGTATTTTATGGCATATATAATTATAGTTAAATAATCATTATATTGTATGAATCAGAGATTTCTTATAATAAGCGCATAAAACATTCAAATTTTTATTATTATAAAGAAATTTACATAGAATTATAATAAAGAAGTCGGCTGGGCCATAGCAAACATGCACATGTATGTCCTAGGTGTCGTAAACATATAAATCGTTTGACTCGTCTTGACCATACAAGTCAATCAAGATCATAATCAAGGTCACCCGAGGTTAACTCGAGGCATAGACTTTTTTTCGATCTAAGTCGAATTTCAATTTAAACTTTATAAAATAAATACAACATTATGGCCCTAGGATTAATTTTTATGATATTTAACTAAAATTTTTCAGAAGCACGAATAATTTGTTAATTTAAATTGATTATTTTTTTTAAAAACTTAATGCAGCAATATTACCAAGAAATACAAGCTTAAAACATTTGAAATTATGAGTAATTTAGATTAGAAATTACGAAATTAATGAAGCTAAATGCAGATATTGATAGTATTAGTAGGGGATTTAAAATTTATCAGAATATCAAAAGGTAGTAAAATTAGATGAAAATGACTTAGAGCTGATGAAAGTGATCTTAGAGTTACAAAAATTCAATTTGACTACTGTTTATTTTTTCTATTTATTAAATAAAGCTCAAACCAAAATTAGACTTATCAGATCGAAAGTGAAATTTTCTATTTGACCTCGAATAAACTTGAATATTACCTCGATAGACTCAGGTGGTCATGACGAGTTCAACGATGCATAATTTACGCGTCTACGATATCAGAAAAACAATCGTCCAAGTGTGCTATAGTACAGTCAAAAATTGAGTATATCAAAGTTTGTTTTCTTTCAAATGAGTTTTTTTCGAAGATGCATTTAATTTTTTTTAATCTTTACCAAAGAACTATTCGAGTAATTTTGAAATATTTTGACATTATTTGATCAAATAATATATCAATCTTTGAAGATAACGAATTCAAAGGCAGAAAGAGGTTGTCCGTAGATTAATGGAGAATCCGCCTGTCATAAATATATCGATATATATATATATCAACGGAAAGCTCTCACCAAGAGAAACGATTATCTTCATAGTCCCGTTCAAATCGGTACACAGGGTTAAAAGTTATTGGCCAAAAACGATCGAACCCAGCTGAAAGTATTGTAGGACATGATAAACCTAATTAAATCGCATATTTTTCATATAAATCAATGAAAATAATTCATTAGTGAAATAATCAAGTTACTAGGACTATAGGAATCGATTACTTAAGCATTCTATGATGGAAACTTGAATTCACATTTAACTCATTACTTAAAATAAGAAAGAAAGGATTTGACTCCTTGAATACTCAAACAATTGACTTTATTAGCATTTTATACTTGAAGTTAAACGCTTGTGAGAAACTTTTACACAGGAAATACAAGGTAACATAAATGCAACTACATAAAATAGCTTAAATGTTAGTACGTTATGATTTAAGCACTACAAGCATTATTGAAATCAAAAAGAGAATATGATATGCCTAATATATTACTCAATATAGTATTCATTTAGCAAATAATTAAAATATATCGATTCATATAAAATGATTAGTAGAATTAGTATAATATATATAGTTATGTTGCATATGAAAAATTCTTTGCCGTTTTTCAATGTTTCGCCAAAGGAATCGAAACCTGAAACTTGATCACTTTAGTTTTATATACTTGGTAATGTGTTACTATATTAATGATCATTAGGTGCGATACCTTTGACGACACTTGAAACTAAGCCATTAAAGATTAGCAGTTTTTGATTTTTTCACTTATCAAGGATTAATTATAAGCTTGATATTATCTGACACTATCAAATACAGTTCACCATTATCTGTTAGTATACAAATTCTCGTTATTCTATGTATAATAGTTTTTGTGCTATAAGCCTCCAATGTTGGTGGTTTTTTGGGTTTTGGGCATCCCTATAATAGATAACGAGAATCTGAAAATGCCATTATACTCCACCTGACCCCTGCATACATATATTGTGGTATGTGGCCTAAATAAGGAGCAGGCGAATCTTCCATTGATCTACGGACAACCTCTTTTATTTGAATTGAGCGTAAAAAAATCTAAATTCATTCATTTCGACATTTCAAGGCCTTCAAATCCAATCTTTCAAACATCATTATCAATCTCTGCCACTCAAAATGATTTTTATGTTTGGTATTAAAGATAAAACCCTTACAATTCATGCAGTTTCATACCAATAAGTACTTATTAGTTTACTCAAAAATTCTACATAAAAATCGAGATGTACTATCAATTATTTTAAAAATTGAAGCAGTTATATTCAGCATGAATTTAAAAAATTAAAAATTGAAAACTTTTCTAAATGCTCATAAAGAATCTTAAGGAAAATATTCAATTGAGCTTGTATCCACTCAAGTACATGTAATTTACTTATAAACATAAAATATAGTGCTAAACATGATTGCAATTACTTTGAGTCTTACAAAGTTTTTCTTAAATGACATACATCAACAAATTATATACCAAATTAAGTTAGATAAAGGAGTCTTAAAACAATTCAGTTGAATAGATCAATTCTCTACGCCATCATCAATCTAGGGAAGAAGAGTTCATCACTAAGTTTATTGATGATTTATTGATGAGTGTAAATTTTCATTCTCTTATTTACATTCAAAATATTTTGTTTGATTCGCATACAATTTCATCGTTTAAGTTAAAACAAAACTTCAGTACACAATAGCGTATATAAGCTTCTCTCTATCGATGACAAAGTTGGGAAATTGATCGACTGACAAAATGTTAAAATTATTTTAATCTTTCATCTTGTGTCATTTGTTAATTTATGTGAATCAATAAAGTTAGAATTATAAACAGGACTTCTCTAATTCAAGGCTTTTTAGTGGGTTAGCCTATAGAGCCTAATGCTACTTTGTGTGCATAACGCTGTGATAATCATATCAAATAGTATCAAATAATCACAGGCGGACATGTGACCTAACATTTGCTTGGAAATCAAGTTTAAGCACTGCGTTAAAAATTAAAGTATTCAGTAATTTATTGATCAAATATTATATGAAATTTTATGACAATAATTATGATTATATATGCGACTAGTTTTTAGGCTTAAGTGGTTTATAGACCCTGTGGTCGCCGATCTGCCGAAGCTTTTTCTTTATGCCTTTCATAATATTCTTTGCATGAGTTCTGGCGACTTCTCGACTAATTCCTGACCAGATTTGGCGAAACCCGCGGATTTTTTTGCTGGGACTGATCTATCGGAATACTTTTCCTTACACAATGCCCAGAATTTCTCAATAGGTCGAGCCTGGGGGACATTAGGGGCATTTGCTTTTCGGGTCACGCAATCGGTTTTGGCCGGTATAGCTTACAGCAATTGGTTTTGGCCCTCTTTTTCTGTCCGGGCGTGTATTTCGGGGTTTCAATACATTTGCGGATCTTTATTCCAGTCTTCTCTTAATGTTCCCGACAGTTGTGTGATTTGTCCCGAACTGTGGCCCGATTTTGCGCTTCGGGAGGTTTGTCGTCAAAAGTTTTTTGGCAACTTTTTTTGTAAGTTGAGGTTTGGCCACAGTCACCGGGTGCCCAGTTTTGGGCCGAAACTTTGATGAGCCTCTCGTCTCATACCTCTGAATGATGCCATACAATGTCCGCCTCTTAAGACTCTCCTCTTCGAACTGCTTCACAGTTCGATACTTATCGCAGCCACTAATTTTTACATAGAAATGCATAACTCTATCGACGATGGCCTGCCTTTCAGACACTTTCATTATCTTAATTTCAATTTATGGCCAAAAACATACAACAAACTCATGTAAACAGATAAATGGCCTACAAATTGCACCCTTAATCATCATTGACCAATTCATGGCTGTAATGGTATTAAAGTTCAAAGTCAGTGCTTATACTTGATTTCCAGTCCTTATTTAGTACTTTCTATAGTATGAAAGTTGAGGCTTTTTACATGCTTCTCAATATGATAATGAAGCAATAAGATGTCATCCCAGTAGTTGATACAAAAAATAAATGTCAAGTATAAATGACTATTGAAAAACTTTAAATTTAGCACATTTTAAATACTTTGAAGTAACCTTTCGGTATGACTCAATCAGTGTTTAAAAGAACCAAGGATTCTACCGAATTTGCACGATCTTACCTATAACTTGCAGGCTTTCAATATAATTACAATAAAATTTGTCACCTTATATGTACTTCTTGATAAAAAGTAATTTTTGCAGCAAAACTAATCTTTAATTTTTAAATTTAATGATAAACAGAAAATATTATTTTAGCTGTATATTTAATCATTTCAAAAAAGTTAGGTCAATTCGCATCAATAGTTGACCAAATCCAAGAAGACAATTTAGAATTTCTAGCACTAACAGATGGATATGTCGGACCAGCGCACTGAACACCGAAAGAAGTGGCTCCATATGAATACCATTTGCCATTGACTCGGCAATTTAGTGGTCCTCCACTGTCCCCTGACAAGTTCCTTTCCATTCTCACCAAAACATATCATCTGGTCAGTTATAGTGTGAACGAGAGAGTATCTACTCTTACAGCTCGAAGCTGTCCATACACTGACTGTTACTTTTTGAAGAATGTTTGGACTCGTACCCTCTATTCAAATCAAATTTTATAAAAAAATTTTAGGCTTGAATGATCAAATTACTAATTTAAGTAAATTTGAGAATGCTATCACTTTTGAGCTAGTTTAATTTTACTTGCAGGTTCTCTTATTGAAATTTTCTATTCAAAATGAAGTCAATGGAAAATAGAATTTTTCAACTTTCTCAAATTTGGATAACATGCTAGAACTAAAAATTTCATAGATATATAAACATCATGAATGTCGACTTACGCCAGGCTGTATTGCCCCAACCGGTAGCAACACATGCTGTTCCAACAATTGAATCTATGTTTCCATCATCATCAGGCAAGCAAATTGTTCCCAAATGACTTTCAGCACCTTCTAAGTCAAGATCTCGCTCCAACTGGAGTACAGCTACATCGTTATTAATGGCTGAAGAGCTCCAGCTCGGGTGCATTATTAACTAAATCAAAACAAAAATTTGGTCTTTATAAATTAATTTCAAGTCTTGACTGATAATTGAATGTCTTTCTGGAAGAATAAGGTACTTAAGTGCTATAGAAACAGTTACTAGTGTTTTTCTAAGTTTTTAAATTTGAATTGTATTGAGCTTTAGTTAGTTTTAAAAAATTGAAAGTGATTTGGTTTTAATTTTAGTTTCATTTAGTTATATTATTATGAGAAAATTGTGCTTATCAAGTTAACCTCTTAAGCTAGAAAAATATGTAATATTCTAATGATTAAAGTTGTCGACCTTACAAAGAAATAAATGAAAATAGACAGCATGTGATAAAACTAAGAGTGAACTTTAGCTTTGTAGAAAATTAAGTTCTAGTTTCAGTTTTATTTTCTCACAGAAAAGCATTTAATTTAAGTTTTAGTTTCAGTTAACTTCAATTAAAAGACTAAAGTAGCTTTAGTTTAACTTTAACTCAAATAACACTTAAAGAACACTAGCAATCACTTATGTGTTCTCCCAAAAAACAGTTTGATTGCAAACCCTTGTGATATTGAGCTCGACTTCGGTTTCTTCGACTTTGCTTCTGTCATGTTCTCCTAAGACTACTTTATATTGGGCAGGATCAGGAGAAGCACGATCCACACAATGGGCTGCTGTCAAAACCCAACGTTTGTTGAGAAGTGAAGCCCCGCATGTGTGATACCAACCAGCAGAAGAACTATAGAATCGAAGTGATACTTGCCACGGATACTCCAAAGGTTGTGTATTCTGACCTCCAACTATTCGAGACACTGATGACGGACCTAATTAAAAAATAAAATTTATATAAATTTTACGTGTACCACACGTCTGTTATCCCTAAAATCTAGATAAGTGAACACTAGAAAGGCATTTGCTTATCCTGTTCCTTTAGAGAACAATTAAGTTTTATGAAACTATTACAATACCTTTTGTTCCACAATTTGGATCATTGGCACCGAATACAGCACTTACTAAAAGGAAAGTCAGAAAAAGTTTCAGCATCTTTGGTGAGAACTTCTGGAAAGTTAACAATAGTTGGTTATAAGAAATCCTTTTATATATGCTTTTATTTATCAGGTTTTTATCTATTTTTTGAATAGTTTATAATTCATAAATCTTCATTGCAGATGTTCTATAATTTACAAGTTTATAACAACTTCATTTTAGAAAATGATATACTTTAATTGCATCTATTAGTGAATTATTAATGCTGATTAAAGACGGATAAACTTTCGTAAAGTATGTCATGATTCTATAAATCTCATTGTGATCTGTCATTTATTGTACCTAAGAAGTTAATTTATTGAGGATATCTCGAGAACTTTTACTATTCGGTTCATTTAATCAAATAATCTATTAGAATTGATAATAAACATATGAAATAAATATGAAATAAACTAGTGTAAGTGTTAATTGAAATCTAATTAAGAGATATTTTCTTAAACGATGCTTTATTATTTCAATCAGATTGAAAAAAGTTTTATTCCACATGTAAGCCGACGGCTTCACGGAGGAACTGTTCAAACTTCAAAAATATCTATTTTTCTAATTTAAACTACAAGTCTATAACAGAAACTCATTGAGAAATATAGTAATAGAATCCATGTTGAGAGCAGATAGGATATTAGGGATGTCATAATCTACTTACTGTTGACTTGTTTATCACTTCTATAATTTTGATAACTTAATGGACATAAAATAAAAATGAAACACTCATAAAAGTTTGAGTCACTTATAAAAGGCAAATCTTTTAATAATAAAATATTTACGTATATTTTGATGTAAAATTGAATACGAGCTACAAGAGCAGCAAAGAAAAGTGAGACAAAAAAGACAAACTAAGATTTCAGAGTAATATAGTATGAGTTCATTCTGATACTAAAAATATTCTCAATCTAAAAATCTAGATTAAGCGCTGCCTAAAAACTGATGCCGATGTATTACAATATATACCTAAATATATTCAAGTTTTTCATACTAAATATAAGGGAGTGGATCATCAGTGACATGTCAGAGAAATTTAACTTAAAAGTTTTTTCATAATAGAAGAACGCATGTACTATGATAGAGTAAAAATTAAATATTCGTTTAACAAAGCCTTAGATTAAAATGAAAATTAAATAAATGATGTCTATACATTGAACGGAGAAATAATTAGTTTTTGGTCATAGTAATAAACAAAGTCTAGACTTTCCGGATCTTCCGGAATTTTTTAAAACACAATTCGAACGACAAAGGCTTAATAAACTCGATTTAATCTGGAATATGGAAAAAATTTCAATTTCTAGGCTCCGGAAAAATCTGGAATCTTTAGTATCTACGCTACGCTATGATTTAGATAAACTAAACCGCTGTTTGAATAAAAGTCCAGATTTGATTAAATTCACTTCAAAAATTAATTCAATGGGATTTATTGTGAAAGCTTGTAACGCACTACTGACTTCAGTCGATGTTGAAAGATCTTTCTCAACATAAAATCATGTTAACTGACCGAAAAATAGATTAACTCAAGTAAACATCTAAAGATCGTTAGTTATTAAATTCGATGAATTTCTCTGAAATTGAATGTACCTTCTTTGTCTTTCGAATAAATATGCTGCGATTTTTATTTAAAATACTCTTTAGAAGTCCCGAAATTTTCTGGAATTTATTGATATTTAATCAGAAATTTGTTCATCTTTTAGTCCGGAAAGTCTCGACTCTGGTAAACAAATATGAAGCCATTAAAAAAGTTAAACGTTTGTATATTGAAGATAGCTCTTAATGTAAATGTGGTAATAATGGCAAAAATTATTTTTTATTATTTAAAGTTGGAATGAATTATAATCAATTTTGTGGTATGCGCTCAAGTTTATCTAATTAAAATATGATTCCCTTATGAATAAAATTGTGCTTAACAGCTTAGACATCATTAATGATCCTATCCCTCACATATCTGCAGCTCATTTTACCCGTTCCGTAGTTTTTAATTTTATTCTTTGGCCGTTTTTCTTTTTACGATGGTCCTATTGATTGTTAGTGATGGCCTTACATGTGCGGAATAAACGACGGAAAATTTCAATAATTGTTTTTAAATATAAAGAGTTAACGCATTGTTTAATGTGAAGCATCGTTTTAAAGCTAATTTTCTAGTCTGTAGCGCTCTATCAATCGGATTATCAATTAATCATTAAAATAAAAAATGTTTGATGAACAACACCAATTCGAAAATAAATTTGTGATTATTATATAAAACACATTGGTTGAGTATGAGTGCTTCAAAATCAAAGTGTTACCGAAAGATTTAAGCCTCCTAATGTCCTCTAGTTTCGTCCTATTGATAGTTGTTGGACAATTTTAAAGCAAATGTCCACAGAAATGGATGGAGAGCTGAATTGCGCGATGATTTTGTTAAAAAATGAATAAATAAATAAAGTTCGAGTTACGAAAACATCTGCAAAGACCTGCCAGAACGTCATAAGGCGTGTCAAGACAAATGTCCGCATAGCAGCCAATCGCGTACCGTCGACAGATAAAAGTTTGTCATCACTAAAAAGATGCAGAAGAGTTGATAAACCTAAGGGCTCAACAACTCATTCAGATCTGTATTATGTTTAGTGATATTAATCAATAAATGAATACTTAAAAAATTAGTTTGCAATTTTATAAAACAGACTTTGACTCATCTTTGTATTAAGTTAGTTTAGACAATGCCACATCTGTTGCAATAAGTGATAGCTCGAGAGAGCGGTCTGACTCATCATTAAAATTACTTAAATTGCATCACAGTTGACTGTTGAACTAATTTGATTAAAATAGTTTTATGTATCTTATCAGTAACTTCATTCCATAACTTGTGAATATAAAATAAACTGGCTTCAGCTACGAATAAGATTATTACTCATGTTATGTTTTTAATTGCCGAGTAATGTTATAATTTGACCCTATAAAATTAGTTTCAATTTCTGTCTCATCCCACTTATCCTATCCAAACGCATCAGAGATTAATCCGGGATCTATGCATAACTTTTTTCGATCGACTGTACAGTCTGGCAAAACTAACATTCTCGATTTTTGGGATTTTTAGTAGAGAAATTGATGGATTTTGATTATTTTTTTGAATAAATTGTATGTTAGAATCAACATTCTGGTTCGAATAGGTGTTCAAATTTCTTGTAAGATAGGTAAATTATACAAGTAAATTCCATCAGAAGAATTGGACGAGAATTTTAAATTCTTATGAATGGAAACTAAACTAGATAAAAAATGATTAGATATGTGTATTTTTGTTTCACTCAAATATTGCTTATCTCAGAATTACAAGCCTAGATACTCGAAAAATCCATTTCTCAAAAAATCATAGCGTTTTTACCTGATAGAATAAAATCATGATCTCAGCGTGAAATTGTAAGTAATTTGAATATTTATCAAACATTTCTATGGAAAATTAATTTTCTATTCAGTACAGTAATATACGATCTAATCAATAATTCTTCATAACAGATCTACCTAAACTTTGAAAAGGATTTAATTATTGTTACATCGCGTGATCTATTATGGAGAATTATTAATTAAATCATATATTTCCTATTAAATATAAAATGAATTTTCCATATAAATTTTTAATGTTGCACCGACTTACTTATGAATAACATGGAAAGTCTTATTTCTAGTTTGAAAGTTATTCGTAGATAATTCAGAGCGAAATGAAAGTTTAAAAAATTATTAATTTTGTCTATAGTGCATAACGAAAACTGGTTTTCGTATTCAATTTAATGGGTAAATTTATATGATTTGAATAGTATTTATATTTTTTATGTTCAATACTCTCTAATTTTTAGTTATTAGTTAGTTGATTGTGATAAATTATGATATATTGTGTAGTTAAGCAGAAAATAAAGACACCGCTTTCGAGATTGTTCGTGAAGTTGTATCAGCACATCCTGATCAACTAAATACTGATGGTTTAGTCCTGAATTGCACAATCTGTTATATTAAAATTAATTTTGATAAACAACATGGTAAGAACCGTGTTCGACAGCATTTCTAAAGTAAATCTCATCAAAATCACTTAAAAATTAAGAATACCGAACCAAAGCAAGCAATGCTAACAGCACTGATGAACAACTCTGCCTTGAAAGAAAACAATAATCAATACTTCACTGATCTTACGAAATGCCTCATAGATGCAGATATTCCTATGAATAAACTTAAAACGAATCATTTTGAAAAATTCTTGAAAAGTACACGAAAAAGACTACACTACATCCCCAAAAGCTTCAATGAAAAGTTAAATCAAATCAGAAATATCATTTCCGATCATAATATTTATTTAATTGTGGACGAGTCAATCGATACATGCAATAGCTTTGTCTTAAACGTATTTGTTGGAGCTTTAAGTGGCAAATATTGCAAACTGATGCTTTTAATGGCTAAATTTATTAATCTCACCAATTATTCGACAGTCAATCAAGGAGCTCTCGATGCTTGCAATCGTTCGTGGCCCAATGACACTCAATTAAGCAGACTAAAATTGATAGTTACTGATCAGGCCTCTTACATGCTTAAGAGTGTTGAAATTTTAAAAGTATTATTTACTGAGGTCCATCACGTCACGTGCATTATTCACGCGCTTCCAGAGTCTGTGAAAAAAATAAGAGAAGAAAATGACGAAATCAACACATTGATTTCGTTGTTGAAGAAAATTCTGGTAAAATCCCTTTACAGACAAAATAAATTCAAAACGAGACTGAACTTCCCCTTTCACCATTGCCAATATTGACAGGCTGGGGAACATGGATGAATGCTTCCCTTTATTATGCTAAATACTATGCGAAAGTGTCAAACTTTATTAATAATCTCGAAACTAATTCAGCTGCAATTAAAAGTGCTAAAGATTTAATTGAAAAGAGTAATACTTTGCAACCATCGCTTCTGTATATATCTGAGCTTGGGTTTATTCCTGTAGCAATAAAAATTTTGGAAACGCAAGGATTGAAAATGTCAAAACAACTGGAAATATTAAAAGAAGTTGAATCACAACTCAAAGGAAATGCTGCATTTAAACTTAAAATTTCGTTGAACAAAAATAAGGATTTAATTAAGTTTACAAATAATTATAATTTTTATGATCATAAATTACAGACACTATACGCCCAATTAGTATCTGTCGATGTTGAGCGATCCTTTTCGCAATTAAGCGAATGTTAACCGATAATCGGCAAAGCGTAACTTTAGAAACTATTGAACACTTAAATGTAATACAATTCAACCAACTTTTAGATTATAACTAAAATTTTTCTATAATAAAATAGTAATTTGATTTTCCCAAATAAGCCCCCAACTGTGTCTTTTAACTCTTTTCCCTCGAATCGGAGGGTTATGAGCCCAATTATAGACGCCTTAGTGATGTGAACGCCATTTCCTAGGTTTTTGTACAGTTTCCAGAAACATAAATCTTAAGTATATCAGTTGAACGCTTCAAGAGTTGTAAGCTTTTGAAAATTTGAATACCACTCTTTAAAATGAATTGAGTGGCTCAGGCTAAGCATCAGATATAAAATAATAAACTAGTTTCTCAAACAATATTTATATTCATTTATTTCTATGATAAAAACAGATAAACCCTTCTCTGAGTTTTCACTATATTTTCTTTATTAGACATCTTAAAAGTTTATGACCTTTTCTCACATGCATCAAGTCTGAATACTGTCGCATATTAAAGGAATAGAAATCAACGATTTTCAATATATTCTCAGATTAATACAGCGAAATTTCTATGATCTTCAACATGAAAATAATAGTCAAAGCTGTGATCTATAAAAAAAATAATAAAAATAAAAATTGTCTTAAAATCTGTATAAAATTAAAAATCAAGTCTTACTTCATATCCACGAAAGTGATTTATAATAAATAGTTTCCAACAATAAAATCCAATTTTCTTTTGACTCAATCTTTCAATAAATGATGAGAACTAAAAAATAATAAAATGTTAATTTATTTGAGAATATTTTGGTTTGGTATTTTTTACAAACTTTTAAATGAGTGGCATTAGATAATGACAACTTATTCGGTGTGAATACAATTTCTAGTAATATATTATAAGTTTTATTGGATTGATAATAAACAGAAGAGGCACATCTTATGATAAGTATCAGAGGAAATATGAAAACAAGAGAACCATAAATGAAAATCAACTTCATTATTAAACCAGTTTTCGAGAATATGCTCACGAATATGAGTAAATTAATTATATAAGTGTACAGAAGCCAAACCAAGAATAAGTATTTGGACCAAAAATCTTTGTTAAACGAATGGATTTCCAAATAGTTTGAGTCCAGAGTCCTCATTATAACCATAGCTCTGTTGTTCGTCAATTTAGATTTCTTTTTAACAAAAATCTTGATTTTCTCATTCATTTCTTTAGCTTTAATAGACAAGTAATAACAAACGAGATAAAAGTAGACTATTTGGTATACAATAATTATATTGGTGTAATAACCACCGAAAGCGAAAATGAAGTTCAGAGGAAATACATAAAAAATAAACTGAATGAGAGAGCAGTTATAAATCATCGGCAAATTGCAAGTCATCAAACAAATCGTGAAGCTCACTGGTTTTAAAAAGTTATCACAAATAAAGAATATTTGTTTTGCTGCTTTCATGAATTTGTAGATTTTTACTTTATCTGAAAGTCCAATACTTAGTGGTGAAGTCAATCCTGATATCATCTCAAATGGTTTCAAATAAGTGGGAAATTCGCTATTCTTGTAATTTCCATAATGAAGCCATAGTGTAGTCAGTGTTAGGATAAACACGAGAATGGCTAAGATATTCCAGTGAATTCTCGCATTAACAAAGTATGAGAAGTCGAGAATTATTAAGAAATATTCTGGGTTTTCTTCTGATAATAGTAGCGAAATGATACATCTGAACAAATATATCGAATTCGTTATAGTAATCAATAATGGGTTATAAAATCTGCTCCTTTTGACCGATCTGTTCTGGAAAAGAGATAAACCGATGAGATATAGATGAGTTCCTGCAGAAGTAACCAGCAACTCTGGTGCTAATATTTGTGAAGGATCGAAATAATTCTCTATATTCGATGCCATTTATGTTTAAGCTTTAATGAATTTTGATGAAATTAAAACATTTTCCCAAACAAACCTACATGGATATTGTGATTGAGGTAGTGTGAAATATGAGAAAGATATGAAAATGTTATTCTCATCGTTTTAATGATTATTATTTAATGATTTCATCATAAGAGAAATTTAACTTTAGGTAGAAAAATGTCGCAATAAAAACTTGGGAGAGCCATAATATTAGTGTTATTTAAAAAATTTCTATGTAAATAAAGTTTCTCTCTATTGAGAAACTAATTTCGTATTTATCCATGTGTTAACAGCAACGAGTAATACAGTTTCTAATGCTAATAGCTTCATTTCATGATGACATGTCATTTAGTATGAGTAATGATATCGCTTTTTAAGTATATTAACCCATGAACAACATATGAAATAACGGTGGGCGCCGTTATATAATTTCTTTCGGGAATAAACCTCTATATTTGAATGATACGATTATCAATAATATGTCAATATTAAGTTAAAGCATGAAAGTAGACTTTCCTCATAATAGATGAGCTTATCATTTCTGACATGTCATGATATCGCTTTTTAAGTATATTAACATGAACAACATATGAAATAACGGTCGTTATATAATTTCTTTCGGGAATAAACCTCTTTATTTGAATGATACGATTATCAATAATATGTCAATATTTTAAGCATGAAAGTAGACTTTCCTCATAATAGATGAGCTTATATCTTTCATGTGGTAAACATAAAATATTCATTTATTTTTAAATTTTTGGTTTTAATAATTTTATTCTAAATAATTCGTTGTAAAGCATTCGTTCCTATGAATTAGTTTTTTACAGTGTGATATGAAATTTCACTGAAATGAAAGGTCATTTAACAAATGAAGTTGCAGTTCGTTTTATACATGTGTGGTTTAGGTATTAGGAAGACATGCTTCACTTGTGAACGCAGCTACACCTAGTCCATTCTCCTAACCTAATCCAAATTAACCTAATATAAAGATGTAGTAAGAGTGATACAATTTTAAGTCTAAATTCAAGTATTCTAAACAACTTCTGTACAGTAAGACTTGTGTGCATAACGCGATTCCTTATTACTAATGCATTGCTAAACACGAATATTTATTTTGAAGAGCCTTAGGTTTAAGACAAGTATAACAGTATTTGGCACTTAATATGTTTTCATATGCTTATGAAAAAGGCGCCGCTTTGTAATCTCTGAACAAGTTATAGATATATAGTTTATTGAGTGACGCAAATTTCTATGTTAAATATCAAACATTAAGCATAAGTCTATCAATGATTCAAAATCAAGTCAAGTACAAGAATTAGTACAGTGACAACATTTTGCATAAGTCAAATAAAAATATATATGATTGGTTCACTCATTTATAACTTGTTCAGGGATTACGTCGCGGCGCTCTTTTTCTTAAGCATATGGAAACACATTGAGTGCTGTATACTGTTATACTTGTTTAAGATTATGCGTATAAAAAGCATCAAAGACTGCTCTTGAATTGAATGGTAATTCCAATTGTAAAAGTTTAGAGCTAATCCATTTTATATCCTTATCAAACTTTTAGCTTTACTTCAGTACAGATTGATATGAATGAGAGTTAACACTAATAATCATTTGTAAAGCATGCAAATCGTTCATATGTCGTTATTTGTGTTATTATTCATATGTTGTTATTGTAGTTAAGATCCAAATACTTTCGCGATAAGACTTATGAACTACCTATCTCTATATTATTTTGCCATTTATCAAGAACTGGACAATTAAGTGAAATCAAAATTCATATGTGTATATGTTTCAATATATACCTTTTAGTATCTTAGTCTTAAACCTAAAGCTGTTTTTCAAAAAAAAATTCATTCGTGCGTATTTATACATATACTACTTGTTATTTGCTTAAAACTTTGCTCCCCTTTGAATTTATTTTCTAAATGACAGCCTAATGAGGCCCATCAATATCTTAACACATCATAAATTACTGATTGACGCTATTTTTGTGGGTTATATGATGAATTACGATTTTCTTAACTGCTTTTTCCTAACGATATTATGTAAAAAAGGAAAACAAATTCTCTAACATTTGGCGCGTAATTTGTGAATAAGTAATACATATATTGCAATGTTCTACTAATTACCTAAACTGCACATAATTACAACGAATTGCAACGCTACCAATCGCGAGTATTGGAAGGATTATAGAAACTTTCTAGAAAAATTTGAACATTATAATGTATATTAAGTAGAATTGCATATAAATCCGGTTATTAGGTCCTAATAATATATAAACTATTTCAATTCTTACTATTATTCACTATTATTGGAGTCTGTCCTGAAATGAGTGCTCTCTCCCTCCCCACATGCAGCTCAATTTCTGGGTACGTGCCATGCTTATCAATTTAAACTAAAAGATAAGTTTATACTTTTGTCAATATAAAAATCTGTAATAAGCTGTCAATAAACTAATCTCCGAAAATTAATAATAAATCATTTTCCCTTCGAAGTTAATTCAATAATTGCCATAAACTAAACTAAACATTGATAAGACTTCTCAAAAATTCACTATTTATAGAAAAGTCATTTCATATTTAATCTATTCTCAAGTTTTCAAACATATGTCAAATAGTTTTTAGATTATGCAGACAATGAAATCAACTAGATAATTTTTAATTAATTGATGCAAACCTGAATAAAAATTAGCATTTTCTAAATCTTTATTCAAAATTCACAATATATGTAATTTTTATTTATTTTTTATTAAAGTAATGAATACAAAAATTGTTTTTTTTACGTAATATTTTTATTCAATTTTGAAATCTTAACTTCAAAAAAAGCGAACAAGAATAGTAAAAAAATGCACTTTGATAATTAATTGCAGCAATGATTTATCAATTATTGATTTAATTTTTTGTTCTTTTCCAGCAATCTTCAGGTGGAACACACTTGTTATCTGTTGTTCTTCTGACCAAACCCTTAACGCATTCACATTGAGGTACGCATTGAAGAGTGCAGAACACCCGATTGCGTAAAAGGAGTCTATGACATGTTTTTGGACAAGCAGATCCACATTCGTTCCAGACTTGGTTTTCGCCACATTCTCCTATAATGCAAAATAATTATTATAAAATAAAACTTTTAAATGACTTACTTTGTGCTGATATAACGCTAGCAACTGCCAGAAGTAAGAATAAGATAGTTATTGCTTTCATTATTGATGAAAGAGTCACACTTTTTCGAACTTTTAATTTTAGAACTTTCACAAAATTTGTCGTTCAAAGCTAACGTTTGAATGAATTATCAATGGAAAGAGTTGTCTTTTTATACTTAAAGTTCTTGTTTTTATTTTTGTTGGCTGATTACATAAAGTAATAAAATTCATGTGAATGTTGACAAAATTTCGTTTAAAATATGAAATCATTCCTTATTAGTCGAAAACTAAAAACTATCTTATAGTCAAACATTACATAAGTATAAAACGCATTAAGCAAAACGTATACCTGTTGGTAATCGGTTGAATGTCATCTACTTCTCACATAATAAATATTTACAAAGTTTTATGACTTTTCTACGTATTTTAAAATCTTATGATTTTTCAAGATTTTGATGAAAGACTTGTGATTACAAAAAGTAATGCAATGATTCCATGGGTTTATAGTGTTGACAATCATTTGATTAGCGTTTAGGACTTGTATGCTCTTTTGACGAAGTGGTGATAAATAGCTGAAAGAAAGTAATAAACTTCACGCGTTTAATTCGTTTCATAGAAAAATTCGTTAAATTGTTTATTGAGCAGTTATTTTTCTATATTTTTCGATCTTTTAAGTGAAAAAGATTTCACAGTTCTCTAAAATTGTTTACAAGTTCAAAGTTATAGACTTTCCACGAAAAGTAAATTTATAAAGTTATAATTCGACCTATACTTTTGCTATCGTTCCATTATTCGACTCACTTTTTCATTCAAAAATATGATTTCAATTATAAAAAAATTATATTGAAATTATGCATAAGTGAGAAACAAATTGAATCGAAGTTCAAGATATGCTAAGAAAGCTTAATAGACTTCAATTGATACCTATCATTAGTGACACATATTCTATTCATTATCTATTACAACCTGATTATTAAATTTGCACGGGTAATAGATTTTTTTTAAATATATTCATATTTCGCTCTTACGCCTACCATAACTTTTGCACATGGACTTTAACCTCAAATAACAATGATTGCAAATCTTCCCCTAATACTGAATAATATGAAAATTTCAGATCAAAACTTGAGGATATATTTCCTGTACTTATCATAAAACAGTTTAGACAATAACACAATTGAATTAAGTATCATTAAGTCATGACACTAGTTCTTAGGTGTGAACCGTGCTTGTTAGCTGGTGAGCAACAATGCATTTTAGAGCAAAGTAATCATCAAAATGAAAAATTGATTGTCTCTGATGTCTCGAATGAGAATCGGTTTTCAGGATAGCTCACTTCCTGATGATATACTCTCACTTTTCGCTGTGACTCTTAAATGCATAGTCACTTTAACCTCAAAAACTTGGCTATGAAGGTTAGTTCAAATTGAAGAATGTAAGGAAATACAAGATTTTTATCATTTAGCACAGCATTATATGAATATTTGATTACTTTGAAGACAGGCAGAGTGAATTTGAATTTAAATAAATATTTAAATTTTTGATTTAAGTTTTTATATAATAATTGAAATACGAACGCCAAAGCTAAAAGGATTTTTAATGATAGTAATCAGATGAGTGATGTATAAACTTAATCACTATCACTTAATCTTAACTCGATCACTATCAAAGTTAATAACGCGTTGTTCAAAACTTTGTTCTTAAAACAAAAATTATTTCTATTTTGTCTTTTTGAAGGTTATTTAAATCAAGCTAATTATAGATAAGAATATCTATAAAAATATCAGATTTTCTAAAATAGACAAAGTAGTCTTAAACTAGTTTTATAACATAAGGCTCATTTAAATTATTTCGTATAATTTTAAAGTTAAAGTTTCTAGCAATGTTCAAAGTAATGAATATCTAACTACGTTTAACCACAAAACATATTTCTAA
Source organism: Archegozetes longisetosus (assembly GCA_018873245.2). Taxonomy (NCBI): domain Eukaryota; kingdom Metazoa; phylum Arthropoda; class Arachnida; order Sarcoptiformes; family Trhypochthoniidae; genus Archegozetes; species Archegozetes longisetosus. Next base: position 5,339,574 of record JAEMBT020000001.1, read on the forward strand.
TCTCCAAAAAATTAACAAAATCTATGAATAGATATTTGATTTTAAATTTAAAATAGAGTTCTCTGAGAACAGTGAATTTAAAATTTGAAATAGTACTTTCATGCCTTCCAGTGTAATGCATAAACAGTTACCTGCAGGTTAGTTGTCTAAAGCTTTCCCTATTTAGAAAAATTAGGTTAAATTCATAACATTCAAAGCTATAAAAGAGTCGATGGCCTGCAAGGTTAAAAAACGCATGTTTGATAACATGTTTGTCTCTGAGTGCTATAAAGTCCTATCTCTATTCGAACTAGCACTAGACATAAAACTTTATAGCACTAACCTGATCAAATGCTTGTATTTTGTTAAACACCTATTTAAGTACCTAAATAACACATCTGGATAAATTCAGATGTTATGAAAATAATTCAATCAGGTCTAGTCTAGAACTTTTTTGCTTATATACCTAAAATATTGTCAAATAGAAATAATTACTAGAATTTCTCAGAAATAAAATATTTCTATTACACTAGCAGTAGAAAAATTGAGACTTTCGTGCTATAGAAGGGTAGTAAGAAAGATATGGTCCAAATGGAAAATTATCTTTAGTAATCATAACATCACAAAATATGAAATAAACCAGAAGTCAATCAAGTCAATTTCATATTGAAATTAGGGAGATTATTGAATAGTAGGTAAACTTTTACATCAATTCAATAGACAAAACACCGTAAATATCTACGCTCTAATTACAAATAGAAATAAAAGTAAAAATACTTACTTATGAGTGAAAATGATCGTTAAAATGCTAAATAGAAGTTGGAATAATCGACTTGTGGGTATGATGTGAGAGCTACGATTGGCATTATGAATACCAACTCTATAATATCAAATACAAATAATAAATCCAATATATCCATGACTCTCTTACAATTCACTAAGTTTTCAAACTTAAAAAATCTTTTCTTAATTGAGGGAACAAATCGAAACTAAAACTTTTATAGCTGTCGCGAATACAACTTTTGTTCAGATGAGATGCTTTATCTTTAAATTACTTGTATGTTATAAGAGATATTCAATTGTTAGACAACTCTTGAGTGTAGTGCCTGTGCTCTTGAAAGTAACGAAGTAGTTGTTCAAAAATTAGACCGTAGAATAAGTTTTTCAGGTCATAGACTCACAACCCAATTGTAGGTCAAAACTTTAAAAACGAGTTCCGCTTTTTAAATAGAGAACATCTTTTGTGTCTTGAAAAAATGCTTAAATACTAAGAAAAAGTAGTTATATTTCCATAGTTAAAAAAGTTCTAACTTCATTATATTCAAGAAAGTTTTGAAACTTTCAATTGAATGAATGTGCTGTATAAGTTAAATTATAGGGAATTCAAACCAGACATTTGACATATTTTTGTCTCATATCAGAATTAATATTTTTTAAATATAAGTATTTCAGAGAGGATTTGCTCAGTTTCCCTCAATTTGATTTCCAGTGAAAGCTGGTAATAGAAAACAAGAATGAGTCAAATTTCCTTTACTCGAGACGGAAAATCGTGATAAAATGCATTAAAAATATGTTGTTTGCGAAATTTTTAATTCTGATCAGCTTCCAAGTGGAATCTAACAATTATACTGAGTACAATTAGATCTTAATTATGAGACCTTTGACTATAGCAAACCTACCTGGGTAACTAATTTTTAAAGTACCGAACCATTCCTATTGAGTCTATAATGTTAGAATGTTCGGACTATGACAACAAAAGTTTTAGCAAAACTCCGATTATAGCAAAGATTATTTTGCACAAGAGATTTTCTAAATCATTTGATAAAATTGAAAATGTTTTTAATATTTTTAACTTAATTTATGCAAATTAATTTAAATTTGATGATAATTTGTAAATGAATAGCTAAAATCTAGTGATCAGACAAATACTAATTGAAATTTCTGATTAAAGGTTTGAAAATTTTTTCCTACGCTCGGACTGTAGCGAATGCAGATCGTGACAAACAGTTTTAATGCACTAACAAGTTGTAACAATTTGGTTCAACTGTACCATTTAACTGATCAAAATTGCAGTGAACAAAGTTGAAACTAAAATTTAGAGATATTTTCATATAATTATAGTGATATCTAATTTGATAGGAATGTGTGATTTCACAACTAAAAACTTGTGTAATTAACAAGGCTTCAAACTTTGACGCAATCAATGACTAGTTAAATTAGGGAATTTTTAACTAACTGCCATAAAATATTTTTAGAAATTTGATTTTATTTACTTAATTAAATCTAAAATTATACTAGTTTTGGAGAAAGCAATTTTAATCAACTATCGCTAATTAAATCAACATTTATTGCTTAATAACAACTTATGACAAATAAGTAAAAGAACTTTGCCCTTGATATAAAACCAAGAACTAAAGACAGATAAGCAACTGATCCATAATGTTTAACATACTTAAGTCATGTGTTGGAAAAGTCTAAGTGAATGCTATCTTAGTGGCAATATTTGATTAATTTCTACAGTAATACATCTGCTAAACTAGGTCATTTATTCTAAATAAATAAATATTTATATTTTATCTTTTGAAGATATAAAACGATTAGCTGTTTATTTCCGATAACAAGATGTCATTGAAGTTGCATTTACGTTTCAGTATATGTATAAGTAAGTTTTAGCATCCGTTAAACCAAAAGATATTTCCACTTGTTAGTAATTTTCCTGTTCTGAAAACAGATATTGAATGTGATTATAGTTAATGAATATTTAAATATAAGTAACTTTCGCTTTCTATATATGCAAAAAGTCATGAAGTCAATTGATTCAAGTGTTGATCCGATTCTGTTAAGTAAAGTGAGAGATCAATTTTTAAATGAATATAGACTTCACAGGGATCTATATGATGAATGCGATGTTGAAAGAGTTAGAGAAACTGACTGGACCGTTAAGAGATTTCTGATTGCTTGTGAATCAGACGTTGAAAAATCTTTTGCTATGCTTAGAGATTGTATGCGCTGGAGAAAAAGTTATGGGATCAACACTAGAACTGATTTGGATTATCCGACAGAGTTTTATAAAATTGGAGCTCTTTTTCCATATCGTGAGAATAAAGACGGAAATGTTGTTATTTACATTAGAATTAAGTTGCATAAGAAGTTACCGAAATTTACGGATTTTACAAGAGAATTCTTTGTTCATGTTATTAACAAAGTTGATACAAAAGTCGGAGAATCAGGTCTGTTATGATCTTTCCTTTGAGAAAATTCTTTGAGAAATTTATTTATGAATTCTTAAAGAACAAGACAAATATTCGATTTGATAGTATTCACTTATCCCATTTTAAAACTTTTTTGAATTGTATGAAATATTGTTTAGCCTTTAAATATAGTACGGTTAAAAGCAGAGACGTCTTTAATTTCTGACGCGTAGAGCTGAAAATTTCGATAGTATTATACAGACAACCTCAGTCTAAATATTAGCTCATAGATTTCACTAAAAATTATCGATCTATTCAGGCGTGATAAGAAAAATATTTGCTAACTAACTTATAATAATGAAGTATTTGTCCGCAAATAGTTGATTTTTAGAACTGACTTTGACTGGAATTCTAAAAGAACGTGAAACCATTGATTATAACTATCAGGTTTTACTTTTATATTAACCCTTCGTCACAACTTAACTTCTGAAAATGTAAAATTATCTGTGGGGTAAAATGTTACCCCGCGTGTTCCACGCTTTATATCTGTTCCAGGTTAGTCCGAATGTTTTCAGAATCAAAGTTAGTCCTTATTTCCAAAGTTTGCATTAATTAATTAATTAATTTCTAGTTATTATCTGCTACAGCATCATCAGGAGTTCAAATTGCTAGTAGCAACATTACAGCGCTGCGACACATATAGTAAACACAAAGCACTGCGATGTTAGGGGGATTTCTGTCCTCACAAAGACATGTTGCCAGAAAATAATTTTTAAAATAAAGTTATAATTCCAAATTAATCAGGATTTTTTGATTTATAGTCAGATATATGACTGAGGAATAGCTAAATTTTCAAGAAATGACGACATTCTGTTGATTTTAGCGAGACTTTTAAAGTCAAACTTGGAAACATTTTACCCACAGTTGTGACGAAGGGTTAAAATATCATGATTCGTATTTTAGGTTTGATGATTTTTCATTAAGTTACCAGATGAACGAGTAATTCATTGAAAACTTGTTTTCATATATCCGTTTTGGAATAATATAGGTAAATGAATCTACTTTAAGCTGTAAAAAATAGGAAACCAAACTCTAATAGACTTCATATGCTGGTGATAAATTGTAGAATTCATATTCCAAATATATTCAAACTTCTTCATTCGTCTCGAGTAAGCAAACTATTCTAAACAAGAAATGTCTTGAAGTTGGATCTCATAAGTTTATTCAAATCATAAATTATTTTAGTTGAGAAGTTTAAGCAACATTATTATTTCATTTAATTTTAGTTGAAATATTCCAGTAATTAGTAACAAATATAATCTGGGGTACAAATTAAATTTTTCAACAAACTTTTTGAAAACTTAAGAAACTTTTAATCACTTTCTAACTTATTTACTCAATTGTTTCTGCATAGTAATGTAAGTGAATGGCTTTATAGCATTCATCTATAGTGCTCTTACTGCAAGTAATTTAATTCTTGGAAATCTGAATTAATAATAAATTGTAAAAATTCAATTTTTCTTACATTCACTCGGAAGGTTGGTCTATGATATGGGACTGTACGGACGTCGGCCCGTCCAATTGGGACGTTTCAATGCTTCGGTTCTTAATCTCAACCATAAAAAACTATTTTCCGAGAGGAATGACATATGCCATAATGTATGGTGTTCCGAAAATGATGGCATACTTTGCTTCACTTGGCTTAAAACTAGTACCAGAAGAAACTAGAAATAAAATCAAATTCGTAACAAATAGTGATCTTTTCTTATACGTTCCTGAAGAAAATGTTCCAGATTTTATGGGCGGAAAGTGTGAAGTCAGTTATCGCGAAGTACCGACTGGTGTCAGAGATGGAAAAGATATTGGAATTGAAAAAGGATTTAGTCTGCAAGAAATCGAGGCTATTAGAAAGCACTACCAAAAGTATTTAGGCGATGACTAAATTGTGCTCAGTATAAACTATATTATTATGCTTGATTTTGTGTTAATTATTTGAAAAATTAATAAGTTTTGTGTTGACAGGTTTCATGACTATTTATGTTAACTAATATTAAGCTATTTAACGATAAGGAACAAAATAAAAATTTGATGTCTCAAAACATTGGAAAAGATTGATATTTAGTAAACAGAAAAGATTTATTATTTACGGTCATAGTTTAAATGCCTTATTCAGGGCGAGTACTTATGTAATTGAAACCTCCTTATCCGTAGAAAAGTCAATGCTTTGAGCCTATCTATACCATCAAAATTCCATCGTTTGAAATGTTTCAAATGTCCGAAATGCTCGAATTCATAGAAAAATTTATAATTAGTTACCACTGTTATCATGATTCTGAAGCCATTGAAATAAGTGACGATATATCTATTGAAGGTTTACTAAAGAACTTTCGAATAATAAGCAACACAGTGACCAATCATTCGATTTGATTGAGCTAATGCGCAACAAATTTGAATATAATATTTAAAGAGTTCTGTAATCGAACCGGGGGTCAAATTTTTTATTACAATTAAATAAAAGATCTAAAACCCATTTATAAATGCACAATACCAGTTTCTTCAATTTATCGTATAATTAGTCGATCAAAATCGAATGAAAGCATTGAACGAAGACCTCGAAGTGGAAGATCAAAGAAATATAGTCATAATGATAAGAGATTACCAAAATTAGCTAATAGTTATCCGAAATATTTAAGTTAAGACTAGGATGGCTCGAGCTCATGGTTACCCTCCCATTAAAAGAACTGCTACTCGGAGATTTACTAAAGATAGTCGTTATTTAAGATTAGTCTCTAAACCAATATCTATGCTAACAGTGATTCACATAAAGAAAAGGATCGAATGGTGTTATAAATATCGAAATTTCGATTTTAAAAATTTATTCCCACCTATGTAAGCTATTTTCAGATCTTTAGGATAAGGGTCAGGCAATGGAAAGGAAAGGCGTTCGGTTAAGATACCGTAAGTCTGAATCAATAATGGTTTGTTGGTATTAGTATGCGCGGAACTTCCTCTAAAACTTTCAAAGGGTTCGATCAAAGCAACAATTATAGAGAAATCCCTGAAGAAGCTTTGATAAAAGATGGTAATTTTTTATCGCAACGGATATGTCTTTCGACAGGACAACGCAAAGCTAAAGTAACGCAAAAGTAGTTCCAATACCCAAACGTTACGGTTCTCAAGTGATCAGCACTTAGTCCAGAATCAAACACAATAGAAAATTTGTGGCGTATTATCAAAGATAGACTCGAGACAATAGAATTGAAAAAACTTAATCAACGGCTCGAAGAATTAATTAAAATGCGGAAATGTTTTAGTCTTTAATTTTTGATTTCATATGACGATTCAATGACTCGTCAGACTGAAGAGCGTATTGCTAAGGGCACAACAATTAACTAATCACCAATTCATTATTTTGATGAGCAATAAATTCACCAAATTATTTGATAACTTCACGTTTCTAATTTTTTTTAATAAATTCTGTAAACGATTCTCTAATTCGCATTTTTTAAACAAGGAATGCAATTCAAATGAAGATGTTTTAATGGAGTCTTTTTATTCTTATTCTTATTAATGACGAGTTTTTAATTATAATATTAGTCTGAAAATATGAAATTTAATCGATTAACTCGCTATCACTAGAAATATCTGGTGAAAGTATTCAACAAAAATTCTACCTGAACTAATTCCGAAAATAAACTTTAAAATACAATTGATATATCTTCATGTTTTCTAATACTGAATATACTCAACATTTGATTAAAAGTACTTTTGCACAAATTGACTCAGTCAGATAAAAATATATAAATATGTTTAATAGGCAGAAATTTAAACGACATTATCCCTAACAGTACAATTTAGTACACCTGCGCTTTTTGAATATGAAGTAGTATATATTAATTACAAGCAACCGAATACATTTATCAAAATAAGTTTTGTAATTGATAATTTTAGTCATCGAGAATGAACTATTGGGAATAAAACTACTGCATACTACCTAATAGATAGTCAAAGTGAAACTATTAAGGTCAAAATGACAATGTGTACAACACCAATAGTTCTTTGAGTTCGGATTTTAGGTGAATTCATTAAAAACATTTCGAAAGACAGAAATTACAAATACTGAATCACTTAAGACTATTCAATTTAGTTGTCATGAAATGTGTTTGTCAAACAGTATTGTTAGTCGTAAACTAAGCAACTGAGAATATTTATATTGAAATGCGTATGTGAAAAAGTAATTTCTAAAATAAATTTGAAAAGTTTTGTCAAGTAACAAACTTATGTGCATCCTTATCTCATAACTCCGCTAATTGTTTTAACCACTGTCAATTATCGTTGAATATCCTGTTATCGGTGTCAGAGTTTCTACCCGATAATACAAGCTATCACAATACAAACAGTACAATACAAACATTCAAAGCTCTAATAGTGCTGCACGCAGTATACAATCTGTATAACTGTTTAAGGTAGTATTTGAACACAAACAATATTACTATGATAATAATTGATACATTCTCAACAAACATTTAGCTAAAGTGTTCATCATGTGATTATATACAGAAGACTGATTACAATTGTGATGTTAAAACGTTATTTTCTCAATAAACATAAGATATAAAAAGCGTGAAAATAAAAGAATTGGTAAGCAATCTAATATACCTAAATAAAAATGCAATTTTGTATATAATTCTTTCTAGTTTTTAAAGTCAACTGCTTATTGAAACTAGTGATTAAGTTGTTTATCTCTACCTAGAGTTTAAAGTATTTACTACTGAAAATGTGTTATTTCTAGTCAACAAGGCCCAAATGTGAAGTTTGTCTTGGAAAAAATTTATTCTAGTTATAAAATAAAAATTATCATAAAAGGTGATGCCTCAACCTGAAGAAGGAAAAGTTGTCATAAATCTAATCAGCGGTTCGAACAATTCCGCTCAATTAGCAGGTGTCGTGAACGTAATTGGTCAGCTAGTTAACCATCCAACTGTCTTACTTTCCAGTTCTCCATTAGAAGCTTCAGTTTGGTTCGAGGTAGGGAAACCAGTCGAATCATTCACTGGAAGAAAAAGAGAGTTAAAAAAATTACATAAGTTATTACAAAGTGATTCTGAAAAAATCAGCATAAAGTAACAGTGATATCACAGGTGACCTCTATTAGTGGGTTAGGAGGCATTGGTAAAAGTGAAACCGCTAGAATGTATGCTCATCAGCATTATCACGATTATGAAGGTAATGTCATATGGATAAACGCTGAAACATATGCAACGCTTACAGAGTCATTTCATAGGTTAGCGAAAGATAAATTAAATATACTAACTAAAAGTATAGATGGTCAACAAAAAGATATCAAATCTATTGTCCAAGAAGTTTACAAGTATTTCTCGAAGAGAAAGAGTCTGTTTATTTTCGATAATGCTGAAAAACTGAGAACAGGGAAAAAACAAAGCGGAGCGATTTATGAGTTTTTACCGAATTTCCATCCAAGTGAAGATAATGAACCCTATGTCATAATCACTTCACGCAACCAAAACTGGGGAAATATTCAAGTTATGTCGATCGATACATTGACTGAAGAAGAAGCTATAGAATTTATTAGAAAAGAGTTAGAAATAAGCGATGAATTACACGAAGACGAAATACACCGATTAGCTAAAGCACTACAATGCTTTCCATTAGCCTTACAACAAGCAGTAGCGTATATTAAGCACACAGATAAAATATACAATATTAGTAATAGGAAGTTCCAAATAATCGATTATTTAGAAAGGTTTGAAGATAGTTCACGGAAACTTCTCGACTTTGATTTTCCAGAAGACAATAGTAATTGTTATACTAAAACCACATTTATAACGTGGGAAATAACACTTGAAAAAATAGAACATAACAAATACGGCCCACTAGCTTTGGAAGTTTTGGAAATCATAGCTTATTTCGCTCCTGACAAAATTCCAATAAAAATATTTTTAGAACTTGTAAATGGTGATATAGAAAAACTAGGATTAATTGTCGGATTAATTGCACAGTATTCTATGGTCTCAAAAGTAGTAGGATTATTGAAAATACACAGATTAGTACAACACGTGATGCGTTTAAGATTGCAAGATCAAAAAAAGGAAGAGGAGACTGTGATAAAAGCACTGCAGCTGATTAAAAATTCCCTGAATAAAACAAATGCTTATACATCACAATATTTAGCACATGCAATATCTGTTTGGAATCATGCAAGCAACAGTGAAGATGAAACATTGAGAAGAGAACTGATTGAATTTGCTAGTAAGATTATATACGAACTTATTAGAAATTCTAGATATCGAGAAGCAAATTTATTTTCAATAAGAGTATCAGAGTTACTAAAACATACATTAAATATGGGATACCTCTCTAAATTCAAGAATGAGTACGATTTGCTTCTAGAACAAAGCGATCAAGATAACAATGAAAAATTAGAAGAGGCTTATGAACTAACTGTCCGTGTTTTAGGAGAAGAACATTCTTCTAGTTTGTTGAGTAAATTTAGTATAGCTCTATTGCTAGATAAACAAGGTAGATATGACGATGCATTGAAGATTTATCAAGAGGTCTTAAATATTGAAGAACGTGTTTTAGGGAAAGAACATCCTTATACTTTAACGACTAGGAATAATATAGCTATAGTACTAGACAATCAAGGTAGATATGACAATGCATTGGGAATTTATCAAGAGGTTTTAGAAGTTAGAGAACGTGTTTCATTAAAAGAACACCCTGATACTTTAACAACTAAGTATAATATAGCTATAGTACTAGACAAACAAGGTAAATATTATGAAGCATTAAGAATTTATCAAGAGGTTTTGAATATTCGAGAACGCGTTTTAGGGAAAGAGCATCCTGATACTTTAACGACTTGGCACAATATAGCCTTGGTGTTAAACAGACAAGGAAGATACAATGAGGCTTTGGGAATTTATCAAGAAGTCTTAAATATTCAAAAACATATTTTAGGGGAGGAACATCCTGATACTTTAACTACTAAAAACAATATAGCTATAGTGCTAGATAGTCAAGGTAAATATGGCGAGGCATTAGAAATTTATCTAGATGCTTTGAATATCCGAGAACGTGTTTTAGGGAAGGAACATCCTGATACTTTGACGATCAGACAAAATATAGCTCGAGTGCAAGACAATCAAGGTAAATATGACGAGGCATTGAAAATTTATCAAGAGGTTTTGAATATCCGAGAACGTGTCTTTGGAAATAATCACCCTTCTACTTTAACGACTAGGCATAATATAGCTAGAGTGCTAGATAATCAAGGAAAATATGACGAGGCATTGAGAATTTATCAAGAAGTTTTAAATATTGAAGAACATGTTTTAGGGAAAGAACATCCTTCTACCTTAACGACTAGAAATAATATAGCTAGAGTTTTAAGCAAACAAGGTAGATATGATGAGGCATTGGGAATTTATTTAGACGTTTTAAATATTCGAGAACGTGTTTCGGGAAAAGAACATCCTTATACTTTAACGACTAGGCAAAGCATAGCTCGAGTGCTAGACAATCAAGGAAGATATGATGAAGCATTAGAAATCTATCTAGAGGCTTTGGATACTAGAAAACGTGTTTTAGGGAAAGAGCATCCTGATACTTTGACGACTAGGCATAATATAGCTTTAGTGCTAAATAGACAAGGAAGATATGATGAGGCATTGAGAATTTATCAAGAAGTTTTAAATATTCGAGAAGATGTTTTAGGGAAACAACATCCTGATACTTTAACAACTAGACATAATATAGCATTAGTGTTAAATAGACAAGGAAGATACAATGAGGCATTGGGAATTTATCAAGAAGTATTAAATATCCAAGAACGTGTTTTGGGAAAAGAACATCCTAATACCTTGACGACTAGGCATAATATAGGTTTAGTGCTGAGCAAACAAGGTAGATATGACGAGGCATTGAGGATTTATCAAGAGGTTTTAAATATTCAAGAACGTGTCTCAGGTAAAGAACATCCTGATACTTTAACCACAAAGAATAATATAGCTCGAGTGCTAGATAATCAAGAAAGATATGATGAGGCATTGGGAATTTATCTAGATGTTTTGAATATTCGAGAATGTATTTTAGGGAAAGAACATCCCGATACTTTAACGACTAAGCAAAGTATAGCCCGAGTGCTAGGTAACCAAAGTAAATATGAGGATACATTGAGAGTTTATCAAGAAGTTTTGAATATCCGAGAACGTATTTTTGGGAATGATCATCCTTTCACTTTAACGACTAGGCATAATATAGCTACAGTGCTAGACAATCAAGGTAGATATGACAATGCATTGCAAATTTATCAAGAGGTTTTGAATATTCGAGAAGATGTTTTAGGGAAAGAACATCCTGATACTTTAACGACTAGACATTGTATAGCTTCAGTGTTTGATAAACAATGTAGACATGATGATGCACAGAGAATTTATCGAGCAGTATTTGAAATACGAGAACGTATTCTTGGAGCAAATCATCCTCACACTTTAAATACTAAAAATTGCTTAACCTCTTCTAAAAAGACAGCCCAATGTGGCATAATTTAAACACAACTTTAGTATTTTTTACAAATACATTTTGCTTTTCTATCGACTTCCCATCAATTTTCATTAGAATTGTCACAGCTATATGGAGCTTGCATTTTTATATCAATTTTGTAACTATCTATATACTCTTTTATTCTATTCATTTCATATTCAGTATCTTTTCAGCATCTATTAACTGATTGGCTATTTATCATCAAATTTAGCAGATAAGTTAAATCTTTATTGTATATAATATAACCTAAATGAATTTATAGTTTCTAAAATTAACAAATGTCAATCAATCACATTTGTTAGTAGTAAATAGACATGTATTGTAACTCAATCCTCTTTCAACAATATACTTTGGTATCAAAAGAGTCGACTGATACAACATATTGATTGAATAGATCGAATCTAGTGTTGCGCGAAATGATTTAGCTCAAATATTAGGCTTGTTTCAGCTGCTTTACGTGTAATGAATGCTTAAAAGTTAATTTTACCTATTAAAATTGGGGAACTCACTTGGCAAATTTGTGTTGCATTCGTGTGAACATGAGTGATCCAAGTAAATCAATTCTATCACCATCTTCAAGTCGCATGAAAGTGATTTTAAAGGATAATATTCAACTTATGCTTTGATAAAAATAGTTCGAAAAACTGCTAATAGTTGCTAACATGCTTATCTCCACTGTTGTGAAATAAATTTTTTAAAAATCAGAAAGCGGATATACAATTGGATAGAAAGAAATTAACAATTATCAGCTTACAATGTCAACTCAGTTACTTACGATGTAATTTTATTGTGATTGGCTACATTCAAGATTAACTATCAGCCCGAAGAGCATTGAACACTCATGGTCGAGATTGTAATACTAAGATACTACCCGAGGCTATCTTGAAGTTTACTTCTGCAAAAAAGATAAGACTTAATAATTTTAGAAGATTCAGGTGCAACTTTTAGCAATTTGATATGTAAAGAATTCTGCAAATTCTGAGTATTTTTAATTTTTGGTGTTCGTAAATGAATTTAACTAAATGAATTAGTGATGTGCGATATTAGTCGGACATTCGATACTATCGAATGATTTTTCAAAGATTATCCATAGGATCTACCGAATGTAAAGCTGAACATTCGATGATACATTCGAATGAATCTTTTTACTGTGACGCATCACTAAAATGAAGGATTAACAAATTTTATTTATGGAACTTAACCGAAAATGATTACTTCATTAGAAGCTATATAATCTACAACAAATTGACATTTCGACCTAAAAGCATACCAGTTCGTGTCGAGAAAGAATTAATCAATGAAAAGTTCAATTTGTTAAGTGAATACTGCAAAGAATTCTTCAAAAACATTTGACTAATGTGTTATACCGTTTCAGGTAGATCTGAAAATTTGAGACATAAGCTGAACATAAAGTGGTAGATTATTTAAAGTTATGAAATCACGATTTATTGAATATTATTTTCATCTGATTGCAATCGTATATTTAATTAGAGAAATATGTGGAACTGAGATAATAACGAATGATAACAGAAAATATTAGTTTGTAATTAAAGATAACCTTTAATTGTAGATCCCTTAAGTTTACGATAACTTGTTACAAATAGCAATAATATAAATATTAATCAAGGCTCCTATTTTTAAAGATTTTACTTAAAATTTGAAGTATTCAAATTTTTAAAAATTAACATTAATTAAAAGTATTAATCAAATATTAGTATAAAAGCTTCCACCCTAAAACGCCATAATATAAGTTAATACACATTGTATAACACTTATAACGTGTATAATATTTCAACTCGGAAAAGATCTGATAAAAGAAGTTTTTGAAATAGAATTTAATTTATATTTAACGCACTGGCAACATAAAAAAATGTTAACATTGACCCGATCGTGTGGCCTTTTTTATTATTCAATTTCTCTCACTGTTTCAATCAATTTTTTTCAAAGATTTGAATACAAACTAAGCAACAAATTTTTGCATTAAAATGTTGAAATTAATGAAACGTTCAAATAAAATGTTTGTTTTATTGCATGAAACCATATCAGTCAATACGAATGTGCATTTAGTAAAATAAAACATGGTTTTATTTAAGTATATAGAAAATTCGAATCATTCGATTCCATTTTATTTAAAATTACAATAATTCCAGATCAATTTCGGAATAAAATGAAATAATTCAAAGCAAAATTTATAAAAACAATAGTCTAAGTTTTTATTTAAAGATTGTCGGTCTAGTGAACTGTCGGTCTAATGAACTGTCGGTCTAGTGAACTGTTAGTCTAATGACTGTCGGCCTAGTGAACTGTCGGCCTAGTGATCGTCGGTCTAGTGGATCAGACCCATCTTAACAGAAAGCTTTTTGACGTGCCTTAGCCTATGCCAAAAACACTTTTTTGCGAAGCATACAAGATGTGAGAATTATATACTTTAATAGTAAACAAGTGAATATGTGTTTATTATTTTTAACAAAATGACATTAACTATAAAGCAACGAACACGATTTGCTCGCTTTGCAAAAAAGTGTTTTTGGCAAAGGTTAAAACTTGTCAAAAAAAACTTTCTGTTAAGATAGTACAAAATTCAACATAGTAATAGTATCTCCTAACTGAATGTGCCTTGAATCATAGCAGACCCAATACTCATAAGCAAAGATAGGGTGAGGTCTTATTTTCTGAAGAAAATGAAGCAAAATTCATTAAATATATGATACACTCACTTTGAAAGATATTCCTATTAATTGCTTACTAAGAACTTTATATCGGGTGCTCGCTGTAAAAGTATCTCTAAGATTTGCAGTTAAATGATTTAAGTCAATAACTTTTAAGAACACGATATTTGCATTAACTGATTAGCAAACTTTAGAAATATTAATTTCAAATTTTATCCATTCTATTCGTATGAATAATTCAAAAATAGTGTTTACTTTATTTTAAAGCTATAAAAGTTAGCGTTGCGAAATCTCAAGGAATTGACCGATACAGTCAGTGTAAATTAATCTCTGAGTTTCAGCACAAAAAAGAGTCCACTGAGTAACATAACTATTACTAGACATTTGGATCCTTTTCTATTGTTGGAACTTAGAGGTTAATTTATCTGACTATATCGGTCAATTCCTTGAGACTTAGCAACGTTGATAATAGTGCATATGATTTATGTGTGAACTTAATCTATAAAAAGTTCAAAATCAGACTCAATCATTCACATTATTATCAAAACTATAACTTTTTATCAAAACGACTCAAGAAAAATGTTTTTATATACTTTTGGAGATACTTTTATAGCGAATACCCGATAGATAAGCAGTTCATTTTAAACCTTTAATCATGAAAAATTACTGAAAACGAATGGACAAACATTTGGATCCCAACAATTATTCGTTCCCTACGATTATGATTATGAGTCAAAAAGCTTGACTACTTGACCAACAATACCTGATTGAAATAAACTTTTAGAAAACAAAGGTCACATTCTCGAACGATTGCAAATAACTGTTTGCAAACCATCCATTCGTATTGTACAATCGGTTGAAAAAAGTTATACATAGATCCCGAATTAATCTCTGATGCGTTTGGATAGGATAAGTGGGATGAGACAGAAATTGAAACTAATTTTATAGGGTCAAATTATAACATTACTCGGTAATTAAAAAATGTAATATGAGTAATAATCTTATTCGTAGCTGAAGTCAGTTTATTTTATATTCACAAGTTATGGAATGAAGTTACTGATAAGATACATAAAACTATTTTAATCAAAATAGTTGAACAGTCAACTGTGATGCAATTTAAGTAATTTTAATGATGAGTCAGACCGCTCTCTCGAGCTATCACTTATTGCAACAGATGTGGCATTGTCTCAACTAACTTAATACAAAGATGAGTCAAAGTCTGTTTTATAAAAGTTGCAAACTAATTTTTTAAGTATTCATTTATTGATTGATATCACTAAACGTAATACAGATATGAATGAGTTGTTGAGCCCTTAGGTTTATCAACTCTTCTGCATCTTTTTAGTGATGACAAATACATAAATTTTATCTGTCGACGGTACATTCTTGCAATGTTAATTTTGCAAAATTTCCGGAATGCAGCCCAGCTTTTCATAAAACTTCGGCTTTATAATAGCTTTAAAACCTCATTGAACACTCATTACTCATTTATATCTACAAATTAATCTGAAATCGTTCTCATTTAGTAATAGATCAAATAAAAAGATCTTCTCAGAGTTTCATATGTTTTTGTAAATGACGATGAATCAAGAAAGGACAATCTGAGAACAATATTACAAAATTTGGATTTATATTTTTATTAATATCTAGTTCAACATCTATATTTGCCTCTTTGTATGTTCGCTACTCTGCAACTCAAGACCTAATTATCGTAAAGGTTTAAGAATAGTATTTATACGATCAGGATGGTCTATGAACTTGAGTTGGATTACTTAGGGACCGAAAAGTATCCGCTGGTGATTTTGGCGATTAGAAATCTATGAAACATCAACAGCTGGTTTACGATTAATCACATTTGCACTCTTTTAGAAGTTCATTCTGATACATGTCATGATTTATATCAATACTAACCCGAGGGATGACTAAACTATCTTTAAAAATTCAAGATCAGGATATTTTTTTAAGAATAGTACTTCGATTGCTAAAGTTCATCACAATATACAAAGCGTTACAATGCTCGAATTTTGTGATTCAGCGGACAGTTGGGTTACTCCAAGTGTTAGGTTTTAAGTTCAAAAGTATGTAGATTATTCCAGATATTTATCGAAATTGCAAAAATTTATTATTAATCATGACAAAACTGACTTGTCAGATCTTGTACTGAAATTCCAAAGTAGTCGTTCAAATTAGAGATTTTAGGAATCTTGTAATTCGTTTGAAAATTTAGTAAAAACAAACTCATTCGAAGAAACGTAACTTTCCAAAATTTGTCATGTTGAGAAATCAGGAACCAGTTAAATATCTAAAGTTCATAAATATGCCCAAAACTTAAATATTAAATGCGAAATATTTACGTGTTATTGAAGTACTTATTTTTTAAGATAGCTGTAGTTAGAAATAGTAATATAGTAAACAATGTAGTCTATGCGCAACAAATAAGTCATCGATATAAAGGGCTATCACCCAATTAGTTCCTTTATTTTCCTTTTAATTGTTAGATTGAGTTATCACTTCATCCAATTATTTGTAAACATTAAAGTCTATAGTATTTGCACTTCATTTATCTAAAATAATTTCAACAGACTTTTATATTTCTTATCATTAATAACAAACTTCTAATAGACCGATCGAGTGCTTCATTCATTCAATGTTATGCCTCAAATTGTTTAAGGGTTAGCTTTTGTTTTGAAGATCACTATAAGATATTTGTTGAGTTCAATCTCTTTTAAACTTACGATAACTAATCGGTTCAGAAGTGTATACTAGTCGTTCAAACGCAATACTGTACTTAGAGGCGTCAAAATTTTTAATCCTTATTTCAGTTATAAGGAAGCTCATCATTATTGTGAAAGTAAGTTTGAAATTTTTAAACCTTTTTTTTCTATAGTTTAGAAAATACTAAATTTGAAGTATTCTATGTTAATATTACTTAAATGATATACAAGTTTGGAGATTTTAATCAATTTAAAATGAAAATGAGTTGTACTTTACTAAAATAAATATTAATTTGACAGGTTGTATTTGTATCCGTATTGCAATAATATAAATTTAGATAGATAAAAGATAAGGTGTAGAGGTGGTCTCAATTTTCGGTTATTTTATTACAAAGGTGATAAAAAATTTATTAGCAATTTGTCGACAAAACATTTATTAGGTCTCTTGCATTATCAGGTCATATTTATCTATTTTCTAGTCATTTATCTACTTATTAAACAGTTTAATAGTCCCAAAGTTTTAATGATTATTTCAAATAATAGTTGAACTAATTTTTTCCCCCCCATTTTTCATTATTTAACAGCAATTTTTTTTCGTTTAAATTAGATTCAAACATCACATAAATCACTTAATTAATTCTCATATTTATGTTTTAAAAAATCATAAATTTTTGACCACAAAATTTCAAATATCCTCATCTTTTGACGACATGGTATCCTAAAATTAAAACTTTATTATTTTACTATTTAGACTATTTAGATAACACAAAAATATTTCAGTAATTAGATCCTATTTGAAATAAATGCAATGTAAGACTTAACTTACAAAAGAGAACAATATTAAAAGTTTAGCATTAAATGTGTTGCGCTTGAACTCCAATTTTTTATGTGATATTTGTGAGTCATATTTAAGATGAATACGTATCACTCATAAAATCTGAATATTTTTGTTTCAGTCAACTCAAACTATTTACTCAATAACATCGAGAATACAAAAATGAACCGAAAAAACAAACAATATAGTAATGGTAATGCGCCGCAGATTTCACGCGATCCTTCAGGTGTTCCACAGATAGTGAGATTGAGAAATATGGAATCCGCTGATCCGATACCTCCATCTACGCCGCTTAATGTCAGTCGCAATACCTATAATGTACCGCAATTTAATAACTCCTATAAACCGATTCCAACTTCTACTGAAGAGAAGATACAGAAATTCAAACCTGACTTATCGAAGAAAGCATGGATTCAGCGCTTCAGGGCATTGGTTCCGATAACTATCTGGCTACCAGAGTATGACATAAGGAAGAATCTATTGGCGGATATTTTGGTTGGGATAACTATCGCTATATTCCAAGTGCCACAAAGTATTTCAATGATAGCAAGTTTGAAAATATGAGAACAATTTCTTAAATTAATTTGATACTTAAACAACTTTTCTCATATCAAAACAATTTTAAACTTCTGGTTAACTTTTACGAACAATTGTTTACATATTTTCAACTACTAGTTATCACAAAAATTGATTCATATCTATATGATTTCAAACTTTATCAAAAATTTTCATCTCCAGGTATGGGCTATTGTCTTATAGCACAAGTCCCTCCAGTTTACGGTCTCTATTCCTCATTCTTTCCTGCTTTGATGTACACGTTCTTAGGCACAGGAATGCATTCAGCTTTCGGTCCATTCGCTATAGTTTCAGGTGTTATGACCGGAGATATAGTCATACAAGTGACGCATGAACTAAATAAAGATCCAAATCAAGGGTTTTTAGCAAAAAGTCTGTTATCGACAGTAGATATTACCTCAACTGTTGCGCCAGATGATGACCTATTTCCAGGTCTCAAGAATATTGATATCGCGATAATGGTCGGAATAATTATCGGTACTTATGCTTTGGTTTGCGGTATTCTTCAGTTGGGTTTCATCAGTAATTTCATGTCCGAAGAAATGATGAGTGGTTTTATGACTTCTTCCTCTGTTATAGTATTTGTATCACAACTTCGATATCTGTTGGGCGCAGATCTGGAACACTTTAGTGGACCTTTTAATTTGTATTATACATTTGAAGATATATATAATAAGATAGACAAAGTGAATCTTATAACTCTTATGATATCTGGTATTTGTTTGGCTACACTTCTGTTTTTTAAACTAGTTATCAACCCATTGACCTTGAAGTTGGGAGTTAAGACTCCGTTCCCTATAGAACTCTGCGTTGTGATCGGCGGAACCGTTGTCTCTCATTTCATGAACCTTCAGGGTGATCCCTATAACGTCAAAATCGTTCATCAGATTGGAAACAAGTAAATAATGATTCGTTGAAATAACAGGTTATGTCATTGCTATAATAACATTTACTTAACCTGTTTTTCCAACAAACCATTTGAAGTATGATTACTCGAAAAACTTCTAATTTGACTAAATTTATCAAAATTTTCAAAGGTTTCCGGGACCGAAACTACCTGTATTTGAACTTTGGTCTTACATGTGGAGCAAATGTATACCAACTGCTATTGTCGGATATACTATCACTCTATCTGTTGGCAGAGTCTACGGCCGAAAACATGGTTATAAAGTTGACGCTAATCAGGAAATGATAGCAATGGGTGGCACAAATATTTTCGCATCCTTTTTCCAGTGCATACCAGCAGCCGCTTCGCTACCCCGAAGTGCTCTTCAAGAAACCGCTGGTGGAAAAACACAAGTTTGTTCATGAGATTGATTTAAGAATGCTCAATATTTTTAATTTGATTATTTTTCAAAGGTTGTTAGTCTTGTCAACTGTTGCTGTATTGTTGCTGTCATCTTATTTTTTGGAAAATATCTCGAAGAACTTCCAGTTGTGAGTTATTTTAGTTTTACCTTAAGAAATACTTTCGTATTATTTTCGAAGAATTTAAAAAATTAGGTTTAGTTTGACCTTGATCTATTGCAGTTCACGCTAACAATAGTCCGTAATCATGAATAAGTGCGATTGTGTTTAATGAATGCTACCAAACCTCTAAAAAATAGAATTTCAGCTTGATCTGCAATATTGATAGGGATAGCAATCCACTTAAAGTTGAAAAATGAATCTAAAGTTTCACTGTTTTTGTCTTTTGAAGTGTGTTTTGGGTTCGTGTATAGCCGTAGCACTTGTTTCGCTCATCAAAAAAATTGGTGAATTCAGGCGATTCTGGAAAGTATCAAAGCTAGATGGGGTACGTAATAAGCGAAGATGGAATGTATTGTTACATAATTTTTGTTATCTTATCTATAGCTCATTTGGATCATCACATTTGTGTGTGTTCTTGTATTGTGTGTTGATTATGGCGTCTATATAGGAATAGCCTGTTCATTATTATTGCTTATATACAAATCTCAACGACCGAAAACCTATATGTTAGGCACTGTTGATGAAAAAGACATTTATGTTCCCATCAATAAATTCAGTAATGTTAATGAAGTCGAAGGAATTAAGATTTTCCAATTCTGCGGTCCTTTGAACTTCTCGAATGTGCAATTCTTCAGCAACGAATTGGAGAATAAATGCCAAATTGATGTCACGTAAGATTCAAATTTGATTACTTTTATTTGTTCAATCAATGCTAAGTACCTTTTGCAACTTAAGTCATTTTTATTTAAATCTTTACATTATATTTGATGAAAAAAAACTTTCTAATTTAGAAAATATTTTAAAAGCTATTTACTATTAGTTTTATTTTTAAATATCCTTTAAGTGCTATCAAAAAATACATGAAAACGAAAAAGTATCAGGATAAAGTCGAACAAATGAAAGCTAATGGCAATGAAATCCCGTCAATAAGTCGAATAATAAGCATTACCAAGAATGAACAACTACCTCAATATTTGATAGTCGATTGCTCGATGTTTTCGTACATCGACTACAGCGGTATATCAACTCTAAAAAAGATTATCCGTTCATTCGAAGATATCGGTATCAAAACAGTTTTAGCTGGAGTTCACGTACACTTAGAGAGCATGTTTAGTAAAGAGGGCTTCTACGAAGACGTCCCATCGAATCACTTGTACAAATCAGTTCACGACGCGGTAGTTTATCTTCTGGACGAGTCCAGTACTAGTAATAGTACTTCTGTTGATATTAACGATGACCAAATCCCAAGTAATTAAAAATTCAAACTCCACTAAACCTCGTTGTGATGAAGTAATGATATTGAGTTCATTATAACGAGACTAATATATTATAATTGAAAATCTTTTACAATAACCTTGCATGTCTCTAAAAAAAAGGTACTCAACCCAAAATTCTTTACTACACGGAAAACATAACACAAATGGACTCAACCCCTAATACACTTAGTACTTTGGACTCAACCCCCAATACACTTAGTACTTTCAAACCTGATTCTGACAAAACAGAAAATAATATAGCTCAAGTTGAATTACACGAACATCCAACAATAAAAATCCCGCGTCCCAAAACCCAATTGACACACTCCTTCCCTCCTCCTCCTCCTCCACCTCGAGCTCCAACCACACACTCTTCACGACCCGATTCTCTGACTCCTTTAGCTCCTACTTCTTTTCTATACGGAACACCATCACTAACAGAATCTTCAATCCCAATTCCCACTCCATTTGAATCCATGCCTTCCTCTTCAGTCAATTCGACACTTCTTCCGCCCTCACCACCATTAGCATCTACTTCAGTCGTACCTACTCCCCCTCCGCCCCCACCACCACCAGTATCAACTTCAGCTACCTCTCCTCCTCCACCTCCGCCTCCCCCACCTGCTCTACTAACTCTAACTGAACAAATTCAAGCCATTAATAAAACAAAACTTAAAGCTGTCCCTAAAGTAACAATAAGACAAACAAATCCAATGGATTCGCCAAAATTTGATAAATCTCGTGTGTCTTCTAATATTAGGGACAGATTAGAAATGTTGGAAAAATTTCTGGAAAGTCGACGAACTTCTTCGGCATAAGTCATGTCAATTTAAGATTACATTTAATTTTATATTTAATGAGATTATTACATAATTTTTATTTTATTTGTTTTAATTGAATTAGATTTTAATCATATCTTATTTATTTTAAATAATTTTAGCCAAATTATAGAATATGGAGTCTATCTATAAAATACCATATTTATATCTAGTAGAATATTGTTATTCAATAAATGTTCTAAATATGGATTATGAGCATCATAAGCCATATGTTTTAAGCTTTTCAAACAATTTGAGTACAATCTCAAAGTTAGATTTTTTCTTCAACTTTTTTTGTATTTAAAGCTTTTTGCGCCCCAAGTCAGACTTTCTTTTCTTTTCTCTTGCTCAAACCATATTGAGATCTTTTTTCTAATAAAGATTCTATTATTTTCGGGTGTTCATTATACTTGTCTTCAAAATTTTCTTTTACGGAATAAGTCATCCAGAGTAGCTGCTATTCACACAGCTGTGTAGTTATTAACACAAATAAGACTGAATGGACACAAAATTACGAATATACAACTGAAGACTATTGAGACTAAAGACGATGATGGTTGTTTTTAAAAGGTAACCAATTGCTCTCGAGTGAACAAATTTTGTTTTGCTAATTTATTTGAAGTTCAGATTTGATATTCAGTCAGATATTAAAGGCTAACAATAGTTTGGGTGGTTATCAATTTGAACGCATTTTCGAAAAGACAATTATTAAAATGATATAATTTATCAAATAGTTATCACTTCGTAAGAGACCATCAATCATTAAAACATAAACAGATGAGAAAATATATTCTTTCAATTACACTATAGGCTTCAAATTTCAAGTTTTCATTTCTCAATAGTCTCTCTCTTATAATTTTATGGAAAAATGGAAAAAACTTTTCATCAATATTGAAGTGTAGCTTTCAAACCAGAGACGTAACTAGGTTTTTGATCTTAGGCAGCTAAAAGTCTGAGACTAAATGCTCTGATTTATTGGGAGAAACGCATATGAAAGCTTCTCAAAGAAGCGCACAAATTCAAACTTCTTTTTCTAAAAGTTTTAATAAAATTTCAACCATAAACTGAACTTAGTTTTGAACTTTAGCCACGATATAATTTTTGCTTTTCCAAACTTTCAAACTTCCTATCTGTTAGTTTGTATTCAGAGTTTGAACAAATTGATTAACTCAAAAGAAAATGATGTTTTTGTCTGAAAAGTAAAGTTAAAATAAGTCATGATTACAAATTCATAAATTAATAATAAGTGAAAAAAGGTTTATACTATGAGATTAGGTTATGAGATTAGAAATCTTAAAAAGTTTGAAAAACTCTTATGTGACTCATACACTTATGCCCTCTTAGAAAAAAATGTGATTTGTGCACTTTCTTGAGACAATCTTTCATTACCAACATTGAGACATCTGTAAATCTGCTATCAAATCTTTTATTAGTGTTTAACAAAATTTAATCAATTGATGTATCAAATAAAAACAAAGTTTTTGTCAGACTTTTTCAATACAGACCTTCACTTCAATTTGAAAAGCAATGAATGACTACAGCTCTCTCTAGCTACGACTGTGTTTCAAGCATGATAAATCCTCAAATTTCTTCAAATATTTAACTTGATTGAACAAAAAAAAGGATTTCAAGATTAGTAAAGAAAAAAACTTGATCACTACCTAAGGTATTACTCAATCCTTAAGATTACTTTCAATATTAACTTCAACTGTACGATGGAATTGACAGTCAAATTAACTATTAAGAATAAACAAAGTAAATTATCGAGACCTCGAAACACGTTGTGCCTAAGATTTTACTTTCGTAATCACATAAAATTAAGAGACGACAACAGTCTTCGGATTTTTGGAATGGCGGAGCCAGTAAAGCTTGAAGAAGGGCGCAAAGTAGGTTTCATGAGTTTGTGTTAAAATTCATACTGTTAGAATTCATGCTGTTATAATTCATACCAGTGTCTTTATCGCGTTTATAGTCTATTCAATGATGAGAAAACTGCAAAACTCAAGTAAATCCATTTTTATATGAATTATGAGCTTTTCTTTCTGTCAAATCAACCTTAACTTAAGCTTCTAATTGAAGCTGAGGGTCTGTGCCTCTGGACTAGTTGACTTTGGCACTACTTCTAATCTTTGGTTGAGTAGTAAGAATATTACTCTTATGAATAAAAAAAATATTTACGTTATAAATTGTCTTATTTATCTATGAATGATTTCCCAAGAAGTTATAGTTTTATTTTTGTTAAGTAGAGTAATTTTTCATCGAATTGCTTAAAATAAACCAAAAATATTTAAGATTTAATGAATATTGAAAATAAGCTTCGTATTTGTATAACTACTTGCGTAACTCTATTACAACTTTTTTATCCCAAAAATAACAGAAAATATATTTAAGGTCTTATAATAATCAGAGATTATTTTATTGTGAAATAACCACTGTTTTATTGCAAACTTAAGTGTTCTAACTTTCTTCTAAACTTATGATGATAAGCACAGCCGTAGCCAGCGGGGGGGCTAGGGGGACTATAGCCCCTCCAAAGGTTTTTCAAAGTTTAAGTTAAATCAAAGGTTTGATAATAAATTAACAGATATTTTAATGGGAGTTAGCGCTTGCTATTCAATATCCAAGCATTTCATGAACTTTGAAATTATGAAGCCTTTTGCTACTCATTATTGTTTGAATCTAGAAAATTTAAAGTCAAATTCTGAAACTCCAAAATTATTATTCTATGAATGCGAACATACTTTTAATGTTTATGAAAAATTAACTGATTATTCAAACTCTATGCTAGATTTATTAAAGTATTTTAAGATATCATTAACTATAGGATGTGTTAATGTTTCGTGTGAAAAGAGTTTTTCAACATTAAGAAGAATTAAAACTTATTTGAGAATTTCGATGTCTAATGACAGATTAAACGGTTTGGCTCTTATTTCGATTGAAAGAGAAATTGCATTATCTATTAATCTAGATAATTTTGCCATTGGATTTGGTAAAAATCATTGTAACAGAAAAATTTTATTGTATTAAATTTTGATTAGATAAAGCTTAACTGAGAATTTTCAGACATTTAGCCCCCCAGACCAAAAAAGCTGGCTACGGCAGTGATGATAAGTATTGAAGTAATATTTATCCAAACAATAAAATTCAAACAAAATAATTACATCAAATACTAATTAAATTTTTCATGAGCAAATAAATTTTCAGATAAGAATATCTCTATACTAATTCGTATGTTTTAACATGAAGGTTAATATCCATAAAGTTTAACTTCAATATGAAATATGTCAAGTAATTTTGTAAGTCTCGTTCTTCAATAATGCCTCCTAATTAGTTTATAATGAACAACTCAGTATAAGCAAAAATTCACCATGATCGTATATTTCAGTATGGAATTCATGAAACTCGTACGCAGTATAGTGTTCACTATAAGTGGTATTCATTGTAAGTGTATTCACCATAAATAGGTTAATAAAAACAGATTTGAGTGTACTTAATAAGCTTAGGTCTACCTTTAGTCAATATTATCTAACCTAATTTAATTGAAAAATGAGTGTGATTTGCAATAATATGTGGGTGATCTCGCACTAAAACCAAGGTTTATAATAGTTATTGTTATGATCGATTACCGAATTTATAAACAATCATTACGGGTATAGCTATGGATCCAATAAACGCAAATTGTTACTACTAGTGATTGATCGACTTTCGATTATCTTTCTTCTTGTTGTTCTCTTTATTAAATTACTTCATCACGTAGAATCCTCTTCACTAGAAAAATCGTTCTAAGCATAAGATGCGGTAATAGTCATGATTGAAAAAGGAATATTAACAGCTGCATAAATCAAGTAGCAATTTTGTTTGGCTTGATGTTGAATAAAATACTCTTTTACTTAAAGTTTTCAATATTTTAAAATTGGATTTACACGTCAAGTTGTATTTCAATGCTTCACAGTTTTATTAATGGAGTCGGAAGTGCATTGTTTTCGTTTATTAAAATCTTTTTTGAATACTAAGTAAGAACTCATCTTTACTAAGGAAAGACAAAATATCGTTGTAAATTACGCTTATATTTAAGTTAGGGTTAGGTAATACTGAAGAAGGCGAATCTTCACTTGAACTACAGCTCACAAACTATTATTGTAAAACGTGATACTTGCCATCTATTTAATTCAATTCACATTATTAATTTTTTCTAAGTTGGTTGGGTTAGAAGGATCGTACGCACTTTCAAGAGAGAACATAATGACTGAAATACTACACTGATTTATACTCAAACTCCTGATGCACAGTATTCTATACAAAATACAGTAGACATTCGGTATTTTGAAACCGCTTATTTTGAAATACTCAGTGTTTTGAACCAATTTGAACATCAGTCTATGTCTCTACGTACGTCTTTATTTTGAGATATCTGTCAAATAGTTCAAGATATAGTGACACATCAGATTTTCACAAAAAAATCATTATTATTAAGATTGTTGAGCAGTTCAGGTTGCAGAGATTCGTGAACAAACCTCAAACCTGAACTCCAATCTAAATAAAATCTTAGTCTTAATCATTCAAATATTGCGTTCTGAGCGAAATCTTTATTCGACCTTTTTCTAATATACTTTCTATTTTGAAAACTCGCAAATTTGAACAAAATTTTTTGGCAGAAGCAGATTCAAAATAACGAGGTTCTACTGTACAAATTTTCACACTGTGCACACGTCGCACACAGAAAATATTTATTTCCTCAGAATACACATTAAAATTAATAAAAACTCGGTCAAAATCTTTAAATCGAGAATACTACTTTAAAAAAAGTTCTTCCACTAACTTTAATACATGGGTAAATAAGGAATTTCTGACCTAATATTTAGACTTAATAAATAATAACTATTTAAATCTAAAGAGGTCTAAAGTTGAAAACTGAGGAATTCCGAATCATCTCCCCTCTAATGATAAGATGAGATTGAAATTGAATAAGTTTATTCAAACGTGAGAAATTATCTATAAGATTATTTATATTCAAAGGTTATACCTTCCTATTATTCGTATAAATCGGTTTCATATCACGTGTTAAATATTCAGTGTCAGAAATTCTAAACTCGTATAGATTCAAAGAAAATATTATTTCTGACGGTGGTAATAATTTCATGAATTTGAAACATATGTTCGAAAATATTGACCAATCATTAGCTGATAATGAAAAATTTTTTTGATACACTGAATAATACAGCAATCATTCAGTAGAAAGAAAATACTTCTTATGAGATAAAAATACAGAAAGCCACTAAATTGAAACTCACGAACAAACATTCTCATCAACTAATATGATGACAAGGTACTTATATATAAAAAGTAAGTACACTCCTCAGAAATATTCGGTCATATGTTTCATTGATTGAGTTTGGCGTTGAATATAAAATTGAATCAAGCATATCCTCAGCATAACTGAAATTCCATCGCAAGCTTTCAAGCCATTAAGGGAGATTCGAAAAAAGTTTTGGTATTCTTATTAGGTCTACAGCTTTATAAATAAGATCGGAAAGTATTAACTCTATCATCCGAATAATTTCTACATTCTAATAATATATTCTATCTTATTGTATTATTTATATCTATATTCTAATAATTTGAAATATCCATCTTTAACATCAAACTGAATTGAGTTCATTTCTATAAATGTATTTGACTTCGAAAAGCATCGAGCGAAATATTGACCATAAATTTTGCCTGACATGATAAATCGAATTGATTCAGATTTGCAATCAATCCACTGATTAACATTAAAAGAGCAGCTGTTTTCTAGCTTGGTTTCGATAAGACTATGGCATATTTAGATTAAATACAGGGTGTCCAAAAATCTTTCCGTAAAAGAATGTTTAATTACTAAAAATGAGAAAAGATACAAATATGGTTCCAAAAAATAAAGTAATATTCATAAATGGGAGATTATGGTACAATATGTTCGATATGTTTGCCTTTCACTGAATGGACGTGATGCAAGCGAACTATAAAATTATAGCAGTTGATGGGCGTCCAACATTACCTGTTCTGCCATCGGCAACAGAACCAGTTGCCTCAAACTTTGCAATAAGGGTTGCAGTTATTTTTGGATAAGGAATCTACGTATCTTCTAAACTCAGATCTAAGTCTTCTTCGAACGATAACAGGGCTCAATTGATTCGAAAATTATTCTTTTACGATGAAAAACTGCTCTACAATGCTATATGTCAGCATTTTAAAGCACATGCAAAAGCGAAATCACAAGTCTAGAAAAGGAACTCCAATTAGTAGATAAAAACTGCGAAGTTTGAAACTCTTACTGCTCGAAATATAGAAGTTATAAGTAAATGTTTTTACAGAGTCATTTTTGAACGTTCGTTATTTATTCTATTTCTAGCATCCAATCGCAGTAATATCAGAAATAGCAGTAATTTCGAGAGTTATAAATCAATTCCTAGAAAACCATATTATTATAGTTTAATAATTTATTTTACATTAAAGTGAAGTATAGTTTTAAAATAAAATGTGAGTTAGATTCTCTATAACAAATATATATAGAATAAATAGATAATTATACAAATGACAAAAGTGAACGGAAATAGATATCTAGATATAATATCAATAGTATTAACAGGTACACAGTTCAGATTCGAATCCAAAATAGATGGAAATCTAATTTTACGTTTAGACGAATTCATCAAATGCTGAAACCACTTAACTTTTCTGAAACTCATATTTGATTTCAACTCATTTTCTACTTGTTCACAATCCTTTACTTCAATATTGTTTGCATTATTCAGATTCTGTGGAATAGATAGAGAAATATAAGAAAACTTATATCTTGTTCTTCTAATTCTTGCCTTAGAATTGGGTGAGACTTTGTTTCCTTTATTATTATCTTCTTTCAATTGCTGTCTGCTTTCGAAGTAAGCG
Source organism: Archegozetes longisetosus (assembly GCA_018873245.2). Classification (NCBI taxonomy): domain Eukaryota; kingdom Metazoa; phylum Arthropoda; class Arachnida; order Sarcoptiformes; family Trhypochthoniidae; genus Archegozetes; species Archegozetes longisetosus. Next base: position 5,368,571 of record JAEMBT020000001.1, read on the forward strand.
ATAGCTATCGCATACTCAATAAGACCAAAGAATACAAAAGTAATGCAGATAATCATCCATACATTCAATGCTATAACATACGAAACATTAACTTCAGCGCTCTGGTGCTGTTGTGTTATGAGTGCTAAGAGAGCTGTTATAACCTTAAAATGTACCAAAGAATACTAATGAAAAAATTGCTATTCGGATAACAAAAATGTTAAATTAATTACTAGAGCCACGCGTGCGGGATATGCAGTGACGGGGATCCAAAAACCGACAAAAGACATAACAACGATCAAAGTGCTCGGTATATATTTCTTGACTACATATAGACCTAGTTGTCTCTTCAATTTGATGGTCGCTCTCAGACATGAAAACTTTCCTAAATCAATAGATGAGAGAAAAAAGAAAGGGCGCAAACAATTTGTGAATCTATGAATTTGGCTCAAACTTTTGCGGAGAAAGAAGTTTCTAGGCCAGAGTTGAGTGACAAGTTTAGATAAGAAAGTAATTGGTTACCGATTGCATACTGTCTCGTGCATGTGTCATACGAATAACCAGATAACCAGAATTGAGGCCTGTTTTCAGATAAGAATTTTTATTAGCTGTTTATGCTATCGTAAACATTAAATTGACGAAAATTGCAAGTTTTATGACTTAATGAGAACAAATTTTTCAAGCGTGAGACAAAGACTTTATTATTGCTTATTATAGAAAATTCAAGGTTTCTCTTATGTAAAAAATTTTAATTTTTAATGCGTATGTAAATGAGAGCCAAATTTCATTTTCAAATATAGACTTAATGTTTTTATCTAAAAATTGTTGTTTGAGAAGTGGAAAACAAAGATAAATTGCATTAAAGTTTTGAAAGTTTTGAGCTATAAAAAATTTCAATAATACTGGAACTAAATGGTGGAAGTTCTCAAATTTGACGAACAGTTAAACTAAGAAATAATGAAAAAATTTGCTAAAGATCTAGTTTAAGCGAAACAAAATGATTACTATTATTCAAATAAAGAAAAAATTGTGAAATATACATAAAATGATGCTAAACGTAATGATATAAAGAAGATTAAATTTTGATTTGCTCACAGATGCAAAGTTTTAGTAACATAAAATTCTTTCCATGTAAGCACGACAGTCTTTGTATTGTGCGACACTATAAATAATAGAAATGCATTATTAATCAGAATAATAGAGTAGTTTAGCCTTAAAAACATAATTGCATATTTAAAACAGTGATAAGTGTTTTCTAGGGTTAGTATCATTTTCAAGGTTAGAAAAGAAATGGTTTTATGCTTGCAAACTTCTTACAACTCATGATGTCAATACTGCATTCTTGAGTGTCATGTGGAAATTTGGCAAAATTCATGTCACAGCTTAGCTGAAGAGTAACCCTATAAGAGTAATAGGATCAGGATTCAAATATAATATATTATTTATTAATGGATAAAAAGATTAATTTAGAACCTATAATACAAATCGTATTAACATTTTAGATAAAAGAATAAAGAACTACATATATATTCTTCAAGAATAACGAACTACCTATATATTCTTCAAGAATAAACAACTACATATATATTCTTCAAGAATAACGAACTACCTATATATTCTTCAACAATTCTAGCCAATAGGCTTATACTGCCTCAGTTGAAAATTTGATAAACAGTTAAATTTATTTAATTAAACTTGTTTAATTTATACCTTGAAGCCATAAAGATTTCTGTTTGATTATGAACCGCGAAATAAAGTGTTGGAAATATGATATTTGTTACGTGACCGCTCAACGCATTCTAAGAAATCATTTATGAGAAACAAAAACATCAGTAATATATGACTTCACAATCTTCGCACTCGTGTCACAACATAAGGTTAATGTTATGTATTTCAGATCAATTATGAATCATTCATTTTGGTTTTTGTCGTAACAAACCTTGAAATATGAGTCAGGTATCCATAGTTTGTCTCTCCACTTGTTATCTAAAACTATTCTTTGGTCATGCGATAGATTCTGTGGTAGTATTCGGTAATCAGACCAATATTGATGATAGAATATGTCGACCGTATATGACTGTATTGTTTATAAAAAATATCAACTTTGAGCTTGTTTGGTAAAACATAGTCTAAATTACAGCCGATTTATACCAATTCTGTTTCTTTAATTGATCTTATATTCAAAACCGAAATTTTCACTTCAACGTTGACTGGTTTGCCTTCAAAATAGATTAAATGTAATTTTGGATTAAAAATATTCTGATAGAGTTTATTAAATATTTACCATTAAGTTTTGGTGGCATTAATGGATCATAACCTTTGGGAAGTAACCGATCGACAAGCATTGGATTAGTTGAAATTCTATGAAATTTATTATTAATTTTTCAAGAGCTAAAATTTGTAAAACTGTAATTTCAAGATAACATACAGACTTTGTTGATCAGAATATTTGCATAAACATAGCAATGTCACGATTATTAGATGAATGCACAGCAAGTGCACTGAATCCATGATAACAAATTTATTTTATCTGAAATCAAATTAAGCCCAGAATCAGTTCAAATTCTTATAAACAAATCATAAACAGTTTAAGATTTGTTCTTCTGCACACTTTGTGGGAAGCTTTAAATCAAATTAAATTAAACTTAATCTCAAGTTCCTTTTATGCTATGAATCAAACAAAACTTCAGACACAAAGTAATAAAAATAATAAATTAGTCAAATAATGAGAAAAGTTCTTTCAAATTTTGAATTTTATGCACAAAGTGAGAAGATTTCGCGATGAATTTACTAATCATTACATAATTTATTGACTCTGTTCATGAAGATAAATACGATTACTTAAAAACCAGTGCAATATTTCTTAAAAGACCTTAAACTCTATTTAAGAAGACTTTAAATCCACTATTTTAAACTAAATTTATCTCATTTTAAACAAGTTTCGACAAACTATTCCTTATTAAGCAGCTCAATTATCATTCAATAGTTAAAACGTCTAATAATAAAGTTAAAAGTTTTAGGAATCTAAGCTATCTTTCAGAAAATTATTTCAATATTTACAAACTAATCAATCAATTTAGTTTGAAGGGAAGCTCTTGTCTTTTTTTAGTGCGCACCAAAATCCAAACAACCACAGCATGAATTACATAGAAATTTCTAAAATCTTTTTTAAAGGGCTTGTGTCCTTAAATAGATTAACGAGATTGATGGCTCAAGTTTGTGGTTAGACGAGCCAAAAAATGTCTGTTTATTTAATGCACACTCTCACTTAAGCTTATATGACACTGACTTTCAAACTAATTTGAATGGAAGCATCAATTCTAACGACTCATTTATAATATAAAAACTGTTTATTTGATATTGTGGATGAGTCAAATTTGCTAAATCTTATAAATGTTAAGTAGTGTTTTCAAAATTTATGTGTTTTGATGAAAACAGAAATCTTTTTCACAGTCAAGGTTAAGCATCGAATGAAACAATTTTTACGGACTTTGATCTGTTTTCGTTAGAAAAAATAAAGTTGGAATCAATTTGATAACAAAATTATTTTTAGTTATATAACTTATATAGTGTATTTTATTGAGATGCTAATATAGTTAAAAGATGAACATTTTATTCTAATGTCAACAATTTCCTTTGAATAATGACTCTAAAGCGGATTTTCAAAGCTGCAAACTAACAAAACTTAGACCATTTTATCTTATACTTCACTTAATGTGGTCTGAGATCTCTATGGAAATTTTCTAAGGCAATATTTTATGGATTCGGATCAGGTTTCATGAGCCTATAAGTTTTCATTTAAATTCTACTATTGTGGTGTCCTTCCAGACATAGTATTTTTATGAAAGATTCATGTATCATCTGAAATCCAGTTTAATGTCCTTTATTCATATTTTAGTTATATAACCATGTCTGAAGTAATTTCTTTTATTCACTATTATTTAAGTAACTTATTCATCTAGATTCATAATTTCATAACACACAGATAGGTCAGAGTGTAACAACAAGTTTTTAGTCTTTTAAGTCAGGTAAATATTTGGCAATATGAAGATTTGATTTGAATTTTTATTTTTCAGCACATAAGTTATAACTTTTGAAAGTATTTTGTTTAAATATAGTTGTTCTGCTATATTATTATACATAAGTTACATTCAAGTTAAGTTCTTATGACGACGGGCAACGTCAAATTTTTAGTTCTGGTTATTATCCTTTCCTATTCATGAATTCAGAATTTAAGATATTATTCCAGCAATAATTGAATGAAAAGCTTTTTATCGAATTAAAATAACTTTATTATATGCAGCATCTGCTAAGTTAGCTCGAATTTGATTCCGGAAAAAGTTTTAATTCTATATTCAAGTTTTCTGGTGCCTTCGAGTGCTTTATCATAAAAATTATTCTACCAATTGAATTAATAATGATTAGTATAGGTGTAAAAATTATAAGAAATTTCAACTAGAGAGCAATAATATAAGATTATATTGCTAGATTTTCGTTTTATCGGAAAAGCCATTAATGCTTTCAACACTTTCCATCAATATAGACAATCCTAAACCATATGATAAGTCTAAAAAGCTTTTATCAGCTGTTAATTGAGGCTTTTCAGCAAATTTGAGCCCGCCATCCGAGCACAAACTGCATCCACATCTATCAAGCAAACTTCAAGGTTTCATATTCTTCTCCACCCATTTGGGTCCTTTCTCAGACAGTTTGCAATCAATTTCTTTCTGCACTGATGGAAAATAAACTAAAGGTTCATTAGTGTCTTACATGAGATAAAAACAAAGTTCGATTCTAGACTCAATCAGGAAAAAATCAAAATCAAAGCGATTATTGATTCAATTATTTTCCTCAAGCACTCATTATTTTGTTTGCTGCTAATTTGGCTTAAATGAGCAAATAAAATGTTTTTTACTTATTGCGTGATTATTGGGTAAAAATAGATGCAAATGAAGTCTGATTTTGAAGACCTATCTTAGCGAATAGGGCTTGTACTGTCAATAAAATAGTTCGTAATTTTCGGATTTAACAACTTTCTTATTTACAAGTATTTATCTCTTCATATCAACTTCAAAATAAACCTTTATACATAGAAATCCGGAAAAAATTTCGTTTGTAAATTATAAACCTTTGATTCAAATTTTATTATTTTTTGCTTACAAGTAAATTAAATACTGAATTTTAACAAAATTAAGTTTTCATAGTCTAATTATGCGACCACAAGAATTAACAAACTTAAGAAATAGTTTATGCATACTTTCTACAATATAAGCTGTATATTTGTCAAATTTCATAGGTTTTATCTATCCACTCATCGATTTTTACATACTTTATGGTCCCCAATTTGTTTTTATACTACTGTTTGTAAATTTTGGTCTGAATCAAGCCTGAAAATAAGATGAGCAAATCGATGCTTACATTCAAAATTTACACACGTTCCTCTTTAAGCCTTTGCATCGTCTTTTTCTGATCAAACTTTTATTTTGATGTCATAAATGGTTTAGAAGGGTATATTTTACCCTCGATGAATCATTCTGTGAATTTTCGCACCCAATTTCCCTAAATGAAAGACTTGTAAACGGCAGTTATAGCTATTGCGTTCACAGTTAATGCGCAATAACTTTACATATGGTTATAACACCAAAGTTTTTAATATATTAAATAAGAGTGAGCGAAATTTCCTTTAAATCAATATATCTCATGCTAGGTTCAGACTTTAATAACAAAAAATAATTGAACTTAAACTTCCAAAAACTTTTCCAGATTTCTATGCAATAAGGTGTATTAGAATGAGAACAAAATTTGTCTAATGGCTCAAACATCTTCAGATACTTTAAAACGAAAGAAAAAATCAATCACTATTTATATTATTCATAAGTAACGAATAATAAGTTATTATTGATTTACTAAATGTGGGATAGGTGATCAATGATATGTCTGAGCTTTAAAACATATTTTTTTATTGATGAGGGAGTCGTATTTTAATTAAGTAAATTTGAGCGCTTATGAAAAAATTGATAAGTCATTCAAACCTTATATAATAGAAAAAATCTTTGCGATTATTGTCAGATTTATATTAATAGCTATCTTTAATATACAGTCTGTCCTTTTATCTTCTAAACTCAGATCAAGCAGTTAAAGCGTTTTATATTCGAATATTTTAATCAGATGTCAAATAAATGACTCATCGATTCAAAATGTGATACTTTGGAACAAACTTTTAATAATCAATTCGAATGTAATAGAATTAGTGTTTAGAAATAGCAATTCGATACTTTATAACATGTGTTGAAAGTGTTGTCCGTTATTTTCTAAACAAAGTCTAACTCTTTTAATCATATTGTCTGAAACTTTTAATAAAGTTTGAGGAGTTATTTTTCGAATTTAGTGTATTGTAAAATACATTATTGTAAACACCATTTCGGACACTAAAAGTGTTTTTTAAACAAAACATAATGATTAAGAAATAATGTTTCCAAACATTTATTTCAAACTTTATTCATAAGTGCATCTGATCGATGCGTAATTTTAAACAAAAATTGTACTCAATATTTGAGTTTAGAAGATAAAAGGACAGACTGTACATACTTTTAACTTTTTCGATCACTTCATATTGATTAATACGATCAAAAAATATTTAACTGTTCAATATATAAATCGTTATTTATTTATTTAATTTAGTTAATTATTTAATGTTTACTTTGATTGAAAGTTTTATTAGATGAATATTTTATGTTTACTCTATAGATAGAGTGTGCGTTTTTCTATCATCAGAATATTTTGCCGTTAAGTTAAAGAACCTCTAACATAAGATGATCCTATCCCAAGGATTTGAATTTTTTTTCTGCTATGATTAGAGGATTTGATGAAGTAACTTGTTATCTTTCAAACGGTGACACATACAATCTTCAGAAATTTAATGCTAAGCTTGAGGCCAAGACTGTTTTGATAGTTCTTTAAAATTTTTTACATAAAGATATAGTCATGATTTTTTAAAATTGAGTGTGTCATCACTTCAAAGATAACGAAAATAATTTCAATAAAGCCTTTAGTCATAATAGAAATGTAATTTAATCAAGTGAATGAATAATTCATTACTGAAATGTAGTCATTGGGGTTTTCTTTTGTTTTAAACACCTCAAAACTTTCTTCTCTTATCTCATACTTTCAAAGCTGATATGAAGAAAGAGGTTCAAACCTGAAAATAACTGTTGTTTAATCCGAAAATTAGAAATTATTTTATTCGCAATATAAGCCCTATTCCCTAAGTCTTCAAAATAAGGCTTCAAATGAAAAATGACTTCCGTAAAGAATATGAAAATAGTTTAGATTCATTTTAATTTCAATCTTTAGTTCAAAGGTAAGAATAAAAGATTGTAACAAGAGTGGAAGTATGTAAATACGTTTCTAGTGTCAAGCACAAGTTCCTACTTTAGATCAAATAGTGTACAACATAAGAAGCAACTTCAAACATTTTGCTTATGCAAAAATAATATTCTGTAGCAAAGTAGAACTCATTGAAATTAAAAATTAGAAATTTATGCTGAGTTTTCTTATTTTTAGGCTTATTTTCAAGTAAAGTGAGTAGCTATAACATAAATCTAGATTATAACTATAATGTTTCTCAAAAAGGTAAAAGTTTTTTAGTAAAGTTTTAATGACACTTTTTTCTGTAAAAGTTTCTCATTTTCTAAGCAACTATCAGTCATTCTAAGTGGGAATCAGTCAAAAATCTTAATCCAAGAGAGCAATTTTGAATTCTCGTGAGGTACTCAAGAAAAACTAAATTCTGTGCAATGTTCTAGGGACAAAAAGATGAAATTCAATGAGAGATATAAAAGTTAATTAGATTTGAGCCAAGTGATTATGATTTACACATTAAATATTATCGATAGTAGTACTAACCATGTTCAATATGATTTAATATATTATGTCTTAGCAAATCTAAACAAATTTTTCTAAATATCTAGTTCTTAATAAATACCTGTAACTCGTTCATCAATAAGAACTAAAATGAATGACTTTCATTAATAAAAAACAGTTCATCCTTCAACGAGTCTTGCTTTGAATTGCTCTTCTTCTAAACACTGAATCAGATAAATGAAAAATGACTTTAGAGCTGATTATTTTCATTGAACCGTTTCCTTATGTCCGTCCATCTAATAAAGTGTTGTTAGAGTTTACATCTATTCTCTTACTCTGAAGGTCAAAAAATCGATTTATATCTTTGCTCAATAGCGTGCAATTTGTTTAACTACACAAAAGCAGTTGATTATAACAGAAAGTGATAATGCATTGGCTTTCATGTGTAAAGCACTTTCCCTGAAGTCTATTTCTTGTCTAATAAAGAGATTGTTCAAATGTTGTCATCCACAGAATTTATTCAATAATTAATTACTAAATGGATGCATAAACAAATGAAACCTTAAGCAATGAACTATAAAGATAAACTTTAGTTACAATTGAAATTTTGCTTCAAAATTATCATCTTACATTTGTTCTATTGTATTTCTGTTTACTTATCTATTCTTAGCGTTGTTCTATTATCAATCAACTAAAAAATCAATTAAGTCTATATTTTCATCTGGACTTCAGGTATTCACAAAGCGAGATCAATTCTACTTCAGATTAATTAAGTTGCTGCTGCTACAAAACTTCTATAACGTCTACTTCGTTGGTATACTCAGTAGCAAAAACATTTTCAATTTTACGTTTCAAAAGAGAAAAGTCATTAGTCATAGTTAATCTACCAGAACAACAATTCGCTAGATTAGAAATTATATCTTGAACAATAAAAACCAACAAAATGATTTTTAGAATTTTTATTTCATAAGATTGAAACATAAGTTTCATTTTTGGACGTTGTTTATTCATAAATTTAACCTAATTCATTTTAAAACTACCAAAACTGAACTAAAATTACCAAGATTTTTACTCAAGGGTATATAACAAAATTTACCTTTTAATTCAGTATCTTAACAATTGGAATATCCATAGAATCAAAGCGGACGTTTCTGCAATACTCTAAAACAATTATAATTGAACGATTCATCAATAGTCAAGTCTAGAGTCAGTTTTTAATTAAGCAGAAACGAAACTCGAATTTCCGCCAGAAATTAATAATAACGGGATTACTCTGAGTTTTAATCAAATAATACTAGTATTAGATGACATAACTAGAACCAAAATCAAGATAACAACACTGAATAGTGATAGAGAAAGACTGAAAATTTGATAAGTTGTAAGTTTAAACAGTGACATAAAGCAAAGTAGTGTTTGTGGAGTAGTTATTAACTGCTAGTGCATATGCCACTAATTCTGCCAAATTGTACATTAGAGACAGACTTGAACAGCAATCCTTTCATTCCTTATATAATTTTGACATAGTTATCAAATTAAAGTTTTGTCAGACTCTCTTCTGCAATGCAATTCTTGTCTCATAAATGCAAACGTACAAAAATACAAAATTGTTAATAAATGCCTTCGCTTTCTCCTCAAAATAATACTAAAACAACGTTTTGTAGCTAACATCCAATTATTGCAGTTAAAACTTCAAAAATAACTTCAGTAAAGACTTAATTGCTATGCAAATGATTTGCTCTTTCCCTAACTTTCTAAATGAAATTTTCAAAATGAATTAACAATTAGGTAAACATTTAGAGTGAAGTGACGAAAAAGTTGAAATTAAAATTGATTCCTAAAAGCAAGAGCTAATAAAAGTTGATCCAATTTGTCGAAATGTAGTCGTCACACTTAAGTGTTTTACCATAAAGTAATTAGCTTAAAGTCGCTTTCAGTTTGTTATATATTTAGAGCCATTTGTTAGAGTTATAGCGAAAACACCGGTTTGCTCATCACTTGTTTTTACTGCTGTTTGAATACTGTTTTGTCTATAATTCGTGGTTTATAACGAAAAAGGATGTTAAATAAAAACAAATGATAGATAAAAGGATTAACGAACTCCCTCCACATGATTCTGAATTGAGGTAAATATCGATTCAATACTGTCTTCTCTTTAGAACTATTAGAACGTAGAACTAACTCTACAAATGATAAACTAACCAGAGCTAGAATGAATAGCCTTGATAATTTAGGACTTCTTCGCTAGTCTAATAAAAAGCGACTCTACAACTTTTGGACTTGCCATCAAACTTTCATAGTACATTAATGAACTTTTAATTTTGAGCTTTTTTCAAAAGTTAACAAATAAAAGTTATACTAATTTTATACTAATGTAAGAAATTATAAATAAAGCGATAGTAAAATCGAAAGCTTACCCAAAAGTTGATGTAAAGAATGCAAGTTAACGATTACCGATCGGTTCTGGAAGACAGTTGTCTCTTATACTCAGAACTTGACATCGATGGCGTAACTGAATTGACAGTATGCACTAGAAGGTCAAACTTGATGCGCTTTGTTGATAGAGTCAAAGGTATGTCAAGATATTTGTGTGAGAAAAATATATGTATTTATAGTCTATTTCAAATGAAACAGGGAATCAGTTTCAAGATTGGCTTTGTTTACTATTTTAGTTTTCTTTAAAAGCAACGATAGAGTTATTCGCATGAGAGCAGGCCTGAAAAAGAATTCGTTGGATATGAGAGTATGAGCTCTGATGTGATGCTATGTCAAAACTGCGACGATTCAAGAGCTGCAAATTTCAAATGTTTGTCGTCTAATGCTTGGATAGCCAATAGAATCTAATGCTTCGAGAATAAAGAACATCAATGGGTGTTATAACTTCTTAATTATTAGTCTGCTTTAGATTCTGATTTATTGTTTGATTCTTATATGAAATTCTTATTTTTTTTCGAGTTATATTACAAAAAATGAATCTAGATATAAATGAAGACAATTTACTCGAAAAACTAACAAAATCGCAAGTTATCTTCAATTCTATATTCGTGTTCTATATTCTAATTTTATTCTTGTATGGTGACTAATATTTTGATGCATATTCTCAATGCCTATAAGAATAAAAATGCAAATGAAACGGAAGATCAATAGGTGATAGAATTATTAAAATTTGGTTCACGTAGATAGCTATACCTAAGATATAAACTTATACTACAATGATAAACATTTTTATAACCACTTTGGGACCTAAAGCCAATATAACAGATATTGAAACAAAACATTTTTATGTGAAATGCAACATATGCTGGAATATTTACATTTGAAATGCAATTCTATTAAACCGAAAAAGTTAATGTTAAACTGATAAAACTTATTGCTATGATTCATTTTTTGTAGATAAACAAATTAATATTCAATATAGATTCATAAACATTGGAGTATATGTTGGGATATTTAGATAGAAGTTGTAATAGAAATATGTGATGCGTCACTTTAATGCCTAAAGATTTTTCTGGAATCAATTTCGGTTACTTTTCCTACATCAACCATTTATTTCAGACTCACAATGGGCTTATCCACAAGTATATTTTGTGGAATCTTTACTCTAAATCCAACGGCTGAAAAAGAAACAGAAACCTATTTGGGAAATAGATTAAATATTCGTACTAATTCTACCAATTAGGATGAGTGTTGTGTTAGACTAAATGGGGCAAAAATTCAATTAAAAAGTGATGAGAAAAAGCGAAAAAAACAGTTTAAGTAAAAATATGACCTGAAAAGTAAAAGCAAATAAAGACAAACAAAATTGAATTATTAAAAGCTTAAGCTGAAGAAAATCTTGCTGAAATCGTAGCACTAGTTTCATTAGATCTAGAGTGAAGTGCAATATTTTATAACAATTTAAAAGAGTTTATAACATACTTTCGTGATTGAAGAGATATATTTTCTTGTAAGTGATTCTTGGAAAGTTATCATATGATGAAAAACAAGTTCTGCCCCTTTAATACTGATTCGTTAAGATTTAGTAAACCTGCTGTTTTTGTTAAACACAGTCATAATGTGTTGGAGAAGTGCTCTACAAAAATAGTTATGTTTAGCATGTGTTAGAATACAAAGCCATCGATTTAAGACTAGGTAAATAAGTTGTTCGCAAGGGTTAATGCTATCTCTCTAGAAAATAGTACACGCTTAGAAATAAGACTTGTCAAAGATATAGTGCCAGAAATACTGCTCTAATCATACTTTGAGTTTCTGAGAGCAACTATTGTTTTGCAATTATTGATCAAACTTAAGGTTTACTCGGAAAACAGGTTAATTATTAGGTTAAGGAGAGTTCAACACTAAAAATATATCCTTTTCTCAAACAGTAATGCTTTTTGTTCCTTAATTAAAGTTTTTCTTTGTTTATAAATCAATATTATTTTTTCTAGATGTGAAATATTGTTATTAGACTTGTTGAATATTTATTGAAAATTGATTAATCTTCAATTTTATTTTACTTTTTCTTAGTCTAAAAAGTTTTATAGCTTTTTTTCTTAACGATACCATACGTTTACCTAATTGCTTATGAGCTTTTTTTTGCAATTGCACTCACTGCAAATGTAATGACAACGAAACCGAACTTTAAGTTAATGCTTACATCTCTGAGGCATTAGCTTCAATCAACATTATTGATGATCATTAAGTTAATTACTTATGTAATAAAGAATAACACAAATATTACAGGAAGAGTTGTCTTAAACTCAATATCTATTGAATTGGTGGCAAAATTTTCACATAATTGCTATTGACTTAAGATCTCACAATTTGACAGATATTAGTTTTTTAGTATAGGTTAGCAATAGACACGTTAGTTGAACACCAATTAGTGATAATAAAGTTTTCGGATTAGAAATAGCTCAAAATGATGGAATAGACGCAAAAAAGCTACGATATATATAATGAAGAAACACGAGGGTCCATTAATCAAATTTGAACTTAGGTAAATTGAAGCTAATTTCATGTGAAAGATAATTTATTTAATGTGACACAAATATAGTTTAGGTATATGTGCAGTATTCTCTTATATCTATTTCTTGAACTACATATGCGTTTTTCTCATATTTTATTATTATTCCGTGAATATGCGGTAGAAGTTCTTAGAAGTCTAGTAAAATTCTTATTCTCTTATGCTTGACAGTCATTTTCTTTTGTGTTTTGCTTATTTCTTACAAGTATTTTAAGTCTAGCTATATATAAAAATTGAAGTAGTATAATATTCAAGATTACATCTTCAAACCCAATATAAATTTATACCACAAGAGATTATCATTTTTATCAATTTTCTTACGAAATTCTTTTTTTACAAAAAAGCTTTTGAAAGACTGATACCAGGATTCGATGTAAAAAAGGGAATCTCTACAAATACTTTTTATTTTGTTTTTAGTTTTTAACTAAAAGCTTTCTCATGCATAGAACGGTTATGAGACTTGCTCTTCTAAAACCAAGTTTTAAGTTTGATTTACATGAAATCAATAAAAATTTGACTAAATATTACCTAAAATGGGTTTCAAGAAGACAACTTTGTACGGGTGGTTGAAATGACAAAAAAATGAGACATTAAATATGATATGAACTTTAAAGTTTGATTTTATTGCATAATATTAATAGTAGCTAATTTTATTTCAAGGCTGTTAAAATGGTATTTTGCAACACTTTCGAATAGTTTATTGCTTGTATTAACTAATGATAATGATAATTGACTAATTTTCCTCTCAAATGGTCACTTGTTCATCTTAAATTTCAAATAATCTCAATTTATTTACAGATAACCAATGAGAAAATTCCATTTTTCCTTAAAGTTTAAGTTGAAGTAAAATAATGGCAAAGAATAATAAATTTGAAATAGTTTGAAAAAATTTGAACACAAATAATTCCTAACTGAAGATAAGACTCTTCAGAATTTGAGGTATTAATTAATTAATTCTTATATGCATTAAGAAGATATTTGAATCTATTGATCCAATTCAATATTAAAAGCCTTATAATGAACTTATTTTTAAAAAGTCCAAATGTACTTTATAGATAGTGCGCCATTGTCCAAGTTTAAAACAACTTTCTCTTGAGATTAATTACTGCTCAATCAATTAGTTTTAATCTCTAAAGTCTAATTATTTACACAATTTTAATTCGTGTTGCAGTAGAGTTGAGTTTTGGGTGAATTTCCTTTATTATCAAAATGAGGATTAAACGATGTTTTTAATGAAAAAGAGGACAATTTTATAAAATTATATTAATCAATCTTTCATGATTTTGCACACTAAATTGCATTCTAAAAGAAAAAAGTTTTAAATCAAAGTTTAATCATCAACAAATTACTAAAATTCAAATCTTAAACATGAAGATATTAGCAAAATTGTAAATAATCAATTCAAATAGGCATTGAGTATGAATCTAATTGGTAATTTTGTATGAACAACCCTTTATTAGCAGAAAGTAATGATGGTACAATCACGACTAATACAGTCATAAGTGAGCGCACGGTTTGCTTCAAACAAAAGTTCAAATTCAATGTGAATGAATTGCATTGACACTAAGATGTATTACGAACTAGAATTCAGAACAGTTGAACCGAGTTTGGCATTATTTTATGAATATGTAAGACAATTGTTTGGCTAGAGAAACTTTTACTTTTATCTTAAGCAATAATCTTATGGAAATTAAGTTAAATATTAATGTTTGTGGTTGAAAAACAGCTTTAAGACAGTTACTTAACAGACGGACTATGATTTCACAATGGAAAACAATGAGAACATTATATTCACACAACAGCAATAATGAGTTTATGCACAAGTTTCAATGCTGGACAAGATCACTGAAGATTAGGCTATTTTTCAGATCAGATCAAAGTATTGTTTGTCTTTTAAGTTCAGAATAAATTAAAATATTAAGTCATTATATGATAAAGTTATTAGAGCTAAACGCGTGAATCACTATTGCAATTGCAAACATGCTCTTAATACAAGTGAAAGTAACACATACTTAGTTCATATCTTCTTTTATAATCTTTCATTAAGCTATTGTCTTAATAGAAAGATTACTGTTAGTTCATCATTTATTAGCATATTTTCTTTTATGCATTTGAAGTTCAATTTCTCATAGAAAATAATATCATATTGAAATTTTAACTAGCATCTTCGCATTAATTTCTGTTTAGAATTTTTAGATCCGGGTTTGATCTACAGCTTTGTGAAAATAATTCTCAATATTACAGTCTTATGAAAAGAAATTCTACCCATGAAGCAAAATATTATAGGCTTTTATGAATAAGATTTTTATTGAACAAGCTATATAACGATATACTTTAGGAAAACGCTTTTGTCAATGAAACTGAAAGTTCTTATAGTATTCCCAAGAGATTTTGCAATTTATTAGAAAACTGTTTTGAGAAACTTTAAACTATTAAATATTTACTCTTCAGTTCAGTTTCGCTACTATTAAGCTTAAAATGATTGCTTACAAAGAACTTTTAGCAAATTCAAGTTTTGACTAATTTTGCAGCTTTTATACAATTTTGTAGCTTTTATACAATTTTTCATATTGAACTAATTTGACTAAACAACTAAAACTTAATAACATGAGGGCATAGACTAATAGAAACTAATAACTAATGATAAGTGTTATTTAATCAAATTAGGAAAACCTTAAACCAATAACTTTAGTGAATTTCAGTCAACAGCTATAATTATTTTTGACACC
The DNA here is from genome assembly GCA_018873245.2 of Archegozetes longisetosus. Taxonomy (NCBI): domain Eukaryota; kingdom Metazoa; phylum Arthropoda; class Arachnida; order Sarcoptiformes; family Trhypochthoniidae; genus Archegozetes; species Archegozetes longisetosus. The sequence goes on from JAEMBT020000001.1 coordinate 5,384,144, forward strand.
AAAACAAGTCCCAATAATGATAAATAGCTTGATACGATTTTGAGGGTAAAACAAACTCAATTTTAAGTCTGAATGTGTGCAGCTTTTTCACAGTTAACTATCGTTTCATATTCGGCGTGGGTTTCTAAGTAAATGCGGGTGTGGAAAGAGAGCTGCAGGTTTATTTAAAGAAGTAACTCTCTTAACAATTTTCTTAGGAGCTCATGTCAATCATCCAATACTCAGATGGATTTGATTTCCGGATTCAGCATTTATTTATGCATTCAAAATACATTCATAACTAGTTTTCTGCGAGCAAATTGTTGCAAAGTTTATGAACAATACTAGACACAATTATATGTAGAGTAAACTTATGTTAAAAATAGAATTTTATTTGCATAGAAGATATCAATTAATTGAGATTTTACTAAATATGATAACCTGAGAGGTACCTTTTTTTTATCTGCTACGAGTCCATTAAACCTAAATAAGAGATACAATATATTAAGTCATAAATGATGAATAAGTTTTGGAAATTTTTTATTGTTTTCAAAGATGACTAAATATTAATCTTGATTATGGATACCAGTAGTGATTCGATGTAGGACTTCATATCATTTATCACTTGCTAGCAACCTCTTCATTAGATAACTTCTATTAAACTTGTCTCTAAGTACGATTTTATTTTGAAAACAAGTTTACGTTTCAAATTAAGAAGTAGATAGAGTTTCATTTGGTGTCTGCCGGTCAGCTATAGCTGAAAAATAGGTTTTTATAGCTATTTCTCAACTGAAATAATAACTACAGAAAAAGTTTCATCAAATCTATATTTAAATGAATTAACATAAGATTGATCACAAAAATTCTTATATAACATTATAATCAAAGTGATTATTTACTTTTCACTCTCTAATGGACTGTATCTTATTTGATATTCTCTTAAGATGAATCTTAAAATAAAGGATTGAATAAGTATTGGAATTGAGAAAATTCAATATAAAATTCAATATAAAATTCAATATAAGGAAGTGAACGTTTATATTAAACAATTGAATGCTATCAAACATACATTTATTATTGCTATAAAATCATATAATAATAATCTTTAATAAATTCAATAATCATTTCTAAATAACGAGTTTGATAATTGAGAATTGATGCCAATTTCACTGTAAATTATGATCACAAATACTCTTCCTGTAAAAGCTATCCATAAACTCAATTATAGCAGATATTCAATCAATCTTTAAGTTTATACATGTATTGAAAAAATATTCTCTATCTCATCATATAATTTCATGCTATGTCTATCTATTAGTGAAATTCAATTTACTCCTAATTGAAGCAAAATTTTCATTTATATCTAGATTTGATTGAAAATTGACTTAAAATCTCATTTCTAGTAATCACTTTGCTATAAAACTTTAATTATTCAATTCATATATGAAAAGTGTTGTTTTGTTTGTATTCCAATTGATTGATAAATCTCACGACAAAAATACATAATTGTTTATATAATAAGCTCATGCAGTGCGTTAAATTTGGGTTTACTTATGACATTTTAATAGCAAATAAGGTTCAAAATTTAAGCGCAATATTTCTCAGAATTGCAGGCAATAAATAATTCAAATTGAGATCCAATACAAATAGTAATTTCAAACAGATATTGTATTGAACAACTGAACGGTTGTTCACTTTAAATTATAAATAATTTTAAGGGTAATCATTAAAAGTTTGAATGAACAGCTAGAAACAAGTTTAACAGTAGAGCAGACTTATTCACTGAAAGCGTGTTAAATGACTTTACAACAAAACTAGTCATCATAACGGGTGGTCATCGACTTCAATAGTGAATCAATTGCTGAAAGAAATGGTGGAATTGAAAAAAAGAATTTTTCAGCTGTAATTTGTAGCATGAGTGAATGGAGCACGAGTGAATGTTTGTCTCCATCGATTTGTTTGATCAGTATTTTGTCATTGAATGTGTCTGGCATGATTTTAATGTTTATTTTTTCTACTCAGCTTCTAATGAGAACCTGATTTGTTTATCACGACTTTAGCAGATATGAACACATGAAACATTACGTGACAAATTATAACATTTTCAAAGCCATTAGAAAATACATTTTAAAAATAATCATTTTGTATCATTTTTTGGTACCTTTTGAGAACTAGTTATTCAAAAGTTAAGCTTAAAAACTAATATCAAGTAAAATAAATATATCAAAGTAAGAAAATATTACTAATTATAATAATATGCTTCTTAAGTAAGTTAGATATGAATGAAGATAATTATGTGCTACGAATAAATAAACGCTATCTTTTGAAGCTAAATAACTGATATAATGCTAAAAAAAGTGAACAACTAGTTGTGATCTGAATAAGACATGGTTTATTTATGCATACTACTTAGTGGCTATTTTCTCAATTACTTAATTGTGTTGATTACTTTTTGCTAAATTTTATGAAAATCATTTACAAGCTATAATAAATTCAATTGTATCTCAATTTCTAAATAGTCTTTCGTTTGATTGTTAATTTATTGTTATGTTAAATGCTTAAGGCATAAATAATTAGATTTTAAACTAAAACTTTTCTATTATTAAAACGTTCATAATTGAAAAGTATTAAACTTTCATAATATTTATTTTGAGAAAAATAATTTAAAATTACAATTCGACTCTTAAATTTGAATGGCAGTTTCAAGTTATGGTGTAAAGAAATGATTTCTATCAGCGAGAAGTTATGTAAATGTTTTCATTGACTGAAAAGAGAGAAGAAAGTTATTTAGAAACCGGAGTAAAACAAAGTTTCCTCTAAACTTTCTTAGAGATACGATCAATTTTATGAAAATTTGAATCCAATGTATAATTTAGTTTAGATATTAATCTTTCATAACTATTTAGGGGTAATTCAGACTTCATATAAATGGCGAACAATTTGATTATAATGTAAATGATGCTTATCTCGAGTTTAGGTTTGACATGTAAGATAAATTTGTTTGTTATACATTGCTGATATTGGCTCCTTTCATTTACATCAATTAATTCGTCACAATTGAATCGATTAAGTGCATTCAAAGCAGATATGGATCAGTTGATCGAATAATAAAAGACATGTCATTCATATAATGTATGAAAAAATAACATTCCGGATATATGAAGCTGTCATCAAACAATGGCTTCATAATTAAGTGAATTAATTAATAGCATAGTTACCAAAATAGGATTTACATCAATTACAGAATAACCGAATAATGGCTTGAAAGTAATCCTTTCTGTTTGATTCTGTTTTAATAAGATTTGTTTCATTCTCTATTAATTTCAATGATAATAATGAACAAAAATAAAAGGAAATGAGAATTTTGATTCAAAGAAAAGGCTTGCAAAAACACGATCAATAACATATCTTAAGATAAGATCTATCTGTGGCTTCAACAATGAAAACTATTCAAAGTTATTTTTTAGCTACGATCTGAATTTGGAGCTTTTGGCATATGTTTTTGATAAATGAATAAAATTAACTAAAATATAAACAATTATTTTGAGGCTTGATTATTGTACTTATGCAGTAAATTGGTGGTAACTGCAGTTAAACGACCATTAGAACGCGTCAATTGCAAGCGATTTTGATATTAAGGGTGATTCCAGCATTTAATTGAGATTACGTTGAAGATTAACACATTTTCTCAAATGCAAAACTTAATATCAATCCTGTTTTGCATGTAACTCACAGCGTAAAATGGTTATCCATGTTAAATATCATATATATTCTTAAGTTTGCAGTTTAAAGTCTGACATTAATCATAATAACAATATTTTATAGTATTAATAAGTAAATATCGGGAAATGAGTTTTATTTTCAATTTATTGAAGATATCAGTTATTTGTTTGTGTAGGAGTTTATAACTTATAACTCAATTATGAGCTGTGAAAGTGCATTATATCCTAATGAAAAACTTCTCTTTCATTCACGTCAGAGTTTTTTGGCTTAAGTCATAAAAGTTTTGAAAAGTTAATACAACAATAAAATTGATTTTTGTTACTGAGAAGATTATCATATGTTGATAACAGCTTACTTTCGATTTAATGTAAATTCAAAAATAGATACGAGTTGATTGCTTTATTCAGTTTAGATAACTTCAGTTTTCTAAACATGTTTACACTCTAAAGTTGTGTACATTTTTCATACTAATTCTTAAATAAAACTTTTTCAATTGACTCTATTGTCAAAATAAGAATTATTTCGTTGAACTAATTTTAGGTATAAGCAAAAAGTTTTTCATTACAGCAAAATCCTCTAATAAAACTATTGAAATACTTCATATATGAACTTATTGTCAAATTTTCGGGTGTAGACTGTATTGCAATTGACAAGAGATAATAAAAAATTGAAAACATTCAATACTAAAAACTATTTCCTTATGTATTCATCGGATACTAGAATTAAGGTATTAAAAAATGAAATATTTGTTCCTGTCGAGTGATTGTTATGTAACAAGCGATTGGGCAAACATGAGAATTAGGATCTATTATTTTACTATAATCAATATGAAAGTTGTTTTTGTCATTTTAATATTATTATGAGGTTTATGTGTCAAATTGGGATGATTTTGATTAATAGGCTTTAAAAGAAGAATAGTAATGTGCCATATCCTATAGAAAATGTCAATTTTAAGCATAAGAACATGTCATTATTGTTATCGCATATTAACCTCACTCTTCATTAGGCGAATGTTTTTGTTCAGTTTGAAAACAGACGTCTTGACATGATTTAAATTTTACTTTGATTAATAAGTTGTTGTAACTTAATTAGATGAAAAATGTGAGACACTTTTTAATTAATATGATTATCGAACTGTTTTCAAAAAATTTCAAAAAATTATAGTTAGCTTCATAGTTTGGTCACATAAGATTCATAATAAGATTCAGATTATAAACTCAACTTAATAATCTACATATACTGTTGAGTGTGGTATCACGATTTCAAAAAGTTGCTTTATATTAATTTTAAAATATGAAATTAGTTGAACGTTAACCAAAACTAAGTTGAGACTTGAACAGGGATCTTCAGCAATGTATCTGACAGTACTTTGACAGTGAAGCCAATGTGATTTAAGCAGATAAAAATTTTGTTTATTTTGCGCCTTAGTCGTGTTCTTCACATAAAATCATGCGAATCACGCTCACGTTCAAAAATTAAGGATCCGTTAATTAAAACAAAGCTAAATGTCTTCTTGTTTGAACTTATCATAGTATCGTTAGTGAGTGTAAATCTCAATAATACACTCAAGTCCGTTTATAGTGAATCTGTTTACAGTGAATCCTGCTTATAGTGAACACTGCGCTCTGCACCAAACACAGAATCCATAGCTCGTTGAGTTGGGATATAGTGAATTCGCTTATAGTGAACGTTTTCGGCTTCACGGAGCCGCTCACTATAGACGAATTAGAGTGTACTAACTTATGAGGGAAAGGGAACACCAGCTGAGCAGACCATCTGAACTAAGTTATTCATTTTATTGAGCATTGATAAAAATGTTCCTCTTCTAACATAAAATTCGTACAACAAAAGAAGTCAATAAATTACCTCAATCTTAAAGTAGTTTTGTTTCTAATTAATAATCATTTAAATCTTAATAGCTATTTGAGTATTGTTTCACAAATAAGGCTATATTTTATAATAGTCTGCGCTAACTATTGTTTGTATACAAGAAGAAAACAAGATTTTCATATCAACATTTTAGATCTCTATCATGAATGATAAAACTTTTTGGGAAGCAGCCGATAGTTTTATTGTTTAGTTAAACCAAAAAATCAAATCCTACACAGTTTTCATATTGAACCTGTAGAATTTGAACAAAATTGAATTTTGGATAAATTTCTATTTTTCTAACACTTGACCCCTTTTCTAGTATGATATTTTGGCATCAATCTTATCGGAGATGGCATTAATGAATAGAAAATCTTATTCCCAATTATAAGCACTTATATAACAAGCCTATTTATTCATAAACTTATTATTTATTTTAGATTAAACATTATTTACATTGACTGGCACTGGCATAAATTAAGTGCCAATTAGTCTTCATAGCACTCTAATCCAGTTCCAACAATATAAATACTAAATTCACATATTTCTATTGAGCCTTAACAGTAATTAATAGACTTGTTAATATTTACCACTTGAAAGCATTTAATCATCACATCAGAAACATGTTGTGAATATATACAAAATGTAAATTACACGATCAAACAAGCTTTTGTTATACATGAGAAACTTTTTCCCATGTCTTTACCACTGATATGACTGTCAGTCTGGATCCAACGCATATAACAATGCCCATAAAAAGGCTTTGAGATGCTCTTCAACTTATACTTTTTTCTATCTTAATAATAAACAGTAAAATCGTTGACCTTTTAATATAAGTTCATGACTTTAGTTCGTGAATTTGAAATTAGATGAGAAAGAAAACTCGAAACTGATTCCAGCATTAATATAATAAACCATTTTTGAACTGAACATTTTTTCGCTTTATATAAACTCCTATTTTGTATAAGTGCTGAAAAATATAGGAGCAATAAGAGTGTGTAACTACTGCCTAGTTATGAACTTTAGATGTATTTTGAAAGTGCTTTCTGAGAAAAATGGTATAAAACTGGATCTGACTTTTTATGAGGTGATCACTCTGTAGATCATTATTATTATTATTATTATTATTATTATTATTAAAATCATGTATAGGCTAAGCATGCATCACAAGTCGCTTTAAGTTTTACGCTATTCTTCATAACCTATTGAATGAAATCACTATCAAAGCTTATAAATAGATTCTATGGCATTCAAATCACTGCTTAAGAAAAGTCATTCTCATTAATACAGAGCTGATTTCAAGCTATTCAGTAATACATGAACAAAATATTTTGCATAATTGGTAAGATTTAACATAAATTAATTGTCATATTTGACGATAGAATATATTTAGAACCACAAAACTAATGCATGAAAAATTGAATTTTCAAAAACTAATGCATCAAAAAATTGAATTTTCAAAAGAGCATCAAATTAAAGCTCATTTCAAATTCATAGGCAATAAAGACATTTCCAATACTTATAATCGATTGAATGAAAATTAGTTTAAAATTTAAATGATTATTCGGACTAAGAAAAATAAATTATACACTAAATGGGATATGTCTTAAATGAAGAGATGTCTATAAGTGGATGGAGTATAATATATGAAAGTTATAAGAAAGGGATTTAAATTGAGTTTTAGTGATGACCGCATTTCGGAGTCTGACGTAAATCATTAGATACTCGTCTCCTTGATACAATTGGTGTAGATTTAAATAAAGGGAGAGTTTTTGCATCTTATCCAGACTCATCTCTCATATAAAAAGCAAATTATCAGTCAAATTTTGTTTAACAAAGTTTTGTTAACTTTTTGTTAACTTTTTCTTAATAATTATCTACTCTAAAAGTCAGTTTTTTCTTATTTTGTGTCTTTTTAAACTTTGTGTTTGAGATATTTTTTAAGGAAAAAGTGGATTTTATGTGAAATATTGCACTTTGTTCATCGATTGGGAATTTATTTTCTCTTTTTCTAAAAGGTTTGTCACATTATGTCTTGTTATGTAATAATGATTTTTGTTAGATAAACGAATACAATAAGTAGAAAATTTTTGCTTTAAAGTGCACAGCAAAAAGTCTAAACTTTTCCATTACGTGTTCAATTGTTTGATTATAATTCATACTTGATAAGCAGCAGCAAAAGTTCATTTATTAGATCTCTAATCATTAGTGTTCTTTAGTTCTGACCGCAAGACTCTCAGTGAAAATGATTATAATTTCAGAAAATCATTGTTTTCCTCTGAAGCTGGGCTAATACTAAAACTTAAAGCATTTAAAAGCTCGAATTTTCCTCAATTACTTGATTGAATAATGAAGATGTTTATTGTTTTTACTCATCATTTTGGCCCAATCCGAGGGAACCATTAGTTTTACTATTGTACAGTTTAAATCGAAAACAACCTGAAAGGAAAAACCATGTTTATAATCGTTTGCAAACGATTAAAGATTGATTTGAATTTATAAAATTATCATAATAGCTTTGACTCTTTGACTCTCTATTCATTTATCTAACTTGAAACTTATGTTGAAATAGTTGCGTCAACAACTTAAGCATTGTTAGCTACTTGTCATTAACACAGTTTATAAAATATTCATCTATTTTAATTAAGAATGCTTTCAATAAAAGATCCCTAACCTTTCAATTCTTCTTATATGATAATTTTGATTTTTGATAAATCCCGAAAAATCAATTTTGAAAATCCCGAAAAATCAATTGAGTAGTTCCAATTTTAAACATTAATCTTTCTGAGAATTTTCATAACCTATAGTATGAAAATAAAAATAGTGTATTCAAAAAACTTAAACTAGTAGTTAAATAGGATGCCTATCATAAAAATACTTTTAGAGAGTCATAACGAAAAAATAATCTCAAAAAAATATTTGCTTTTCACACCTTTAGCGATCTAATCAACACATATTTTCTATGTTAAAATAAAGTATAAGACAGAAGCTCTACGTGTAATCATTAAACACTTCTAAACTTGTCTTCCAAACAACATTTAAGTCAGATTTATTGCGGCTGGCAATTGTTCACTGTTTCCAAATTTAAAACTCAAGCTCAGCACGATTAAGACAAAAATAAATTCAGTGAACATCTCATTAACAGAGAATTATTTCAAAGTTTGTATAAAAAAATCAGAGCTTTTGTGATTAATTAAAACCTCATTCATTAATGATATTTATACAAAATATATTTTACATAATTATAAGAAGCGAGGCCTAATTGGACAAAAATTAATGTCAAGATAAATGAGATATATTTTTTAAAAACTTTTTATAAACAAAAACGCTCCTGAGTTAGATTTTTAATAAACTAGACTAGACTTTCATGTGGTTATAGAAATGATTGAATATTTCAAAGGATTAAAATCGTGCCCAAGCCAAACAATGTTTTCATGTTTCGGAAATGCAATCCATCTTAATATACAGTCTAGTTATATAAGAACTCAAGTTTCAAGCATCTGAACAGAAGTTCAGTGGTTCTAAATACATGGCAACCGATTATAAAACACAAAATCTTAAAATAATTTGTTTATCTACTAATAAGCTTATGCTTACTATTAATAAGTTTTAAATTGTTTCTCGAAAAATAGTCCACAAAGATAAAATTTTATTTTGCATAATAAACACTTAACCTGTATATCACTTGAAACGAGATTCAATTGGTAAATCAAAAGCTCAAAAATGAACACATTTTTTACCTCAAACAAAAAAATGTTTCTATGTTTAAAGCTTTGAGAAACTTTTCTCTTCTTAAACGAAATACCGGTTGAGATGATAAATACATAAACTATGCAAATATCAATCGAAAGGTTAGTGATCTCCATAAGTAAGCACCAGGTGAGGTCTTGGATGATATGCTTCTGAAAAATAATAAGTAATAAAAGTTTGAATAACTTATAAGAAAAAGAAATAAATTAAGATAAACGTGAGAGCTAGTAATGAATCAAAATATTAACTAAGTGGCTAAGGGGTTGAACAAACATCTGAAGTTAGAAATGATGAAGAAGTTAAAGAAGAAGCTAAAATAACATAATTTCATATTAAACTGATTTTCATTTCATGATAACTCGCACTATTGTTTAAATTCATTTTTCTCAAACAAACTACTGATTGATAGCTATTTTGAAACTTTTTTCAAACTTGGGTCCATTCTTCATTATGTATTTCTGTTGAATGCTATAAATGCAAACTTTGATATAAATATAACTGTTTTTCTTCATTATTATAACTCTATTTCATTTATGAATTCCGTGATATTTTTCAATATATTATTCTTTAAAATAATATGCAAAATGAATAAATGGATCTAAGCTTTTTATAACTGATTCGGTCTACGATCCATTCGACCTAAATATCTAAAATACACTTCATCTGAAGATTGAGATGAAGTAGTTTTTCATCATTGAGTCACACCTCTAGGTGTTATTTCTGTCCATATTTCATGTTAAGAGAAGTGTTTTATTGTATTCAACAGTTTTTTATATAGCTATCAATCGGAAAGTGAAGGAAACTTCAGATCAGTTTTTAATAGTTTTTTCTTTACTCTCCACTCAATATCTGTAGATAATTGAGAAAAGGCTTGAAATGCATTTACGCAGTGCATAAATAAGTCTATATTTAAAACTATACTGAAAAAGTTCAAAAATAGACTGTAGTTTAAGGAAGAGAATAAACATTCCACAAATTGAGACAATACTTATAATTGTAAATATTTCCTAAACCATTAAAGTCTCAATCAATTGACTTAAAAATTGTTAAAACTTCTTAAAAATTCTAAACAATGTATTGTTGAGTAAATTATTGGTAAATACTAAATTTTTATTAGTCTCTAATCAGTAAAGAGCCGACGCATCACTTTTACTAAAACTTATCTCGTAATAATTTGGGTCAATTGTAGTATACTTTCAATCATTTGATGTGCTCTTCAATTACAACTGTATTCCTCTTCCTATAAATATAACATAAACACTATTGTATTCTTTTATCGTTCAAATAATTGCATAACTATTCCTATAAATTATTAAATATAATCATTTTTATCTACAGTTAATCAATTTCACATCCAAAGCGTTTATAATTGAAAATTATCTTATTGTGTGAGTAGAAAAGAGTTTAAATGGTCAACATTGAAGCTATTTTCAAAGTTATCATTTTTTTTATAAAGGCTTCAAATCGATTTATCACTACATAACAAACAATTATAACCATGAGAATGGCTAATCAATCTCTTGTCATTACTCTCATCATAAGCCTTACAGGTAAATAAACTCAGTATTTCATTAATTAACATCACTACTCATTACAAAAGTCTATCTCACAAACAGCAACCCTTCTTGTCAATATTCATCAATACCTTCTGTCAAACACATGAAACTTATTTAAACTAGATTTTACGCTATTTTTCAGCTTAAAATAAATTTTGTTTTTGTTTAATCTGATCAAAAATTGCACCTCTTATCATATATTTATTTTGATTTACTTGCAATAATATTAAACACATAAATCATTTCTAATGGCAGTGATATCTAAAACATTTATTTGAATTAACTTTAATTAGAGCTTAACTCTGAGTATATTTGATCACTAGAAAACAAACAGCCTTTTTGATTTATAATCAATTTGAAATTAATTCTATGATTATTCTTACATTTTGTATGTATTTATAGCACTCGCCATTGTCTACTCTAAATCCTTAAGTCGGGTAAGTCTACGATTATTAGAAAAAATTACTTAATAATAGGGTCAACAGCTTTATTGTTTCTATCAATTTACTAGTCTTCTTATCAACTAATCTACAGTTTGTTTCACGAAATGTACGCTTATTAAATATTCTATTCCTTTTTCAATCACAATTTCAAATTGAAGCCTCAATTTCTCCACAATGTTCACTAAATTTATTCAATTTTATGGCAAATAACTTTTTCATAACTATGTGAAAACATTTTAGTTAAACTGTTTAGTGCAAAAGCATTTTGAGTAGAAATATAAAGCTTTGTGTTTATGCTCTGCTTTGAATTATTTAATAATTTTTATGATGAAAGCTATAACAACTTAAGAATATGATGAATACGTTGTTTATAATTATGCTATTATTATGCAGAGCATTATCCACTTATAGTACTAGTAATAAATCTGACTTTTTGTAGACCATCTAAAGAAAATATCTGCTAATAGTAATCTTCAAAGCAATCTTTCAGAATAATAGGTTTAATAGACTTAAGTGTTAAGCAATGGAAAAGCAATTTTATAGAAAATATACATGCTTTACTCGAAAAATTTTCTTTCTTTTAACGCCTTCACTATTATTTTATTTTTATTTTTTGATATTGATATAAAAATTTTGTTATCAAAATAAGAGTACAACAAAATCAAACATAATAGCAATAAATAGATTATGAGATTCTATAGAAATCTAATCTAATTATTTGTGGGTCACATATTTTAGTTATGAATAAATTCATTAAAACTTTTATTTTTCTCTTTTTTTCTAAAGGAAAATCTGTTTTTGTTTTACTCATTGATCTTTCGTTTATCAAACTTTTGCAGATTCTAATAATAACTAAACTCTTTGCAAATGAGTAACATTTATAGAATACAGTTATCCTGTTTTTCACGTAAAAACTTTAATTACATATTTGATCCATAATTCAGATAAAGAGATGGTCAGATCTGCCGGATGTAGATTTTCACTTTGACTGTAAGGGCAGATCAGTTGGTTTTTATGCAGACGTCGAGTTCAACTGTCAGGTATTCCATATCTGCGACACCTTCGGACGACGTATTCCGATGATATGTCCAAATGAGACAGTTTTCAATCAAGAGTATCGCGTTTGCGATTGGGAATATAATGTCAACTGTCAAGACTCTGATAATTGGTTTTATCTCAACGATATTACATATGAGAAACCTGGTAATAAAGAAGAAGAGTCAGAACCAAACGACTTGAAGAAGTGAATCAAATGATTTAAAGTTCGTTGGAAGAACCAGATAAGTGACTACTTCCTCAGTGTTCACTTAACACGTTCTTCTAATAGATGTTTTGAATGTTTTGAGTGGAAAGTTTATGAAAATGTTTTGTATATTAAAATCTATTGAGTCTTATTTTAATTGGTTGTGTTTAACACAGTTTTATTATGTGTCAAAAACTCGTTGACTATTATAAAAATAAAAATCATTTTAACAAATAGTCTAAGATTTACTTATTAAATATTTTAGATGAGAGTAAACAGCTCTGAATAATATTTATAAATATTTCAGCTTAAAAGTTGATGATAGAGTTCAATGGGCTCTAACTCTGATTTGAATTGAAGTTAATTTTTAGGAAAATTTATTTTGATAAAGTGTATCACGACTTAGTTATTACTAGTCATGTAAAATGGTTAAAACTATAGCAAAACCATTAATCCTCTATTCAATGATTCAAGTAAGATTTAACAATCAAAATGAATTAATCAACAGTCGGTTCAGTCAAATATTCTCAAAGATGTTCAAATTGATTTTTATTTAACTCTGTGGTTTATTTAGAAATTGAGACTTTATTTCTATAGGAAAATTGTAAGAAAAAGAGCTCCAAGTAATTTGATGTGTATATGTTTCCTGTCTTTAGCTACGCTCTACTTAACTAAAGCCTATATAAAGTTTGAAGCACAAGCATCTCTTATACCTTAATGATCAATCTTCTGTTTTGACATGTGTTTTATTTTTCAATACGCTAAGTGTTAAATTTGAATCATTTCAGCTATCGATTGATGCATCAAATCACTCTCGAAATTTGTTATTAGGTTTATTTTAGTTGCAGACTTACACTTCAATTTTAAAACAAATTCTGAGGGCTATGGACCCCCTAGGCTCCAGCTGGTTATGGCTGCGAGAAACGTCTGAACTAACCCTAGCTAACCTAACTGAAAATAGTGATATTGGATTTAATTGATTTAAGTTCGTTAAGATTAGTTTAGGGGACTGACTCGTGCCCTAAACTAATCTTGTACCGATGCTATGAGTACAAGAATATAGTAGTTAAGCACAAAACTATCTTATATGAGAGAACATGTGCTTATACACTTTAGACCCAAATCTAACAGTTACTTATCACCACTTTATAGTATAATCAATATTTTGTTGAAACTAATAGACATACTAATTGAAAAATTTTATAATTATTTTCATATTTGACCAAATTTCGTAAACGAATTAATGAAATAGTTTGTCCACAAGTTTTAGTTGACAACAAGACTGTGGTTTAACATTGAGTGGTTAAAATATTTGCCTTTAATTTAATAATAGAAAGAAGATTAGAAAGCAAAAATGCTTACTTTTAGTTTATGTATCAAAATTAGTGAGTTTTATCTTAATTGGTTGGGTTTAACACATTTATACTTTATTTTCATAACCCGATAACTGTTATCAAAATAAAAATCATTTTAACGAATAGTCTATTATTTTGTTAAGTTTTACTCGAGTAAACATTTGTGTGTCCAATCAATTCATAAAATGGTATTAATATTTGAGGTTAAAGTTAATCATAGAGTTTAGTCAACTTTAATATGGATATGAATTGAAGTTAATTTTTAAGTAAAATATAGTTTTGATAAAATTTTCCACGACTTAGTTATTACAAGTCATAAAAAGTCTCGAATTATAGCAGGCTATTAATAGTAACCCGATTCTTTGTGCTCAAAGAAGTTATTCATTCAAATGCTGATAATGAACTTGTATTTACGTTCATTTTATGCATCTATTGTTCGAATGTCTGTTTCGATGAAAATCTGCCATCAATTGAAGTTTCATATTAAGTAGATTTTTATTGATGAGTTAACTTTGGACTACTTATGCAAATGCACTCATTATTAAACATCATTTATTACTTTCAAAGTAACTTTTCTTTTTTAACTTAGAGTAAAAATGACTCACTATTACATCGCTTCAATAATTTGAAAGGGTTTTGTCGATTTAGACAAATACTATTTAAGAAAATGCACCCTCTTAGACAATTACAAAATTTTAGTTATTTTGATAATGAACTCTTTCTTATGCAGAATATTCAAAATAATATTTTTCTGTTGCTCTATTTATATGTGAAATTAAGTAACAACTTCTTTATCAATTCACAGAACTAGTTTCTTTGGATTAATATTTTTTCAATCAGTACACTTTTATCTTCTCAACGAGTCAAAAGTCTGAAGCGATAATCAATATCTCATTTTTTCAAACTCATCAAGTCAAATATTTCTCAATTCCATATACAATTAAAAGATTGCTCAAAATCGATAGATTTTTGAAATTACTTGCATAAAATATTCACACAAACTTGAGTTTAATAGAGTATACAGCGATACTTCGGCATAATTAATATTCTCAGGGTCATTCCTTATTATGGTGAAAGCATTATTATGTTTCCGATGCACATAAATTAATAGTAAATAACCTCCTTTTAGTGAAACCTCGTTATAGTGAATATTAATTATCAGTCTCAAATATCCACTACAACGACTTATTACTGCAGAAATAACTACAGTATATAATTTCAGTCAAGTTAGCCTCTGGAAACAATTGCAAATAATCAGGCTGACCACTTCTCACGCAACTCGTGTGATTCTTACACACTGAAGGGGTTGACTCACGTTTCCCGCATCGGTTACTTGCGTGAGGTGAGAGTCTCACGCATTTAGAAAATCTATTGAAATTTTAAAACATAAGTTAGAAACCAATTTCGAAATGAATAATTTCAACTTATACCATAGAATGACATGAAAGCATTTATGTTCATATTATATTCGATGGGATATCACTATTCAATTTGGCTTTTCCTTGATTAGTGATAAGGCTCTGAATAATGATAAGCTACGGGTCAAACTTTTGAAAATCAATTCTTTGCCAAACTTAACAAAAATTGTTGAATCAGTTCTCTCCGTTCTGATAGCTAATGATTTCGTTGAAAGATTATTTAGTCAAATGAAGAAATTACCGGATGACGAGAGAAGTCAAATGAGTATTGATTTGGTCAGAGTAGAGATCTGCATAAAGTCTAACTTTCAGATGTCATGCATTGAGTTTGCTGATTACATTTCGAAGATTGAGGCGATGTTAAAACCGCAAAATCTAATAAAAAATACACTTTCAAATACAGTTAATTGTTCGCTAATTGATGTAATTCTCAGTAGTAAGATTTTTTTATATAACTTGAGTGTAAAATTTATTTATGAGAAAAAATGACTCTAATATAATAAAATACTCCTACTTTCAACCAATTGGTTGCAAAGTAGCTCGGACACTGAAAGTATCTCAAGTGATTATCAGGGATGAATTTCGGACTAAATTTTTATTAAAGTAATAATACTTGTCTTGACATACCTAACGAACATAATCTTAGTTGCGAATGCGCCCCGAGGGACCACAAATAAGCGCCCGAAATATGCTAGTTTTGCGTATAAAATATGAAATATACAAAACTTCAAACTTTATTGGGCCACAATTCTAATTATCGACAACTAATTAAGTAAATTAAAGTACATCTCTATATACAATTTAATATAAATTTTAAACAAATATTTATATAAACTTCATTTTGATTATATATAGTGGACTAGATATGAATGAAAAAAGTGATTTAAACATAATTTTTATCGCAATGAGAACAACAAATAAAAAGCTTTTCATTTTCAGAATTACAACTTTTGTTGCATAAAATTAAATTTTTCATATATTCATATAATTTAATAGCGATCGTCATTTCTGTTGAATTTTTTTTATGCTATCAATATATAAATTAACGTTAGAATATTCTATTAATAGTTTTAAAATGTTTGATATGTTAGCAAACATATTTGTTTATGTTTAAAATTTATATTAAATTGTATATAGAGATATACTTTAATTTACTTAATTAGTTGTCGGTAATTAGAATTTTGGCCCAATACAAGTTTAAAACAGGTTTTGTATGTTTCATTATATTTTATACGCAAAACTAGCATATTTCGGGTGCTTATTTGTGGTTACTCGGGGCGCACTCACAACTAAGAATATGTTCGTTAGGTATGTCAAGACAAGTACTTTAATAAAAATTAAGTTCGAAATTCAAATCCGATAATTACTTTAGATACTTCCAGTGTGAGTTTGCAAAGTACAGATGACTTTGCCTTGACCAAAGAGAGAGTATATAAAGTTAAATAATTTTAAATGAACTTTAACGAACTTTAATTAACTATATACGGTTTTCTCCAAGTCTAACTAGGACGATAAAACAGACTATTATTCAGGAACCATAATAAATATTCTAGCAAAATTTGACATGATAATGGACAAACTCCCGCGATTGATAAATCAATTTTAAATTTTGAAAAATGAGCAAGAATGAATGAGAAATTTAAATTTTAATGAAAAATGACATTTTGAAGAAAATCGCATAAATTCAAATTTAATTTCCGAACGATTAATAGCGGGTATGACCCCCGCCAGCCTGTCTCACCGCCTCCAATATCCGTGGCATTGACTCGATCAAATTAATGTAAAAAACGTAAATGTAATTTAAAATACAAATCAATTTATAATTATTTTAATACTTACCGCACTCTCTCATTATTGCAGAAATTTTCCTTTTTTGTGCTCTCATTTTAATAATTTTTCGGAACTTTAGTTCCCTTTCCTCCACACAAAATGACATTTTGAACACAATTTAAATCAAATTTCAATCCTTTATTTACAAATGTTTTCAAATATAAACATGATATTTATCAACCGGGGAAGTTTAAGTATGTATATGCAAATTTTCATACAATTTCATCAAGAGGCTCCAGAAATATAACATGTTTTACCCTCCTAGTTAGAATTGGAAAAAACCGTAAATATACATAATTTCGCATGCTCAGTGCATCCACTATGGCGCTTCCAATGACACATTTAAGCCTGACGGTACATTTATTAGCCAAGATCTTTAACTTAGTTTATATTTATAAGCCATATTCCGCCATTACCGAAAGAAAACGGTTCCGGATCTTGTGATCGTGAAACTATACAGATCTAGTATTGCACTTTAAATCAGTAACGCTACGTTATCTCATAATTTTTTCGTGCTTATCAAGTCCTTATTCAAAACATATATGTTTAACGAGGTACTATTTTAAACCAAGGTCCCGTAGAATCTTAGTTTTTTCATTTTTTGAAGTTTCATCAAAATATATTATCAGAACAGTGAAATTCTGTTCATTTCAATCGGTTTGAGTTAAAACGTGATTCCATAAATTTACTTTAAGGTAATTTTCTATATACTTGATTATTCGGAAATTTTTTTACCAATGTTCTAATCATTTGAGGCAAATGAAAGTTGTATATTAGATCTCAGCTTGAGTTGTAGTTTCTTTATATAGAAAGCTTATATCGAAAATCTCTGACCACGTAAATTCTAGTCGAATTTTCTGGAATTTTATTATTGATGTTCTGGTCATTTGCGGTGAATAAAATTTACATAGTTGAACTCTGTATGAGTTATAGATTATTTGTATTTGAAATTTATCTATGGATTCTCTGACCACGTAAAGTCTGGTCGATTTTTCGGGAGTTTTTTCTACCTATGTTCTGGTCATTTGCGGTGAATAAATTATATATTTTTGAACTCAGCTTGAGTTGTAGTTTATTTATATATAAAGTTCATGTTGAAAATCTGTGGCCACCTAAAATCTAGTCGAGTTTTCCGGAATACTTTTACCAGTGTTCTGGTCATTTGCGGTGAACAAAATTTATTTATTTAAAACCAGTCTGAGCTATAGATCATCGATACACAAAACTTATTTCTGAATTCTCTGGCCACATAAAGTCTAGTTCAACCGTTATAACCGTTAAAAGTGTCCCAATTAGTTTTGAAATTGTATATTTATATATGAAGTCGCTTGCTGTCGGTTTTATTTCGTCACAGAGCTTTTACTTATAATAAAGATCGCAAGGCCTTGCAAATTGAACTGAATCTTTTAACTGAGATTTTAAAAGAAAATTATCTTCTTAATAAGTTAGGGAAGTTATAGAATTTTACTATAATAAATTCCTTCTTCGAATCCCACTTCAAACCAAAAGGTTAAAGAATAATGATAAATCCAATATTATAGCTATTCCGGACATTAATAGCGTGAGTGAAAAAATTCGTCATATTTTAAAATTACATAACTTGGACATCGTTTGTAAGAAAGGTATAACTAAGAAGTACTCTAAACAATAGAGATAAAAAAGATTCAAATGATCCCAATAATGTGGTTTATAATATAAAGTGTGAAGATTGTGATTTTGTTTATGTGGGGTCAACAAAACAAATTAAAAACAAGAATTCATGAGCATATAGTGGCCTTAAGTAAGCCTTGTATTAAATCTAATGTTGCTGATCATTCTGTCAAATCAAAACATAATATCAGATGGAATGATACGCGAATTAAGTATCATGGAACAAATTATAGAGCGAGACAATGTTTAGAAAGTTGGAATATTAAGGAGTCAAAACTCAAAGAAAACCATTAATGAATGATCAAAAAAAAAATGGTAAAAATTATATTTCATCTCAATATTACAGTCTAATGTACTGATAATAAAAATAATAATGTTAGAATCCCAACAATTAAACTTATCAAAGTTTATGATCAAAATATTCAAGCATTTTATATTATATACTGCCACAGAGAACAAATTCATTAGTTAAAAGTTGACCTCTATGGCTAAGCACATAACAAAGAACGATGAAAATAAGTCTATGGGATTCTGCCTGTAAAGGTACTCGGGATCTGATGATATATTTTATTAGAGGTCATCAGCCTGATCAAAATTGCCAATGGGCCCACCTCCGTATAACTTATAGTTTAAGCGTTAGATGGCGTTAAAGTTTTAAAATGGGATGAAATATAGATTTATTCGGTGGATATTAAAGATATCGAAAAATGGTTTTCATATTTGTAGTCAGCGTTAAATTCTACATCGAAACGATATATCATATATTCAAAAGTCTTAAAATCAAAAAATCGAAAAATTCGACAAAATTCGAATATCTCAAAAACTATTCGATAAAAAATATTTTTGATTTGATATTCAGATTCAGCGTTAAAAGATACATATCGAAAGTACTGTGGTATATCGGGTATGCACGACATCTGCCTGAGTTCCAATCCCGCAGAATTTCTGAATGATATCTGCGTGGAATGGGGGGAACAAGAGTAAGCCTCGGCGGCGACTAAAATAGAGAGTCCGATAGGGGCGGAGGGTGGGATCCCCACCAAAATATTACATTTTACATCGTAATTAAATATGTTATCATATATTTAAAAATATATGATAGGCAGGGTTCGGCAATGTTCTTTCTAACTATAATCATTAGTTGTACAGTCTTTGACAAAATTAAGATTCTCAGTTTTTAGGGTTTTTCAGTAGTAAAAGTTGATGGATTTTGATGAAAATATTTTTGATTATGCTACATGTTGGGACCGACATTCTGGTAAATTGGCGTTTGAATTTCTTTAAAGATAGGTGAGTTATTCAAGTAAATTCCGTCAGAAGAATTAGATGAGAATTTTGAAATTCTGATGAATGGGAACCAAACTAGACAAAAAAATGATTAGATACGTGTATTTTTGTTTCATTCAAATATCGTTTGTGCTAAAGTTACAAGCCTAAATACTCGAAAAACCTTATTTTTCAAAAAATCATAACTTCTATATCTGAAGAGATAAAATCATGATCTCAACGCCAAATTATAGATAATTTAAAAATTCATAATTCATAATTTAAAAATAGATAATTTAGGATTAAGATTGGGTACAATCTTTGACAAAATTAAGATTCTCAGTTTTTTAGGGTTTTTTAGTAATCCTGATAATGAAATCATGATTAACCTAACCCAACCTAACCTAACCAATATGGCGGACCCCACACACAATGTGGTTGTGTCTGAGGCTCAGTCCTCCATAAAGTCTCTTAAATAAGTGATTTCAGCACATAAAAACATCGCAAATGACGTCAAATCAGCGATGGATAAATGTTTGGCATCACTTCTAGCCACAATCAAAGATCAAGACATCGAATTGATGGAATTAAAGGCAAAAATAGTAGACATGCTGGCGATCGACACACGTTTTCATGCCTTAGAAAACGTAAACAAACAAATATTACGCGAATTGTCGGAAATCAAGTCTCAAATGTTGGCTAAAACCTACTCAACAATAGTGTCATCAAATCTTAACACAAATCGGAGTGCTGCCCGAATATTTGTTAGTTTAACTAAAGTATAGCCTTTAGTTGAGTTAAAAGTAATGATGAAATCGAAGTGTATAAAACACGTGATTTCATAAGTAAAGCCTTGCTGTGATATATTAATAAATAACGTTACATATTTCAAAAGATTTATGCCTTAAAGGTTTATGAGTTTTAATCAAAGAAAATCAAATTCATTTAGAATGCCAATAAAATTTCTTGATGAATTTTTAAATTATCTATAATTTGGCGTTTAGATCATGATTTTATCTCTTCAGATATAGAAGTTATGATTTTTTGAAAAATAAGGTTTTCCGAGTATTTAGGCTTGTAATTTTAGCACAAACGATATTTGAATGAAACAAAAATACACGTATCTAATCATTTTTTGTCTAGTTTGGTTCCCATTCATCAGAATTTCAAAATTCTCATCTAATTCTTCTGACGGAATTTACTTGAATAACTCACCTATCTTTAAAGAAATTCAAACGCCAATTTACCAGAATGTCGGTCCCAACATGTAGCATAATCAAAAATATTTTCATCAAAATCCATCAACTTTTACTACTGAAAAACCCTAAAAACTGAGAATCTTAATTTTGTCAGACTGTACATCAAAATAAACAAAAAAATTTGATTCAAAGCTTAGGTTTTAATTGAAAATGACATGCATTTAAATAATTGACCTCAAGTTTCTCCCCTAATATCCACTCATAAATAAGTGCTAAAGTCAAAAGTGAATTATTAGCTTCAAAAAAGTGCTGATGAAAATAACAAATGAGTTATCGGACTGTCCGAAAAATATCTACCAATTAGTGATACTTCTACTGTTGTGAAAGTAAGCATAAAGTCTGCTTAAATTTTTATAATGAATTCACACAACAAAAAATTTAATCGAATTATCATTTAGTATAACTTTCAAACAAAACATTGAATGAATAAAATTATATATATTACGAACAGATAATTTTTCTCTTGATTAATCAATATTAAGTCATCAAATAAAGTTAAACGTTTGTATATCGAAGATAACTATCAACCCTTCAGTGGAACGGTTTGAGAACTTCCACTATTGACACTCGTGGCTGAAAAATTTTAGGCGAGTCTAAAATCACTCTAAGGGTTGTTAGGAATCTATATGTTGTTTAACTGATGGTAACATAAACAAGTGAAGGTAAACATATACACTCTTTTGACCTCATTGTCCGATGGCAAATCGTTGCTTCGCAACTATAATCTCATATCTCTCGATGAGATGGGAGTCGACCATTTGACCGACCGACCGTTTTGTTGGGTTAGCTTAGGTTAGGTTAGGTAAAATGATTGGTAGGTCAAATGGTCCGGATCCAATGAGATAACATTACAGATACGATAGTATAGTTCCAAAGCGACGAAATATAGAGATACATCAATTTAAGTTTTTGTTTAAATGACTGTATAAATCGTTCAAAAGACTGATTATCATATATTTAATTGATTTTTAAAGAGTGGCATTCAAAATTTCAAAAGCTTGCAACTATTGAAGCGCTCAACCGATATGCTTAAGTCATATTTTTGGAAACTGTGTGCAAAACCATTTGAAATAATGTGTATATCATCGATGTTCATCAGTGGACCTATTGAAGCAGATGATATGCATATCATTTCAAAGGTTTTTGCATACAGATTTCAGAAACATAAGTCTTAGGCATATCGGTTGAGCGCTTCAGGAGCCATTGACTTTTGAAATTTTGAATACTCTAAAAATTAAATATATGACAACGAGTACTTTGAACGAATACAGCCATTCAAATATAAACTTCAATTGATGTCTCTATATTTCGTCGCTTTGGAACTATACTGTCATATTTGTAATTCTATTTCAATGAGAGATATGACAGTATAGTTGCGAAGCGACGATTTGCCCTCGGACAATGAGGTCAAAAGAGTGTATATGTTTACCTTCACTTATTTAAGTTATCATCAGTTTAACAACATATAGATTCCTAACAACCCTTAGTGATTTTAGACTCGCTAAAAATACTTCAGCCACGTGTATCAATAGTGAAGGTTCTCAAACCGAGATTAACTCCACTGAGAGATTAACTCAATAATATTCGACGTTTTGAAAATAGACCGCTATAGAAACCTTTTTGAGATATAAGACGATACCTCAGTCTAGCATTTATGAGTACATTAATGGAATAACCTATCCATTATGTAAATAGAACTGTATATGTTACTGTAGTATAATTATATTATAAGTGATCGATTTATTAACAAAGCGATTTATGATTAAATAGTTAATTTAACGACTGTTTTTCATTTGATTTATTAGTAGTATCAGATTAAATAAGTAAAGCATTTTTAATAATATAAAGTTGAATATAATTTCATGAATTTTCCTGTTAAACATTAAAAATTTGTTTGGGAACTCTGTTGTGATTTGATGACACGGAAATAGGAAGAAAAATCCATAATTTTTTGTCACCTTATTTAAGTATTTAAAAATAATTTAAAAACCATTATAAGCGATTAAGAACGACTGTGAATGCCCACATGCGCTTAAACCCTACTCCATTATGTCTACATTTCTTATGATCTCTTTCCTTGTCCCCAACTACTGACATTTTTTCTATATCTCCATAATTATAGTATTTCATTTTATCTGTCTTGAAGTTATAAACTTTATCTAATGCTCAAAAAAACTTTGTTGTATTTTTCACAGTTGTAAATTCTAAAATACTAATTTATTTCTATTTATGACAAGAGGTTCAATTTGATCTAACACTTAATTTGTATTTCTGTGCTTAAAATTGAAGTTAGTATTTTCAAGATGAAAACGTTTAAAATAATATTAATATTTGAGTGATATTTGAATTTACTTTAAATCAGATCTAACTTAAATAGAATGATATTCTAACTTTACAATTTCCTTTAAACCCTGATAAATAAGAGTGATTCGCCGTAAATTATTTAAATTAGTAATTATAGAATTTTGTAGAGTTAATAACATGTAAAATAGTACGGAAAAACATGGTTTCCCATATGTTGCTTTTATGTTTCCAGTTACTCTAAAATATATCCTCTGTAACTAATCTATTTAATTTGCGACTATAAATTCAGCTCTTATTTACACTGACATTTTATTATAAAAACTCTTTAGAGCTCAACTAAAATATATAAAACTCATAATCAGATTTATTTTTAATAAAATTAAGATATAAGATATTTCATTTATTCAACATGCATAAGATGTTAATGGTAATACTTGTCTACACGTGCTTTGCAACACTAGTCTCTGCAGGTAATTGTGGTCGTCGTTTGCTTCACTGTATTGATAAGAAAGGCGATTTTTTGGGAATGGTCTGCGCCCGAACGTGTGCCGAAATTGATGGTCCATGTTTAGCCTGCGTTCCCTTAATACAATGTAGCTTGAAATATCCTAGAACCGTGTCGACTCAGTTAAGTAAATTGGAATGTTGATATTAAGTATAACAAAAGTTGCATTTCTACCAGAAGTGGAATATACTTACAAAAGTTAGTACCTCCAGCTCTATTGAGTGGCTTGACTCTTTACTTATTCTAAAAGTAAATCAAAGTTTCTCAAAATCACTAAGTTATATTAAATACAAAAATTACAGGTATAACAATACACTAATCATCGGAATATTCAAAGAGTTTAATGATTCTTTAACTGGAGTTTTCAAAAGTTCCATAAAAATGTGCATTTTAAATAAACTATTAAAATTATTTAATCAGAAAATGATTTCTAGTCTCGAGTAGACTCAATCAACTATTATATATTTTCTCTTGATATAATTAGATTCTAATTATTTGTTTAACGGTTATGTAATTTTATTTTCTCGAACCTTTGAATTTATTAAAAAATCTATCGATTTTGAGCAATCTTTTAATTGTATATGGAATTGAGAAATATTTGACTTGATGAGTTTGAAAAAATGAGATATTGATTATCGCTTCAGACTTTTGACTCGTTGAGAAGATAAAAGTGTACTGATTGAAAAAATATTAATCCAAAGAAACTAGTTCTGTGAATTGATAAAGAAGTTGTTACTTAATTTCACATATAAATAGAGCAACAGAAAAATATTATTTTGAATATTCTGCATAAGAAAGAGTTCATTATCAAAATAACTAAAATTTTGTAATTGTCTAAGAGGGTGCATTTTCTTAAATAGTATTTGTCTAAATCGACAAAACCCTTTCAAATTATTGAAGCGATGTAATAGTGAGTCATTTTTACTCTAAGTTAAAAAAGAAAAGTTACTTTGAAAGTAATAAATGATGTTTAATAATGAGTGCATTTGCATAAGTAGTCCAAAGTTAACTCATCAATAAAAATCTACTTAATATGAAACTTCAATTGATGGCAGATTTTCATCGAAACAGACATTCGAACAATAGATGCATAAAATGAACGTAAATACAAGTTCATTATCAGCATTTGAATGAATAACTTCTTTGAGCACAAAGAATCGGGTTACTATTAATAGCCTGCTATAATTCGAGACTTTTATGACTTGTAATAACTAAGTCGTGGAAAATTTTATCAAAACTATATTTTACTTAAAAATTAACTTCAATTCATATCCATATTAAAGTTGACTAAACTCTATGATTAACTTTAACCTCAAATATTAATACCATTTTATGAATTGATTGGACACACAAATGTTTACTCGAGTAAAACTTAACAAAATAATAGACTATTCGTTAAAATGATTTTTATTTTGATAACAGTTATCGGGTTATGAAAATAAAGTATAAATGTGTTAAACCCAACCAATTAAGATAAAACTCACTAATTTTGATACATAAACTAAAAGTAAGCATTTTTGCTTTCTAATCTTCTTTCTATTATTAAATTAAAGGCAAATATTTTAACCACTCAATGTTAAACCACAGTCTTGTTGTCAACTAAAACTTGTGGACAAACTATTTCATTAATTCGTTTACGAAATTTGGTCAAATATGAAAATAATTATAAAATTTTTCAATTAGTATGTCTATTAGTTTCAACAAAATATTGATTATCCAATATGTAAAATCAAAAATTAAATTGAAAAGTTCTTATTAGCTTTTCTCCTTTAGTTGGAGAAAAAAGTTATGTTTAATAGAGTATAGTCAATATTCTATATTACGATAAGATATTTTGCTATCACTATTAGTCGATTTATGGCGGTCGTCAGTTTGTACAAAAACTTCTTTAATTCGACATGTCGGAATAAGAAGTTGGTACTCATCTTGAAGGTCCTGCTCACCTCTAATTTGACACTTATATTATTATACTTGATTTTTGAGGTCCCAAAACTAACTTTCAATCCAAATTTTATTATCAATAAGTTAGTTTTTTGTTACATAAACAGCTACTTTAACAAAATATAAATCTATGAATTGATGAAGAATTTATATTAATAATAAATGATCTGACTTTTGGCGCTATATCTTAAGTTAATGTCAAAATTCAAATCAGGTCCTTAGATTAATGAATAAAACAAAATCAGATTTTATTTTGAAAAAAATAAAAATTTTAAGAATAAATTTATTCATGACTACAAAATTTTAAGAATAAACAAAGTGTTTGATTCAACTCACAAACTACTAAATTCCTATAAAATATTATAATCTATCTATTGCTATTATGTTCTTGACCCAAAATGACAATCGTTTGGAGCAAAAGTGTTAGCCTTAATTGATAACTGTTAAATATGACTTAAAATTTCATAATATAAAATTATTAGAATTTGTTAATTACTATATATAAATTCTTTCTTATTAATATAACTATAATTCAAATAAGTGATTAATTACAAGTATTCTGTTTGGCATTGGATTAACAAAAAAATATTCAAATTTGAATCGATTATTATGCCCGCCATAACAGATATCAATTATTTATTATTGAAAGTCACTAGTTTATTTGAGTATTCTAAAACATGAAGTGAGACGCATCCATTCAGCAAATTTCTTCGTCAAGCTTCCATATCAACTTTCCCTTATATAATTTTTCAAAATATATCGTCAATTAAAGATTAGTATATTACATGTTTATCAATTTGTACATTTAAAGTAAACGGTAATTTAATTTATTAATGATAAAAAATTCTCATAAATGATCTTAAAATATAGATAGTTTTAATACATTTATTTAACAGAAATCGGTAATAAGTCATTATAGAAGGAAAAATTGAAAGATTTCTCAAAATAAGTTCATATAATTGGTTAACACTGATTCCAAACCACATTCCAAACAGACCTCCGATGTAACAAAAATAATCATTGAATGTCATGACAGACGTCTCTTTGTTTATTATGAATGGTTTACTTTCGTCCCAATTTAGTACCAACTCCTGGAACTTATGACTTGGTCGATATGGATTTTCACTTAAAGTCACATATTCATCATTAATACAATCAATTGGACACAATTTAACGCAAAATTTCGTATAGCGTTCGCTAAATAGTTTTATTTGTGTCTCATTTAAACAAATATCAAGATTTTGAAATCCAAAATCCAATTGTCTAATAGTATTTCCTAGTAGAAAACACGAACAATTCATTCTTAATTCACAATAATATCTAATACACTGTCTAATACAGTGTTGATTTGATAGCGAATTGAATGGAGTACGATCATTATTATAATAACTACATTTCGATTTATAAGGATATTCCAAGAAATTGAATGACTTTTTAGTAACAGAATATTCACCATTTGTAATAAAGAAAAGTTTTTTAGTGTCCTCAAAATAATTATTTATTAGTATTCTTATATGATGAGTGTGGTTAAAAGAAACGCGTAAAAAGTTTCTTTTCATTAAATCAATGAATCTCAGCTTTTTATGATCTTCTAATTCAGTGTCCATCTGATTAAAAGCAAAATAATTTAATATTATAAGAGTATTTGAGAAATGTCTAATTTTTTCAATGATACTTCCATTAACGCTTTTATGCTTCACCCGAATCAAACCAAATAATTCTTCTGAATAATATTTCGTATATATAGTTACAATTGGGTTTGAAATAGTACCACAATCTTCATAATTTACTCCATATTTATATTCACAATTTAAACTTTTCATGTACTTCAATTCATGATGAAGTCTTTGATAAACACTCACATCAAAATTGTTAAATCTCTTCAATTCGTAATCTTCTAATTTTGGAAGTTCATCAACTTTAAAAATTAATAAAATAGACGGTACTTGTATTTGATCAAAATGTGGATCCATTATTTCCATTTTAAAAACTGTATCAAAACGTAGAAAATTGAAAGTTGCTCTCATTAATTGAGTTAAAAGCAAAATGGTATAAATTATGATATAGATTCCCTAAATTGTAAATTAAATTGATTTTAGTATTGATGAACATTACAAATATCAATCAAAAATTACCTTCATTCTTAAATTCCTCAATTTTTTCACAATACATTTTAAAATTTTGAAATGCTTGTCAAATTTTCTCATAATAGTTTGTTGAAAATTGATTCTACTGATCGAACCAAAGATCATGTTTTTCAAATCATTCAATGAGACTCCACTCCATAGACCTAATAATCCACCCAAATTGACTAAATATTGTATGAAATTTAATTGTGGAACGTAAACAAATTCAATATATTGAGAACTAACCGCTTGCAGCCAAAGCGAATCACCTATTGACTTCGAATACTCGTAAATATCTTCGTTACAAGATACTCTACACATTCGATTCAACTTTCTGAGATCAATTTCGATGGTCAAATTTTCACAGAATCTATACTTAAGTTCATCATAATTGAAATTATTAATAACATATGTCAAATATTCATAAGTTTTTGGTAGACAACTATTTTTTAGAAATATTTTCATTATCAGTTCATTAATACATTGTTCTTGAGATCTGATAATTCCATCATAATATTGACAATTAGTTTTATAAGGAGGAGGTAGTCGTTTGAATGAAATCCTATCATATAAGATATCTAATACATCACCTGATAACTTAGATACTTTGCTCATAGAATAGGAGGGCAATCGATTCCCATCGTGTATGAACAAAGATCCTTCTCCGACTTCTAATATTAATTCTATTCTAGATATTTTTAGAGAAGTATTTGATTTTTGACTCAATCGACTCAAAAATGTGAAGCAGTGTTTATCTTTTGCATGACTAACAATCGTATCAAATACGTCATCACATTTGTAACGATTATTTCCAGATAGAATATAACAAACATACAAAACATACGGGTAATTAAGGTCAATAAGGTTTAAATAATCTGAAACAAGTGTTTGATTGTCCAATAATTCATCATATTTATCGTAACTTATCTGACAGTTTTTCTCATTGAGCTTATCAAGTCCACAAATCTCATAAATTCTCTTATATTTTTCGTTCCAATCGTATGATCTTATGCTAATGTCAATCAAACCAAAATGAGAATTCGATTTACAAGCAGATATGGCAGGAAAAGAATCTAAACTTCCACTAACAATATGTTCTTTCGTTCTAACTTCAACTTCTGTTTTATATTCAAGATATTCTAATGTAATTTCATTTAATTGGTAAATAAAGCATGTGATGCAAATCACTTTAAATAGAAGTTTCAAATTCATTTTATGCAATTTAGTAAACAACGATGAAATATAACTATTGATGATAATAAAATATAAAGCACAGTCGTCATGAAATAAAATTATTAAAATTCTATTCAAATTTAATAATGAATTCAACTTTTGAGAAAAATGAATAAGTATATCAATAAAGTGTCTGATGAGTTTATGGAAATCAACAACTGCTACTCCGAACCAAATCGAAATTATCGAGCCTAAATTTGATGCATAATTAGTCAGTGAAATTTTTTCTACCAGTTTATATGTGAAAACTGGAGAGTTGTCGGGTTGTATTCTTATCATTTTTTCTGTAGAATCTTCACTGGACATGTCGAAAGTCTCGCTATTGATATATTCAATTTTACACTTTTGAGGACATCTTCGAGAGCAAATCTTTCTTATTTTCTGACGAGATAGTTCTTTATGTGAATTTCTGGTACAGAGTTTTGTGTTCATTGTTTTGTTATTCAATATAATATCAATTTCAAAGTCGTTGATTGGATGAATGCATTTGTTTATCTTCAGCTGTTTGTTGTAAATACAAGAATTAATGCAATCATCAAATGAGTAGATTTCTTTTGTATTGTAATCGAAGCGTTGTTTAATACAATCTGTTTGATGAGGCCACTCAAGTCTTTCAATAGTTTTTGAGAGCTTAAAAGTGATGAGTTTGCTAGTAGCTCCTGAATCCATATGCAAAGGATGAAAGTGTAATGTTGTAAATAAAGAGTCAGAGGAATGTAGGCTTATAAAAATCTTGCCAGTATGATTTTTAGAAAAGCTCAAATATTCTTTGAGCTTTTCAAATGTAATTTTAAATTCTATAGAACTTGATTTGTCCAATTTATGTAATTCTAGTCTTTTGAGATTGAGTTTATTTACATTGAAAAAAGTGAAACACTTCTCATATCGAGGATTTTTGCTAATATATTCCGAAACTTTGCCAATCAGTTCACAATTATTGTAGTACTTGAAGTCATCATTAAAACTTAAATTCGCATAACAGTCTAAAATTGAAGTGAGATTTATCGTTCTTTCAAATAATTGATAGAAATGAGTATCATTTTCAAGGCTTTCAACATTCCTCGACTCAACTTTGTTATTCGTTGTTTCAAAACTTTCTGATGACTTTTCAAATAATTTGTATTTTTTTCTTACCCAAAATTCAGTTCGTTCTAAGCAAAATGTGATTGATGGCAAGTCGATTGTATCATGATTGCTGATATCAAGCTTTACTTCTGTTGGAAAACTTAAAAATTCATTTGTTATCTCAATGAATTGATAAATCACTATTAAGAGTAAACTTATTTTAATAATCAATTTGAACGAAGGAACCACATAAGACTTTGATATATTCCTAATATATTCCATATTCATTCTAATATGAAGTTTTCCTCATATAAATTGATATCGTATCAAGAGTATTGATTTTATGTAGATTATCAAAATAATAGTTTTATAGTCAATATAAATGATTTTTAAGTGTATTGAATTCAATATAATAGTACTTTTAATGTATAATAGGTCACTAAAATATACACTAAATTCGGTATTAATGAAAAATACGATAAACTTTGAGAAAACAATCATTAAGTCTTTGATATACTACTAGCCTCTTCCATATTCATTCAAACGCGATGCATTTCTCATATAAACTAATGTCATATCAAAAATAATATTATCGATTTATGTGGATTGTCTAAACAAAAATTTCACAATCAATATAAAGCAATTTCTTAAATTTATTAAAGTATATAATAAATGTATTAAATGTAATGAATTCAATATAAACAGTACTTTTAATATACAATAAAAGGCCTATTCGCTAAAACGTTTCTTCTAGGAGAGGCTTTATATTTGCAGCTATCTAAAAAATATATAAATGAATTTTTATGATAATAACAAAAAAGTAGGTAAAGAAGAAAGAGGAAAGCGTTGAACATTCAAAATTTTTTTAAATGTTTACAAAGGTTTATTTTGTCAAAAAAAAAATAATGTATTTATAATCCCTTTGGTGTAACGATTTGAGAACTTGCACTATATGGTACTCACGGTTGAAAAATTTTAGGCGAGTCTAAAGTCACTCTAAAGGTTGTTAGTAATCTATATATTGTTGAACTGATGGAATCCAAAGTAGAGTATTGTGAAATTTATTTATATCTAACAAACAGAATACTAAACTAGCTTAGTTATTAGTTTGAAAAGGCTTCGCACTAACACTTTGTGTAATTAGCTCTTAAAAAGTCCAATGATTTATAACACTTTCTGTAATGACTTTCTCTTTAAAATGACCCAATTTAGTATAATTTAACTTTAGTATAAATAAACAATCGAACAATGTAGCTTTAGTTTTAAATTTAGAAAACGTGGGAAACCAAAGAAAAGTTATAAAGGGACAGTCTTAGAGAAAGTTAACAAGAAGAAGAAGAGAGTCAAAAGAGATCTTCAGTAATATCTTAGTTATTATTTGTAACATCACGTTATGCATAATAAAATTCTTGTAAAATAGACAATCGTTTAGTTCATTTTTACCAACTTTATTTGTATTTTGGATAAATAATATGTAAAGTTGTGAAACTTTCTTTAATGCATTATAGGTACACATGATATTCTCTATCGAGTCCAACCAGACTCTTAGATAGAGAATTAGGTAAAAGAGATTTGGAATCTTACATCGAGGCCCCTGATTTCAAATCTTTACGCTAGTAAAATCACACTAAATGAAAAACTCTACACAAAAACTTAGATCGAGTTTTTCATTCTCAATGAGATCCGGGTCACAAAAATAATTGTGACAGTATGTTCCCAATGTATAAACAAACTATACATAATTGAAATCTTATTGACCATACTAATCGAATGAGCTCATACTCGAGATCATTCAAATTCATTTAACGTCATTTAACGTCATTTAATTTTTTCGACTTTGAATGTCGAATTTCAGGTTGACTCTAATACGAAGTGTATTTAAATTTTAAAATGTATAAGATTAATCGCTTGAAATAATTTCAGACATTTTATGACTGGGAGACAATACTTAAAATCTTTTTTCAATCTTACATTAACATTCTGAATTGTAAAATTTGTTTAATATTACGGCCAACAAGATCATAAAAAGCTCAGAATCGAAGATTATTTTTATTTAGCATAGATAGGATTACCATGGAAAAGCATGCATTTCTTGCATTCACAGATTGTATGCAAAGTAAAAATCTATCCGAATCACTGAATAAGCTTTAAAATGATCTAATATTTATTGTGCAAATATATGCATATTTTGTCAAAATTCTAAATTGCATGCATATTTTCACATTTATAGTCATGAGAGCATATTTAAGCCGATTTTATTCCTCAGACAGTGTTTTCAGCAATAAATTTCTTTAAACTTTAACTCCTATGAGATTATCATCTGAGTGAGTGTAGAAACAATTTACTTCAAATTTAGTACTTCATAATAAGCTAATTTAGTATTTTACTTTAAATTGAGTGCTAAATATGGGTAAAACTAAAACTCCATTATCAGTGCAATTAAGAAACTATGTCGATAAATTTGGCGAAAATTTTTTTTCAACTGATGGAAAAATTTTGTATTGTCAACCATGTGATAAACCACTTAATTCTAATAAAGAGATTAAAAAATTTCAAGTTCAACAACATATTGATACCGATCTACATAAGCAACTTGAACGGAAAAATAAAAAGAAACAAAAATTAATTTTTACACAATCGGCATCTTCATCTAACATTTCTATCTTCATAATCGAACTCTGTGTAACATTTATCGCCGCAGATATCCCGTTTTCTAAGTTATCACATCCCATTTTGCAAGAATTTCTGGAGAAATACACTAACAAGAGTATTCCTGATGAATATACTTTGCGAAAAAAATTGTCTTATTTTATGTTATGATAAAATTATGTAGAACACCTGCAATTTTAAAACTATTTTTCGCAAATATGTCATCTATCTTAGATTTCATTACTTTAAAGTAGACTGTTTGTTTTAATCCTTTGAGCAAATATTTGCACATAAACAACGTCTTTCTCCCAGATTAAGGAGTGTTAAGCTTCCAGTTGTTTATTTCCGTTCCATATAAATGGAACGCTTTATCCTTTCGAGAGGCAGTTGTCATTTTCTTGTTGTAAATGCCACTCGTCTTCATTTATTTTTAAATAAAGTTTTCATTTGTATTAAACCCTTTCTATTGCTGTGGTGTCCACATTGAACACTAAGTTTCAGGAACACCACAAATTATATCTCAAATCAGAAATAAATTTGTGAATAAAAAAATATGGCTCAGCATTGATGAAACCACAGATAGCACTGGGAGAAGTATTGGAAATGTAACCGTTGGTTCACTTAACGACAGGAACTCATAATCGTATTTGTTAAATTCTGAAGTCCTGACAAAAACAAATTCAACCACTATCGCGCAACTTTTTCAAAATTCACTTAAAATTTTATGGCCTGAAGAAGTCAAATATGAGAATGTTTTACTTTCCTTAACTGATGCCGCGCCATATATGGTTTGTGCAGCAAAAGGTCTAAAAGTTTTGTTTCCAAAAATGCTACACTTGACATGTTTAATTCATTCCTTACATCGTGTTTCTGAAACGATTTGATCGTCATATTTAGAAGTGGATACTTTAGCTGCAAATGTAAAGAAGGTTTTCACGAAAGCACCAAAAAGAATTGAAAAGTTTCGCGAACTTTATCCTAACCTGTCTTTACCAGCAAAGCCTATACTGACCCGATGGGGTAGATAGTTGCAGGCAGTAGAGTATTATAAAGACAATTTTGAGTCTATTAAAAAAGTTTTAGACACCTTTGATTCAGAAGATGCAACTTCGATTGGGATTGCAAAATCAACACTAGAAAGTAACACAATTAGGGAACAATTAGCGTAAATCACAACCAACTTTTCTTGCATTATATCTGCAATTAAAACACTAGAAACCAAATCATTATCATTAAAAGACGCTTTATCAACAGTTGATGAAGTATATAATAGCCTAAATTTTGCTCCTGGTTCTGTTAATAAGCGTGCTTTCGACAAGTTGTGTTATGTATTAGATAAAAATCCTGGTTATAGTACTTTTTGCACAATTGGAAAAATATTAAAAGGATTAAATGCTTCTATGAGTGATATTGTAATAACGTCTTAGTCTCTGAAATTAGACCTATACCAAAATACTTTTTTAATAACCTATATTTTTAAACTCTAATTTTCATAACTCACCGTATATGTCAACATTTATTACCGATCGAAAGATTACTTTTTGTTTGTACAAAAGAAATCTTCACATGCTTGTCTCAACTGTACAAGTTATGAAGACAGCTGAGAATAAGCATATCTCAACTCTTAAAACCTGCCTATGTATGTCCTAGATATACAATCTCCCAATCCTAATTAAATGTGCTATTGACCTTAAAAGGTTTAGCCTATCATTGTAAAACATTTTCTAATTTAACCCGCCTATTGTTCCTATAAAATGTCGTGTTTTTCTTAAATTTTTCGCTCTTTTTCTCAGTGTTAAAAATCCTGTGAAGCCTTATGTAAAATGTATTGTGGTTATGTTTAATAAAGTGCTTATATTTTAAATTTGATTTCGTACACGCTCCTATCAAAGATCCAGGCTTTACAATATACAGGAAGATTATACTATTCAGGAGTTGACTGACTTTAAATTTTCGCCAATTACTTCTTGCGATGTTGAACGAAGTTTTTCTATTTATAAATCAATTCTAACTGATAGACGTCAACGTTACTCTTTTGATAACTTAAAACTTTACTTTATCACTCACTGTAACTCCGAATTACTTAAATAACCATTTATCGTTGCTCATTATACCTAAATACTCAATTTTTCTAATTTTGAAAGTGCATATCTTGGCATTTTTAAGTGCATCAATGCATGCATATTTCTAAATGATAAATGCATATTTATCCTATGTATGCTAATCAGTTTATCGCAGGATTATTTTGACGTTATAATAGTTTTGTGAAAAAGTGAGAATTTGATCTGTCTTAAATTATTTAAAGCGATTAATCTTAAACATTTTAAAATTGAAATATACTCCACATTAGAGCCAACCCGAAATTCGACATTCAAAGTCGAAAAAAATTAAATGAAAAATGAATTTGAATGATCTCGAGTATGAGCTCATTCGATTAGTATGGCCAGTAAGATTCCAATGATGTATAGTTTATTTCTGCATTAGAAACATACTCGCTCACATTGAAGAAATTAGATGAAAATTGTTTGGAAATGATCATGAAAGTAACCTTAAGGTCACATATGTTTAATATGTCTTCAGTTTTCTATGTTCTATTTGTTAAATAAAGCCCGAATCGAAATTAGATCGAATAAACTCGAATTTTAGTGTTGACTTCGGGTGACCTCGAGCATGGTCTCAATCAACTCGTGTGATCGAGACGAGTCTAACGATGTATAATTTATGCATTTACGATATTGGGAACATACCCATCCACGTTTACTATAGTTCAGCCTGAATGGCTGAATAACTCGTTCAAAACATTCGTTGTCATATATTTAATTGATTTTAAAGAGTTGTACTCAAAATTTCAAAAGCTTACAACTCTTGAAGCGCTCAACAGATATGGTTAAGACTTATATTTCTGGAAACTGCGTGCATAAACTTTTGATATCATGTGCATATCACCGATGGTCATCGGTGAACCTGTTGGAATAGATATTCACTATCGACAAAAAAAGTATATGTCATAATATGCTCCTTATAAACAGTAAAAGCCAATCAAAATTGAACCAAATAAGGGGAAGAATGAATAAGTAATAGTTTCATATTATTTAATAAGTATTATTTCTAATAATGAGTCATAAAATCCATAACTTATCTTTAAATCTGTAAGTGTTATAATTTCTATCGAACTTAAATTCATCAAATAAATAATTGAGAAAAGTTTAATGCAAAGTAAATAGTTTAGTATTTAGCATTTTCTCCTTTTTCAATAATTAATTGCATTCGAGAACATAATGTAGTTAGTAACCAATATGTCTCTTCAGATAATTGTGGCATTTTTTACATGTTTACGAGAAGATTGGGCTATACTTCGGTATATGGCCAGCAAGCTTTTGAAAGAAAAAGTATCTCAAATGATAGTACTCGAAGAGCTGATTCCAGTGATATATGTCTTTGTTATTGGAAATGAGCCATTGAGGAGATATCGGCTCAAGAAGTCAATGAATTCCCATAGACGTAATGTTAAAAATTTTTAGTTTTTTTACCATTACGTCTATGGGAATTCATTGATTTTGATGTTTAGGTTAGGTTAGTTTAGGAATTTTTGATGATATCCCATTACAGGAGTCTGAAAAGAGTCCTTTCGAGGCTAGGTAGTCTTGACTGGTATCATTCGATTTAGCTCATCATGCATAGTTAATAGGGCAGGGTGCTATAGGGTAGGAGGCAACATCAAAATCAATGAATTCCCATAGACGTAATGGTAAAAAAACTAAAAATTTTTAACATTACGTCTATGGGAATTCATTGACTTCTTGAGCCGATATCTCCGCAATGGGTCATTTCCGAGAACAATGACATATATAGTTGGAATCAGCTCTTCGAGTACTATTATTTGCGACACTTATTATTTCAAAAGCTTGCTGGCCATATACCGAAGTATCCCCGAAAATTGTTTGCAGGTGTTGTTTATGAACTTTTATCAATAAAACGATTTGTGCAAAAGTTCACTATTTTGTTTTGCCATAAGTCAGGCTCATATTAAAGTTCATTAAAGTTTTCAAGATGTGGATTACGTAAATATTAAAGTAATCCCAAAGTATGTAAGGCGCGATAAAGCTCTATAAAACATATACTTTTTTAGTCGATAGCACATTTTAAAGGTTTTTGCACACGGCTTCCACAAATATGTCTTAAGGAAATCTGTTGAGAGCTTTAAGAGTTGTAAGCTTTTGAAATTTTGAATGCCACTCTTTATAAATCAATGAAATATATGATGACGAGTGGTTTGAGCGAGTTATACAGCTATTCAAATAAAAACTTTAATTGGTGTATCTCTGTATTTCGTCGCTTTGAAATTATACTGTCGTATCTGTATTATTATTTGAATGAGACATATGACAGTATAGTTTTAAAGCGAGATTTGCCATCGGACCATGAGGTCTAAAGTGTTTACATGTCTGACCACTTATTTAAGAATCCATCAGTTGAACAATATATAGATTCTTTACAACCCTTAGAGTGACTTTAGACTCGCTTAAAATTTTTCAGCCACAAGTACCAAAAGTGGTAGCTCTTAAACAGTTTCACTGAGAGATAAACTCAATAATATTCGACCTCTTGAAAATGGACTAGTATAGAAACCTTTTTGAGATATAAGACGATACCTCAGTCTAGCATTTGTGACTGCAATAATGAATTGACGCACCATTATATAAATAGAAATGTATATATAGCTGTAAAATAATTATATTATATATAATCGATTTATTAACAAAACGATTTATGACTAAATAATCAATTAAATGACTGTTTTTGATTTGGTTTATTACTAGTATCAGATTAAATAAGTAAAGCATTTTTAGTAATAAAAAGCTGAATATGATTGCATGAATTTTTCTATTAAACATTAAAAGGTTGTTTGATAGCTCTATTTTGATTTGATGTCACGGAAATAGGCAGCTTTTTTCACGCACTTTACAATTGTATATTTTAAGACGCTAATTTATTTCTATTTATGTCAAGAAGTTCAATTAGAGCTAACACTTCATTTTGTATTTCTGTACCTAAAATTGAAGTTATTAATTATTATTTTCAAAACGAAAACATTTGAGATAATATTAATATGTATTTGAGTGATATTTGAATTTACTTTAAATTAGATCTTAAATAGAATCCAATTCTAATTTTACAATTTTCTACAAACGCCGATAAATAAGAGCGACTCGCAGTAATTTTTTTAAAATATTAATTATAGAATCCTGTATGAAGTTTATAACATGCAAAATAATACGGAAAAAGGTAGTTTCCGATATGCTGCCCTTATGTTTCCATTTAGTCTAAAATATATGCTCCGCAACTAATTTATCTAGTTTGCGACTATAAATTCAACTCTTATTTACACTTACAATTTATTATAAAAACTCTTATTTAGTGCTCAAATAAAATATATGAAACTCATAATCAGATTTAGTTTTATTTAAATTAAGTTATTTAATTTATTCAACATGCATAAGATGTTAATAGTAATATTTGTCTCCATGTGCTTATCAACACTAGTCTCTGCAGGTTATTGTGGTTATCGTTGGGCTCACTGTATTGACAAGAACGGCAAGGTTTTGGGAATGGTTTGCGCTCGAATGTGCGCTGATATTGACAGTCCATGTTATGCCTGCTCTCCCTTAGCACAATGCACCTCGAGATATAGTGGAACAGTGTCTACTCAGTTAAGTAGACTGGAAAGTACATTTTAAAAATAACATAAAAGTCGTATTACTACCAGAAGTGTACTATTCTTACAAGAGTTTGTACCTCCGAGTCTATTGAGTGGCTCGACTCTTGATTTATTTTAAAAGTCAATCAAAGTTTATGTAAATCACTGAATTATGTTCGTTAAATATAAAATATTATTACAGACAACAATAATAACATAATCATCGGAATATTCAGAGATATTTTGAATGATTCTTAAACTAAAGTTTTCGAAAGTTTTATAAAAGTGAACATTCTACAAAAAATATTGTTATTAAAATACGATAATTATTTATAGTCTTGAGTAGACACGGTTAAGCGTTACATCTTTTGTTCTAATGCAGCTTGGTTCAAATTATTTGTTCAGTAATTTTATAGATCTGTATTTTCTTTTTTGAACTTATTTAAAAAAAAAATACAAAAAAATCCTTTTGAACATTTGATAAATATTGTAATTTAAAGACGGTTTAAAATAAAATATTATAAGGATTCACCTCAAGAAGATCCTAAAACTGATCCAATAGATTGGTCGAAATTGTTTAGCAATAAATATACATCGCTTTCAAAACTTGATTTCGATATACTTTTTTATACCTGCAACCATAGAGTAAAAGAATAGAGTATTCACTCAACAGGGAAAATCGGAACAAATTTCGAGCCTCTACAGCCCTCTAACGTTGAGTCATACATTTAAAACATGTGTGCGCAAAATACAAATTATATAATTTTAGCTAAAAAGACAAAATAAAGCTAAAACGAAATATAAAAATGTTAGGACAAGCTGGGTTAGAATAAGGTCTCTCTTGATTTACGAACCGCTTTCACCGCTCCTTACTTCTTAATTTGAAAGAATAATTGCATTATGCGTGTTAAAACTATTTAAAAATAAAATTCATATAACAAGTATATCTGATTAACTTTAGTATACACTCGAATAAATATGAATGCTTAAAAGTGATTAATTAAAGCATTTATTTATTTTTTATTAAATCATTTTGGATTATCAAGTGCAAATAGGGAGCGATAAATCAACTTTTCAATAAGTATATTGAAGCAAAAAATTAATTTTAATAATTTGAATTTAATAATTATTTTTTATTAAACTTTCAAATATATTACACGATATTAATTATGTGAGACTTTCTGTAATTTACGTCCGCCCTTATCTTTAATATCATTAGAAATTTTTAAGTTTTACATGAAATCGAATCAAAATACAGCATAGTAATGAAGTGATGTTTTTAGAAATATTCTCACTATGACACAATGGAATGAAACTTAAGTCGGTTGAACTAGACTTTACGTGGCCAGAGATTTTCGACATAAACTTTGTATATAAATAAAGTATAGCTTAAGCTGATTTCAGATATATATAAGTTTTATTCACTGCAAATGACCAGAATATCAGTAAAAAAATTCCCGAAAAATAGAATAGACTTTACGTGGCCAGAGAATTCAGAGATAAGTTTTGTTTATCGATGATCTAT
Organism: Archegozetes longisetosus; assembly: GCA_018873245.2. NCBI lineage: Eukaryota > Metazoa > Arthropoda > Arachnida > Sarcoptiformes > Trhypochthoniidae > Archegozetes > Archegozetes longisetosus. The sequence goes on from JAEMBT020000001.1 coordinate 5,424,531, forward strand.
AGCTCAGGCTGGTTTTAAATATATAAATTTTATTCACCGCAAATCACCAGAACATTGGTAAAAGCATTCCCGAAAAATCGACTAGACTTTACGTGGTCAGAGATTTTCGATATAAGCTTTCTATATAGAGAAACCACAACTCAAGCTGAGTTCAAATATACAAATTTCATTTGCCGCAAATGATTAGAACATTGGTAAAAAAAATCCGAATAATCAAGTATATAGAAAATTACCGTAAAATAAATTTATGGAATCACGTTTCAACTCAAACCGATTGAAATGAACAGAATTTCACTGTTATGATAATATATCGTCGCCTTGGGATTATACTATCATATCTGAAATTTTTGAGAAATTGAGTTATTGTCACATCATTATAATATACGGGGCTCTTAACATGTATATCAGAAAATTATTCCATTTTCTCAATCCAATGACCCACAATCTCCTGTACGATTTAATCGTATCTCAAAATTTTGCATTTTTTGTGCTATACTATCGTATCTCAACATTTCCTTTATAATCAGGCTCTAATACAAGTAGAAATAATTTAATTTCAGAATTTTGTTTTTTGAACAAAAATATCGATGTTTCAGAAATTTTCGATCCAGTTTACAAAAATTATTAGAAATTTTTATTGATAAAAATGAAAAATTTAATGGATTTGATTTTGAGATATTTTTAGTTCAAAACATCACAACGTTATAGATAACGGGATAAATATGAGGATAGAAAAAATTTGATAAGATTAATGTAGAAAAAGACATTTACACAGCCTTTTAATATAAAATCTTATTTACAAAATAATTCTAAGAATTAAGTCGAATTTTCATTTGATAATCAACTAAGTGCTGTGAAGTCGGTATTTGAGAGATAAACGTCACACATTGAACAAAATAGTAATACGTGTTCTTTATGCGAATAAAAGAGTACGCGTATAGCTGTACAATAAATGTTTTATAGGTTTATAATAAAAAAACTATGGAATTAAAATTTTCTAAATTAGAAATAAAATGGGAAAATATTGAAAAGAAAATGAGTTTTAAGTTATTTGTTTATGCTTAAATTTCACTCAAATAGTTGTAAGATTTAAGATTTTTCAGTTTTCTAAGTTTTCAGTTTTCGAGTATTTTTTTATACTTTAAAAATCAATTTTTTGTAGAATGAATTAAGCAAATCTGAAATTATCGATGAAAATATAGAAAATTTATTGTTTCCATAAATTTTCGAAACGTATTCTGTTGTTCTCCTATTCAATACGCATTTAAATGACATACGATAGTATAGCACCAAAATTTTCTTACATTTTCAGTGCAATGTAGTCGTATCTCATTTTTTCTTTGTCTAAAGCCGTTGATAGGGGCGGTAATCAACGAATCGGCGTTATTCATTTTTGGCCTTTGACAAGCTTAAGTGAATGATATATTCTAACTTCAAAAATATTCGGCCAGTTATCCTAATTAGAGGGTCGAACTTCAATTGCGTTTTTCTCAAAATCGCTTTTTTCCAGATACGATAGTATAATCCCAAGGCGACGATATTTTGATGAAACTTCAAAAAATGAAAAAATATTGAAAAAATGAGAGAACCAGGATCCTACGGGACCTAGGTTTAAAATAGTACCTCGTAAACATATATGTTTTGAATAAGGTCTTGACAAGGATGAAAAAATTATGAAAAAACGTAGCCATATGTGAAATTTCTCTCTTAATATAGATTAATACTGATATTATAAGTAATAAATCATTAATGGACTTTTAAAAACACTATAATAGTTGTTATTATTGAGAATTTATTTTTGCTGGCTTATTTTAGCTGGGTTACTTTGACCCGACACGAAGAATTTCCAATCAGCTTTTAACATGCTAAGCCGAACCACTTGTCTTATTGAACCAACCGAGTATCGTCTGAGCGATGCTCAGTGCATCCCTGATTGCGCTTCCAATGACACATTTAGGCCTGACAGTACATTTATTAGCCAAGATCTTTAACTTAGTTTATATTTATAGGCCATATTCCGCCATTACCGAAAGAAAACGGTTACCGGATCTTGTGATCGTGAAACTATACAGATTTAGTTTTGCACTTTACATCATTAACGCCACGTCATTTCATAATTTTTTTCGTCATTATTAAGGCCTTATTCAAAACATATATGTTTAACGAGGTACTATTTTAAACCAAGGTCCCGTAGAATCTTAGTTTTTTCATTTTTTGAAGTTTCATCAAAATATATTATCAGAACAGTGAAATTCTGTTCATTTCAATCGGTTTGAGTTAAAACGTGATTCCATAAATTTACTTTAAGGTAATTTTCTATATACTTGATTATTCGGAAATTTTTTTACCAATGTTCTAATCATTTGAGGCAAATGAAAGTTGTATATTAGATCTCAGCTTGAGTTGTAGTTTCTTTATATAGAAAGCTTATATCGAAAATCTCTGACCACGTAAATTCTAGTCGAATTTTCTGGAATTTTATTATTGATGTTCTGGTCATTTGCGGTGAATAAAATTTACATAGTTGAACTCTGTATGAGTTATAGATTATTTGTATTTGAAATTTATCTATGGATTCTCTGACCACGTAAAGTCTAGTCGATTTTTCGGGAGTTTTTTCTACCTATGTTCTGGTCACTTACGGTGAATAAATTTTATATATTTGAACTCAGCTTGAGTTGTAGTTTATTTATATATAAAGCTCATGTTGAAAATCTGTGGCTACGTAAAGTCTAGTTCAACCCTGAAGTCAATGCTCTGATGAATAATATCCATCAACTCAGTTTTAAAAAGTGAATGAAATATAAGTTTATCAAAATTTTCATTTATTAAATTTATGATAGATATTATAGTTTCTAAAGTTTTAGGAGATGGAACAATAAGTTTAGATTCGTGATTATATTACTTGAAATTAATGAAAATGGTATTTTCACGGAAAATTTTGTTTGTCGTCTCAACTAAAGTTGATTGACATAAGCTACATTCTGTTGATGTGAATATGCGACGTAAAATATAAACAGAAATATACGAATTAGAATTTTTGGTAATTATATTGTAACGAATTTATTGTGCCTAAGACGCGAATTAATTCGTTAATCACCGGTTAACCACTAATTGATTTAGCTGGTGGGATGAAGACACAACTTATTGCCTACGACGTAGTATAAGTTTGAGGACAAAAGTGATATCTGATAGAAATTGCTTATCCGGCAATCTTACTATCAGATATATATAGCTATTAAAAAGAAAGACAAGTGTTCTCTATAAAGGCTTTATTGATACTGATTATAAAAATTCATTTACACAAGCCTTTTATATATTTAAAATTCACACAAAACCGATGCCTTACTAGAGGCCAGTTATTTCGAACGATGTCGTCAACGATAGAGTCAACGATAAAATCAACAACAGAGTCAACGATAGAGTCAATGTAAGAGTCTATGCAAGAGTCACTGTTCGTCACAATATCATCAAATAATTGATGATGCTCTGATGGGAGCGTCATTAAGTTTATATTGTGTACGTTTGATGTAGAACTTTTTTGTGAATTTAAATTAAATGTTCGTGGGTTAAATATATATAACAGGAGGCAATCATCATCCCATTCACAATTTGTCTTAGTTGAAGCAGATGCGAAATTGTGAACAAGAAGTGATTTAAATGCGGATGTGAATTGTTAAACAGTTAATATCGATGAGCATCCAGCTTTCTCACGCATGACACCAAATGAAGCTTCTGCAAAGTACTGTTGAATGTGGCGAGTGAGAAGATGATCATGTTTAGCTTGTGAAGATGATAAATCGTTGAAAAGCTGAAGTATGGAATTAATTGAAAGTAAAGTCCGTTCTTATATGGTGGATCGCGCACTGTTCTATGGCCACTGTAGTATTCGAGATCCTTTATGAATTTTCTGTGGTCCATGAGAAATTGATGAAGTGCATTCTTTAGTCGTATGGCATTTGAATATGGTTTCCCATTGCTATTACTGACAGATGAACTATTTAGGTAGTCAAATATTGAGTCTATTATATCGACAAACTCAGCTGTATGTACAGTCATTGACAAAACTCTGGACTCGGTTTTTGAGCATTCTATACCCCTAAACATGATTCAATTTGAGTGAATTTTTTTTGGAGAGACTGAGTTGTGGAAAAATTTTTCACAAAGTGTCGTATTCCGCCTCCCACGGGTCTGTCCATAAATAACGTAAATTCATACAGAAATAAACAGTAAATATTTTTGAATTCTGATGAATGGAATCAAAACTACTTAAAAATGATTGAACACGTTTATTTTTGTTTGACTAAAACCTCCCGACTTCAGAGTTATAGCACATTAAGCTAAAAAAATGGAATTTCTAGTTGAGTAGAATTTTTTCGAATAAGAGCCGAAATATCTTGATATTTGTATCAAATTAAAGCTTTTAAAAATTTCTTTATAAAAATCATTTGCGCGAACATTTGCAGTCAAGCTTACTTTATGTATAGTGCGAATTTTGCTTTACTATTTGATTTTACTGATTATTTTGATTTCAACACAACTTATTTAAAATCGTTATTTTCATGGACTTAATTGACAAAACTTTTATTAACAGAATTTGAATATTTGAGAAAATAATTTTTACAAAGAAATTTTTAAAAGCTTTAATTTGATACAAATATCAAGATATTTCGGCTCTTATTCGAAAAGTTATACTCAACTAGAGGTTCCATTTTTTTAGCTTAATGTGCTATAACTCTGAAGTTGGGAGGTTTTAGTCAAACAAAAATAAACGTGTTCAATCATTTTTAAGTAGTTTTGATTCCATTCATCAGAATTCAAAAATATTTACTGTTTATTTCTGTATGAATTTACGTTATTTGTGGACAGACCCGTGGGAGGCGGAATACGATACTTTGAGAAAAAATTTCCACAACTCAGTCTCTCCAAAAAAAATTCACTCAAATCGAATCATATTTAGGTAGAGTGACCACATGTCCTCCTTTAGAGAGGACAGTCCTCTTTTGACTAATTTGTCCTCTGTCCTCCCGGGGGTCAGAGGAGGACAATATAATGTCCTCCTTTACAAAAAGCATTAAAACTTCCTGAGACTGTAATTATTTCTTATGTTTTGTATACAAAAGTCAAACTATGCCCTTTCGTAGTCAAAGATAATATAATTTACCATATATATACATTATAAAGGGAACAATTAGGAGGTTTATATATAAGTATAGTGCAATCATACGTTTAACTTATCAAATACATGTGACGTAGTTATAAAAATGTTAATCAAAACAACTCTTTTTAATTGTGAACCACAATGCCTCAAAAGAGGAGCAAAAGAATATAAGAAGTATTCATTTAGACACAAATTGTATTAATTATATGTGAATAAAAAATTAAAATGTCCTGCTCTGTCCTCTTTTTTGATTGCTTAAGTCCTCCCGTATAGCAGTTGTGACGTGGTCTCTCTATATTTAGGGGTTTAGAATGCTCAAAAACCGAGTCCCAGAGTTTTGTCAATGACTGTACATATGAAGGTGATGACGCATTTTCGAGTGAAACATGTGTAAGCAATGCTGCTGATGTTGAATCGCTTAGCACTTAAGTTGCGTATTTTATGCGCTGTTTAGTGAAGTTGGATAAGTTAAAGTGCGAATCTGTAAGTTTAGGACATAATCGTGGACAACGCATCGAATCATCTTTATAAAATGATGTGATATCTGACCAACGAACAATTCTGTTTGGTGCAAGTTTAATATTGTAATTAATGAAGCTGTTTCGCATGCATTTTATGAGATGAGGCGTGTTCCACGAAGTAAACACTAACTTTTTCACCACTTTCAAGTCTATGGTAAAAAATGGGTTCTCAGGTGTAACTTTTACATAGTTATTTAGAAGTGATTGATTGTTTGGACCCATATCACAAACATAATGCGTATGCGAACGCCATTTTGATGGAGTAGTTCAATTATTGACAGTAAATATGTGTGCATAACTTCAGATGATGTAGAATCATTTGCGAAAATATAGTATAAGGGAAATTTCCACAAATCTTTTATGCTTCTGATGAAATAAAAAGAGAAACAGTAACTTCTACTGGGCGATGCTTCAAATGACCATAATCTACAAAACCTTCTATGATGTCTTTGCGATGATTATAATGAAAATGTGGATATAATCTTATTTCATCCCATACCAATGCAAGATCACGATCTATATCGTTAATGCGCGAACTCAAATATTTAATAGCTGATATGAGAAATGGTTGATTCCTGGTATATTAACTGTAAATGATAAATGACGAGAAATGGTAGATTCAGATGGCATTGTGAAATATTTGCGAAAAAAGCGAAAGGCTATTGGACTACGATGTCGAAAAATGGATGAAAAATTCTTCATTGGTGTTTTTCATTGTGAATTAGTTTTTTCTTTAATGAATTGGCCTAAAATTATGCAAACATAGTTTACAAGTAAAGGAATGCCTAATATCTTTTTACTTTTAATGAATTCCGCTGTTATTGGACTGAGAAGGTGTTGAATAGAGTTTACTGCTTCTAAGAAATCTGACAATAATCACGGGCGTGCCTTTTCAATTGAGAGATCCTATATGTTGTGCGTCGTTATAGTGGTATACATAGTCAGTTAAAGTTATTTCGTCGGCTGAGTTCTATTAAGTGCCAACTCGAATTTTTAAAAAAATTGAGTTAATTACATTTTCGGGTGTGTATTTCAAGTCTTTTTCAATCTCTAAACTCGAATCCTCAAAAAGTTCTAAAATGATCTCACAATAGTCAGTGCAATTAAGTCCTATCTATTTTGGGAACAAAAAGTTGGTGCTATAAAGTGCCATCTCATTCATATATATCCCAAATCGAATAAGACATAAAATTTCAATCTATTAGTAGAAATCCGTGAAAATATTTTGTAATCTAGCCATTGCATAAATAATTTCTGTTTTGAACTTTTTGTATTAGCTTGGATTCAGTAATAGAAACGAATTTCTATTTATCCATTAATTACCTAATTTTCATGAAGAAACAATTTTTATGATAGATATTATGAATTTAATAAAATAATTCAGAACTGCAGTGATATTTCCATTAAAAAGAAAAAATTTTATAATATTTATTTATTTAATATTTAATTATATTTCGTTAAACTTCAAGTTTAAATCTTATATAATATTTCAAGAATGCTTGTAATGCTTGTTACTATGTAATATTACTTCATCTGAATGCAATTTTCTTAAGATCAAGAATAGCAGATGTTATATGGTTATGTGAATGATTGCAGACTATAAGTAGATATTAATCTCTTTTGGCCTAAAATTCTCTTAATCAAATAGGAGCTGTGATACTGATTACTCATTATAAAAGCCGAAACATTGAATACTGAAAGTTTTTGATATCATTTTATGGATAATTTCGAAGCTTATTATGATTTAAAATGAAAATATTCTTTGTAAGGATCACTTCTATCATTGTGCTTTAAGAGATAAAAGTAATAAGCTAAAATACTAAACCATTTCAGTACAATAAACGAAATATATTCAACTTGGCTTCACAAAACTTATTGATTTTCAAAATATATAAGTTATAAGTTTACTTTTCACCAATATATTACTGAATTACATTACAAATGATGAAAAATGTAGTTAGAGCCAAAATTTTCAAACAAAATATATCATAGAACTTTTTCTTTAATGTTGAAATTTTGATTTAAAAATTGTTGTTTTTAATTATTTCCAATTAAAATAATTAGACTTAATTAAAAATATGAAAATTTTTTTGAAATTTTATTGAATTAACGAGTTTATTTGAGATGGCACTTTATAGAACTCAATTTTCGCCTTAATCTCAGAGCAATAAAGTGCCATCTCAAAAGTCGTGTCTATATCACAATGAATAGAGAGCATGTTAGTATAATTAGTGCTGATATATTATGAGCTCTAAACATTCTTATTTTAACTATAATAATTACATGAGTTTATTTTGAAAAACTTCTTCCAATTTTAATCTCAAACTTTAAATCCATTTTTCCTCATAATTAGTTTTTATAAGTTGGCACTTTATAGAATTGTCGACGATTTATTAATATTCACCTAAACCTATATTTCCTGTCTGTTGCCGTAGTTTCTTTAAATCTTTCAGGAATATCAAATGGAATTATTTTGGAATATTTTCCCTTTACGATTCTAGACATTTTGTAAGGTTATAGATGGTAATGAGACAGATATTGATTCATCAGGAGGATTTTCATGAAAAGGTAGGCTTTTGATATCAGAGATTTCTTTTGAAAATACAGAACTGTAATTATGGTCAGAGTGAACATTCATAAGAGCTTTAGATGCTAATTGTTGAGATGTAATAGTTGGAACGGCCATGGAATTTAATCTTTTTTATCAAATGGATTATTGAATTCTTTATCTTCAAAATGAGCTCTACAGATGCGCTGGTACTTTGGAATCTTTGATGCTTCGAATTGTGACGAAAGAGTTGAATTATCAGCAAATTTAACCCAAATTTACATCTAATTTCATTTTAAAAAAGAACATTTTAAAGGTCTCAGAAAATTTAAATAGTTTAATATTGAAAGAATTAGAATTTAAAGTTTGAAGAATCAAATTTAGGGTTTGAAGAATCAGAATTTAGAGTTTAGAGAATCAGATTCAAGATTGAAAGAATCATAGTTTAGAGTTTAAAATTTGGAATTTAAAATTGAAAGACTTAAAGTTAAAAGTTTAAAGAATTAAAGCTTGAAGAATTGATTTTATATTTCAAGAAGTTTAGATAGTTTTAAAAAATGTTTGTACACAACGTGTCTATAGAACTTAAAAGAAGAATGTTAAAATAACTCGTAATCGGAAGATTACAATCCCACGAAGGGTTCCTCTAAAGATTAAATTTATGATCTCATCATCGAGTACATGGGCTCCATGCGGTTTTTTTGCACCAATTTTACACACTTATCGGCCCCTGAACAGTATAAGTGATTCTGAGAGGATAGATTATTAGTAAATTATAATTAGTATTCTATAAAAGAAAATACTTACCTGTTGTGGTCTTTTGGAAATGAGTGAAATGTTAAATTTGAATTATTTGATTTTGAATTAGTACAATTTTGTACACAACACCTAGAAGTTTTTCAAAATATTCATTATTAAACACAATAATCAAAACAGAAACTTTAAAAAATCGAAACATGTACATGCGTCAATTCGAAAAGACCGCAACTCTTCAACTTTACTACCTAGTTACATTACCCATCTTTAGATGTTACCTCATTTATGACGTTCCATTTATCATAGCAGACTTGAAGTATCTATATATAATCTTTGCCTGCAACTAGTCTCCAAGTGAACAGATTTTCTCTAAAGTAGGAGATCTTATAACTAAGAAGAGAAATAGATTATCAGAAGATTCCATACAGAGTTTAAGGCGTTTGAATTTATTCTTCAAATTTTATGATTAATATTAAAGTTTTATCTGTATAGGAAGGGCCTTAGGAGCATGTTAATCAACTGATAAGTTATTTTTAATATTATTTATCTTTATCTTATAACATGAAAAACTAATAAAAGTTCAGTTAAATCTTGAAAAAAGTTCAGATCAAATTTAATATCTTTATCAATAATAACATGACAAACTTTTTGATATCTTATGTAAGTTCTATTGAATCATTTATAACAAAAAATATAACGAAAAAATATCAATAGTTAGTGTAACTTCCATTTGCGTCAATTACAGCTTGTAATCTAGAGATTGAATTAATCAAGCTGATAGCGTATTGTATATCTTCCTGCATTTCAATCCAACAGTCATTGATTGCAAGCCACAACTCTTCTTCACTGGCATAAATACCATCTTTAGTCACTTCGCTCTGCCCCAAAGGTTTTCAATAGGGAAGATATCGGGAGACTTTGCTGGAGTTTGAATTAGCTGGTTAGGCGCAAAGTTTTGTTCAAACCATTGTTGAACGATACGCGCGCGATTTATTGGTCTGTTATCCTGATAGTAATAAAAATTACCATCAGGAAATGTGTCCCCAATGAGTGGCATCACAACTGAGTCCAATATATCAATATACTTTTCCGCGTCGAATCTACCCTCTATCTTAACTAAAGGTCCTACACCATCAGCGCAAAGAATGCCAAAGATAGGTATTGAACGCCTACCAGAATGTTTTTTTGACAATATGTTTTTCAACAAATGCGCCGATAGACCTACGAACTAGAGTTCTAACTGCGTGACCGGTCATAAATGTGCTCTCATCCACGAAAATAGTATTATTCCATTGGTCAAAGTTTTCGAAACTAAGCGCAAACTGTAGACGCCTAGCTTTGTGGCCAACGCTTAACCCTTCGTTACAACTTAACTTCCGAAAACGTAAAATTAACTGTGAGGTAAAATGTTACCCCACGTTTTCCACCCTTTATATCTGTTCTATGTTAGTCTGAATGCTTTGAGAATCAAGGTTAGCCCTTGTTTTCGAAGTTTGAATTTACTAATTAATTAATTTTTAGTTATTATCTGCTACAGCGTCATCAGTGGTTCAAATTGCTAGTAGCTACATTACAGCACTGAGACACATGTAGTAAGCACAAAGCACTGCGATGTTAGGGGAAATTTCTGTCCTCAGCTAAACATGTTGCCAGAAAACTTTTTTTTAAAAATAAAGTTATAAGTCTAAATTAATCGGCTTTTTGTCATTCAAAGCCAGATATATGACTGAGGAATACCTAAATTCTCAAGAAGCAACGACGTTTTGTTGATTTTTACGAGATTCTTAAAGTCAAACTTGGAAACATTTTGCCCCACAATTGTGACCAAGGGTTAAATGCTCTTTTTGTCGCGCGACACGAAAAAATAGTTTACTTTAAGTCTTTTGTCAATTGTTTCTAAGCTAATATCAAGCCTTAAGTTTTCTCTAATTTCTGCGCGAGTAATCCTAGGATTTTCGATAGCACATAAAGCAATTTACAAGTCTTTAGCTATTGTCGCGCGCTACGGCCCCCGATGTTTAATTTCATTCAACTCACCAGTATTTCTGAATTTTTCTATCCATTTATCCATCGTTCGCTTATCTCGTGTTAAAGCGTTTGAAATATCCTGCAGTTTAAAACCAGCTCCAAGAAAATATACTATTAAATTTCTCTCGGATTTAGTGATAGGTTGTCCTCTTCTCCAGTGATTGTTATTTAAAAAATTCATTTTAAATATTAACACAAAATATATGTTCTACTGACTGTTGCTGAAAATATCTACTAATAATCTGTTTGTAATATAATGTATGCTTCGCTTATCAATGATTTAAAAGGGAGTGACACAATTCTTCCAAGCACAATTCTTCCACACTTCAATTGATCACAGAATATAAGTGATGACCATTTCAAGTCGAATTGACCAACGAATAGTAACTATTGGCCATTTCTATATCAGATGACCTACGGGAGACGAACGGTGACCATTTTTAATTCAGACCACCTACGGGAAGTAACTGATGGCCATTTCTATATCAGATGAACTACTAAATGCAACTGATGACCTAATAATATAAAAAATGGTTATCAGTTACTCCTCATAGGTTATCTGAATTGAATATGGTCATCGGTTTTCTTTCACAGTTTATCTGATATAGAAATGGCCATCAGTTAGTTCCCACAGGTCATCTTAGTTGAAAATTGTCATCGATTGCCATCCATAGCTCATCTGATTTAGAAATGGCCATCAATCACTCCCCGTATGTTATCTGAGATGAAAATGGTCATCGTTCCTCTCGGTTTATCTGATATAGAAATTGTCATCGCTTACTTCTCGTAGATCGTCTGAATTAAAAATGTTTATCGGTTGTTCTTCCGTAGGCCATCTGATATCGAAATGGCCATCAGTTGCTACCCGTAGGTCGGCTGAATTAAAAACGGTCATCGTTTGTCTTCCGTATATCATTTGATATAGAAATGGCCATCACTTACTTCCCGTAGGTGGTCTGAATTAAAAATAGTCATCGTACGTCTCCCGTAGGTCATCTGATATAAAAAATGGCCATTAGTTACTTCCCGTAGGCCATCTGAATTGAAAATGGTCATCACTTATATTCTGTGATCAATTGAAAAGTGTGGGAGAATTGTGCTGTGGAAGAATTGTGCATGGAAGAATTGCGCTTGGAAGTAGGGTGACCACGTGTCCTCCTTTAGAGAGGACAGTCCTCTTTTGACAAATTTTATCCTCTGTCCTCCCGGGGGTCAGAGGAGGACAATACAATGTCCTCCTTTACAAAAAAGCATTAAAATTTCTTGAGACTGTAATAATTTCTTATGTTTTGTATGCAAGTCAAATTATACCCTATTCGTAGTCGAAGATAGCATAATTTCGCATATATATAAATTATAAAGGGAACAATTAGGAGGTTTATACATAAGTATAGTGCAATCATATGTTTGATTTATCAAATACATGTGACGTAGTTATAAAAATGTTAATCAAAACAACTCTTTTTAATTGTGAACCACAATGTCTCAGAAGGGAAGCAAAGGAATATAAGAAGTATTCATTTAGACACAAATTGTATTAAACTAAATAATATGTGAAAAAAAAATAATAATGTCCTTCTCTGTCCTCCTTTTCGATTGCTAAAGTCCTCCCGTATAGTAGTTATGACGTGGTCACTCTACTTGGAAGAATTGTGCATGGAAGAATTGTGGTAGACCCGATTTAAAGTTCTTTCAAAGTTTGTCATTTCTATTTTTCAACTTAGGTTATCAAAATTTTAAGATTTATCAAAAAATTAATAATCAGTTTATTTTCATGCTCCTACGGCCTTAACTGTACAAATGCTTCATTGTACGTGAGATAAATACTTGCTATAAAGATTAACACTCATTATTTTTATTTTTATCATAAGCTCAACAGCACAAATTACAACTTGGGCCCAAGCTTCTAAGTACAAGCGCAGCTCAGATCAAATTTGAAAGCTCAGGTCAAATTTGACAGCTCAGCTCAAAGCTCATTTCTGAGCTGAGCCTATATAAGCTCGATCCTGAAACTCAAGATTCCAGACCCATGCTCTTCACTATTCATAATAATTTTCATTTGAGATTTTTTAGAAGAGGATAGTTTCGCATTATATTCAAGTTATACAAACATAATTGCATTCTTAATGCATTTCAATTTGGAAACTTTCTTCATTTCACAAAATTTTCAATTTTATTTATAGTAAAGCTTTTGAAAAACACATCTAAGGTTTAAGGTTAATTACGAAATATAATTATCTCAATAATTCATACTATTTCACGAACAACTTTCAGATAAGTTTTTACAATCTAAATATTAATTTTATGTTTCATTTTCAAAATCATACTTAATGCAGACAAATACACTTTTTATTTGGTCTCAAATAATTCATATTTTAAACAGAAACTTACTAAATTTTGGAAAATAATGCATCTAATTAATGCATCGCAACATATTCAACAAGAATGAGTAAGTATTACTGAAAGTAGACTGTTTACTACAACATATTTTTTCACTAAAATTGCAATCAAACTTTCAAAAACCTTTACAATTAATTAACTCAATGCTGTTGACTCACATTTCTAATAAAAAATATGTAATGAGTTCATGAGAACACAAATTCAATCCAATATTATCTCAAACAGCACAATGCATGAAATAAATTAAAGGTGTTTTAGTTGTCAAAGATTACGTAAGTTAGACTTCATTTTCAATATCATTGCAGGAAATCGTATGAAAAATAAATTCCATATCTATTGAACTAATGAATACTTTCCGGAACTATACATTTTCAATTTCAATGTTAAATACGATTGATTCTCACCCAAAAAAATATGATTAATTCAACAAATACAGCAACTACAAAATTGGTACCCAGAATTGAATTATTTTTTAGCAATATAAACCATATAAGTTAGAATATGCATAGTTCAGTTCAATAGCAAACAGTCTTATTCTAAATGCTATGGAACTTCCACTATTTTTAACTCAATTCCTCGCAGTACTCGGACTTCAGAGACCATCACCACAAGATTCTCAACCATTTATACCCTCTTTTCCAGATTTTTCAAGAGTACAAACATCGAATTCACGTAATCCCAGTTATGCTACTAGTAGTTCAAGAAATATTGAAGATTTAGTTTCTCGATCTCAATTGTCATGTGGCTTATCTAAGTATTCAGCCAACGGTATGTCCACCAGGATTGTAGGTGGAAGAGATGCCAGTGTCTCAGAGTTTCCTTGGCAGGTTTCCCTTCAAAAGATGGGATCTTTTGGTACATCACATTTCTGTGGTGGTGCTCTCATTCATCCCAATTGGATTATCACTGCTGCCCATTGTCTTGAATGGTAAGCGTTTGATAAATCTTATAAATATGTGTAAAAGAAAAGGAGTTTTCAATCTACATCAACAGAATAATTTAATTTTGAATTATATGAAATAATATTATTTGAATATTTCTGACTTTTTTCCTTAATTTTTAAGCAAATATATATTGTTTTTAGGAGAGTAGTATAAGTGATAACTTTTGCAGCATTCATTCAAAAAATGATTCAATTACAGAGTGAGTAGAGAATAAAAATTTCTAAAAACTTTTTGTTTCTAGGACAACATCTGGAAGAAGAGTCAGGTTAGACGCGCAAAACTCTATAAGAGTTGTTGCTGGCACTCAATCCATTATATATTCACCGAGAAGTTCCACATACCGTATTAATAAAATCAAGAGTCACCCAAACTACAACCCGAACAGTGGAGTCAATGATATAGCATTGATATCAATTCAAACTCCGATTGACTTTCTATCCACTAGAAATTCGTCAATCAATTTGCTTTGTTTGCCAGATAAAGGTCAAGAATTTAGTGGAACAGTGACCACATCGGGTTGGGGAACAACCAAAGAAAATGGACGATCGTCTTTTAATTTAAAAGCTGTTGATTTGCCTATGGTTGATGCCAAGTTAGTACAGTTTCAGTTTATTTATAAGGATAGCTAACTAGTTACAAATCCAATCTCTTAATTCTTTTCAATAACATTTTAAGTGATACTTTTCTTGACACTCACTAATTTCATTCTCCAAGAACACTTCAATGCAGTCTCACCTGTTTATAGTGAACACTTTGGTTGCACAGATTCGTTCACTATGAATGAGCTAGAGTGCAATCTCTTTCTTTACCTTTATATTTATATTAGTTAGTTTTAATCTGAATTTTCAAAAATTGACTTCCTTCTATTACATGCTAGTCTATGCAGAAGAATATTTAGACGACAATTCTATCCAGAAATTATGGTCTGTGCTGGAGAAGAAGGAAAAGATTCGTGTCAGGTATTGAAAATTTCTATAGCAATCAATATTTGGTTACATATTGTTTGCTCAATATTTTAGGGTGATTCTGGTGGTGCACTCATACAAAGAGACCATTCTGGAAGAGCAACTCTTGTAGGGGTTGTTTCAGTTGGAAATGGATGCGGAAGAAGAGGCTATCCGGGCATCTATACTAAAGTTTCTTATTATATCGATTGGATTCAAAATACTATTAAATAATTAATTTACCTTACTCTTTAGTTTTTTCAATTATTCAATTATTTAGTTCAAGTTTTTGTTGTTTTGAGCTATTTATTTTGATAAACTATAAGCCTAAAACTTTTGACTTAAATAATAAAATATTTGAATAACTTTCTATTCATTTATGGATCGGAAGTAAAATAGGGTCAGGTCTCGGATGAATAACTTTGACACATCATGTTCAAAATTTCGGTTCAACAGCATAAAAACAATTTAGCCTGCCTGATATATCTACCAAAAGCCAGCCCAACTTTTAACTTAATATTTAAACTAAAGTTTTAGCTAACTTTCAACTATATATAAATAATAATTACTTTGAGAAAAGCATTACTAAGCTTCAACCCTATCTCAAAATACAAGTTTAGACTAATGTTTAGCCTAGATTTTGGTTATGAATGTGTTAATTAAGAAAAAGATAAATTATTTTCTATCAGAAAAACTTTATTAATCAAAATGAATATAATTTATCAAAACATTGGATGACATAGTTTTGACGACACAATTTGGAACATGATTTCAAAATGATGCATACATAAAAATAATGAATTTTAGTTAAAAGCTGAAAAATCGACACAAAAATAGAGTTTGTCAACCGAGTCCTTTTGGGACATAAACCTCAACACCACACCTCTGTCGACAATAGCCCCGAGCTCTCCTACAGTCAAGCGCATAACAACAATGTGCTACACAGTTGCGCTGTTCGTCATTAGCCCCTCTGGAATCCAAACTGCTATCATAGAAATGCTTCTCACATACGTATTTGTTGCAATTAGTGTCACGGGTCAGTTTTCCGAACTTATTCGACACAACACCACACTTTCGTCGGCACTGAACTAAATTATCCCAATTTCTACAATCGAATGCTAAACAACAATGTGCTATACAATTGCATTTTCCACCTGAGTCGCGACAATCCTTTCCTTCGTCAAAACGCTCAACTGTGCAGTTCAATCGACAATTTCCTTTTTGTATTGGCTAAAATTTTATAAATATTTAGTTAATTTGTTCTTCATATTCATATCACGTTCAGATAAAAATCGTTTTTACAACTTTTATTAAATTTTGAATTTTCAAAATAAAGTTTGAAAAATGAAATCCTTATAAAAAGAAGAGATATTTTCGAGTTTGAGACCTTTCAGAACAAGAAGTGATTATTGCGTTAAAAAGTCTTAAAAAGTTCTCAAACACGAAATCTTTACATAAATAAAATATGGTATTTAAATAAGTAATACTAAAAATTACTAAAAAATTACCTTAAGATCAGTTATTGCATTTTCAGATGGTAAGGATTGAGAAGCTGGAAGAAGGCAGTGAAGAAGTCCGGCAAAAAGTGTTAGAGTTTTCTTCAACATTGTGGCACTGCTACAAATGATAAAAACCATCACAAACTTGATCAAAAGTTTACTTTTATGTAACTTTCATGAACTCAATTTTGAATAGCCTTAGGCTAATAAATGAAAAATACAATGTATAACACTATATAATGAATTAAATCAGGTAAAGGTTACTGAATTTGTGTATTATTTCTCATTTATACAGTTTAATAATTTATTATCAATTTATCTATTAATCCAAATGAGAGAAAAATCAGAACAAGTCAATGAGGCCTCTGGTCATATATTCTAAAATATCTTTAAGCTCTAAACTAATGCCACAAACTTTTAAATAAAACATAACCAAAATATGAGCTATTAATAAAACTTTTAATAAGTTTTTAAAACTATCAAAACAAAAATCCCTAAATACGAATTATTAATTGAAATTTTTTCATGATAGTAATTAAACCTTTTGCTAATTCTCACATTAGAAGTGAGCTCAACCTCTCATCTATTATATAGTTTAGTGCCTCTTCAGTTAAAAGTGGAACTGACTCAACAGGAATTGTAAATGGGAAGCCCCAGCCGGGACTTTACAGAACTATTAAATCAGTTTTAGTATTTTGATTAGCAAGTTTTCAACTCCTACTCCAGGAAAGTTGTACTTATTTCACATATGTTGACTAACTCTTGTTTATTACTACATTACTATGTATGAATTTAGTAATAGTAAGTGATTTGTGAGTCTATAGACAACAATTTTCAAATTATAAGATATTTATGGGTCAAATTAATTGCTTAATCAACAGATAGTAGATTTTTAAATCGCTTAAATCTAAATATAGGGTCTTTTAATAAAAAAGTTGTCTTTTATAAGAAAAAATCTTATCAATCAATTTTAGAAATTCCTCAAACTTTTAACACAACAAAAGAAAACTTTTCGAATTTTATAAACAAAATTTCTCAAAAGTTTACCTAAAAATTAATTGGTTATAATTATTGGTATAAAACTACTTAACAGGTGTAAGACAGGAAGTTCTAAAGCACATCATCAAAATTTTTGGTCAATGACTCAATGCACGCAAATATTATTCAATTTAGAAGTGGATCTACAAGTTTTTCATAATTTGCATTCAGTTTAAGGACTAGTTGTTGTGACTATTTTTTAGTTGTCAATTTAGTTACCTTCGGAATACCCCAAACCCTTCTTGACTCTTGTCTTAAACAATTATTATTATTACATAATATTGTTATTAGTTAGTCTTATAGCTATGCTTATATTTGTTTTGTAAAGTTTAATAAACAGGTTTTTTATTACTATTAAATCTATTTAACTAAATATGGTTTATTAATTGAGTAAAATATTATAATTTTTACTGAACTTGTAATTGAATGTTATTGAATGGTATATTATATGCCTAAAAGTAATTAAATATATTTTAGTTTGAGAGGAAGTCAAACCAATTAAGATTATTCAAAGTTTGACTGACTATCGAAAAGTTTGAATACTATGTTTTAACTTATTTTGCTTAAATAACATAAACTCCTATTTATTGATTTATGTTATGATTAGCTTTAAATTGTTATTTACTCATTAAATAATTGATCGATTGAGATCATGGCAAATTTAAAGTCAATACTTATTTTTTATTATTTATACGTTAACCGCATAACAATTTCTCAATCATTTATCATTACATAATCGTAAAGCTTTAACCTTAGTTTTCATTCATTCATCTAAACAATGTTTTTGCGACTTGTTTAGCAAAATGTTTTTCAGATTAAAAACTATATTAAGTCTAAGGCTTATTTTCCACTTCAAAATTATGCGAATTCTATATGACAAATAAAAAGTTTTGAGTGCAAAAATATATTTTTTTCTGCAACTTAATTTCAAATGCAGGTCACACGAGCTTTGATACAATACACTCGCCATCATTTAATTTCAGAAAAAACTTAATTTCTCAATATTTGCCAGGTAAACAGGTAAATTCTTATTTTATAAGTTAAACTGATTTGATTTTGTGAAAACTTCAGTGTTTTGTTATGCCGTTCTGGCTCGAGCCCCAAAACCTAAACGCATAACTAGAGGCTAAAATTAATTGATTTATCCAGAATTTTTGAAACAAACAATTTCATTAAAATTCCTAATATGTCATTAAACTTTGTTTGTTTAAGTAATAACAATTAAAACACAGTATTTAAAGATTTTGCAATATTTTAAAAATAGCTTCTTACTCTTTTAACACTTTTTCACTTTATGCTCAGGGGTGTTTTGAGGTCCTCTAAACGCATAACTAGAGGCGAGAATTTTGAAACAAAAATTCATTAAATTCCTAATAGTATTAAACTTTGTTTGTTACCACATATTTAAAGATTTGCATATTTTAAAAGACAAGCTTATTTTAGACATATCTTATATAAACAAAATAGATCTGAATTGTTATTCTCTAAAATATTCACTGCATTTCATAGCAAATTTAACAACGGTAACCTTGAAAGCTTTATGTAAAGAATTACATAAAATATAAAGCATTTTTAAGATAAATATTTGACAAATTATTTTAAAAGAATGAAAAACTGATTTAAAGTCATGGAATTCACATCTGCATAACAATTATTTTTACTTTTCAGACTACTTGTACTGGAGTTTGAATTTTTTACAGACTTCAATTAGCTTGTTTAAGTCATTAGTAAATGAGTTTATCTTTAGACTGATAAGTGATAGAATTCTTAAAAATGTTTAGAAAATTCGGGATGTACAACATTGTATGCAATTTTCTGAGGATACAACACAATATTTTGGGTTATATCTCAACACAAGTAAAATTCTAAGATACACAGCGTTATCATCGGATAAAGTAATTAATCAATCACTCATGGAGTTGATCAGCTTTCCAATAAACTATATTTTGATAGAGTTCTATGATTGAGATATCGACATTGATTTACTGAAGTCGTACTCTAAATATTTGAACCTTAATCTAGTTTTCAAAGAGCCAGAATCTGCATATAGTGAAGAGCGTGTAGAAAAGACTGGCAATACCTGAGTTAATGATTCGATGGCTTCACTTTCTGGAAACGTAATGTATATTGAGATTGGATATTAACTCCTCGTCACAATTGTGGGGTAAAATGTTCTCAGTCTCCACTCTAAAAATCGCGCAAAAATCAAGCGACTGTCATATACTTGTGGGAATTGAGCTATTCCTCTGACATATTTCTCACTTTTAGCCATAAAAAATTCGGTTCGTTTAAACTTATGATTTTAATTTAAATAAACTTTCTCTGATGCCAGGATAGAAATTTGCCCTAACATTGCAGTGCTCTATGCTTCCTCTTATAAGGCTATGCTTCTATGCAGCTATCGTCATGTGAAACACATCAAAGACTTTCACACTAATGAAATAATAAGTACATGATATGTATAGCAATACGATTAGCAGTAATATGCAATAGTTTAATAACTAGGAATCAACTGTGGGCTAAAATAAAAAGCGCGAAACATAGAGTAAAATTTAATCCCACGATTAATTTTACGTTTTCAGAAGTTAAGTTGTACTGAAGGATTAAGAAGTGTATTCAATGATTCGCAAAGTAAGACCTTTTCATTCTATGCATGCCTATTAATGGAATCAACTCTAGCATATGGGGCTTGAGTTAAAGCTGTTTACATCTACTTTTCGGGTTCCAATCTTAATATAAATGTTTAAACCATCTTTTTAAAAGCAAGCATCAAATTTTGAATTAGCACAAAGTTAATTACGATTACCTTTCCGATTACACCCATCTCGAACCTCGACTGAAGGACTATATTAAAGCGACTTTAACACTACAACAAATATGAGTTGGCCATCGGAATGAGATAATTTCTTAAAGTCAAAACATTTATAAGTTATTACGATCAGCTTGACCTTACTGTCAGTTTTAGAAGCAATTATTTCTCTAAAATCTAATTAAATTGTTTTGTTCACTTAGATCTGACCTTTTATTTGCACTACCTTAGTCATGGCTAGCATTTATGGTGTAATTGATCTGTATTTGAGAAGAATGCCAACTTTTTTGTATCAATTCAGCAATCGTTACTCATATCTATGGCGGAAATATATTTAATAGTTCAATTATGCACTATTATATTACCAAATCCAAAGTAGTCTTTACTTAATGCATGGCTTTAATTAGCACACTGTATGGAATATATAGTGTGTAACTGAGACAGTTAGAAGATAATTAGCACATATTCAACGCTTATGAGCTATATAAGAAATACAAATATTATAATTTAGTTGTATATAGCTTTCTATCAAAAAAGTTTGTTACACACAAAAGTATATATCCTAAAAAGTACTTTACTTCTGGACTTAATGTTAAAAAGCTAGTAAATAAGCTATAAGATCTCGCTATAGGACACTCTATAGGATCACAAAGTTTCGGATCCTTGTTTGTAATCATATAGCTCTGGTATTGATTTGTAAGTCATTCAAGTGTATCACTTTGTAATCTTATACAACAACCGACTTATGGTTTTGAGTTATTCAAACAATTAGTCGATTATAAGGAAAACATTTATGATTTATGTAGTAAAAGATTCTCTAACTCATCACAGACTCATTGAACATGATAATAGTCCAGATGATGATTTTGATTTAGTCCAGATGATGATTTTGATTTAGTCCAGATATATTTTAAGAGGGTATTAGATAGGGTTGAAACTAAATCATGGGTCGAAATGAACTCTTATAAAACTATCAATCAATATGGTGATGTTAAATATACTATTTACAATACCTTTTATAAGATTGTAGGCTTTTCAGGATCTAATTATCAAAATAGGTTGAACAATACTCTAGTACAATTAGATAAACTAAAAGATGTTAAGTTTATTAGAAAGATAATCAATATTCTGATGAAATTATCAAAATGTGAATCTAAATTTTCAATTAGCTTCTAATTTACTGTTGAGAAAAGTTTTCTTAAGTCTCATGATAGATATGTTATGCAGAGATGAATTCTATGACTTTAAATCAGTTTTCATTCTTTTAAAATAATTTGTCAAACATTTTTCTTTAAAAAATGTTTATATTTTATGTAATGCTTTACATAATGCTTTCAAGTCTATCGTTGTGTTAACGTTTGCTATGAAATGCAGTGAATATTTCAAGAAATAACAATTCAGATCTATTTTGTTTATAATAAGATATGTTAAAAACTTGTGAAGAGAGTTAGTCTTTGGGTTGTAGCCTCGAAGAGAGAATCTCATAAGTCTCTGAGAAAAAGTGTTAATAAGGAGTAACAATTTTTAAAAATTCATATGTGTATAATATAATATTTTTACTTATCCAACAAATAATGAAATCACATTTAAATGTTATACTATGTTCCTTTTTGTATTTTCATTAAATATTATTTTAAATACTTATAATTTTGTAAGAATATAAAAGATTTCAACCAAACAAAGTTAATGCTATTAAGAATTTAATAAATCTTTATTTCAGATTTCTGGATAAATAATTAATTTTAGTCCCTTTTATGCGTTTAGGTTCCGGGGCTCGAGCCGAAACGGCATAACAGATATTTGCCGAGATTTGAAAACTAGGTAACACTTTATGTTGTGTTAGCATTTATTAATAATAATATGGTTCTGATTTCGCTACAGTATTACCTCTTTAGTATTTACTTGAATGGTCTGCAAAATTTGCTAAATAATAACGAGGTTAAACATAATTGAGACGTCTATAAATATCTCAAAATTCATTTTTTTATTGAGATTTAAGTCTGCTTAAAAGTACAACGATTGTTTGACAAAAATCAGTTAATAGCAACTTGTAAAAATTATAAACTCGTCTAAAAGTAATGAGGGTTGACTTTTGTTTGAGGTCATTGTTTTTAGTCACATATATTTCGTCTTCTAATGTGTTCAATGCCTCGAAAGTATTGTCAGAAACTGATTTACGAGAGAAAATATTCATTCATCTGTTGTATAATGTCTAGCACTTTAAAACTTGTTGGTAACTTATCTTCAAATTCAATCTGTCCTAATTTTTAGAATTGATTGTTCCTTTTTATTCAAAAATAATGCAAGTAGATAATAACGATGTGTGCTTTTATACTGTAGTGACTTAGTAGTTGAGCAAATAATAGCTCATGTAAATTATACTAGAGACTTTTTGACATTATTTCAATGGGACTTCTGGATAGACTAAGAGTATTACTAAATTATAATCAGAGTAAGTACTACCAAAGTAAATACAAAGGAGAAAATAATGTATTGATTTGTGAATTATTTAAAAGTATATTACTTTGTTATCGTCGGATAAAATTTTAGTTATAGTTAAACGTCTTTAAATATATGTTATCAAAACAAATAACCTGACTAGTAACTTATTGTAATGCCTATAATAAATTTTTAGCTTTTTTCTTTAATTACAATGAAATTCTAGTCAGGAAGACTCGTAATTATTGAATAGTCACTCTATATATTTCCTATAGCCTTCTCCTCGGTTGTGGATGCCAACTCCCCAGCTTCGCGCTGGATTCTCCAGCTTTTAGACAATGTTCCGGCATTCAGCGCAGGTGTAAAGGTAAAAATCAAAATTTGATCCTTTGGTCTCCCCTTTGATCTTAAACTTATTGAAAATAATTCTTAAAAGTTATGCTATAGTTCCCTCTTTGAAATCTTTTCTCCAGCTTTCACTCGATGAAGTGTTGCATCCCTGTCCTCAGTAGACACCGTTAGAAAAATCTTAAAAAGCAAAATTTTTTATCTAATCCAACTTCAAAATTGTTTAAGTTTCATACAACTTGTGAAGCTTCATTCGATGAATACCTTCTCAAGTTATGATTTTTCTAATTAATTCGTTTCAGGGAAAATCTCAGCTTCGAAATTGAATAACTCGAAAAGTATTAATCTATATCTGGTCTGATGTAAAATCATCTCTTGATGAGATATTTAACAAGAAAATTAAATACAATTTTTAGGCTATTTTCTAGAGATTTTCCAAAATCTCACTTGAGATGAACTCGATTTATTTATTTATTTGGCATTGTCTCAACTCCAAAAACTTTATTATTTAAAAGCTCCATGACCAGTGAAATTGAAGCCAAACTCAATCCAATAATAAACAGATGTGTGGAACAATTAAGATCATCAAAAGATAAATTTCTGACTTGAATTTCTCTTTTAAACTCATAGTCATGATATCTAACAATAAGTGGTAAAAATTGCTCTAAATTTCCCCAAAATCTATACATTCGTGACTATCAAAACATTACTTCTGTAGAAAAAATAAAAATTAATTTCAATGCAAGTCATGAAATTAAGGCTTAAAAGCATTTATATCTCACATGTTTATAATTTGATCAGAATATTCATAATCTTTTCGTATAAGTCTTATAACATTCATTCGATCATATTTTAGTTCATCAATAGAGAAATCGCATTCAGATTTGAAGGGAAGAATACGTCTGCATTTCAATGAATTGTAGATCAGAGCAACTCTTTCAGAACACAGTTCTATCAATTTATCAAAGCCTTGCGTCTCCGAAAATGTCTCTAATTTAACTTTTTTCAATAATATTTTCCAATGAATAGAATGTTCACTATCGCTTTTTGAATGCTCCAGAAGTAAGTTGGAAGTCAAAGTGTCTTTCAGATATATAGATATCGAAATTAGCCTCACTTTCAGCCAATTCACTGATACTTTTGTACCTAATCTTCGGCTCATGAACAGTATTTGATAACGTCACACTTTTGTAAGACTCGCTTAACATGGATGAAGAAAATATCCAAAATATGAACGGTATTTTACCAAAATAAATGATAAACGATTGTGACACGCCTTAAATTTTTATCCAAACTTTTCAGTCAAGAAATTAATTTTTTAAAATAATGTTTACCTTATTTTGATAGTATAATCTCATAGATGTAGAACATAGATTTCATTAAAATAAGCTTGAAGTTACTTTTATTTGTATTCTTAACATAATATGCATTAGGAGCTCCAACTATAATAACAATTATTAGTGATACCAAAAATATGATCCAGACCTATTTGAAAAAATTATAAATGAATCTTAACTTTAATTGGATAATAGTTTAAAACCGGAAGTTCCAACTGATTGAAAAATTTGTGAAACCCATAAGAATTTGAAAGTTTTTTCATAGCAAACGCAAGCTGATAAACCTCCTCGAGAACATGAGTTGTCTTTATATCATAATATTAAACATCGGGATTGTTGAAAGCGTCGTCTGATAGATAATCAGCTTTCTACTAAAATAGAAATGATTTAAAAGTTGATCAAGTATTAACAAATCGATAAAAATTACATTTTCTTTCAATAAAGTCATCGATCCATTGAACCATTTGCCGTTGGCTTTAGTTTCATAATTTTCGGTGTCCTCTTTATTAGGCTTAATAAAAATTAAGCACAAATTTAAACTTTACGAGAATGAACGCAATAGATCAGTATCAAAGCCACAATCATAGTATGCATTCTAAAAGTTTTCAAAAGGTTTTAAAGATTCTCTATATTTATAAGAATTGTAGACCAATACATAACTCAAATTAGTGAATCTCAAAACTACACTTCTATTATAATCACATCCAAAAAAATTCTGGTGAAGCTCCAAAATTCAAACATTTGATTGTTTCCCAAACAAAAGAGATATACTTGACTGTATTGCCCATGATATTGCTATGATAGTTCACTTTTCAGCTAATAAAAAGTTGAAACATGAAATAGTATGAAGTATATTTTCATCTGATGTTTTAAGAATTCCTTATGTTTTATTTTGTTAGGATTGCTTACATTTTACGCACTCAAATCGATATAAAGTAACACTCGTTTATGTATGTCATTGAGGGTGATTATTAAAACTTGATACAATTATTAGTAATTATTTCCGGAGACTAGACTGAAATTATATACTATAGTTATTTTTGCAGTAATACGTCGTTATAGTGGATGTCTGGTACTGATAATTAACATTTACTATTACGAGGTTTCACTAAAAGGAGGTTATTTACTTTTAATTTATGTGCATCGGGAACAAAATAATGCTTTCACCAAAATGAGGAATGACTGTGAGAATGTCCATTATATCGAAGTGTCACTGTATACTCTATTAAACTCAAATTTGTGTGAATATTTTATGCAGGCAATTTCGAAAATCTATCGATTTTGAGCAATCTTTTAATTATATATGAAATTAAGAAATATTTGACTCAATGAGTTTGAAGGAATAACATATTGGTTATCACTTTAGACTATTGAAAGGATAAAAGTGTATTTATTGAAAAAATATAATTTCAAAGAAACTAGTTCTCTAAATCGACAAAACTCTTCAAATGATTGAAGCGATGTAATAATAAGTCATTTTTTCTCTAAATTAGAAAAGTTATTTTGAAAGTAATAAATGATATTCAATAATGAGTGTATTTGAATAAGTAGTCCAAAGTTAACTCATCAATAAAAATCTACTTAATATGTAACATTAATTGATGGCAGATTTACATCGAAATAGACGTCCGAACAATAGATGCATAAAATGAATGAAAGACGCACAAGTTCATTATCAGCGTTTGAATGAATAACTTCTTTGAGCACAAAGAATCAGGTTATCATTAATGGTCTGCTATAATTTGAAATTTTTATAAGACTTGTAATAACTAAATCGTGATCAATTTTATCAAAGCTATATTTTACTTAAAAATTAACTTAATTCATACCCGTATTAAAGTTGACTAAACTCTATGATTAACTTTAATCTCAAATATTAATACCATTTTATGAATTGATTGGACATATAAATGTTTACTCGAGAAAAAACTCAACAACAAAATGATAGACTATTCGTTACATTTTTGAGTACATTACAGTAATGATTTTTATTTTGATAATAGTTATCAAATTATGAACATAAAGTATAAATGTGTTAAACCCAACCAATTAAGATAAAACTCCTTAATTTGAATACATAAACTAAAAGTAAGCATTTTTGCTTTTATTCCTCTTTCTACCATTAAACTAAAGAGAACTGTTTTAATCACTCAATGTTAAGCCACAGTATTGTTCTTAACTGAAACTTTCATCATATCAATCAATAATAGACCATTGCTTCAAATGGTATCTGAATACTGATTGTCCAAGTGTATCGCGACCCCGATTCCAGATAAGTTCACTTTCTGATAATACCATCAAATGATCACTTTCAGAAGAAATTGTTTTGACATTTTTGTTATTAAATCTATGGATCAAAACAAGTGTCAATTGATTCTCATAACCATTAACAGCGATCTGTTTGAAATCACTGGAACCAAATCTATAAACTTTTACCCATTTTTTAGACAAGAATTTAGCACAAATCACAATTGATGGCAATTTTAAACTCTTTCTTCAATAAATTGCTAACTTTCGGAACATAATCATCAGTTTTGATACCATTTCCTAATTCTACTGAACTATACAACTCTAAGATTAAATCTCGTTTTTCGATCTAATACCAAACTTTTTCGTTTCTAGGATGACTACCTGTCCAGTTTTTGACTGTACAATCTTGATATCTGTTGAAGTTTTGAAATTCAGTTTTTTCGAAAAAAATCGAACTGTATGTTGTTCATTCAGTTTTCAATTTAGACGATAATGACAATCTATAAATCATATTTAAACGAAAGCGAAAATAATAATGAATTGAATTATAAAATTATAAGATCGAGTTAAAAATTTCATTCAAACGATTACCCCCTCCTTATAATACTAATTGTTAATATTATGATGAAATTATTGGATCTCAAGAGCAATATATTAATGAACTAATAATGGAAATGTATCTGAATAATAATTGTTTACTAAGTCAAGTGGTGATTCACTTTGGCTGCGAGTAGTTAGTTCTCAGTATATTGAATTTGTCTACGTTCCTCAACTAAATTTCATACAGTATTTAGTCAATTTGGGTGGATTATTAGGTCTATAGAGTGGATCTCATTGAATGATTTGAAAAATATGATCATCGGTTCAATCAGTAGAATCAATTTTCGACAAACAATTATGAGAAAATTTGACAAATATTTCAGATTCCTAAATTGGGTCTGGGTCGAAGTGCCGACAATCAAAGTACCGACAAGTAAAAGTACCGACTGTCAAAGTACCGACATAGTCATAGCACCGACAATTCATAGTACCTATAGGCCATGATTCCAAAGGATTGAAATGACTTATACAGAATCAAACTGAACTCTACAGAACTGGACTAAAATCAAATGTATCTAGCTGAAACTTACTGAATCGAGCTAAACTCTGTATAATTGAGCTAAAATCTAATATATGTAGCTGAAATACACAAAATATAACTAGATACTAAAAAATTAAGAGTGATCTAATGAATTTAACTAAGACACAATAAATTGAACTATACTGGGTTGAACTGAATGTGAGTTGAAGTACCAAGTAAAAACTAACATATTCAGCTTAGTCATAATGAATTTCATTTAAATGTAATAAATATTGTAATAAATGAATTAAAAAAAAATACACAGAAAAAGATATTAGATTGATAAATTATGAGCGATTCCTTCTAAAATTTCCAAAACTGAGCGATTGCTTCGATCATTTATGATTAATCGAATGTTGGTACTGGTAGCACATCTTTAATTCAAAAACCTTAAATTCTATATAGTTCAGTCCAATTAAGTTCGATTCTGTATAGTTAACGTCAATTCCATATAATTCAGGTCAATTCTTTGTGTTTTTACTAAATACATTGGAATTCAGTTCAATTCTGTAGATTTCAGTTTATTTCTATATAGTTCACTTCGATTCTGTATATCTGAGATATCTACGCTAGAGTTTAGTTCAATTATGCTTGTTTCAGCCAGATACATTAGAGTTCGATTCTGTGAGTTTCAGCTAGATATATCAGAGTTCAGTTCGGTCTGTATAAGTCAGTTCAATCTTTTAGAATTATGACCAGTCGATACTATGAATTGTCAGTACTTTGATTGTAGGTACTTCGACCAGGTCCTTCTAAAATAAATTGTGAAAAATCGAGGAATTTGAAATTGAAGGTAATTTTTGATTGATTTATCTCATGTTCATCAATACTAAAATCAATTTAATTTATAATTTAGAGAACCTTTTCCATAATTTATACCATTTTGCTTTTAACTCAGTTAATGATAGCGACTTTCAATTTTCTGAGTTTTGAACCAGTTTTTAAAATGGAAATAATGAATCCACATTTTAATCAAATACAAGTACTGTCTATTTTAATCATTTTTAAATTGATGAACAAAATTAGAACACTACAAAATGAAGAGATTTAATAATCTTAATGGGAGTATTTTCCAAAGACTTTATCGTGAATTAAAGTACGTGAAAATTTTAAATTGTGAATACAAATATGAAATAAATTATGAAGGTTGTCGTACTATTTCAAACCCAGTTGTAACGATATATACAAAATATTATTCAGAAGAATTATTTGATTTGATTCGATTAAAATATAAAGGCGTTAATGAATGTATTATTGAAAAACCTAGACATTTTTCAAATACACTTATAACACTAAATTATTTTGATTTCAATCAGATCGGTATTTAATTAGAAGATCACAAAAAGCTGAGATTTATTAATTTAATGAAAATGAACTTTTTATGCCTTTCATTCAACCACATTCATCACATACGGGTACTAATAAAAAATGATATTGAAGATAATAATAACTTCTTTATTACAAATAGTGAATATTCTGTTGCTAAAAAGTCATTCAAGTTCTTGGAATATCCTTATAAATCGAAATGTAATTATTATAATAATGATCGCACTCCATTCAATTCACTATCGAATCAGCACTGTATTCGACAGTGTATTAGATATTATTGTGAATTAAGAATGAGTTGTTCGTGTTTTCTATTAGCAAATACTGTTAGACAATTGAATTATGGATTTCAAAATCTTGATATTTGTTTAAATGGGACACAAATTAAACTATTTAACGAACGCTATACAAAATTTTGCACTAAATTGTGTCCAATTGATTGTATTAATGATGAATATCATTATATTCATAGTAAACTATTCATAATAAACAAAGAGATGTCTGTCATGACATTCAATGATTATTTTTGTTACATCGGAGGCCTGTTTGGAATGTAGTTTGGGATCAGTGTTAATCAACTATATGATCATATTTTGAGAAATTGTTCAATTTTTCTTTCAATTATGACCTATTATCGATTTCTGTTAAATAAATGTATTAAAACTATCTATATTTTAAGATCATTTATGAGAATCTTCTATCATTCATAATTAAAACTACTGTCTACTTGTTTCTTTAAATGTAAGAATTGACAAAATTGTTATATTAATCTTTAATGAATAATAAATTTGGAAAATAACATAAAAGAAAGTTCGTATGGAGCTCGGCAAAAACATTTTGTTGAATGGAAACCTCTCATTTTGCTTTAGAATATTCTAAGAAATTATTGACATTCAATGATAATCAAAAGGTATCTGTTATAGCGAGCATAATAATGAATTCTGAAGTAAATAATTTTTTAATTTAATGCTAAACAGAATACTTGTATTTATTGATCACTTGTTTGAATTATAGTTTAGAATAATAATAAATTATTCAATGAAGTAATTGACTAATTCTAATCGATGTAAATTTTGAAATCTCAACTCACTTATCACTTATTAATAAAGGTTAAAACTCTTGTCACAAGCGATTATCACTTTGAGTCAATAATTTGTTAGTCCAAAAATAAAATTTGTCAATACATATCACCTAAGTGCTCTAACTCGAAAATTTTCACAAAATGAGTTAATTCCACTTTTAAAGTAAGATTTCAAACCTCTATAAACTGCTAGAATAGAATCCGAAAATTTTGAAATAGATTTCCAGAAGTAGTTGTGCAATTAGGCGCTATCTTTTGATCGCCAAAATTTTCAGTGCTATACTGCGCTAACTCTATAAGCCTCTACTTAGTTTTTCTTTTCATAAGTTTAACTCTATTCCTCAACAATAGAAGAACCAAATATATCTATATCAAATATTATATAACCAATTGCACAGATGTAATTGTTTGTTGGAATTTTGATTCTAAACTTTAAACTCAAATTTATCAACAACAAACTTTTCCTTGTTAGTGCATTGTAGCACTGAGCTGACGATACACTACTTTTTGGCAATAGAGCATTTATTAACGATTATTTCGATTCTTATAACTTGGTAAAGTAACTAAAATTTATTCTTTAAAATTTGATAAATTTGACAATGAAATTTCATTAGAAATATATAAAGATATAATTTGCGTTTTGTGTTAAACTTGAAAATATGGTTTTATATGAAGTTGACTGTATTAGATTTTGAAATTCACTGATCCTAAATTCACTTTATTTTAGGCATTTATAATGAATAATAATTAAGATAAAAGAGTTACTAACCACAAAAGATCAGGCTTTTGGACAACTTCAAAAGTTCAATCTGTCGCCTTATCCCTTATAAGGTCAGTACTTAAACCCTTTTTACAACTTATGTGAAATACCAATAAATAAGTAATTATATGCTAGGTATAGAAAAAGAAAATAAAAATTTTAAAGATTAATGAATCTCTACCTTTATATCTATAGTTTTATTTTTTAAAATAATTCTTATGGATCTAAAAGTTAGTTTACTCTAGAACGCTTTTAACACAAGAACAGGTCGAGATTTACGTCTTATTTTTTATTCCGAAATACGTATCTCTATCTGAAAAAGATTTAATTAGTGTAACCCTGAGTGAAACCCTATTTTTTAGTCTTTTACATGTAGAAATTAAAAAGGAATGGTGTGATAGAAGTTAGAACAAGATAGTGTTTATAACATAAGTTTATACAGTGCGATCAAAGATAGAGTTTGCACCTAAAACTCAGTGATAACTTTCACTAAGTCCAGTTGCGAACCCTATCTTTGATTGCACTGTAGAAAGTAAACACTCAGTACTGTATATAATTTTGATTGTGTATCAGAGTTTTACTTCACATTACAGAAAATATACTTAAAACAAGTTTTCGCTGATTTTTAACCAGATTTATAGTACGAAACTTTTAAACTTTTAGAACTGGTGTAAACACAAACAAACGGTGTTTACAGCATCTATTTTCTAAGAAGTGTTTTTTAAAACTAAGCTAAAAGTTTGTAAACTTTTACCCAAATTTGGAAAAAGTAGGTATTGAGAAGTCAGCTAAAAATAATCTGATGCACGATCAAAATTTTATACGTCGATGGCACTTCACTATCATCGGTGGCACATCGGAAAATCGTCATAATGTTTTTCATAATGAATAAATGAATGAATGATTTTATTATAATTGCAATTAACAATTAGGATATACAGTATTAACTCAAAAAGACATTATTTTAAGTTAGAAAAACTCAATCAACTTAATAAATAAAATCTATCAACATAACTTTGTATGTCTGCAAAATAAATATTGTATTCATTTTTACTGAAATACTGACCTAAATACTATTAATCAGTATATTAAAAACTACTTAGGAATAAATTGTGCTCTTTTGAAGATCTTTAAGTAAAATATATTAATTAAAACTCCAGCCGATAGTACAATAGCCTTGTCTTCTGCAGAAATATTTTGAGGAACGCTAATCCTTATATAATGGTCTTCATTGAGAGCTTTATTAAGTGATACATTTTCAAAACGCTTTAATATTGTTCCGATCGATCCAACCGGAGTCAAGACTTCAAACTCATGGCGAATCTTAGTCTCAGTCAATCTCTTAATTATAAACTTCTTAGTCATAGTCCTAGGATCCTTTATCACAAACTCAACAGTTCCCCAAAAGTGTCTTATTTGTTGTATTTTCGCGATCAGTTTTCCAGGCGGGCATTCGATATCAATCTTATGCAAACCATACCAAAAACATGTCCAACACTTCTTAATACTAATTACATGTCGAAAATACTGGTCAACAACTCTTAGAGTCCATGACTTATATTTTCCAAGTTTTCTATCGTTAAGACTTCCGACATAATAGACTTGTTGATAGTCAGCGTTTCGTATTGTAAAGCAATTACGGGAAGCTTTTCGATCGTTGTATAAATTATCAATTATTCTGATATTATCATAAATATAGAACTTTCTTAGCCTATCGATAAACTCAAGTCCATCAGCTATTCTTTGTTTTGGATCTTCTTGCCTCTTATCCTTTGGTTTTGTCATCCACGCAGGTATTCCTCTAGTTATCAGATCGACTACAACGTCAAATGAGCTCTTCTTGTCTGGTGTTAAAGACACACTCGTGAGCGAAGACTCTTCCAATGATACACAAGTTTCAGTGTCAGATTTCTTTTTTGGTAGCACTTTACCATCGCTTGCTTTTGAAGCCAACTGTCTGTTCATTAGTATGTCAACGCTCTTTGGCGGCTCGTATTTTCTCTTTGGCTTATATGATTTTGATGTTGTCTTTGAGTCAATTGATAAGATTTTCGATTCATTATTCGATTTCGGGCTTTTAGGTAACGGATCGAAACATATTTCTGGCGAGTCGTCATCGTTTAGATCAACTTGATTCGCTAGTTCTTGGTTTTCAGTGTTCATTACATTTTCTGTTATAGATTTTGAATTTTGAGTAATCTTCATGAGAGTATTTTCCTCTTCGGTCTTATTTGTCTTAACGGATAATTGATCTGTTTTTGATGGATCTTCAGCATCTTTAGGACCTGTTTTAGTCAATGATTTATCTGTTAACATCGGTTTTGAAGAATTACACAACATTTTTATTGATTATATAAGTCATTCAGACTTGAACTTAAATTTGAAAAATGAATTTTCTCTTTTTAAATTTTTCATTGTTTGGCGAGTGATAATTCGTGAAAGATCTAGTTTGTTATAATTGGAGGACGTGCTAATAATGACAATTCATATGCAAATGTATTTAAAATAAACTTTTTATAGGAACCAACGGCTCAAAAAAATTTCAAAACCTTAATTAAACGTCCCGATAATAAAAAAACCTATCTCGAATTGACCCTTTTTCAGATTCTGTTTTAAACACCCAGTTCAGCTCATACTTTATTCATATAGTAAAACTCAATATATGTTTAATTACAAGTTATAATTAATAAATTTCATATTTAAGCTTTAATGAGATAAGTTTTTACAAACATTTTTGAAACGCAACTTTAAATGCGTTTTACTTATTTCATTGCTTTAAGGGATAGGTTTTTTATTATCGGGAGTTTCAATTATTGTCGCTTTTATTTACAGATATCAATAATCAATGACTGATAATCATAATCATCATCTATATCATTATCTAAAGGGTGTTTCTTATGTCTCCCGACAGGCAAAATAGTTTTGCATTATTGACAGCGAATGTTTTAAATAAAATAAAATGAAAATTAGAGGCAAGCACATCTGGTTTGTAATACGTTGGGCTCTGACTTGCATCTTAAGTAAAACACATGCTCTATAGGAAACATCGCTCAAAAAACTGATGAAACAGTTAAACAACTAGCTACTAACCGCCAAATAGTTTCAACAATATATATTTGCATCGATGATCGCGTGTACAACCAGTAGCTTAATACTTTCAGCCTTAATAACTGAACTATTGCTAGCCTATTATAGCATTATCTTTACCGAAACCTTTATTTTGACTTCAAATAAATTAATTGTATTTATATTTGATATAAATATCTTCAATTGAAAACCAAATCAACATAAATACGAAGTTGATCAATTAGGTTTCTACCACAAATTTTATCGCTTTATCCTCAGTAGGATTACCAGAGTCAGCAGTATATTCATAACGAGAGCTCAGACAGTCTTATTCGTGTCCAAAATTTCACAACAGAAAGAAAAGCAGTTACTGTAGGATTGACTTACATTACAACAAAAGGTTTTGAGGACAAATATAATAAACACTTGAGAAGAACTGAATATGAAATAGAAAAACAATATATGAAGTTGATTCTCAACAATCTATCGGCGAATAGCCTGAGTAAACATAAGATGAAAACGAGTATGATTTGGGACGCAGTTCTAAAGACAAAATCTTGAACAAAGAACCAAACTTTTAAGATTTGTCTTGTTCTAAGATGGTATGAGTGACTAAAAAGCTACCGTTTATTATATTCGCAATCAATATTTAGACTAGTTATTGAATTACAGCTTTTAAATGAATTATAAATACATTTTATCATAATCTCTGGTTTGAAAGTTTTAAAAACTATATTAACCATCTCTACAATAAATAAAATTGTCTTTCTAATTTCAAAAATTGTATTTATCAGATATCGAAATTTATTGAATCTAATTATGGTCGATTTAAAACAAAAATAGAAATGATATTCATACGAAAGCATTTACTCGACTCATGAATATTAGCGCCAACACAACTTCAATAGAAGGACATTAAAAACTTTTAATAAGCAATTCAAGGCATTATTTGTTGAGCAATAAGACCTAATAATTAGGACAACTAATGATTGGGAGTGTATTTTGTACATGAATTATTCATTTAAGTTTAATCATTATATTTTAGTATTAGAAAGTGTCAAATCGACATCATTTCATTCAAAGTACTGTTGCAAACTTAATAACCTGCGATAGCAACAAGAAAAGAGCTGTTGCTATGTTAATCTGCCTGTGATGCATATCAACTTGTTGCTAAATTTGATTTCTAATTGACTTTGCTTATAATATTGAGTATTCCATAAGTTTGTTAATATATTCGATATGATAACCCGATGAAAAGCATCTGACGATAAGTCATCACTCCTGGTTGCTACTCACAGTTATTAAGTTTCGAATGTATGCACTCGCGATAAAAAGCATTTTTAACTAGGATTGCATTGAAGTTAGACTATTAGAAACAAATATGAAAACAGGACGTTTCGACAAATATTGAGATTGAGCAAATATTTGTTACTCAACTTGACTTTCACTAATAGTACCTCTGATTTGTATATCTAAAATGTGAGATTAAGTGATGTTTGAAGCTGAAAGAAATGATTCTGATCTAAAAATCGAATCTAGACTTTGAACTATTTTTCTGAACTAGCCTCATAGTTATTCTGATTAATACTGATTGCCCTGGTTTCGAACAAAGCCATCATTGAAAATGACTTTGTGTTAGCTGATAAGAAAATTATATTTAAATAAATAAACACTAGTTTTATCTGATTATTATTATAATTATTTGGTATGAAGTTAAGTCTAATCCGAGTTCAGTCCAATAATTGACATAAATATTAACGAAAGGTTGAAGTGTTGAAAGAAGTTTTACAATATTTACCTAAACTTTATTACTACGTATTCGTTAAGTAATAAAAATGATAATAACTGTTATCAGAGTCAACTTTAAACCCGAGAACAAATAATAGTCTAGACAAGCTTTCATTAAAATATGTTCTTTTTCAAATTTATTAATGAAAAACTAATTAATCATTACTATCGCTGCGCTTCATATTTCAAAATAAATACACTTTTAGTGATATTTTTCAGATTTTGTGCTTAACTTAGCAATTAATTGGCTAATAATAATAAGGAAAAGGTTCAAATAAATTTATCAGAAGTAGATTGTAGGAGGTTATGCAAGGCATGCGGATGTGATGATTAATAAGAGGAGGTCTCAGTCATAATATGCTAGAAAAAGTTTATGAAAGTTAATAATACTACAACTCATATGCCTTAACGCGTAAATGGGTAAACGTAGTCACGTATTAGTTCAGTTATTGCGGCATAGCTTCAAGTGGTTTCCTATTAAATCATCGCCTGTTTTAATTACTTCAACTCTTTCAGTAGTTATTGATTTGCAGTTAAATAATGTCTAATATAAGTGAGAGTCAGTTACAGGAATATAAGGACACTTTTTCTATATTTGATACTAAAGGCGATGGAAAGATCAGTGTCTCGCAAATCGGTGACGTTATTAGAGCTCTGGGTCAGAATCCAACTGAAGCCGATATTAAGAAGTGTAGCGATCAGCTGAAACCTGACCAAAGGATCGGCTTCGATGTTTTTATGCCTATCTTACAAACTGTTAGCAGAAATAAGGCTAAATATTCTGTCGACGAATTTGTCGAAGGCTTACGTCACTTTGATAACGATGGAAGTGGTTATATAAGTTCTGCCGAATTAAGACACCTCTTGACTGCTTTAGGCGAGAAGTTAACTGAAGAAGAAGCTGAACAGATTTTAGTTGGTATGGAAGATGAAGAAGGCAGAGTCAATTATGAGTATTTTGTTAAGCAAATTATGAGCGGATGAACTTGCTCAATCGACTTGCTACTACTTTTCCTGTCGATTATTTTTCACCATTTACTAATTATTTTATTTAGTTTTATTTTATTTTACTATATCAGCAAAATTACCATATTTTTTGATTAGATTTTCTGATCTTTTCTTGAGGAAAATACTACTTTCCGTGATAGCCATGTCTCTGATTTGTCTGCATTTTATTGTTGTTAGAATTTTGCTGATTATATAGTATCTGTTTTTGTTTATTTTTAGATCAATAAAAATCTAATTTTTCTAAATGTTTCAAATGATTGCTAATTAAGTATTTGATTGACCTGGTAATTGTTTAAGTATTTAATTAATAAAATTGATATGAAATTTTTCATTTCAATCTGACTCACTATAAAGTAATTTAGTTGAGTAGAAAACTGATAAAGATTCAAAACCGGGTAAAACATTCAATATTTAAATTTGTTTTTTCATAGAGTCCTTCAAGTTATTCCTTAATTCCCAAATAGTCATGACTAGGAAATCATATCTTACGCGAATTTTTCAAATCAGTCCCTTTTGATTTGTGTCATAACGAGAAAATTAGTTGTCAAAAAAATTGCAGTTATCTAACAACATGACAGGAGCTAAAGGACTTGAACCAAGTCTCAAATATCAAAAAACTCTGATTACCCTAAAACATAGCAATCAATAAGTTTCTTATATGTGCAAAAGCATGAGTTAAACAAAATATATGTGAAGAGTGCATAGCTTTGAAACTATTACTGGTAAACTTGAAACCAATTTAGTTAGTGTAATATTTGAGCAAAAAGCAGTTACACCTCTCGTAAGTGTGCATTTAGATAACACATTTTGATAATGGTTTACATTAAGTACTATTAAATGCATCATAAATTTTTCTTATTTAGATTAATTAGAAAATACCTGAAATATCACATTTTACTATAGTAACTATTATATAACTTGAGCTAGCCTCTGTTTCTAACTTAAGACATTACATTTACTTTTCTCAAGCCTTAGACATTTGTGTTTTTAATCATTTTTTAAATCAAGTTGAATTTTTGCCATTAATAGCAAAACATATCTATTGTTAGAAGTGACAAATATTTATCAAAAGCTTGAATAATAATTTGCAACTTGTTAACTATAAACGCCATATACTTGCAAGTTTTGTATTTTGAATGTGTGGCAAATTATTAATGAAATGCAATCTATAAAATGTGTGGTTGTCGGAGACGGGTATGTATGCTATTAAAAGTTCATACAAATTTTTCAATTCATTTTCAAAAAATATAAATTAGTTCAATTTTAATAAAAAAAGATAATACTCAAACAGAGCTGTTGGTAAAACATGCCTATTAATAAGTTATACGACAAATGCATTTCCCGGGGAATACATTCCGACAGTTTTTGATAACTATTCCGCTAACGTTATGGTGGACGGAAAACCGATAAATCTCGGTCTATGGGATACAGCTGGTCAGGAAGACTACGACAGACTGAGGCCGTTATCATATCCACAAACTGACGTATTCTTAATATGCTATTCAGTGGTTAATCCATCTTCTTTCGAGAACGTAAGGACAAAATGGTACCCAGAAGTTAGACATCATTGTCCTGATAAGCCTGTAATACTTGTTGGCACTAAACTAGATCTAAGGGATGATTCTAAGACTTTGCAGAAGTTAAGAGATCGCAAATTGGCTCCAATTGCTTACGCTCAAGGAGTAGCCATGGCCAAAGAGATCGGAGCTGTTACTTACATCGAATGCTCTGCTCTCACTCTAAAAGGACTTAAGAATGTTTTCGATGAAGCTATTCGCGCTTCTCTTAGTCCACAAATTAAACTAAAGAAGAAGACATTCAAGTGTTTGTTACTATAATCATACCCAAATTGTTATTTATATTATTTGACTGAAAACTCAATTTGTGATCATTTTTATCCCTTTGTTTGTAAGCTATGAAAAGGGATTTTACTTAATATTTACATGAATTGAAGTCTTGATATTTATTTCTATTAGAAATAGCTTTGAAAATAACTCATTGAGTTGGTTACCATTTTGAAGAACTACTTGAGCGTTAGTTTCAAGATAAGAACTGAAGCCTGAAATCGACTGTTAATATACTTTTATTCATAGAAACTAATCACATAAATAAAACTTTATTGTGCTGTTAAACAATAAAATTGAAGCCCTACGATCGCACACGTCACATTTTCTCAAATTTTAGGCCATATCACGATCTCATTAATCATTATTATTCAGATCTATTGTCACAACCACTAGGCTAAATGTCATAATCAAAATCTAATATTTCATACTGATATATAATTATGTTTCCAATAAATATCACAATTGCTGTATATTTTTCAAACTTGTTTGATTAAGATCAACTTTGTTATTCAATAAGTTATTATATAATGATGAAGATTAAGCTGATTGTAGCTGAGCTGCTGTAAGCTGAAGAAGATTAGCATAACACTTTCAAAAACGCAGTACTTATTATTTGATCCCTTTTATCAGGATTATCAGCAATCAAAATTAATCAGTCATCCCTTCGAAATTCAATTATTCAGAACAAATTTTTACCAATCAAATTTAAAGTTACAGAAAAAGGACTAAAATTCTTTACAGCGTAAGCTCAAAATGTTGTCCATTTTTTCTAAACAAAACCTAAATCTTCCTATCGTATTATCTGTAGTTCTTTTAAGAGTTAATTTTTAAATATTGTCTCGAATATTCAATTTTAACTCCTTTAATTTTAGCAGGCCTTAAGTAATTGCTTGTTTCATCTTAAACATTAATTACAAAACTACGTGCCTTTTAAACTTGAAAATAATGATTAAAAGATAAGTGCTTATTTGGTTTACCTTAAACTTTATTCACAAGTTTCATTTCACCGAAGATTAAGACTTAGATAAAATCAGTTATTTGGGTTTGAGTTTCCAAATAAAAAGTTACACGATCTTATTTCTGATAATACTCTCGACAGCAACATAAGGGTCAATATCGCTCGCAAATGACATTTCCTGTAACGATTCATTTCCATTCCTAATATTTCCTGATAGCCTGTAATTCAAATTAATTACGCTCAAATTTATCATCGTTTCTAGCAATAATTCTTACTTTTCTGTCAAATTTTTATCTTTATTATTATTCAGATTGATGGATCCCAGTTCCGATTCACTCAAATCTAAAACAAAAAATTCATATAAAGATCAACTTCATTAAATTTAAAATTTAATTAATTTTATGTATAAATTACCAGTTCGTGTGATTTGATTATTATCTAGAAAAACTTTAAGATCTTGTCCCAAATCAATATCAGGCAGAGGTTTAGGTTTGAACGAAACGACACAATTAAACTCTTCCCCGATATAATGTAATATATATCGAGCCATCCATAGCTGGTCAGCAATGTTTAGACCATCAGACGCACTGATTTCGAAGCTCCAAACAGAGGGCGAATGACCGGCTTGTGTACCAATTATGGAAATGCCCGCATAAACACATGCTCTTAAATATAATTTTTGTAATAAACAAAATTCAATCATAAAATAAAACTGACTTATAGAACGCTTCGTTTATATCACGTCCATATATTTTATTGGCATCAATTGAACAGGTGTATGAACTTTTAGGAGGTATATATTGATTAGATGGCCATCCTATAGGTCTTCTCGTACTCGAGTCTATGAGAATATATGGCTATTCGTAACAAACATTTGAATAAATAAATTTTGAATATTTTTTTGTTTTAATGAATAAAAATAAGATTTTTCAGATATTTTAGCATTAAAATTGAAAGAACAGAATAAAAAGTGTGATATCTAGATACAATAATTACCTGGCTCATAGTGAGTGATGGCTTGTTTGTTTCAATCAATTTATTGAGAGTTGATTCACACGAGTGTCTGTAAATTGAAGCTATCAAAACAATTGAATAAGATTTTGTCAAGTTTTGATTTAAAGTGAAGTTTCATTTAATTCTATCGTACCTTGTATTTCATATCTAATGGGAACACATAACACAAGCTTATGTTCATGAGCTCTAAACGGATCGTTACAAAGAAGTACTGGTTTTAGCCAACAATC
The DNA here is from genome assembly GCA_018873245.2 of Archegozetes longisetosus. Lineage (NCBI taxonomy): Eukaryota > Metazoa > Arthropoda > Arachnida > Sarcoptiformes > Trhypochthoniidae > Archegozetes > Archegozetes longisetosus. The sequence continues at coordinate 5,465,751 of JAEMBT020000001.1, forward strand.
AGAATCCGCCGTTAGTTTCATATGTCCTTAAAAAGTATAATTTAAATAAAATAATCAATACAATTATTTGGAACTTTCGAAGCTTCCGATAGTTTATATAGAATTTATTAAGTATTACCACATGTTTGTCCACAATAAGTCCAAAGTGGAACTTCTTCCAATGACTTTGGGACAACATTTGTTTGTCTGGTTTTTGTACGTAAATCATATCCTATTAATTAAAGTTAATTTTAATTTTATTTATTTGAATGAGACGCTTTCTCGCGATAAAAGCTAGTAATAAATGATGTATACTTAAAAACTTAATAATCGCTAATGGCAACCAGATAAGGTGTGTTTTCATTACATTCTTTCCATCAGATCATAACATAGAATATTTAATATAGTAATGAAAGCAAATTAAAAATCAAATTTTGCAGCAAATCGATCGCATCACGGAGTTTGACATAGCAAGAGACTTTTCTTGTTGCTATAGAAAATTATAAAGTTTATAAGTGTCTAATAGACCCTTACCATTTCCATCCAGCCAGATATATCTCAAACACACATTATTCCGATCTTGTGGCGATTGACGATATCTATTCGCTATTGCAGCATAACTAACAGAAGTCATAGCCATTTAGCAAATCTAGCAATACTTATACTTTCTTAGAGAAAAATAGACTATTCACAAACTTCAGTAAAGGTTTGTATTTAATAAACGCTTAAATACAAGTCATCCGTGGGCTTAAACAGCAAACTTTGAAATACATGCTATTGATTCAAGAGTTGCTATGAGTACTTGTGTTGAGTTCTCATTCTAATACACTAAAAGTACTGTGTTCGATAACTATTAGAAGGTTTGAGCTAAGTATCAATTTTCTAAATGCAAAGTCGAACATGATAGCAAATCAAACATGCAATAGATACGATGTGAAACTGCATAATTTAACGAAAATTTGTTGCCTTCAAATTCTCTTAAATTCAGCCCTTCGTATCTCATTGACGTGACTTAAATATGACAAGTTTGATTTTTTGTCTACGTGCCTTATAACGTTTATCTCAGCAAAAAATATTCTAAATTCCTATTCAGATTAGAAATAATATTTATGGAGGTATCTGTATGAAACAAAGTTGTCGTTTCTTAAATGGTACACGTATTTGTGGTATTATTCAAGCAATAGCTTGTTAAATAGCTCTTATTTGTTTTCATTCAAATGTCAATCATTTCAGTTTGGTATCAGTTTATTTAACTTGTGACTTATTTTGAACAATACTTTTATCAGAATGTTTATTAATAATTGTAGATAACTTTCTAAGATTTTATTTTCTTTTATCAATAAACAAAGTCTAAGGTTTTTGAACTCTCAAATGTTCGAGCAAAGTTAAGACTCTCCTACTGTTTGTTCAATTAAAAAACTTTCTAATATTCCTACTCCTCTGCAAATTTCACAGAACTTCTATAGTTAGACTAACTTAATATTAGTTTAGTTATTTCTCACATTTTTCTTTGAAAATAAATTCTAAAGAATGAGTACAGAAATGCAATTATTTTAGTATTAGTGAAACTCGAAGCACACTTTCAATATAATAGCACATCAATTAGGTATAATTGAAGCCTACGTCTACTCAACTTTAATTACTGCAAATCAAGATAATTTAAAGTGGAAAACAATGTCATTCTGTCAGCTTATTTAACACCTAAATTTGATTATAAAGAGTATAATTAATATTCCAATTATTATATCAGATAAAATTCATTCAAGTATAAGGAGATCTTCGAATAGTACTGAAAACTATTGTGACAAATCAATGATTGATTTGATCAGATTCCTAACTGTTACTATTGTTTGTATGCAGAAACTTATTTTTGATATTGGTTAAAACTAATTTCAATTTTCATGAGAACGGCTTTGAAAAATAACTGTTGTAATTCAAAGAACTGAAAAATAAACAGAAGTCATATAGTTTAAGTTTAAGTGTATTGACAGTGAAATAGTTTTAGATAATTTTGTAAACAATTTTGTACGCCTTTCACAGTCCTTGGAAATTAGCATAAACTCGATTACATTGTGTGAAACTTATTCATTTGGAGAGAGCACTCTTTCTGTGTGTTTAATAGTTGGGAATAAACAATAGGCTATTTTGTTACGGAGATTATCGATCATAAAAAGCGCTGCACATAATTGTCAGAGTGAGCTTTTCATGCAAAATTAGTTAGTGTGTTATTAAGAGAGGTGTGACTCTAATCGGCTAAAGTCTATCGAAGATCTTTTACCATCAGAGACATCGATTTATTGCTTTCTTGATTTGGTTTATAACTAAGTTCTATGTTTAACATTAACTGAATACTTAATTTTGTGCTTTTCGATCAATCTTATGTTTATCAACAATGCCAAGCAAACAAATTTCAAAGAAGAAACTCGTTGTTGTCGGTATGTTTTTCGCGTATCAATCAGTTTAATTCTGAATTTTGAAAGTTTTTTCTTGTATTATCTGTTTGAATGTAAGGTGACGGAGAAGTGGGTAAAACGTGTCTGTTAGTCGTATTCAGTAGAGATAAATTTCCCGAAGATTACATCCCTACTGTATTTGAAGCTTCTGTCACTGATTTCACTTACAATAATAAAGAGGTAATTCATTTTCTAAATCTTTTCATCTTCTTATAGTAGTTAAAACATAGATTTTCTCAATTTTTCAATATATCTTCAAATCGAGGGTAGATTTTAATTAATAATTTTTGAGGTAATTTTTTGCGTTATAATCTATTTATAATCTATTGTAATTGAGCTCTCATAAAGTTATTTATCTCTTGTTTTACTCTACCTCCGTGTCTTATCTGAAAAATGTTACATTAAAAAGATTACATTTGGTAAATTAATTGTTTTCCTAATATGAAAGCATTTTTCACGATATCTATCAACAATTGTTCAAAATTGCATTATCTCACAGATTTTCAGGAATGAAGTACTTATATAAATTATGAGAATCTAATTTTTCGTAGATGCCAACAATTTCTAAGAGAATTAGTTAAATAAACAAATGTACTCCAGTCATGAAGAGTTTGACATGTAATTCTTGTAATCAATTATTTTTTCTGCTTGTTTAGATCAGGGATAAACACTCAAAACATTAATTTATTCTCAAATCTCAAGATCTCTTTCATAGGAACGTTCACTTTATGTTTGGAGACATAAGTGTCAAGTCTAGAGCACGTCATATTTTTCATTTATAACCAAAACTACCTTCAAGATTTCATTGTTTTAATATTTCAATTTAAATACAGAAAAAAGTATTAACAAAAATAAGCCGATTGTAGAAATACAGTATTTTGACTAAATAATCTATATTCAGGTCATATTAATCTAATTCGCAAAAAGTTTCAGTCAAATTCAAGTTTTTATCATCAACATTTAATTTAGAGTAGAATTCATATCATAGAATTAGATCACTGTTTGATATTGTGACCAAATAAATAAACTCATTAAAACATATTGAAGATCCACTTGACTTCTCAACAATAATTATAGGAAACATACGATTGTTTACAATAATTTTTTACATAAGTTTAAAAGACTACCGAAATCAGAATAAAAGAAAATATTTATTTTAAATAGAAATTCATTTGTTTAATCTTTAGATTTGTGAAACTCAAGAATTTCGCAAGACTTAAATTAAGATAGCTTCAAACTGATTAATGATGTGTCGGAAACAAATTTACAGAATATTTATGTAAAATTAATTAATTTTGTTTAGAGCACTTTATATTTTGTGTATAAGGTTAACATCCATCAATAAGACCAAAGTCTGAGTGACAAAAACACTGCATTTTACAAAATTAAACAAATTAAAAAACATATTCGAAACTAAAAACATATTTATTATACAATTAATACATTTCTAACTAAAATTCTGAATTAAATTTTAGGTTGAACTTGAACTTTGGGACACTGCGGGTCAGGAAGACTTTGATAGATTGAGACCATTATCATATCCAGAAACAGACGTACTTCTGGTCTGCTTCAGTATAGTGTCGCCCGATTCTCTCACTAATGTTTATGAGAAATGGGCCCCAGAAGTGAAACACTTTTGTCAGGACACCCCTATTATACTCGTTGGTACTAAAAGAGATTTGAGAAACGACCAGAAAGTGATCGATAGTTTACAGAAATTGAAACAGAAACCGATCACTTTTGCTGAGGGATGTCATGCAGCTGAAGATATTGGGGCTTATGGTTATTGTGAGTGTTCTTCAAGATATAACGAAGGCGTTAGACAAGTCTTTGAAATGGCAGTCGAATCCACCATCAAATCAAAAAGAGTTAAATTAAATTCACAAAAATCCGTTTGTAATTTATTATAAACTTTCCTATAACTTTCTATATTGTTTGGTTTTCTCTTTAATTGTTTCAAAATAAATAATGTTAAAGCTTTCTTTGTTAACAATTCAAGTTAATCTTTTTCTTATAAATTGTGTTTATATATATTTGTATTTTTGATGCAAAATAAAATTAACAATTAATTTAAATAATTTTTTGAGAGTTCAACAAAATTAAAACTAACTTATATAAACTTAACATAAGAAGGAACGATGTTTTTCTTTGAATTTATATAAAATAATTTAAACTGAAGGTTAGTATTTATAAATGTAGTTAAAAATAGTGATGATGCTTTGTTTGCTGTGTTACGACATCCGTTACCTATTTTATAAGTATAATCAGGAATACAATCGCACTTATAATTTTCATCACGAAACGGTTAGCACCTATTGCTTAACATTCTTCAGAATAAGTGAAACTATTGTCTAAAACATAATCGCGGCTGAATTCGTCAGATGAATATACAGGGTTGCATGAAATATTTTACTCTGGAGTCACAGCAAAAACTACAAATGATAAAAAATTGAAGTAAACTTTATTTCAAACGTTACATAAAATGAGATTAATGTACAAAATTTCAGTAATTTATGTGCTTCCCTTTCGCAGTTACAATAGCTTCTATGCGTTCGGGATAAGAGCAAAGTAAATCTTCAAATAATTCAGTGCGATTCTCCAAGTTTTTGAGCACGTCTGTGAGATGTTGAAGCAGAGCTACATATGAAAAACGGTTTGAACCAACTTCAAGCATTTTTACCTCAACTTTATCCCTGATTATAGACCCAATATGTTAAATATTGACAGAAACGACCCTTAAATTAAACTCCTAAAATTTTGGAGATAGTTCACTTTGATTCCATTTTAGATGAGGCTTAGAAATAATGTTTTGATTTTGTATCATTTGTAGTTTTTGCTGTGACCCACGGGTAAAATATTTCGTGCAACCCTGTATTCTCAAACAGAATAGTTGCGATCTGAATCACGAAAACTACTTCAGATTCATTCAATGACTACTCATCTGATTTGAAATCTCAAAAATGTAGTAACAATTTTTATTTTCACTTTTCAGTGACAAATATAAAAACTTGTTATACATCCTATTTTAGTAAACTACAACTTTCAATGAGTTTAAATACAATATATAATTTTATTTATGAGTTCCAATCTGCTTTCATGATGTAAACTAAATAAAATTGAATGCATTAAATTTCAGTTGCTTCAAAGTCTGATTGATTGCTCTCTCAATTTATACAAGCAAATTTACCTCATTTTCACATTTTCTTACCATTTATTCCAGGGTATCACTAGAATTAGTTGTACAAAAGCAATTATTTTAATATTAATTGTCTGTCGATCCTCAAACTATTTATTAAACAATTTCCTGATATATCATTAAGATCAAAGTTTTTAAGAATCAAAATTGAAAAACCATTTGCTTTAAAAAGTAATTCTTGGCTAAAATTTATGTTAAATGCCTGAATAATAATATCTGTTCTAATTATTCGAATCGCTGATTGCATTCTGTTTGCAGCTCAGTGTGAAAGAAGAATTTTGAATGTAAAGCGATACTTGTTGAGTCATTTCAGCATTTACACTATTACATTATCGGTGGCATTATTACACGCATTGTTTTGATTAATCAAATTACTGAATAATTGTATGAAACTATTTTTATCAGATTTAATGCTTTATTCAATTCAATTTTTTTCGTCATTCGAATCAACAAATTCTTGTCATCGACCCAAAAGTATAATCAAAATTTTCAACTCCGTGATACTCAACGCTCGACAAATTCTCACTTTCAGTATTTTTCCAATTATTTAGCCGAGTTCGAAGACATGTTTAATATCAGTTATATTCTTTACAATCAAGTCTATTATCCAAAAATCACTAATATTGAGTTTATTTTCATCAAAAAGTTCATTATCAAAACACATTCATCTGACAATCTGGCATTACAATCACTGCAATTAGTTTCAGAGTATTTTCCCGTATAAACAGATAAATATTTTTGAGAAAAATTTCAAGAAACAAATCCAATTAAATAATAAATAAAGTCGGATGTCTTAAAAACAAATATCTCTCTTTTAAAAGCGTTTAAACTTCTATGATTTGCTAACTTGTTATGTTCAATGACATCTTAAAAGATTAATAAAGAAGTTGTAACTTAAATAAAACTGGCATATTAATTTACAACTTGCTTTCAACTCAAGATGATACACTAATCAAATAACAAAAAATTGATTAATAAATTTAATATTATTATAGTCTTTTAAACTTTCATAAAATACGCTCCAAAACTGAATGGTCTTTGATAGCAACAAGAAAAGCGGTTGCTGCCAATCCCCTTGTGATATACATTACTTTGTCGTTGAATTTTATTTATAATTTTCTTCTCAATCAAAAATAGATTCAATTTTCATGAGAACAGCTTTGAACAAGAATTTTCGTATCCCAAGAATTAGCAAATAAACAGAAGTCACGCAGTCTAAGCATACCTACATTGAAATAGTTTTGACTAACTTTATAAACAATTTTAATGACCTTTTACATTACCTGAAAATTTGGAAAGACTCTATTACATCATGTTAAAGTTATTCATCTCGAGAGAGCACTCTTTCTGTTTATTCAATAGTTGAGAATAAACAATAGGCTATTTTATTACGAAGATTATAGATCATAAAATTTCATGCAAACAATTGTGAGAGTGGCGTTTTCATGCAAAATTAGTTTGTGTTGTTAAGAGAGGTATGACTCTAATCAGCTAAAGTCTATCGAAAATCATTTTTCGTAAGTGACAGGATCCTTTGCTTGCTTGATTTCGTTTATAACTAAATTTTGTGTTTACCATTTACTTAATGTTTAATTTTGTACTTTTCAGTTTGAGTTCTTATGTTTTTTGAGTAATGCCTTCCAAAAAGGTCTTGAGAAAGAAACTCTTTGCTGTCGGTAAGCCTTTGATATGTCTATGAATTTTCCCGAAATCAACATGAGTTTAATTTTGAAAATTTTTTCCTGTTTAATCTGGTCTGAATATAAGGTAACGGGGAAGTTAGTAAACATGTCTGTTAGTCGTGTTAGATATATTTCCTGAGGATTACTTCCTAAATGTTCTAAAAGCACCCTTCACTGACTTCATTTATAAAAACAAAATGCTAATTTATTTTCTAATTCTTTTATATAGCAGTTAAAACAGACTTTTTCAGTTTTTCGATATATCTCTTGATCAAAAGTAGATTTGAATGAATTGTGCAGCATTTCAACTAATTATTTTATGCTTCAATGTTCAATTTGAACTATTTTTTCATGTTTTATATCTATTATGATTGAGTTCATACAAACTATGTCTTTGTTTAAATTAAATTGTGTAATCTCGTCCTATTCGAAAAAGCGTTGCATTCAAAGCATTTCTTAAAGTAAATGTTTTTCTATTATAAAAACTTTATGATACCTGATTTTGATGTTGTTCAGAATTATATTATTTTGAAGACCTTTAGATATGAAGTACTTCGGAAAAACTGTTCTAAAAGAAGATTTATGGTTTATATATTAATATGAGTTATGAGAATCTAATTTTTTCTTAGAAGTCAACAATTTCTAGGAGAATTAGTTAAATAAACAAATGTGTTTCAATCACGAGGAGTTTGACATGTAATTCTTGTAATTAATCAGTTTTCTGCAGTGTCAAGCGCAACAATAAACAACCAAAAAATCTAATTTGTTCTCCAATCTCAAGCTCTCTAACGTGAGATGATTGACTTAAAGTTTAAACACAAGTGCTCAGCTTAAAACGTATCACGTCTTTTATAATTAAAGCTATCTCTAAGTCTTCATTGTTTTGTTTTAATTTAATTAAGGGAAAAGTACCTGCAGAAAATAAGCTCATTGTAAACACAATTTTTGGCTAAAACTCTGAAATTCAAGTCAAATTAATCTGCAAAATATTGAAATTCAAATTTTGTGTCACTAACATTTAATTTGGAGTTGAATTCGTGTAATTAGATCAATGTTTGATATTGTGATAAAACTAATAAACTCATTAAAACCTACTTGAGGTTCACTTGACTTCTCAACAATAATTATGGGCAAAATGCAATTGTTTATTATAACTTTTTACACAAGTTTGAAAAACTATTGCAATCATTATAATAGAAAATGTTTTTTAACAGAAGTCTATTTCATTTATCTTTGAATTTGTAAAACTCTTGACTTTACTAAGACTTCAACTAAAATAACTTCAAACTGATTAATGATGTGTCGGAAACAAATTTACAGAATATTTATGTAAAATTAATTAATTTTGTTTAGAGCACTTTATATTTTGTGTATAAGGTTAACATCTCATCAATAAAACCAAAGTCTGAGTGACAAAAACTGCATTTTACAAAATTAAACAAATTAAAAAAACATATTCGAAACTAAAAACATATTTATTATACAATTAATATATTTCTAACTAAAATTCTGAATTCAATTTTAGGTTGAACTTGAACTTTGGGACACTGCGGGTCAGGAAGACTTTGATAGATTGAGACCATTATCATATCCAGAAACAGACGTACTTCTGGTCTGCTTCAGTATAGTGTCGCCCGATTCTCTCACTAATGTTTATGAGAAATGGGCCCCAGAAGTGAAACACTTTTGTCAGGACACCCCTATTATACTCGTTGGTACTAAAAGAGATTTGAGAAACGACCAGAAAGTGATCGATAGTTTACAGAAATTGAAACAGAAACCGATCACTTTTGCTGAAGGATGTCATGCAGCTGAAGATATTGGGGCTTATGGTTATTGTGAGTGTTCTTCAAGATATAACGAAGGCGTTAGACAAGTCTTTGAAATGGCAGTTGAAGCCGATATCATATCAAAAAGACTCAAATTAAAGCCACAAAGCCCAATTTGTAGCCTATTATAAACTTTTTAATTGAATTTCTCCTTAAGTTTTATCCAAATAAATATTAAGGCTATTTTGTTAATAATTTAAGTTAACCTTTTTCGTATATATAAGTTATGTTTGTATATATTTGTACTTTGGATGCAAAATAAAATTAACAATTAATCAAGAACCACTTTTTTGTTAGTCTAACGAAATTAAAATTATTTTACGTAAACTTAACATAAGAAGCGTTAAGAGGAATGAAATCTTCCTTTCAATTTATTTAAAAGGACTCGAACTGAAGGTTAGTATTAATAAAATGCTTAGACTAGAAGTTAAATATAGTGATGATGTCTTGTTTGCTGTATTACGACATCCATTACCCATTTTATAAGTATAACCAGGAATGCAATCGCAATTATAATTTTGATTACAATATCGGTTAGCACCTATTGCTTGACATTCTTCAGAATAAGTGCAACTATCGTTATAAGCTTCTGTAAATAGAAAAATTAATTCATTCACAATTTTTTCAACTTTCATATCAAGTTTAAAACTTGGCAAATAAGGACTTGAATTGTAAATTTAGTTTAAACTAACAGTTTGCAAGTAAAAGTTACTAATAGTAAAAATGATAGAAAAATACGGTTTGAAGAGAAAGGAAAATAGAGTAAAAAATACTTGGTTCAATGCAATATTTGCCATAAAATGGTATTTTAATAGCAAATGAATCCCTTTGACAGCGACATTTTCCGTGTTGACTGCATTCCGAATTATTTCCAGCTATAAATTGGCATTGCTTCGAATAAAAGCACGACCCACCGATGGGTTGAGCTGAAAAATTCAATTAATCTTTAATCACGTTGACTGATATGCATATCCCTAAGAATTACCTGCGTAACAGTAGCGGTCAAAGGGAACTGGTTTTTCTTTATTACAGACACACCTATTATTTATGCAATGATTGCTTTGACAAGCGCTGTCTTCACTACAATCAGCACCTTCCTTCCCAAGATCTTTAATTACAAAATCAATTTATTTGTTTATTAGAAAAAATTAAGACCATATGTTTAGAGTTGACTAGCATAACAAAACAAACTAATCCTCAATGAATCTTCAAACCAATATCAAGTTTAAGCATTAAATCATTGTTGACATAGTTCTAAGGTAATTAATTTTAGGCGTGAATTCAAGGAAAAGGTGCTAAATAAAGTTATTATTAGAAATTGAAAACATAATTAAATACCTGTTACAGCAATATAGAAGTCTTTTCGTTGATCAAGATAACTTGTATTAGACTGAAAAATCACTTTAAAGGCACTATAAAGTCCTGTATGCATTCCACTAATCTCTCTAATACGTATAGTCGCATTTTGATTGACCACATCAATTGTCAATCTTGTTTCTTCTCCAGCTTGTTGTTTGATCCGCAACTTAGGTGGTAATGAGACATAAAGTTCAGCTTTAGTATCAAAACTAGAAAAGTTAATCCAAGTTAGCTTATAATTAGCTTTAGCCTTAACTTTTTTACTATTAGCCGAAGAGAAAGTCAAATTCTTAGGCACAGAATTAAAGTCAACAAAACAGAAAACTTGAAGTAATAAATAATTTTTGAGTAAAATTAAAATAAAGGCATAGATTTTCTTGTTAGTCATGATTTGTCGAAAACAGGAAACACTGGAAAAATCTCGCTTTCTCTAAATATTTGCATCTGTTTTTCTTTATTGAATAAATTGCTGTTTAAATATCAGTCCTGTCACTGATAAGGGGAATAAATACACGGATTGATTATTTTACAAGTTTTGTTAAGGCTTTCCATCTGTATGCCATCTATCAAATAGATAGCTTATAGAGAGTTCGCGTCAAATCAGTTGATTATAAACTTTTAGCTCAAAATTCTTTATGATATTTTTGGGTTGTATTTTCTCCGCGGCTCTCATTTCGCGGCTTAATAGCCAACAGAGTTGTAAAGGTCTTGCGCGTCGTCTAATATTACGCTATTATCTTGTTCACTATTTGGTTATTAACCAATTTGTTATTATTTGTGTCCTTTCATGCCGTTACTAAGCAATTCATCAGTAGGTTTTAATTTATGACAATTTTATCTGAATTGCTTTGTCAACTTTTCAAAGTAAGATCAATTATATTATTCACTTTTTTCCTAACTATGCAGTGTTTTAAACTTTGAAAAGTTTTCAAGTGTTTTTACTGTAGTTTTCTTTTTGTACAGACTTATTTGAAGTTTTTTATAAGGAAAAATTTTCAAATAGATATAAAAGTTTTATATATAATCAAACTTTGAAAAAATCCAAACTAGAAGTTTAGAGTATATTTTTTCTTCATATTCTTTTAAGAATATTTTTTCAAAACAATGTTTATGTAATTTGCTTAAAGTTTACCAAAATTTTTCGCTTTTACTTTTATTTTATTTAATAAAACTATAAAGCTTTTCAAATTATTAGAAAAAAAAACTCATTGAAAATCAATAAAAGTCATGTTTTTGATTGTGAGATAAACTGAAAATTATGAATGAGTTGAAGAGGCTTTATGCTTTGATGCTTTATCTGAGTTTCGCATCAACTAATGTTTTACTAATGATTGATAAATAGTCTCTGCTGTGGGTTATTAAACCCATCCATTAAAATATTATTTATTTAAAAATTTATATTTTTACAAGAGTAGGAATATGTTCAGCTTATGATATGTGCTGTTTTGCCGAATTTGTAAACAGGTGCACCTATCTATCAGTTTTTTCTCATCCAGAAATATTTATTTGTTGAAATAAAATCTTGGTTCTAACTGTAATGTGATCTGGCAGTGCCGGAATGTAACATGGGACAAAGGGAGCCCACCGAATATTTTCGAAGCATCTAAAATCTTAATACATCCCTGATAGAGTGATAAAGTAACAAAAATACCATAAATAATAATAGATACCTAATTTAAGATAGAAACTTATGATGTTTTATTGAAACATTTAATTCTGATCCGCTAAGCTTGATTTGCTGACTACGGTACTGTTCTACAGTACTGCACTCACTCAGCATAGGCTAAGCACCAACACTTGCTTAAAATGATATTATGGATTATATCATCAAACACTATGTATTCCTTAAGCATTATATAGCAGCCGATCTTATATTTTTCTTTACTTTTAATATTTCTTAGCTAAGTTATTAACATGAAATATTAATAAAATTAGAGACAATAGGTTTGCTTATGAGAGACAAATTTTTATAATTGTGCAGTACTATACAAATTCTGCTAAATGGTAATTCAGGGAAATGCAACTCAGCGAAACGCAGTTCGGTAAAATTACTAAGTATTGAGAATTAGTCAGCTTGAATGATACAATCGCATAATGCTTTAGGAAATGAGTGATCTGATCATAGTTAGCGATAAGTTTCATTTTCCATCAAATTATGCTAGAAATCAATGGAAGAGAAGAATATCAAAAGTCTAATAAATTTCTATGAAACTTTTAGCTCAATAAATATTTTATTTAAACCTCAGATTTTTGAAAATCCCGAAAAAATTCCTATGAGACCATTATTAAGATTCTTCCCGCATAAAATAGATTCAAATTTTCGACTCAATAACTTCTAATGGAGGCTTAAGTTTCCTGAAAAATCTCAAAGGTTCAAAATTCAATAATCTTTCTTCTTAATCTAATCAAGCTTTTGAAAAAAGTGAATTCTTATTAACCAACCAAATAAGTCAGTTTTAATAAAGCGACTTGTCGATAAAGTAATATTTGATATCAGAATAATTAAAATAAGGAAAACTTGTAAAACTTTTCCTTAGTTTTATATTGAGCGAATAGTTTGAAAGCTGAAAATTTGTTATACTTTAGTGAACATTCATACTTTCATATATAGTTTTATTAGCAACCTATTGAAATATATGATAGAGATATTATGTTTGATGAGTTAAAGGAAGAGTTATTTTTATGATCTATCACTTCATAAAGGCTTCAGAAAATGAAAATTTAGCTGAGGAGAAAGGAAGAAGGATTTTGTTGGCATAAAACTAGATCAAATCGATATACTTTCCTGTTTACTTCATTAAATTCAATATCACTGGAACAGGATGTCATAAATAATAAGTGACTCAAACTATTCGTTGTTATAATCAAACTAATGTTATAATTAGACTGAATAACGTTCAAGTTTTAACCTAGTTTACATCATATTACAATATTAGGAGGGATAAATTGAAATGTTGCTGAGTTTTGATCTTCAATTTCTATTCATATTCATATTATGTAAGTTGAAAAAAATGTTTTTCTTTTTCTTACTAAGCATCTTATCAAAATTGAGTAACAGGTTTAATCTGAATTTTTGTTCTTTATCTAAACTAATAGTTCCTCTGATTCTAAGTCAATGCTTTAAAGAAGTGAACGTTTGCTTCAATAAGTTTGCATCTGATTTGGAAGCTCACAAAAAGAAACTTTTCAAAACTACTGTTGAGCAGTTGAATGACATATGCAGGTAATTCATATTTTTTTATATTGACTTATAGTTCAAATTAGAAGATAGTGAGGTTTCCTCAATCTCGAACAATATTTTTATTGATTTAATCCCAATAATTAACCCTTAATTTCAAAAATTTTTATTTTGATGTCAACTTACTTACTTGCGTATAACTAGATTAGGAAATAAATATTTGATTGATAGTTCTAAACTTAAATGTTCATAGATTTTTAAAATATGTTTTATCAAATATTAATTCATCCAACGGTCAACTTTTAACCAAAATAGATTTGAGTAAAATTAAATTTGTTACTCATTTGGCGGTTACCCCAGTTTAATTATTTTATTGAATTTAAATGCAAGTAAATATATAGCTATCAAAATTCCCTCTCCTCCTATATTTTCCAAGTCTCAAGACTAAATTTTTTCAAGACTCGAGTTCATTTCTCGAAAATGTCATACTCTACTTAAAATACACTTTATATTAAGTATTTGTGAAGAATCTTTCTGAAATAATTTTTCTACACATTATTATTTCTATCAATATTTGTGTATTAAAGTCGAGAAAATGGCATTTACTTTCAATTCACCGGCTGTATTACTGCCGCTGAACAACCGTGTGCTTCGGATGCAAAGTTTACTAAATATCTTTGTGAAACAAGAAAGTTGAAGATGAAAATTTCGAGATACAACTGGAAGCCAAATCTGTTTTATGATATCTGCCATGACACTAGCTCTGAACTGAGCCAAGGTTTGTTTGCGGTTATAAACTTTTCTTTCAAGTCTCAATACAAATTATATCTAAGAGTTTGATACATAATTAAGGTTTCATTAGACACGAGCCTTGTATTAGTGAGGTGTTGAATGATCGAAATTGGAAATGTGATCGCGACTACGATAAGCCCATAAAATCAATGAGGGATTGGAGACAACAAATCAACAATACTTGTAGGCGAGTAATGATATCCGAATTTTGACAAATCCTAGCAACTTTTGATTTGCATCTTTTCTAAAATATGAATATCTGTTACAAAATTCTTAAATATTTTGAATTGATTTTATCGACAAATAATAGTTTGTGGAGAAAATTTCGAGACTGTAGCAAAACGGATGTTAAGCAGAAGTGTGGAATTGAAGCATCAAACATTTCTGACTACTTATTCCATACCCATCAGAGCTATTTCGACAAGTACAGCGCTTGCGATCTAGAGGGACACAGTTCTAATCAATGCTGGTACGATTTATTTAAGCAAAGTACTAAAACTTCAGTCACTGTTACTTCAGCTGAGAGCTCATCATTGATCGAGTCTACAAATGCATCGACTACTGAACAGACACGTACAACAGAACAAAGTCTGTCAACTACCGAACAGACACATACAACAGAACAAAGTCTGTCAACTACTGAACAGACACACACAACAGAACAAAGTCTGTCAACTAATACCTCATTCAATACGTTCTCATCAGCTCAGTCATCAGAATCAGTGACTTACAGTTCAAGTTCAGCTCCGAGGCTCGAAGAGACCGATATAACAACTGGTCAAACCTTAAACAGTTCAAACTACGATTTGTCTTCGAAAGAACATGATGCCTTCGAATATGAGAGGATATTACATCTGAACGATTCTGCTGAGAAAGAGTCCGAAATATCGAAGAAAAGTGATATCGTTTTAGCGGACACTAGTTTATATCATTCTAACTCGCCTGAGGTGGAAAACGATTCAAGACCATCTAATAATCATAATAACGATAAACTGACTTATTCTTCAGACCATAATAATCCTAATTCTAAAGAGTCAGTCAGTTTAAATTATGCTAATACTCTTAAAGTAGAACTAGTTTTGTTTTTCTTAGTTTTGCCTGTCAAATTTCTCTTCCATACTCAGTGTTAAATCAATTTTAAATCAATTTTTCAAATCTTTCTTTCAATACTCAATTTATTTTTTATTTATTCATTAGAATCTGTATTAATGTAAAATTCAATTTAACAATAAAATCAAGTTATTTAATTAACTTCTGATAAATTGCTTCTATTTCATGCTCTGTATTCTTTTACTATGATTTGATCTAAATTTTCACATTTCGCTATCTTTTTGATTAATCAATCGATTGAATAAAACTTCTAAAAGCATTTTGTCGTTAAGATATTCCTCAAATTTATTTGCCTAAAACTACTCAAAACTGATATCTGTATGGATATATTGATGTTTCAATTATGTAATATTTAATTTGATTATATATAACTATTTGTTAAGTTTTAATAAACTTAAAAGTTCAATGTTTATGACTAAATCAATATAAAATGATGCAAAAGTTCAAAATGTGTTTAGTATTAAACTAATTTGTTTTGCCTTTGAAACCACTCAAACTGTTAGACTTTAATACGCATTTGAATGGTTTGGTGCAACAACGAGATGAGTAGATGCATTTGTACTATTCACTTATCCCGTTCTTCCAGCAAACAATTTGTAAACTCATTAGGGCTCAATAATCTGAATCAAGTTTAATAAAAAAAAACTTTCGAGTATTTTAACAATATTTGAAAAATCATTAACTAAACCTAAAAGTCTGAACTGATAAGAAGTATACACTTGAAAAGTGATCAAAATTGAGAAAATAATGGATCCAATAAATTGTTGTAACTTCAATAAAATTGAAAACCATATCTATTTAGGTGACAAACACACGGCCTGTAACTTAGAATTTCTCGAGAAGTATAATATCAAAAGGGTCTTAACTTTGCGTCAGTTACCTATTGTTCACGACCTCAAAGTTGATGGTATTATCTATAAGAGTATTAGTGTTCGCGACCATATACTCGAAGATCTCCTGTCATACTTTCCGGAGTGTTTTAACTTCATATCTGATGCTCAAAAGAATGGTAATTAAGTACTTAAATCAATTACTTTTAGGAACGGGTTAACTGACAAGTATAATAGTATTTTCTTTTCCGTTCTCTCAGCAAGTACTAAATAGTCAATTATCGATCATAGTCAATTATTGATCGAATCAATTGAATATTAATAAGGTTTTCAATTGTTTTGTTAAGGTGAAAATGTGTACATTCACTGTCACGCTGGGGTCTCTAGAAGTACAACAGTGGTGATCGCATTCCTGATGAAAAAGTACGGACTCTCAGCCCGTAAGACAATTGAAAATGTTTCGCTGAAGAGAGAGTGCACTAAGCCTAATAATGGATTTCGTTATCAATTGAAACTATGGGAGAAAATGCTTTACCAACTCAATGGCAGTAATCAGGAATATCGCAGATTTCTGTTGACTGCTCTTAGAAATCATATTGAAGTCAAAGTTTTCAAGCTTATTTCTCACCAAGACTGGGACTTGTGTTTAGAAACTTACGTAAAGACCTTTGAAAACTATTTTCTTAAGCTATCCGTTGCTGAGAGTAATGTCGATTCGCTTAATAGAGGAATGAGTTATCGGTGTAATTGTGGCAATCAGTTATTCAATGAATTAGATGTCATTAAGAGTGAGAACATTTCTACTGTCTGTCAATCGGTTTATATTGAGCCTCAGAAATGGATTTTTGATGCCATTGTTAAGAACGCGAAAGCTATTGCAGATCTGATGGCTGGGGATATCGAGTGCTCTTACTGTAAGGAAAAGTTGGGATCTTATGACTGGCGAAGAACTGCTTATTTTTGTAAGTGTAAATCGCATCAAGGCTTGAACAAGTATTCGATTGTTAAGATTTTTGCTCATAAATTGAATAATTAGGATATGGATAAATTGATGCATTTTTTGTCATTTATAATGTTTTGATTGAGTGAATAAAGTTTTATTAATTTTTCTACTATTTTACTTCATTGTTTGCTAGCTTTTGATTATGATTCATAAATAAATTTTTTGACAAGAATCATAAAACCAGTTGGTTTTAAACTGCTTAAAAGTTCTTTTACTTTAATTTTTGGTTAAGTTTACTAGAAAATAAAGGGCGAGAAGGGAATATACTCTTTTTAATCAGAGCTTACGTTTGGGACTAAAGTACCAAAATGTATACACTAAGACATAAGTTTTGATTTCAGTAAATTGTTCAACTCTTAGCTAATGGCCAAGTAATATAAAGATGTCTTTGACAAGTTTTATCACTAAAAGTTTTGACAGTATTGAAACAAAAATGATATAACATATCAATGTTTTACATACTACACAAACATCATTTTTAGTACAAACTCTCATTCATAACTAACTGTACTGAAGTGAAACTAAAAGTTTGACAGAAATATCAAGAGTTTCTAAAACTTTCTATAATCTTAATTCCCTCTAATTAAAAAGCAGTCTTCAATAACTCCGATCTTAAACATAAGGTTATTAAAAAATAGTCACATAAGCTTTTTAGCAGAAATTTTTTAGCTATTAAACTTTCAATTTTATTAGCTCAACTCGAAACTCACGCGAGAAAGTCAATGATTAATTATTGAGATTTATTCGATGTGTTTTACAATATTTTAAACCTAAATTTATTAAACCAAAAGATACAATTAGAAATGATTATTTTATACTTATTTTGATTCCTATTCATATTTTAAATGCCTAATTTTATACATAATATACTCAATGTGAAACCTAAACGATAGAAATGAAAACAACTCTAATATTGAATACTTCTTAGTACTAAATATGAACAATAAATGGGAAAATAAATTATTATTGATGTTCAAAACTAACTAATAAACATCAATAATCATTAAAATTCAATATAATGTTTAGACTTATATAAGCAATGTGTCAATTAGCTAACAGTCAATAAATGTCTGAAGTTTTATATTAGTCGAGTTAATCTCACGATTTCTTGTCTTCTGCTCTATCGCTATCTGTTTGCCCTTCAACGTCTTCGTCGAGTGAATTACGAATCATATTAACTAGCTCTTCGTGTTCAGCATCTCCCTCCGCGACTCTTCCGTGTCTTGTCTCAATAATTCCATTAATGGTTCCCTTAACCTGACTATTAGTGTCGTCTAATTCTGCCATTACTAGAGCTAATGCTTTTTGTTTTGGTGTCAATTTCCTAAATTAAAAATGAAATCAAAATCAATAAGTGATAGTTTGAATGAATAAAAGTAGTCACTAAAACTCATAACAAGAACTAAAGTTCCTAAGAGTCAACAAAAAGCATAAAATCTTATTTATAAAAATAATTAAATTTAATATATAGGAAATGAAAAGGGAAATATATCAAAATTTCTAATAATTTAAAATTCAGTTGAAGACATACTGCGGAACTTTGATTTTAAGATGAACGTAATGGTCTCCATAGCCATAACTATTAACTCTTCGCATGCCTTTATTAGACAAACGTATCCTACTATGAGAGCTAGTGCCAGGAGGTATCTGAAGAGTCAAATCTTCATAAAGACCACTAACAATAACAGTTCCGCCCAATATTGCTTGCGATAGAGTTATATCAGCGTCAGTGTGAATGTCCGCACCATCTCTTCGAAAATATTCGCTTTTAGCGACTTTAAATGTGATAAAAAGTTCTTTATTTCCAGTTTGCATTCGGACAGTCTGTCCGTCTTCAACACCAGCTGGAACTGGTATTTGGACAGTTTTTCTCTGTTGAGTACTGCCCTTTCCGTTGCATTCCCGACACGGGTGTTTAATGTAGAGTCTGGTTCCGTGACACATACGACATGTTGACCGCATCACAAAAGGTCCTGTCGATATCGTTTCCATGCCTGTTCCGTGACAGTAAGGACAGCGCACCGGCTTGTGGTCATTGGCACATCTATCGATTTACAAATTGATACTTTAGTTTTCAATTATTCAGAAAGGTTTCTAAGATTTTAAGCTATTTAGGAAAGTATTGACTAGTTTTGAGTCAATAGTTAGCGACTTTCAAATTGTTGACATTTAGCATCATTATTATAAAATTGATTTTTAAAAGCGAGGATAATCTATGAATGAAATCAGGCGAAAATCTTGACCAAATTTCAATCTATCTCAAAATCAGTCAATAAATCAATGCCAAAGACATGAAATTGAGTGAAATTTTTAGACAAAATTATGAGTCATGAAAACAATAAATTAAAAAAGGGAAAAAGAGATGTAAATTGAATAAAAAATTGATAAATGGGATAAAGATAAAAATTATAGCCATAAAAGAGATAAAAGAAGAGTATATGCGGACCTGGAACCGTTACATTTGGGGCAGGTGTCAAGAACGCTAACTTTAACTTCTTTAGTACAGCCTTTGGCCGCTTCCTTAAAACTAAGGCTCAAAACAACCTCTTGAGGGGCACTAAAACCAAAATCAGAGTTCATGTCTTGAGCGCCAAAGTTTTTTTCACCAAAACCGCGAGCAAAGTCACCAAAAATGTTACGAAAGAGCTCTTCGGGATCGATATTCGAATGAAAACCTTGAAAACCACTGAATCCTTGATTTGAATGGTCAGTAGTGGTTCCAAACTGATCGTATTGTCGTCTTTTAGACTCGTCGGATAAGACTTCATAGGCTTCGGAGACTTCCTGAAACTTCTTGGCCGCCGATGGATCGTTCTTATTCGTGTCCGGATGATATTGTTTGGCCAATTGATAGTAAGCTTTCTTAATGTCCTTCGCGTTCGCATTTCGATCCACTCCTAATATCTTATAATAATCTTTTGCTGCATCTAAAACTCTTGAAGAAAATATTGTACGGGTTGTCGATCGCGGAATTCGTGGCCATGAATTTGATCTAAGTGTTGGCCGAAGGAGTCGTAGGTGTCTTAAGCAGTTGTTCGATAACATTATTGTTGGTGTTACTGTTGTTTATTCGATTGTTTTTAACTAATATAACTATTATTTAATCTATCTTTTGGTTATAATTGCGTCACGTTTTTGAATGGCTTTCCATTGCTCGACATGTGTTTAGGGTTTGTGCCATTGTGATTCTCGTCAATTACATTTTTGTTACTCTTTTCAGTCTGTAGTCCACTGTTTTTAACCTAGGATTGTCTACAATATTTCATTGAATAGAATACTCACTGATTACTTACCATAGTACACAACAAGTAACGTTCCAATAATTAAATCCCTTTAAGCCAATAACAAGAGTTTTCAGTAGTTAGTATTGAACGTCAATTTTGTACATTTCTTCAAATAATGAATTGACAAAAATTAAAATAAAAAGAATTAAATCAAAGGTAACTTTAAGTATCAGTAAAGTGAGAGGAAAACTAAATAATGAGTGAATTATTTAAACCAATCGTTGGCCAAAACTATGGAACTGACGACTGGAATGGTTACACAGTTTTGATGCCATGCGTTTCAGTTGGAAATGTTCCCCAACTGACAATTGATTTACTCATATCAACACTAATCAATCGAAACGAATGTCAATTAAAGGGTTATATCTATTCCGAAGCATTGATGCCGTTGTCTGGACCTGATCCCTATCTCTTCAATGGATCACTTTTGGCCACTTCTTGTCAAGGCTTGAATTAATTCTTTTTTATTTGTTTTTTGGAATTTGGGTTTTTAGTCACTTTTAGTGACTTGCTTTTGATTGTTTTTTGTTTGTAATTGTTTTTATTTTTTTAGTGTTTGAATGCGTTGGTAGAAAGTTAATTATGATACAACAGCGAACTCCTATTTATAAAGTGAGTTCTTTTATGGATCATTATTACTTCCAAAGTTATCTTAACTTTAAGTCTAGATCAATAGTCATATCAATACTCATATCAACACTTTCTTTAAAATGCTTTTTATGTGAAATAACTATTTTGTTCATTTAATACTTGAGTAGAAGCATTTGTCAATATGGTTGTACTGAATTTCTAGAAATCTAAAAACTTTTTTCATAGCTTCTAATTATATTTAAAAGTTATCAAAATTTAGACTTTGATTGAAAGTCAAATTAATTTTTTCCGCGCTAACTGTTCAGATAAAGATAATTAATTGCTTTACTTAACCCTCGAATATAAGTATTTCTCAACAATATTATAACAAATGTCTTAAAAGCTAAGACTTTTACATAACCATAACATAATCACTAGTTCATTTCAAATACAAACTTTTCAGAAAGTCCTGAAAACTTTAAACAACTCAAATTTATTTTTAATAATAATAATTTTTGATTTTGTAAATACTAACAGGAATTGCGCAAACAATTCTACGAATCCTTAACTAAATGGCTGTCAACACATCGATTCGAGCGTATAGTAATCCTAACCTCAAGTTTTATCCAACATTTAGTCTCTGCATTACAATCGGGTGAATGCTATCCATTTAAATACATAACAAACAAAACTCCAAATAAAGACCAACAACACTTAAAGGAGTCACTTAAGTGGCAATCAGTGGAGAAAGTAGACAAATTCAGTCTCGAACCATCACCAGAAGGCGTTATTCATCTTCCAGGCAGCGGTTCCGCAAAATCATTGCTTAAATATTTAGATAAATATAATATTCCTGCCATTACTTTAGTTTTGTATTGTTCTGAAGGCGATAATAGACCGCATGCTTTCGCTTTTGCTGATCGTATTAATCAGTGGCTTAATCTGATTGATAAGAGCAGTGATGACAGTAATAGGCCATGGATTATCCCATTTTCATGGCGTCAACTTTTTGGTGAAGATGCGCCCAAAACTATCTATTGATTTAACTGTATTTTTTATTCTGTACTCACTATTCTAATAATAAAATAAAATTTCCTATCGATTTTAATACTATTTTTATTGAGTTTAGGTTATGACTATATTCTCAGAAGAATTTGAATAATTTTTTATGATTGCCGGCTTGAACGCCGAAGTCTGATACGCATAATGGGTTTTTACGTAGGCAGGAACGCCGAATATAGAGAAAAACCTGTTTTCAGATCCCATTTTTCTTCAATCCTTTGAAATAACCTGAATCTCATTCAAAAGATTATCATTGATCAGAAAAGCCGTGGCTGTGCGTAGCTCGAGCTTTTCTCATTATTGTACGAGAAAGTGATACATTTATTTTAACAATTTAATTTAATACACTATAACTAATAAATATGCTCAGTTTAAACAGTTGTATTTTACTTATTGAAATAAAATTTTTAAACAGGTTGAAAAATAAGTAATTTATAATAGAAGAAACAATTAAAACACGTTTGAGTCGAAACTTCGTGCAAATGAGATTAATTTACACGGCCGGCATGTGTATTTAAGCTTATCTCTCAATTTATTTTATTGTAAAATTATTGATATCCCTTTGGGATATAGCAATCAATGATTTCAGGGAAGTAAGTATAGATAGGAAATCAGTGTTAAGAAAATCAGGTGAAAACAGGTTTTTCTCTATATTCGGCGTTCCTGCCTACGTAAAAACCCATTATGCGTATCAGACTTCGGCGTTCAAGCCGCACTCCATTTTTTATCCAAATCTTAAGATAACTTTATTGATGAAAAATTTGAGCGAACTTTGTTTTTGAGCTTATTTTTCAATTTTAACTGTTAAGACTATTGAGAGCACAACAATATTAAAGTGACTACAAGAATGTGCATTTGCATTTATTATTCAACATTTTAATAGCTCTCAATAATAACTGATTGCTATAAGTTTAAATTGAATTTTGCGTAATTTTCACATCTTATGAAGTATCAATTGATAAAACATGTGAGCAAGAGGAATATTCTTGTTTCTAACAGTCTTTATCTGATTTACCATTAGTATAAATAACTCAGACAAAGAGATCCTATAATAAGGTTTCTACAAAATTGTACTAATCGCTAAATTTTCATTCATTCCCTTATTTAGTCATTGATTGACACAATGATCAGCGAGTAAATTAGTTGCAATTATTTACTTCAAATATTCATGTTTAATATTACTAAATTTTTTTATAATCTTTTATATTATTAAATAGAATTTTGTAAACTTTATGGGAAATTTGAAACTTTTTCTAATAAGTTAATAATTTACTGGTTATCAAAATATAAGTTACATTAAGATTCAACCATTTTTGCAGCAAATCTTGTATTCATATAAGTCTTATTTGGATTATCGATAGCTTCATGCCCTGATCCAAATATAGTTAGTCCGTGAGTGTAAAGACAACTCAATCGGCTGTTTGAATATTAATACAGAATTGAACTTAAAACCATTGTTTGAGAAAATAAACGATAATATCCCGAATGGAGAGAAGAATTTGCAAACATTTCATTTAGATATCTTGTTAAGGAATTGCCGGCAAATGTTTTCGGAGAAGTAACTTTTGAAAAAGTAACAAGAAATTGTTTTTCAGTTTTATCTCATAAAAACCAAATGAAATTTTTTGATAAATCTGATAAAATATCCGAAACTTATGCACATTCATTCATTGGCTTTCATGAGATCCAGTTTTACTCTTAGGGAATTTAATTCCGAAAAACTGCCCTCTCGAACGCTGGCGATAAGGAAAGAGATATTTTTGATGCTTTGAGTCGATGTCCAGATCTAACAATGATTTGATTATATCAAACTAACTTGACGAAGACAGCTAAAATTGAGATTCAAGCGCAGCTCAGCTCACAGCTAGCTTATGAAGCTTTAACTGCAAGAGGAGCCTCTTCTCTATCTCTAAATGTCAAAAGGGCTTATTAATCACTAGCATCTATATATCATATTTAGCGCTTTAGTCATTCAATATTTTTTGAATCTGAGCCTTAAGTTTAAGATTATTAGTATAAGAAGTATTGAACGCTACTTTTAATTTGAAAGGAGTTTAGAATTATTAAGAGTTTAGAACTAATCCACCTTATCATATCTACCAAACTTTTAGCTTGATTTCAGTAGAGTTCGATATGAATGTAAGTTTGCACTAGTAATCATTGGTGTAGCATGTAAATCATTCATAAGTTATATTATTTTTGTTTTTATACATTAAAACTTCGCGATAAGACTATTAAAAATCTTATCTCTATATTATTTTACTATTAGTTAAAAGTTCAAATATTAAATGAATCAAAACTTATATGAACGCATGTGTTGATGTATACTTTATGATGTTTTAGTCACAAAAGTAAGCTTCGATTAAAAAATGTTCAATTAGTCAATGATGCTAAATGACTAAGATTTGGTATTGAACATTAAGTTTTGTCTTGAGTTTATTATTATTAAGAAGCCCTTTTCATATTTGAAAGTAGGGAAGAAGCTCTTCTTGCAGTTAAAGTTTCTTATGCTTTTCACTATTCTTAAGTATATAGTTTAGTACAGTTCTCAATATGATTAATGATTGAAGAAATTGTTGGTTGCCTATCACTACAATCAACATGTGGATCGGTTGCAGTAACGGCATGGCAGTGACGTGCTATCGATGATGAACATGGCGAGAAGCAATCATCTGAACCATTCTGGATATTTTTAATATTAATAAAAAAGTTACTATTTTTTATTTATATATCGAAAATTTCGAAAATTTTTTTCAATTGGTTTAGAACTCATTAATTGGTAGGCAACGAGTTTTTGTAAGTAAAATATTGAAATTGTTTTGCTTAATAATTATTTGAATTTTGAATGTTATGTATGCACTGCGAAGGCTAGAGTTTGACGAGTTAGTTGACTTATTTTTGGGTATATGCCTTAATTAGTGTTTTTGACTGACACAAACTCAGTTTATGACTGCCATATAGTCAAAGTGTTTTCAAAGTGAGAAATACTTGTCTTATTATTAAGTTTGGGATTTAGCATTAAAAGCAGGCAAAACAACTAACTCATGAAACCTGAGTATTACAGTTCAGTATATTTGGTAAATATTAAATGTTTTCATGTGTTGCTTGTCTATCGTCAAGTATAATAGTATATCACATCGGTAAGGGCGTTTGAGCAAGTGACAGACCTGCCATCCTATGCCTAAGGAATGAGTAGAGAACAAGGGAGAGTTAATAGCTATGCTGGACAAACAGCTTATTGAGTGAGGCAAATATAAACAATACAGTTCCATATTATTAACAAATATTATACTGTCCGTTTTCTAAAAACTAAACTCAGATTTTACAGTTAAAACTTTATTGCTTTTGGAAATGTGAGTCAAAGGTGAAATCGCTTACTCATTCACTGAAATTTGAGTGTTTCAAAATAAAACTTTAACAATGAACTATAATCTTACAAACATATTTCAGAACTGTAACCCTGCAAAGATAGTTTAGATATGTAAAAATAAATTTGATTCAATTTTAAGAATAGTTGCATTGGTCGGCCGAGTTTTACCATATTTTTCAAAAAATTCAGCTCTAACCTTATCACAAGATTTAGTTAATAAATGAGTTTTCAAAATAAAAATGCTTTTGTTGTGAACATTATTTTTATGATTAAAAAGTGTTTTTAATTCAAAATCAATGACTAAGTGATCAAATTTTGTTTTATATGTTTTAAACTTACTCATTAGTAAGTTCTGATTCATGAGTAATAATAAAGAAAAATTGTTATTAAGATTTGAGTTTGGTTTTAAAAGACGGACAGTATAACAGACAATTCAAAAGTTTAAATATAATCAATATTTAAAAGATGAAGAATTAGAAATCAGTCAAATATGTTTACATCAATTTATCATAACTTATAAAATATTTTAAATGGTTTTGTCTAAAGTTAAACAATTAATGAAAAAACTTTTTAATCTTTTTTCTTAAATTTTTAAGGATTTTTCATTACTCTATTTAGAATCTTCAATAATAATTTCCTCAAAAATTCAATGTATCGGTTAGTCATAAAGTTCTCGGCCTAACACCTTTCGTGATATCTTTGAATGTTGATTTTGATAGTGATAATAGAGCCATATCTCATGAAATCTCATGCTAAAAATTAATTGATTTCTCATAGTAGTAATAAAATTATAAATTGCTAAAGAAGAGGCATCGATACATAGGCCCAATAGAAAAGAGAGAAAGAAAAAAATTCTAAGAATTTTTAAGTGTTTTTTGACACGAAAAAGTTGTCTAAGTTTTTTATCTTTCAGCGAAACCAGCTAAATTTTGGTATGCAATCTTTTGAAACATACCACTATTATTGGTATGAAAATCAGCATTCAAATATGTGAGGAAAGGTATTAGGCCGAGAACTTATTGACTGACCCGATATTATATTAGTTAGTATATACTTCAGACTATTGAAATCTAGAAAATGCATTGTAGTGTAAATGAGTTTTTGAGCATGTTATTAATGAGTAAAAATAATCAAGTGATATGTTGATTTTAAGGTCTATTCTTTCAATTTAAATCTACAAATAGTAATTGACGATTAAGTTACCACATTTCAAGTAGTAGCACCAAAGCAAAAAGGCAATAGGTTAAGGGATGAACGCGCACTGAGTAAGTCTTTATTCTATTGGAATCCATGATAAAAGTTTCAATAAAGATTCAAAAGTCTACAATAACTCCTAAATGATTTACGAGAAAAATTTAGAATTTTGAATGTTTTCAGTTTTTAATGTGAGGAATGGTTTCAACAAATCTAGACCTCAATACTTTATATAATTGAAAATTTATTATAATTAACTTCAATTTGCAACCGGTTTCACGACTTAATTTATTGTAGTTAAAAAGCTATGACCTCTTGAATTATGGGATTTTTCGTGTTTCAGGCCCTGTAGTTTGAAAATTAGTCATTCAGAGCTAAACAAAAATACACGTATCTGATCATTTTCAGTCAAGTATTTATTCCTTGCATCAGAATTTTAAAATTCTTACTGAGTTCCTCTGGAGAGTTACCCCAAGTCGATTTACGAATAACCCTCTTAGAATTGGATCACGCCTTTCAGGTGAAAGGTCGGTCCCAACATACCCTTCACTCAAAAAATGTCATCAAAATTCATTGAAGTTTAGGATATAAAATCCCTTAAGAACTGATAGAGGGGACTTGGTCAATGACTGTACACTTCAAGACAGAAACTGGTGCGCTCGAGAAATTGAGTTCTGATGAAGGAGCAATCATCAAAGTTTGTGAACTTTGATCCAAAATTATGAAGAATGCTTTACATGAAAATGAATCCAAAATTAACCAAATTTCGTGATAGACCGGTCTAAATGATCTGGCTCAATCTTTACAAAATATAAAGGCCTGACTTTGAAAATTTATAGCTTCTGAAGAGTACAGAGATGGATGGTGAAAATTTACTCATTTTTGAGTATCAATATTGGTTGAACTAGACTTTACGTGGCCAGAGAATTCAGAGATGAACTTTATATACAAATAATCTCTATAACTCATACAGTGTTTAAATACATAAATCTTATTCACCGCAAATGGTCAGAACATCGGTAAAAAAATTCTCAAAAATTAGACTAGACTTTACGTGGCCAGAGATTTTCGATATAAGCTTTCTACATAAACAAACTACAATTCAAGCTGAGTTTAAATATATATATTTCATTTGCTGCAAGTGACCAGAACATTGGTAAAAAAAATTCAGAATAATCAAGTATATAAAAAGTTCGGGTAAAATAAATCTATGGAATCTAATTTCAACGATTGAAATGAACAGAATCTCATTGTTCTGGTCATATATTTTGATGAGATTTCGAAAATTTTTAAAAATATTAAAAAAATTAGAGTACCAAGATCTTACGGGACCTTGGTCTAAAATATTACCCCTTTAAAAATTTATATCTTGAAAAAGGTCTTGACAAGGACGAAAAGATTATGAAATAACGTAGAGTTATGTGAAATTCGTCGCTTAATATAGATTAATACTGATATTATAAACAATAAAACATTAATAGCTTTTTAAAAATACTATAGTAGTTGTTATTGTTGAGATGTTATTTTTTCTGGCTTATTTTAGCGGTGTTACTTTGATCCGATACGGAGAATTTCCAAACAATGGAGTAAAAGAGACGGATCTCCAATTAAACCGTCGGCTTTCGACCTGCTAAGCCGAACCGCTTGCTTTGTTGAACCTACTGAGTATCGCCTGAGCGAACTCAGTCCATCCCCTATTGGCTCATCCAATGATGCATTTAGGAGTGATGGTACATTTATTGGCTTATATCTTTAACTTAGTTTACATTTATAAACTACATGCGCGCCATCACCGCGAGAAAGCGGTTCCCGGATCCGGTGATTATGAAACTATACGGATCCAGTTTTGCTCCTTACATCCGTAACACTACGTTATTTCATAATCTTTTCGTCCTTGTCAAGACCTTTTTCAAGATACACCACTGGACAAAACTAACTTGGAAATTTTTATGAATAGCTATAACTTTTCAATGGTTTATCGCATTTTAATGAAATTTGAAGCAAAATTAAGCAAATTTATAATACAATAATTACACAATAAATTAAGATTATTAATTATTCACTATTATATCCACATCAATGTTCCGGTCGTATCGTTCACAACAGCTACCACATCAATCTCAATGCCCTGTATTTCAATTTGATAATTAATCAATAGTAAAGGTAACTATTGATTATATTTTCTTACTTGTCTTTTCTTATTTGCATTGCGCAACAACTGAACTACATCGTGGCCTTCGACTCCAGTACAGTTGAATCCTTTAGTCCAAGACACGAGAAGTGCTTTAGTTAGTCCTTCCTGTTTGCACGGGAAATTAAAAGTGAAGCCGAGCGGCAACTTGTATTGCTTAACATTTCGCTTTTCCATAAAATTGACTAGACAGTCAGCGATATGATCAAACAGCTATTTACGGTATCTTAATTAGTAATCAATTCAAACAGTTCTGATTTGAATTTTACCTCTTCTCCAGTTTCGAGCATTACATGCTGTGATAGTGAATAGTGCAACTATTTTAATAAATAGTGATTATTAAAAAAACAAAACAATAACCGTCTCGTAAACAACGTTACAATATAATATTATTAAAAATTCCTTAAACAACGTTTTTTGTCATTAAAATGCTTTTAAAACCATTAAATTTAGAATATTTACTCAAAAGTTATAGTATGTTAAAAATTTCCAAGTTAGTTTTGTCCAGTGGTGTATGTGTTTTTTAACGGGGTACTATTTTAGACCAAGGTCCCGTAGGATCTTGATACTCAAATTTTGTCAATATTTCTTAAAATATTTTAAGTCTCATCAAAATATATGACCAGAACAATGAAGTTCTGCTCATTTCAACCGTTTCGAGTTGAAATTAGATTCCATAGATTTATTTTACGGGAATTTTTTTATATACTTGATTATTCGGAATTTTTTTTACTAATGTTCTGGTCACTTGCGGCAAATAAAATTTATATATTTAAACTCAGATTGAATTGTAGGGTGTCCTTCGCATAGACCCGATTCCAATTTGACCCATGATGCTTTTGACTCAAACTTTTTTCTATTTTAGCCCAATAGTCATTTCACCCAAAATGACAAAAATAAAAGTTCATTTTGCCCAATATCACACTATAAATAATTTTTCATTGACTGATTATGCGTGAAGTAACATATCAAAATACAATCTGTCCTTTTAACTTATAAACTAACAAGGAATCATGAAGTACCGGGTCGGTTTTGGGGAAATGTATATATTTTTGAAAAGTACTCGTCGAGACAAGTTCAACGGTATATATCATTGCCTCCCGAGACGAGTTCAAAGGTCAAAAATCGAGGGGCCCAATTTTGGGCAAAATTTGACTGTTTGTGCGCGGATAACTTGAGTTAAAGCCAAAACACTGATATATTTGAAATCTACTCATGACGCTGAATCGAATGATATCAAACATGACTCGGTGAGGACTATCCACGAAGGGACTCCCAGCACCCACGGGGAACGATTTCTTTGTCTTAGCCAATGCGGACTATCCCCGAGTGGGAACTCCCAGCACCCATTGGTCAGGTTCTCGAACCCAGTGCGGAATGTCCCCGAAAGGACTCCCAGCACCCACTGGGTTTAATGAAAGTGTAGATCATTAAAAAAATGACCAAAACAGAGTACATCTTTGCAACAACTACAGCAGATGAAGCCATAATTGGCACAACCGCTATGATAACATATAGCGTGATTCAACTTGAAGCACAATTATAGGACATAATCTTCGACCTCAAGTTCGAGTCCAAAACTTTTAATGTTTGCGTTCGCGACACAAACGTTAAACATTTTAAACAATTTTCTGGAGACTTTTGCTTCTTCTGGAGTTGCCTCCGAAGAAGGGTCACCGTATCTAGCCCTTAAAAGGGCTGTTAATTGAGCGAAAACGCCGTTTGGAGAAAGCATTGCGTTGTGAAAGAAGTCTGAACAATGAATGAAGTTATCAAATGTTTATTAACAGGAATGGTCTGAACCTAGTCATATTGGGTATCATTCGATTCAGCATCATGAGTAGATTTCAAATATACCATTGTTTTGGGTTTAACTAAAGTTATCCGCTCACAGACAGTCAAGTTTTGAATTATGCCAAAAGTTGGGCCCCCCGATTTTTGACCTTTGACCTCGTCTCGGGCGGCAATGATATATACCGTTGAACTTGTCTCGGCGTGTACTTTTCAAAAATATATACATTTCCTCAAAACCGACCCGACACTTCGTTTCCTTGTAAGACAAAGCAATTAAAGCATTTTATATTTTCGGGTGAATCCGGGCTAATGGGTCTAAAGGGGTTCCCGACCTCCCACCCCCAAGTGTGATATATCATTGGATTCAGTTCGTCAAGCTGAACATTTTGATACTACACTTGACCACTTTTGACCCGAACCTGATCACTTCTAGACAACTCCCGACGGGAGTGGCCGACCCCACCAAGTAATATATCATTGAACTCAGGACATCGAACTAAACATTTTGATACCTCACTTGGTCAATTATCTCAAGTAGTTTTCGAGATATCCATCATTGTTTGGTTTAGTACCTCGTAATGGATAAACCTGGATTCTCGAGTCTTAACCTAAACAAGCCTGATATAAACTAAGGGAGAATAAGTCGAAAATCTCTGGCCACGTAAAGTCTAGTTCAACTAATATTTTATTGTACTTTAAAAATACAATTATATACATGGTAAGAAAAATTATTTTCTCGTAGTCTAGAGCAAAACTATTATCAGGGCGTTTCTTTTAAACAGAAGTTTTTAAAATTGTAATAACTTCGGAACTAATTGGAATATTTTGATAATTTTTTAAATACACTTTGATTCGGGCAATTTTGTTTGATATGAGTTTGAAAGTTTTCGGATTAGGGGAAGGTATTCTAATTTAAAGTCGCGCGAAGGTCCAAGTATTTCATAGTTGCCGATAAGCTAGAAACTTTTTTGATTTGTTTTTGAGAAAGATCATTAGTTGAAATTATTATCCTGAAAATTTAATCGAAATCCCACAAGGAGTTGTTGCATAATTGAAAATTGAAATTGTTTGATTTTAAGTTCAAAACTCGTGCTTTTCCGGAATTTTCAATAAAAAACATTTTTATCAAATTTTTCGTAATTTAATCTAATGAGACTTGCCAAATTTGATTCAAATGAGGTTTTTAGCCCGAAAATAAAACATTTACTCAATCAGAGAATCAATCTGATATCGAATCATTCACATAATCAAAAGGGTTTACGAGAATAACAATTTAAGGCACCCCGTTAAAAAACTTACCTGAGGTGCAAGAAATCCAACTCCGCCTCCTCGTGATGTGGACTGGGATAGCTGAAGAAGCTCTGGTGCCTTAAATTGTTATTCTCGCAAACCCTTTTGATTATGTGAATGATTCGATATCAGATTGGTTCTCTGATTGAGTAAATGTTTTATTTTTGGACTAAAAACCTCATTTCAATCAAATTTGGCAAGTCTCATTTGATTAAATTATGAAAAAATTTATAAAATTTGTTAGAATTTTAAAAACTTCTGTTTAAAAGAAACACCCTGTAGTTGGAGAAAAATCGACTGGATATTGTGATTTTACGTTAAAAAATATATTAAAGACGTTTATATTTAAAAACGTAATGAACGTGTAACGTCGTTAACGAACGATATTCTGTTAGTAAACTAACAGTTACTTGATGAAAGCGGAATTTTGGGAAAATGATTACTGGCCAGGTAACAGTCCTGGTCTCAACCCTGCAGAGTATATTGGATCATTAATTAAAGATGAGATTGAAAAAAGAATGTTGTGAGAAGATAGACTGAATCGTTTTTCTTATAATGTTTTACTCAATCATTTGAGAGAAGTTTTAATTTCATTTGAAAATAATACTGATTTATTTGAATATTATTAACTTATCCTAAAAGATTAACTGCTGTAATTCAAGCTCAAGGTTCTCATACTGACTTAAAATAAACTCTTTTTAATGTATTTTTTAACGAAGAATCAGAATATCGAACCGATTTTGCTCTAACAATAATAGTTTTTGTTCTACGCTACGAGATAATCATTTTTCTTATCCTGTACTATATTTTAGAATGAAGCCTATTTTCATAGCTTAAAAATGATATATAATTTATTTGTATGAATATATTTTTCTCAGTGTTAATCATTTTAAAAAGCGATGCCTGTGTCAAAAAGCTTTCCAACTCCATTATAAAAACCCAATGAAATATAACATTTTCAAAAACGCACTTTAGGTGCACTTTGTTTGTGTATCACAAGTACACAATTCGTTGTTTTCCAATGAATTCTTGGGTTATAATTAAACTAGATTAAATATACTTGGTAATAATACCTGAAAAGCTTGATTGCAATGAATCTTTCATGTTGTAGCGACAATTTTTTGATTTAAACCCGTTGGAAAAATCTTTGACGCAGACAACTTTTTCTGAAGATTTTAAAACAAAGACATAAGAATTAATACTAACAAATTATATATCGCTTTAAAACCATGATTATAAGCTTCATTTTGATATATAATAGATATCTATAGGACTCATAGATAAAACTTATTGATAAATAAAAATGAGTAAATTTTCACTATCTATCCTCTGTACATTACTAATTTCTAAATTTTTTTTATCATAACTTACTATATATTATTTCAACTTTTAATAAAAGAGAAATCAAATCTAACTCAAAAATAAAAAGCACGATCAAAGGATTTTTCTGGATTTTCAAGTCATGTAGTATGCTTTGATTCTTTCATTATTTTTCAATTTCTTATAACTATATTTATTTCGTTCAGGATTGACCCATTCTTGAAGATAAGTCAAATAGTTGTTTATTGTTTTTAAATCAATAATTAATTGATTTAATTGAGAACAATATCTAAAGTCTATTAAAAGACATGAGTTTTTCATGCAGTTGATTAGATAACACTGAAATGTTTAGTAGAAATGAAGATTGCACAAACATGTTTAAAACTAAGACAAAACACTAAGATCACTAGAGCCACGAGCGATCAAAAAATTTGAAAAATTTCAAGATGAAGTTCGTTTTTCATTAGGTATATAAATTAAAGTTATTGACAAGCTTTATTTTTCTTCTCTTTCCCTGGAATCTAAACCGCGCTAATCAAAATTTATTTCAATAGTCATATCTCCTTAAACATGTTCCAAATTCATTGATGGCCTTTACTGTTCAAAGTGTAAATCGAGTCGAATCCATTTCAATTTTACAGCGAAACTTGAACTTTATATTAATTCTTTTCATTCGCCCATATACGACATTGATTTATGATATCTCCTTAGTGTCTGTTAGTTAAATATATCAAATGATCGACACAATGCTTTGATATTTTATTTCTTCATTGGTTTATTTGCTCTCTATTCAAAACCTGAATCACTACATCCATTGACTTAAATCAACAATTAATCAGTAAGATAAATAGAAATTTTAATTAATAATAAAGAGGCTTGGGCAAAGATAACTCAATATAAATACTTAGCATAAAATAAAATTTTTAATTTAATCTTATAATTTTCGTGCTTAGGTTAAATTCAATCCATAGCTCCGTATATTCCTATTGTCTCTGTATTAACATATTTCGCCTAAGGAGAATGATTTAATAGGCTTTTAAGTGTTGTTTTTAGTTTATACATTCGTACCAGTTTTTATATAACAAAAATGAGAGACGGGGGAGTTTATTTTTTGAAAAATGATGATTCTCGAGATACTCCCACAAAGTAGTCCAAGCAAATGCTCGAAAATTAATAGTAAATATATTACTTTCTTTCGAGTTTGCAACTTGTAGATAACATGTCTATGAACTTAGTTTTTTATTAAATAACTACTTTACCATTTACTTTTACATCATACTCTAATTTGATAATACTTTATTATAGATTTCAAAGTATACTGCGTTGCATTGATGGCAATTTGTCCTGCGCTATTTCTCAACAGTTTTTCATAACATATGTTGTATGTTATTTATTATCTTGATTATCTAATTAAGTAATTATAAAAAGCTATATCTGGACCCGTTGAACAAATGATAAATGCAACTGGAATTGGGGGTACAAATAGTCTTACTAAAGTTTTTGGTGATATAAATGTGATAGGCCAGCAAACTAATCAAAACATATCACCTAATATTTTACCTCAACAATCCTCGATTTTGTTTGAAGTAAGAAAACCCGTGGAATCATTTACAGGAAGAAAGAGAGAATTAGAAAAATTACACGAGGAAGTACAACGGAAAAAAAGAAAAAATGAACATAATTTAACAGTAATATCACAAGTAACCTCCATTAGTGGTTTAGGGGGTATTGGCAAAAGTGAATTAGCTAGAATGTATGCTTGTAAATATGGTCAGAATTACAATAGCAATGTGATATGGATAAATGCTGAAACATACGGAACACTTACAGATTCGTTTCAAAGATTAGCCAACGATGAATTAAATATCCCAACTAAAAGTACAGAAGGCCAACCAAAGGATATCAAAACTATTGTAAAAGAAGTATATAAGTATTTTTCCAACAGAAGAAGTCTCTTCATTTTCGATAATGCTGAAAAATTGAGAGCAGGAAACAATCATGAAGGGGCGATCGGCGAGTTTTTACCGAATTTTCAAACACGTGGCGTTAATGAACCATATATACTAATCACATCACGTAACCGAGACTGGGGTCAAAACGTTACAGTAATACCACTTGATGCATTAACTGAAGCTGAAGCTATCAAATTTATTAGAGAAATGTTGGGCATAAGTGAGGATTCTGGTGAAGAGGAAATACGTCAATTAGCAGAGATATTACAATGCTTTCCATTAGCTTTACAACAATCGGTAGCGTATATCAGGCAAAAAGATAAGGAGTTGAGCGTTGTGGACGATAAAGGGTTTCGTATAAGCCACTACTTAACTAAGTTTGAAAAGAGTACAGAAGAACTTCTTAATTTCGAATTTCCAGATGACAATAATAATTGTTACATTAAAACAACCTTTATTACATGGGAAATAACAATGGAAAAAATAACGCACAGTGAATATGGAGCGCAAGCTTTAGAGATTTTAGAAATTATGGCTTATTTTGCTCCTGACAACATTCCTACTAAAATATTTTTACAACTTATAAGTGATCAAGAGAGAATTGCATCAATAATCGATTTAATTACAAAGCATTCAATGGTGACTGTAGAAAAAAGAGCAATCAAGATTCATAGATTAGTGCAGCAAGTGATACGATTGAGATTACAAAAAGAGCAAAAGGAAACGGATATTCTAAAAAAGGCACTGAAATTATTGAGAACGTCGATAAATGATAGAAGCACGATTAGTTCTCAGTATTTATCCCATGCAATTTTTGTGTGGACTCACGCAAGTACAATTTATAAGACATTGGGAACAGAATTAATTGAATTTTGGAGTATAATAGCATATGAATTAATTAATAATTATAGATATCATGAACTTAATTCATTGATAGTGAAGATATTAGAAATAAAAAAGGATGAATCAGTAGTAGAAACATTACCAAAAATTAAAGAAAAGTACCATTTGCCTCTAGAACAAAATATCCAGATAAATTTTGAGATGTTAGAAGAGGTTTATGAGGTTACAAGCTGTATTTTAGGGAAAAATCATCCTTCTACTTTAATGACTAAACATTGTATAGCTTTAGTACTAGACAATAAAGGGAGCTATGATGATGCGCTGCGAATTTATCAAGAGGTTTTGGAAATCACTGAACGTGTTTTAGGGAAAGAACATCCTGATACTTTAGCGACTAGAAATAATATAGCTTCAGTACTAGACAATAAAGGGAGCTATGATGATGCGCTGCGAATTCATCAAGAGGTATTGGAAATCAGTGAACGTGTTTTAGGGAAAGAACATCCTTCCACTTTAACGACTAGAAATAATATAGTTTCAGTACTATATAGAAAAGGTAGCTATGATGATGCGCTGCGAATTTATCAAGAGGTATTGGAAATCAGTGAACGTGTTTTAGGGAAAGAACATCCTGATACTTTAACTACTAGAAATAATATAGTTTCAGTACTATATAGAAAAGGTAGCTATGATGATGCGCTGCGAATTTATCAAGAGGTATTGGAAATCAGTGAACGTGTTTTAGGGAAAGAACATCCTGATACTTTAACTACTAGAAATAATATAGTTTCAGTACTATATAGAAAAGGTAGCTATGATGATGCGCTGCGAATTTATCAAGAGGTATTGGAAATCAGTGAACGTGTTTTAGGGAAGGAACATCCTAATACTTTAACTACTAAACATTGTATAGCTTCAGTACTAAACAAAAAAGGTAGCTATCATGATGCACTGCGAATTTACCAAGAGGTATTGGAAATCAGTGAACGTGTTTTAGGGAAAGAACATCCTGATACTTTAGCGACTAGAAATAATATAGCTTTAGTACTAGACAATAAAGGGAGCTATGATGATGCGCTGCGAATTTATCAAGAGGTTTTGGAAATCAAAGAACGTGTTTTAGGGAAGGAACATCCTAATACTTTAGCGACTAGAAATAATATAGCTTCAGTACTAGACAATAAAGGGAGCTATGATGATGCGCTGCGAATTTATCAAGAGGTATTGGAAATCAAAGAACGTGTTTTAGGGAAGGAACATCCTAATACTTTAGCGACTAGAAATAATATAGCTTTAGTACTAGACAATAAAGGGAGCTATGATGATGCGCTGCGAATTTATCAAGAGGTATTGGAAATCAAAGAACGTGTTTTAGGGAAGGAACATCCTAATACTTTAGCGACTAGAAATAATATAGTTTCAGTACTATATAGAAAAGGTAGCTATGATGATGCGCTGCGAATTTATCAAGAGGTATTGGAAATCAGTGAACGTGTTTTAGGGAAAGAACATCCTGATACTTTAACTACTAGAAATAATATAGTTTCAGTACTATATAGAAAAGGTAGCTATGATGATGCACTGCGAATTTATCAAGAGGTATTGGAAATCACTGAACGTGTTTTAGGGAAGGAACATCCTAATACTTTAGCGACTAGAAATAATATAGCTTTAGTACTAGACAATAAAGGGAGCTATGATGATGCGCTGCGAATTTATCAAGAGGTATTGGAAATCAAAGAACGTGTTTTAGGGAAGGAACATCCTAATACTTTAGCGACTAGAAATAATATAGCTTTAGTACTAGACAATAAAGGGAGCTATGATGATGCGCTGCGAATTTATCAAGAGGTATTGGAAATCAGTGAACGTGTTTTAGGGAAAGAACATCCTGATACTTTAACTACTAGAAATAATATATCTTTTGTGCTAGATAAGAAAAGTAGATAGGATGATGAACTAAGTATTCATCAAGAGGTATTAGAAACCAAAGAACATGTTCTAGCGGCAATTTATCTTTATTAATTAAATACCAAGAAATACTTTTGTTTATCTAAATGACTAATAATTAGGGGCAGCAATATCTAAACTTTCAACTTTAATATTTTTGTATTAATATTTTTAACACTTGAAACGAAATTTACATGTTTTTGTTCAAGTTATCACTTTCTTATACACGATTCGCATTTTTATATTAACACTGTAACAATCTCCCTAAATTCATTTTGAATAATTACTAAGAGATTCATCAATTTAGTTTGCAAACTGAGCAAATAATAATTTAGTTTTGTTATTTAAAGTAGTTTATAAATATTTTGACTTTTATAATATCGCTGCCTGCTATCAATCTCTTTCTATAGCTTTAATTAGTCATTACAACTCCATTTTTCTTAATAAAATTCTTCATTTAATGTATTGACAACTTATTGTTAAATTTAATGTCCTGTAAAATGATTAGACTAAAATGTATGCATTGTTTTATTCCCTATATATGTAATCAATGCTTGATTTTCTACAGAGTGTAAATAAAGGAACTTTATTAAAACAAAATTTATTTCTTAAGAACTATTCAACATTTTTACATGAAAATTTCAAAAAAATTGAAAAGAATAATTGGAGATTATGATAGAATATTCTCGATATGCTATCCACTTTCATTATAAATGGGACGCAAATGGACTTTAAAATTGTCAATCACATCATTGAGGACACTATTTCGAATATTAAAAATGCCAGTTTTAAATGATGTTTTTCAGCTCTCCCAGGGATTGAGTAACCTAACCTAACCTAACCTGTGCGTAGACTTAATCTTTTAAATAAACCAATAGATTAAAATCACAAGTGTTGAGTCGGGTCAGAAAGGTGGCTAATCAAAAATAGTAAAATAAGAAATTTGAATGAAATGGGAAAACTCGAACGAAATAAAGAAATTCGAATTCCATGAAAAAGCTCACATTACCCCTGAAATATGTCGCAAAGTTTCAAGTTTTAATTATTCCTATTTTAAAAGTTATAATCACAAACTTTTATGAAGTCTATTTATTTACACACTGTATTTTATAGCTTTCTAATCAAAATGGAGTTTTATTGTGTAAATATGGGAGTCATTCAAACGTATCGATTCGATCACTAGTTTCAGGTACTATGTAATGGATCCTAAATAACAGTAATTTGCTTAGTTATGATAAAAATAGTTGGATAACCTCTCAAGATTTACAATATGCTTATCATCGTTACCGTAAAGTCCATTTTTAAATGTTAGAAGCTGTTTACAAAACAAATTAACGAATTAACAACTTGTACAACGTCAATTCTGTAACATGTAATGGAATTCTTTTCCATTTGGCTTTATTTAAGCTGAGCTACAGAAGCTACATAGACGACAAAAGATTAAGAGCCGACTTATAAGCGTAAATGTTCGTAGCCAGAAAAGAAATAATAAAAAAATTCGATTTGAAAGAAAATTTGAAAAATTAATCAAAAATATTTTGCTAGTGTCTTATGCCGTTTTGGGTAATTTGGAAAATAAATGCAAGAATTAGCACTAAAAATGCTAACTAACTCCACTTATGAAGTTTGGAATTGTTGATGATCTGAGTATTATTAGTTTTCATTTGGTTTGTCTATATTTAATTTGAAAACTATGAAGAAGAGTTGAGATTACGGATGATAATAAAAGAATAGTTGGTTAGTAATGAAGGATAACTTTTGATTGTGCTTCCTCTATGTTTACGATAGCTTGTCATAAATATCAATAAGAAATATATTAAGGCCCTAAACTTTTAAATATTTTCGTATGTAATTCGAAGTATTTAAGATATTTATAACATTATTTTTGTTGATTAAAAGGCTTAATCAGTTTTTAATATGGAGGTCTTCAATTTAAAACGATTTGCTTTAAGTTTGCACAATATTATAAACACGGAAACTTTTTAGTCTTTATTTCACGAACAATTTTGTCTATTTTTCCTTTCTTGATATAATTTCAAGAAGAGGGAAGAAGTTATAGTTCTTAATTGAACACAGCTGTAGAATTTTTGGGAGGAGTGTTCGTATTGTTTTGTTTTTCAAAAAAGAGCCATAAAAACTGGGAGGCTCGGCTAAACTAGAAAGCAAGTAAGCAAAGGGACACTTGTGCAATTGCAATATTTCAACTTGAAAATTGAATTTATACTTAAAATAGAATATGTTCTGTATTTGACGCATCGAGACTTTAAAAAATATTAACATTGAATACTTTGATAAAATGATTTGATTTATGTAAGAGATTTGTAGAATTTTTTAGATTATAGCTAAGGCTTTTGTGATAGAATGAAATCTGACTAAAATAGTTCCCAAAAGAGTATGCCCAAAATCCATAGACTTGGTCTATCGACGTCTCCTAACGGTGACCCACATATGTAGTAGCCTACGATAAGACATTCAATTAATCGAAAAAACTTGAGATTGGCAAATCGCTTAGAAAGTCACAGACTAAAAACAAATATCGCTAGTGAGTATACTTAAGAATTTCATTTAAAAATATAAAATAATTATGGGAGTACTATTAACAAATAGGTATAAAAGCTTAGGAATGTGTATAGCTGTATAGTGACATTGCTATCCTCATCGGGGTCATCGGCGGACTCTTCTCTAAGACGATAAAATACCCGCCGACAACTATCGCAGATAGCCTCTGGAATCAATTTTGCCAACTCTGGAATCAGACCAACCTCACTTTGAAAAGAAGCCTGGTCTTGCCTTTTGAAGAAAAGCTCAGAGGCTGGCCTCGTCTGCACCAGTGAGCGATATCTTCCTCTCTTTTTAAATATTAGTCTCATTCGGCCCGTTTCCTTTTTTTATACCGGTAGCCGTATAATGCGAGGATGTTTAATATGTAGGAGTAGAGCTCAGAATTAGTAATTTACGGTTGGTTTTAACAAAGTGGGTGGGGCTTATGATAGCCACATCCAGTGGGTAGTACCCATCAAGACAAGTCCAACGATGTATAATATGTAGGGGTAGGGTACAAGCTAGGGGGCGTTATGATCTATTTTAGAAAAAGGGGCGGAGCCAATTGTATTTAGATTCCGATTTAGAGCCGATTTAGATTCGTATATGTAAGTTTCAGAGTATGATTTTCACAAGCTTTATAAGTTATCTAATTGTACTTCATTCACATTTATCGATAACAAGTTTTAAATTTATTAAACTTGATGATTATCTAAATTTATCAGAAGCGCCAAATAGCTTGTTGTCAAAATTGATGTCACATGAAATAAATTTCACATTAAGTACTTAAATCTTGGATCTAAACAAACCTAATTTAGAGCAAATCTATTTTATTTATCGTCGCCTTAATACTATAAGGTTCTAAATGCAAAAAGTATATTAACGAGAAAATCCACTTTAAAGTTCGATGTTGCTATACATCAATAATGAGTTGAAGAATAATTTTCAAAAACATCCAGCAATGTGCGTGTGGCTCTCATATTCTACTGATCATTTGGGCCCTACTCTGTTTCTATCATGAATAACTCAGAACTGATTATTGCATTTCAAACCTCATTGCACTGAAATGAAATATCAGGTTCTAAATGATCGAGAATCGAAATAACTAAATCGAAACAAATTTTATCTAAGAAATATTAAAAAGAATGTGGAGAATCAATTTCGAACATTTTAAGAATGTTTCGATATAATTCGATCAAAAAAATTTTCAAGTCGAAATTCAACTTGACAATTTTTATGCCTCAAATTTTCAGATATTTAATTTAGAAATCATTTGGATGACTGAAATGTGAATTTTTATAGAGAATTGACGCATTTGACAGCAGTTTATCTAAGAACCGAATTTATTGGTATAGAAAAAACCCAAGTCACTAAATCAATTTTGAAAAAATGAAATATCAACAGAATACGATTCTCTTCATAGGAATTCTATGAGATTTAGTTTTAATAACCCGAAAGATTGTGAAAATGTCTGCTTCACATGCAGTTTGCTCATCTAATTCGACTAATTCAGCGATTACGACCGAGCCAGACATCAGTTTATAAATTTGAATAAATACCAACATCAAGACCATGACAAGATATATGAATTTGTTAATAACTCATTTTGTCAAAAAGTTGATTTAGAACCTTATAGTACTCAGGTGACGTTATAAGGAATATTTTTAAATTAATAGATACATAATTAGGTAAGAGAGCTAATGTTCAAGTCACTTTATTATATTAGATAAATTAATTTAACTTTTAATAATTTTTCTAATCAAATGATATTTAAGTGAGCAGATGATTCATGCTTCCAGTAACGACTGAGTATTTCATAGAAAATAATTAATAATCAAAATAATCTACTATATTATGTATATTTTAGATAGTATAAGACAAGTATACAAGTTTTAAAGACAGTTACGATTTTAAAACTAATTAGTGAAACTTTTGCCAGTTTTTACTTTTAATTTGACTTGAATTCTAATTGCAGTAAATTTCGAAACCGAATTGTTTACTTACGCTAAAAGTTCATTGAATAATATTTAACATGTTTAGTATCACATTAAATAAAATAATAAGTTATCATTGATAGCCGGCTTTAGGAAAGATAACTACATTCCGAAATAAATGTCAAACCTAATCTATTAGTTCTAAAATTAATTTGATATTATATTTAAATAAAATGATTCTCAACATACGTCACTCAGTATTGGAAAACGTTTATTTGGTAGTTTTCTTAAAATATAGTGACTACTAAGGGATAGACATAATGATTTAAGCGACAGATATGCAATATAAAACATTATTTTCAACATTTCAAGCATGTTATTAATTTTTATATTTGTAACATTTGTTGATAGAGAAACCCTCTGATTTCAGTTTGCACTTTATTTTCTTTATCAGACATATTAAAAGTTTTAAACTTTTTCTCAGTCTCATGAAATCTAATAATCTGTCACATATTATACAGCAGTTTCATGAAATTGTGTGTGAATAGAGCACAATTCAAACTGAATATCACATTTAAATTTGTCAACAGTAATAGAGTTGGTTTTATTTTATTTTAAATAAATTTTTTAGTTTAATAATCAACTTGAATGATTATGAAAGTTACAATTGTTGAGATTTTAATTTAACCTTTATTTATATCATCAAAGAAAATGTTGCTTTGAAATGATTCAAACTTATGTTAAATTTCATGTTAAGTATAGGTGCACGGGTCAAGGGTTTATACGACCCGCTCCAAACCATGAACCGCTTCTTTTTCAATATTGGACCCGACTCGAACCGTGGTTTACCCGCGTGTCAAACCGCTACAATTATATAATTTTGAAAATTAAACATTTGGTAATGCATATTTGAGTATTTTTACTCATGAAACTTGCATAAATCTTAATTAAACCAATAATTATTCAAATATAAACATAATCTTATGGAGCTGTACAACTGATAAGTTAAAAACAATTATAGAATAAAAAGTTGTTTCAATTGAATAACTTTGACTTAACGATCAAAGCCATATTAACGTTTTCAGGTTTAAGACTACTTTTTCGTTTATTTATCATCGACCCATTCAAGCTGAATGTTTCTTCACTTCTAGTCGAAGAAGATGGAACAGATAATATCCACGTTGCAATAACTGACAGATTAGGCCAAATATTTATTTTTGTTTTCCAATACATAGTAATAGGATCGAAATTTCCGGCTTCAATCGTCGGAATTTTTACCTCTCCTCAAAATAATAATCTACTTCTTTGTCAGAATTTAAACTCAAAATATATTGAGAATCACCGTAGAATTCAGAGAGTTCGTCTTTCATAGACTTTGATATCGGTTCATCGCTTTCGCAGATTTCGGTTGATATATCATCCATTTCGCTGACCAATTTTTTAAACAAAACTTTTGTTTCATTAAGTTTTTGTTCGCTGAATAATTTCGAATATTTGAATCGAGAATCTAATATTAGTGCAAGATAATGCCATTCATTCAGTCTATTCTCTACTTTATTTTCGATTCTATTCATCAAGTATGACTTATATGAGAATTATTTGTACTAATTTTCAATAACGATTTTAGTTAAAAAATTTTCGGGATAACAATATTAAGTGTCGATATTGAAGATGAGGATAAAGTAGTAATGTCTGAATTAGAATGTTTTAATGTTGATGCCAAACCATTTAATAAATTCTTATCTAGAGAATAAATATGAATTTTATTTCTTTCATTAAGAACTTTGATAATATTGTAAAGTCTGGATCTTTAATAGGAGCGTGTACGAAATCAATTTTTAAAATATAGCACTTTATTTAACATAACCACAATACAAATTACATAAGATTTCACAGGATTTTTAACACTGGAAGAAAGAGCGAAAAATTTGAGAAAAACACGACATTTTATAGGAACAATAGGCGGGTTGAATTAGAAAATGTTTTACAATGATAGGCTAAACCTTTTAAGGTTAATAGCGCATTTAGCTAAGATTGGAGGATTGTTTAACTAGGACATACTTAGGTAGGTTTTAAGAGTTGAAATATGCTTACTATCAGCTGTCTTCATAACTTATGCAGTTGAGACAAGCATGTGAAGATTTCTTTTGTACAAACAAAAGATAATCTTTAGATCAGTAATAAAAGTTGACATATACGGTGAGTTATGAAAATTAGTTTTAAAGATATAGGTTATTACAAATGTATTTTGGTATAGGTCTAATTTAGGAGAC
This sequence comes from Archegozetes longisetosus, assembly GCA_018873245.2. Classification (NCBI taxonomy): domain Eukaryota; kingdom Metazoa; phylum Arthropoda; class Arachnida; order Sarcoptiformes; family Trhypochthoniidae; genus Archegozetes; species Archegozetes longisetosus. The sequence goes on from JAEMBT020000001.1 coordinate 5,510,730, forward strand.
TAAGACGTTATTACAATATTATCATATTCTGATAGTATCGACTCAGCCATAGTATACAGTGTATTCCATCTCGTTTCAGACATAGATTCCAAAGTATGATTTAAATGCTTTTGTGAACCGGTGTGCTTGAAATGACTAACAATATTCTCATTTTATCAACAAAACATTTGAATTTTTGAATGTACGCTGCAGTACTCTCATCAATCGAATCATTAATAGCCGATTGAATAACTAAATTAAGACAATGACAAATGCATGGAATCCGATTACTTTTGAAAGCAGCAGCTAAATTGCTAGCATTATCACTTGTAATCAGATAATTCTTATTGACTATATTTAGTTCAATCAGTTTCTTATCAAGCCATATTTTTATATTAGCAGCAGTTTTTTTCTCAAAATCAAATTCATCTGGACTTATGTCATTGGTGATTTTATATCATATTCTGATAAACCAAAAATTAATACTTTTCCAAACGTTTGCGAAACATTATACTTACCTTTAGATTTTACATCTCGAATGTCAGCTTTCTTTTCCCGAATCAAAGTTGATGTTTGTTTGACAGAAAGTTCAATTTCATTTATTATTTCGCTATTTAACATATTTCTTCATCACTTGTTTCAGTCTCAAAACTTACACTCATTTGAGACATAATTAAAGTTTAGTATTAAATTTTCAGACTTCAAAATATTTATCATTGAAGATTTTCTCGTGATTGAAAGTTATTCACAATTTTGAAATCAAGTGTACAATTGTTTTGATCACATTAATTTCAAAATAATAATGATTTTGATTTCAATACTTATCAATCAATACTTATTTAATGATTATAATAATATTTAAAACCAATTGACAATTGGTAAGCCTTAATTAAAATTTTAATAGCTATGAAACACGTTAATTTACATTGAAATTAATAATAGTTTTGATAAATAATTATGTTTTCAATTAGTTATTTCTCTTTATTATACTTTATTTTCAATTATTTTTGAATTTTTCATACACTTTAAGGAATGATTTGAAGCATATAGTTGTTGAACCTCTATAGCATTCTGTAACATGATACTAATATAAACGGAAATCAATTCATGCAATGAGTATTTTCATTTTGATATATTTTTGTTTAGTTAAGCTCTTGTTTTAAAACCTATAAATATGCGGTTCTTTGCGGGTAACCTGCGGTTCTAAACAATAGACCCGACCCGAACCGTGACTTTAAAAAGCTGGAACCGATCCGATCCAAACCGCGGTTTACCCGCGGGTCGAACCGCTTAGCAGTTCACCCGCGCAGCTATAAATGTTAAGTTGGTTAAACATATTCCTAAAGATAAGGAGTTTATGATAGATTTTATCGAATTTGATAATAAAACTCACAATCGCGTGGTGATACGTTCGTGAATTTTGGTCCATGATGAGCATTTGAATACCTGAATATGTATACAAAATTGCATAATTGTGGAGCTTACCCATCAAAAATTAAAGGTACGTAAACGCTAATGACCAGTACTGTACTTTTGGCCAAATCACATTTTTCAAATATCTGAGAGATTAAAAACATATATAGCATTCCTGTTAGACTGGAGTTTCCCAATCACACGTGTCGTCAGATTGAATATTAATGAGTTCTCTTCAGTTTAAACTTCTTAGCTTTCATTTTATTCTGTGTAAAACATTTATTTCTTTAAGTTTTTGAGTTTTCATTTATTTATTTTGCGAAAAATGGTAAGCAAAACCAAAGAGAAATTCACTTAAAAGATGGCAAAACCTAAATATACTTCTATTGTTCCGTGTGAAGTAGAAATGAGTTTATCGAGATTTAAGAGAATACTTGAAGATCGCAGACATAACGTTATAATCGAGAATTTGAGAATATATTTAATAGCAATTTTTTTATTAACAATTCGTATTATGTCTGTTTTATAAATTAATTTTTAAGCTCATATAGAATACATATTTGGCATTTTTCATGCATATGTATACGCATAGAATAAACTTTATTTGTGCTATACATAATTCCGAACATTATTATTTTTGCTCTGCAAACCATTGAAACAATCCTCGTAATCATAGACTGACTAACTGTTAATTAAATAATTAGTATCTGAACTCTATAACAATTTGAACAGTCTCATCATTTTTTAATAAAATAGAGTTAGAAAAATCTACTAAAAAGTTTGTACAGTTATTATTTGTTTTATGGTTTGTGACTAATAGGTCCATAAGAGACAAATCGAATTTAGTTATCCTGTCAAATTTTTGTTTAAGATTATTGCAATTTGAAAATTTGAACGCTGAAAAACTAGCTTAGAGTACAAAAATCACACATTGTATGAAATGGAAAAAGCTTTGGTGAATACCATTGGTTTTATTATCGTTTATCAATTCAAGGATTTCTAGTATGTAGTTATGCAAAAACAAGTTTTCACCCCTAATGTTGCAAAAGTAGTGATTCTATAATTTGTACGATTTCATACACTATAACATCATTTTTTATATTGACTCTACTATTGTATAACTAGAAAAGTCTAACAGACAAATGTGTGCGTAATCACAATGAATACACTGAGAGTATATAAAAACACAAACTTTCAAAGAGTTAGGTTTTTATGACAGGAAACATATTATATGACTTGCATTCCACAAATAACGCAAAATAGTTAGTTTTCAAAGTTTAATCATTTATTTGAAATAATTACAGATTTTTGTTTGAGAGAAACATGTATTGAATACAATTATGCGAATATATGACTGACGTTTGCAAATATGTTTTAATCCGAAACAGTTGTGAATCAAGACGTGAATGAGGCAAAACTGGTCTAATCGTAAGAGTAAGTCATGAAAATGATTTTAGATTCACACTGAAAACTACATAATTATTATGTCATAGTTTAAGAATTTGTATTCAGTATTTGTCCATCAAATGAATTATTGTTTAGGAGTAAACATATATTATATGAAATCTCTATAAACAATACACTAATAAAATTAAATCTTATTTATATAATCATTTCTGTATTTATTTGTATTTATGTGACTTTTAAATGTGATGTGGGCTTTTATGATGGGCTTAAAAACGCATAAACTTCATAAAAAAGACTAACTTTAGTATTTTGAAGCTCGAAATAGCCTTCAATTCAGGTTTATTTCTCGAACTCATTCATTGCTTTGGAAATGACATGAATAACAAAACAATTGATGAAAAGAGAATGACTTTCTTTTGCAGAACTACCTGTACGTCAAGTTTTAATTAGGGTATTGAAGACACGATCCTTCACATGTAAATCATTAACACGATTGAAATTTGCCTGAAACACAAAATAGAGTGTGATTAGAGTGTGATCCCCTAAAAGCATAATTGAACCTTATACTAAATTCTTTTGTGATCTGCTTTTTACTAATGGTTTTTCGATTTAATACTCAATCAATTATGAGAAAAAAGTTGTGTTAAAGACCTCACATAACTAATAGTGGCTATGAATTAAACGAGTCATACCTAAGGCTATTAAAAATAGTGTCTTTTAGTTTGATTTATATACTAAAAAAGTTTTGCTATCATTATATAAGTCGATATTCAAAGTTATAAAAGTGTATTCGATTGAAATGAAACACAAACACATTTATTTGTGGTCTAAATCGAGACGAAGGCATAACAAGCCTTTGGGTTATGCCGCTTAACATCTCTTAGCAAAAACTGTTATCAAACTCTGATTAATAACTTAAATACAAAGCGCTTATTGAAAATGATTTTTCGAAACTTTTTCCATTGACAGTCGCTTATGAATAGAAAACTGATTTTATCTCAATTTATTGGTTTTCAATGTTGTTTCAGATTAGATAAAAATGTGTAACAAAACCTATTGTTGACTTGCACAATCTGTCAGCTCAGCCCTCATTCGTTTGAATAATACAATCAATCGATGACACGATTGTCTAATTCATACAATTTGGTTTTGAGTTCGTTTAGCAACTATTGATAGTAGTGAGCGAATTGATTGTTATATTCCGATCATTAGATAAATAGCGACGAACTAATCATTTACTGTCTTTAAACATGTTCGCAAATTGCTTAGTAAAAGAGTCAATATTTAAATAGTTTTGAGGAAATAATTAAGTTTTTAAGTGTTTTAATTGATTTAATTGCAAAACAAACTCATTTAAAAACTTTATTTTGAATTAATACAATTAAATCTAATGAAAACAGTTTTTACTAAAAGTTTATTTGTGTAATAAAACAGTTTTGTCTGAATTAACACGAGTTTATTAAAAGACTTTTCCGCTAAAACATTTCACAATTGACTTAAATAGAAGGTTAAGTGTTTAAGTTATATAAGTTTTTATATGACACCAATAAAAAAGTTGAGAAACTTATGAATTCATAGAAAAGTTGAATAATAGATAAATAAATTGTTGACATTTTTTCAAAAGAGTAACTAATTAGATAAGCGAACGGAAAGTTATTTTTAGGCTTAGTCTAGATATCAAATGATGTAATGAATTGCTTTCTCCAAAAGCATATTTGAATTGAGCAGAAAAACAAAGAAGAAGTAGAAAAAGAATTTTTAACTCATTTGTCACATTCCCATAAAGTGTTGTTAAGTGAAAGAGTATTGCGTAATAGAGACACTGCAGTGAACAGAGTCTGCACTGAAAACAGGGCTTCAATACATAGCTTAACACAGTTTTCAATACAATTAATGGTTAGAGAAGTTGTTGATTGTGTACCACTACACTCAACACGTGGATCAGTTGCAATGACGGCATAGCAGTGACGTGCCATCGATGATGAACATGGCGAGGAAGCAATATCTGAAACATTTTCAATATTTTTCGTATTAATAAAAAGTCACTGTTTTTAAAGTACATATCGAAAAAGTTTCAACTTTTTATGCATTGGATTAAAGCCCATTAATTGGTAGATAAACGAGTTTTCGTAAGTAACATATGATTGAAATGTTTTCACTTAATTAAAGTTTCAATTTGAACGCTATGTATATATGAGTATATTTAGTATTAGATGTTTTCATGTATTGCTTATCGCAATATTTGACATGTTTTAGCGTTTGCTTAAAATAGTTTTGCGCATAAGACTCAGTTATTTTCGAGCGTTAATTACTCGAAATCACATTTTAGGCAAAGTAACTGCAAATCGTTGTTACCTAAAAAACTGCATATTTCTCACGACTAAACATCGTTTTTCACAACTACTGACCACATATTAATTATTGCGAACAAACATTGTTTTACTACAAGTTTTTATGTCAAAATGAGTTGAGACAAATTTGTTCATCTCTCCAATAACCTCAGGACTTGTTTTAGGCTTTTATTTGATTCGCTTAATTAACATTTAGTAAGAGGTTATCGAAGTGTCCCTTATTTTGCTTTTGCACAGACCAGAAGTGAACAGATTTTCGTTTCGTACTGCGTTTGCAGACATACATTGAAAGAAGTATTAAACAGACTCGCAGTTAAGTCATTTTTATGCAATAAAACAAATTTGTTCTCATCTAAAAAGCTTGAAGTGCTTGAAACCCGAAATTTTGATAAACACCTCATGACTTGTATGCAGAACAAAACAATGGCTCGAATTTTGAATATTTGATGAATGGCTTGTTTTGACTCATTGAAGCGTTAAATTTATAGAGGAATAAATGCTAAAAATAAATTTGAAAGTTGATAAAAAATCGCCCCATAGAACAACTCTATTATGAGGAAACTCAGTTGACTTAACAGTTAATAATAATAATAGATTTAAAGCACAAACTTTAGCCCGAAGTAAATGACATTAAAGCGAGCAAAAATTCAGTTTTGAAGCAATGCATAAACAATTAATTAAAATATTCACTATTAATAAGTCTATAAATAAAAATGTGAACCGAAAAAGCAATCGATTGTTGCAGTAAATGTCGCAGCCATTGTTGAGCAATTGTTGCAAATATTGATAACTGTTTTGTTGATTGTCTGTATGTAAGGAAAAGCAGTGAATTGTCCCCTTCCTTATGATAACATTAATGATGAACTACTATCTGGTCCGTAATGCCCCCATTCCTCAGCCACGACCGTATCAGTGAACCGACCGCTGGCGTAAACAGATAGCAAAACATAATTTCGGCTCAATTTCTTATCTCATGGCTATAATAAATAAAATGTGTTTAACTTATTTCTCTTTCTAAACAAGTCGATTAATGATAAATATCTTATTCTTATTTTAAAAGTTATAAATTATTTTAGTTTCAAAACTCGATCACATCATTAATTAAGTCAATGAAGATATCTATTCATAACTTTTGGACTCCTTTTCTTTAATTTGTTTTTCTGATTAAGGGCTTTGATCAAAAATTGATTATTTTCTATAACTAATGATCATTTTGTCGAATTGCATCAAACTTTAGCCCCAGGGCCCCATCATTTGTCTCTTAAGCTAAATATTAACTTTTTATTCGGTTTCAACTGTTGTCTACAACAATTTTTCATAAGCGACCACTTGTTTGATAAAGTTTTTAGACATTTAACACTTTTGTATACGACATGAGTTTCAACTTTTCAACTTTTGACGAATAATTAATTATGAATTCATCCAAACGTAACATTTTTTGCCATTTTCTCTGGCAATAAAAGTATTAATTTGAATGCGAGTGAGAAAAATAGTCGAATTTAGTGAATGCTTAAAATTATTTGCAGTAAAAACATGACATGTTATGAATTTTTGAAATGCATAACTGCTGTGCATATGTAGTCATAACTGATTATTATTGGAGTGCATGAGAAACTCGATGTAATTATTTAATATGAAATATATTTATAGTGACAAGTATTGAATGCAAATACGACTAATACAGAAAATTGCATTAAACGAGTAAAAAATGACAATTTGGTCAATTTATGAAATTGTCATACATTTATGAAGGACCTCGTACTCTTTGTGTTTTGACAAAATAAAGTGATTTTATGCACTCATAGTATAAGATAGAAAAAGTGTATCATTTGCCGACTTGAACTTGTTATATCTGTAATCGGGTCACTAATAAAAGCCACGCCTGTCTTACAGTCGCAGAAGAAGAAGATTAGGAGAAAAAAGTTTGCGAACACTTACGAAAAAATTTCAGTCAGTCTTATGTTATGTTAGAGTGAAAAATGTTTTTATAAGTTGGAGACGAATAGGAACTGATAACTTATGGAAAACTTTGTAAAGTGGTGTATATTTTATATGTTAACAATTGTTAGCAATGTTTATACAGTGAGTTGTGGTGTGAAGTTTGAAGTTTGATGTTTGAAGTGGCGAATCAAACTTTTACAGGCAATCATTACTATTAATAGAAAGCCAGCGAACTAAATATGTGCGATCTGTGCATTTCAGTGCATTTGAGTGTGTGGGCGAAGCCTTTTTCAAACCTAAACTCTTCTGAAAGTTAGAGCAAATGCTTCAGAGCGCGTATATATTAAATAATCTTATATAAGATATTTTTTCATAGTGCAAGACTTGTGTGTCTGTGCAGCCAAATGTCAAACAGTGTTTTCAGTGCTAATTACATATTTTGCAGGCTCTCAGTGTGAGACAAAACCAATCACACAAAAAGTGTTTTAATATCGAGATTTCGCTCCACTCAGTCATTGCTAACACATATACTGACTGTTGAATTGAGTCGAACTCATTGAACGCATCATTGCTTCGAATGTATTTCGGGTTATGTAACTCGAAATCATTGGCAAACTTTATATTTAACTTTATTGTTCTCCTCCTTCTGCTGGGATCCAAATCGTGTTAATTATTGAGAAGTTATTTGACATAACTGCCTATCTCTCTCTCTCTCTCTCTCTAAGCATACTCTCAATTGAAGATCACTTTCACTGTTTCAGATCTAAACTGAATTTTGATCAACTTTTCATCAATAATCAGACGCTTATGTGCTATGAATTTGTTATTAATTAAGGAAATGATTGGATGTGACTTAAAAGTGAAAATATTTGGCAACTGTTAAGTTTGGTTCGATCACATGCGTCACAATTAACAACTGAGTGCTTCAAATATTTGCCCTCATATTAACTTTTAAGTTATGATTACATTATTGATAGACTGTTACTATTTTTTGTAAACTGTATTCCTATTACACATTTGATTTCCTTCATTGCGATCATTCGCCTCATGACAGGAACCTCTCATTCAAATAAAGTATGAAAAAGTTGGTGAGTATGAGATCTGTTTTATTCCATCAAAATTTCATTCATTTCTGTTCAAATATCAAATGTCTTTCAACGACTCGAGTTATTTAAATGTTTCACTATTTTTGTTTTCACTCTTTGCATACGATATAACCCGGAAAATACTACTCATCAAAATCAAGTCATAGCTCTGCATAACTTTCTATCCTTTTATCACTCGATTGCTTTGTTTAAAGTTTTATTTTTAATCTCTTTTTATGCTTTGCCTCAAAATGAGCTTTGGTAGAAATTAGTCTCATCAAAAATGCTATTTTTCGGTTCATAAAACTCTTGCTTTCAATAATTGTTAAGTAAATATGGAATAATTAATTTTTTGTTGAAAAACTTGTATTTTGTTTAATCAGCTTTTATGAAGGTTTTGCTAACACTAACGATCAAACTTAGCATAACAAGAAAATTGATAAATATATATTTGGAAGCCTTTATGAAAATATAAAACATATGCCAACACTTAGAGCTTGTTATGTGTAAAAATCTAAGAAATAAATATTTGATTATGATCTAGAATGAGGAAATGGCATCAATTCCAATAGCTATGTCAGAGGTGTCCATCTCCTCTTCATCATCATCAGCGGAATCAGAACTGAGCACAAGAGAAGATATAACAGTTTTAACAAACTACGCCAAGTCATTGCGAGAGGCATTATCTAAATTGAAGCGAATATTCAGTCCTGAACGAGGTATGTGTTAATCAGTATTCAAATAATTCAATTTATATGCAGTAAATACACAGTTTGTGTTGAGTTTATCTGTTTTTCTATGCTTTAAGTTTATTAAGTCGTATGAAATGAATTTTAAATTGAATTAAATGAAAGTTTGTTCGCACATAGAAGTCAATGAATTCAACTTTTATCGTAGTATATAAAATAAATTATGCAAAAATGAGGGTTTTTTGATAATTTTTCTCCTGGAATATTAAACTTTAATCGCAAAATAGATAAAAATTTCAAAGATATGGCTTAGAATATAAATGAATTCTCAAAAGAAAGTTTGACATTAATTGCAGTACTCGTTTTCGTTGTTTTCAACAAAAATTTAGGGATCTTTGATTTCTATCCTGAAAATAAAACCTCATAAAATTGAATAGAGATCTGTTTCCCTCGAATGAATTTATAGAAGTTTTTCACCCAAAAACATATTTATTTTTACTTCAATTGAATACATGATAAAAAAGTTATCTCTTATCTAAATTTAAGATAAAAGTGAAACATTACGTGTCGCGGCTCACGAACGGTTAGGCGAAGTCTTAAGGGCAATGAGACAGATATTAGAAAAATATCCGAAGATTCAGTCAACGGAACTGCTGATGTCTGCGGGAAATCTGATTCAACAGGTCAAAAGTTTTAACTACGAAGAAAAAGCCGATCCCACTCTATTCATTGAATCGGTTGACCAGTTGGCACTTGCCTTCAGTACAAGGTTGGACTTGAATTTTACATTTTTATTATCTTATATATATTTTTCATATTATCAATACGAGCTCTATCTCTTCTCTATGCTATCAAAACAATGGAACAGTTCCGGTATGGTATCTGTTGTCGTATTTCTATACAAATCACATAATGACTGACTTTTTTGTGCATTTCCGTTGGCTTTTAATTCTCTTTTTCAGTGCATATAAACTTTTTTCGCTGCTTTTCAGACAATTGATCTAATTATTTCAGTTAAAATATGATTATCTATGCGTTCAATTCTTTTCTGTTTCGCAAAAATCTGTTATATAATTACAAAAACTTTGAGTTGTTTTTGATTGAGACGAAATAATGAAAAATATTTGAAACTCGAAAAGAATTAAGTTTTAAAATAAAAATTGGCATTAATTAAATTGGAGTTTTAGAGTTGAATATCTTATTGGGATCTAATGTGTTCTTATCAACAGATTTAGGTCAGAATGCGTGTAATGCATGTGTTCCGAAATGATGCATAATTTAGATTATGAACTGATACTTATTTTAGAAACATTTACTGTTATGCAACAAAAGCCTCTTTTCCTCTCTTTGAACCTAATTTCAGATGAGTTTCAACACATTTCAATATCTTAGGCATCGACATATTCATAGCACTAATCAGACTGTTTGAAGTGATAACGAGGATAATAATTAACTCATGTTATTATTCAATTATACAAACTTTCATTCGATAGCTAAGAGATCACGAACAGAGCAAACATTTATACAATTTTCACAATAAGGTCGAGAGGTTTTACTGGTATTCGATTAGTTAAGGTCAGTATAGATTACTATTTAAGAAGCAGTAGTTCACCAGATTTGCCACCACTTAAGCTTTTAGATAACAATTCCTTAAAAGGTCTTTGAATTAAAAGATAAAAATAAACATTTATTGCTAGTACTAAATGCATATCTAAATTCTAGTCATATCTTGACTTAATTACCGGATAAAACTCAAGAAAACTTCAACTTTTCATTTTATGCGTGACTTTCGTATTAAGAAATATGATTTTCTAAACATATAGTTATGAAACAGTGAAAAACATGAGGTATACTGGAACACAAATATTCAATTAATATCAGTCACATTTTTCAATATTATATTATGAATAGGTTTTCAGTATGGGTTTAGAAATGGTAATATGTTTGCAATTTTCAGACAAATATAACCTTTTCTTTGATTAATTTGGACTGGATTATCTGGAAATACCACGTATTATCTTATCTCTTAAGAGCGCACTATAATTATTATTATTGTTGCTCTTACACGATAACTAATACACTGTTTGCAACCTTCAATACTGAACATTTCGTAGATTACACTCTCCATTGATTATACAGCATATTATTGACAAATACCTTGAGTCTTATACAAACCATATTTCATATCTTAGAAAATATATTTAACCAAATATATAACTTTATCACACTTCAAATTTTGTTTTTAGTGATAAGTGAGTAAAAGCCTCCGCTTTTATAAATTATGTCGAGAACACTTTTCATATTTTAAAAAAAGTTTAAAACCAAAATTTAGTGTAATTTTATGTTAATTTATTAGTTGTTAATTGAATGTTTGTGCGTTCAATATTGGTTTTGAATCATTTTCCGATCCATTATTAAACAATCATTCAATGATTTGAAATCTGAATCGACTCAACAGCTTATAATGTGTAATAATTTTGAAATATTGAGCAAACGGATTGTGAATATGATTAACTTATTGAACTAGCATTAAAACTATAGGCAATAATTGAAAAACAGGTAAAATAACTATAAATTGAATAGCTAAATGCGGCAACTTTGACCTTAATTTACAGGTCGTTTGAATCGATCCTAAATAATTATCATCATAAAAGTCTTGTTCTATAGACAGCGAACAAAGTTTGAGCTCATTTTATATTCTAAGCAAAACTTGCTCACAGTTTTCAGTCTCATTCTGAATAAGTTATTCATCTAAGGATTTAAATCAAAGCTCAAAATACAGATTAATTCAAACGTGATTTTTCACATGAGAACCGATTAATTGTATGTTAATTATGTTCAGCAATAAGTCAGTATAAGATTTGTGATTATAATTAAAACCCATTAATAGGTTATTATCTCAAAAGTGACTCAGATTTTCATTAACTGGTTGTTGAAAAAACTTCTTTTCGAACTATTACAGCCTTCAGGTCTCGTTCGCTAAGTCTCGCTAATCGAGTTAACTAAACAAAAATCTCATTAAACCAGACGAATAGAAAGTAAATAAATTATTTAATTGAGTTTCGATGACTTTATTTATCTTTCTCTTTGAACTAAATTTAGCTCAAATAAAAATCTAATCAATTATTCACTCCTTTCTGCGAGTTATTTAATCATTTTTGTTATCCAATCATTTTTTATATTTGATTCAAATGATAAGAAGTTTTTAGATAATTATCTAATTTACTCCGCTATCGATTATATTAATTATTCATATGATTATAATTTGCATAAATTGAAATATAGAGTATCTGAATATTTGATGGGCGACATCGATATCCTATCAATACCATCGTTCAAATCATCAGACAATCTGATAGCAGAATCATCGTCACCAGCTGAGTCATTATCGCCGGACGATATCGATGACCGTTTTCTAGCACTTCCAGAAGGCATTGATTTAGCGCTTCACAGGGCAAAGGTTTGGTCAAAGTATGCTAAAGATGTGATCAATTATATTGAAAAAAGGGCACAAATAGAAGCGGAACATGCGCGAAATCTTATAAAACACGCGCAAACACTGAAGTCTATTCTCAAAGAAGAAGTATAATAAAGTCATCAAAATTTGGTCTAATATTAATTTTTTAATCTTAATACTTTTCAGTCTTTTCTTCCATTTCAATCGATTTATTGCACTGCCATTGATCAGGATATAGAAAATGGCAACTCATGTTTGGCCACTTGTGGTCTACTACTTGGACACAAGTTTGTCGAGCCTTTGAGCTCGAGACGTGCCGAGCATGAAAAGACTCGAAAACAAATTAAGGAGTCGTGGACTCGAGAGCTGAAGCGTATGCACGAAGCTGTCAATAATCTGAGGAAGTCGAGAGCATTGTATGTTACGAGGCAACAAGAATTAGAGAAAGCGAGAAATGGACTCAGAACTAGGTATTCATTTTTGGCTTTAAACCTGAATTTTTCCCATATTGTTGTAGCTCGAACTCAAAGCCACATTTATTTACGAACTCATCAAATTTGAGTCATCACGAAATCGTAGTATAATTCTAGACCTATTTCTCTCTCTCTCTCTCTCTCTTCTTAGTCGCCAAAAAGTTTAGGTTAGGTGAAAGTAGATTAAGTTTCGCGAAATTATAGCTCTTGACGCAAGATTCACAGTTAGATAACTAACGAACTTGTGGTAAAATTCTGATTGATTTTCCACGACTCAAAATTTACAGACAATTGAACTATAAATCAAATGTGATTTTCGGCAATATGGCGAGAGTTTGAAATGAAGCATAAATTTTTCGGTGCAGTAATTTGTTACTAATAAATGTTGCAAATCAAAAAATAGTGAATCAGGTCCTGATTGGGCGAGTGATAAAGTGGAGAAAAAGCGTAGGGCCGAAGAGGACGCATCAACTCGAGCACAAGAAGCAGAATTAAGTTATAAAAGTTGTGTACAAGAAGCCAACTATAGGGCAGCGCAATTGCAAAAAGTGAAAAAGGAATTGTTGGTCAAAATCAGGGAACTGTTGAGCGCTTGTGAAGTGACCATGAAATCAGTGACTTGTGCTTACTTTCAATTATGTCATGTTGTTTCGGCACCACTCCCTGTACAGTTTCAGACACTGTCAGAATCTGCCCGAACCTATGATCCTGGATCTTCTTATATAGAATTTGTTAAGCGACTACCTGAGCCTCAATCACGTCAAACTAAGTTCACATTTCAACCACACATCACTGATCATGATTCGAGTGAATCCGATTCCAATTCTTCATCGCCTGCCGCTAGTCCTCCCTCCAGAGAACAAACCGGTGGCATCGCTTCATCAGGTGACGAATTAGAGACTGACCATGACTTTAATAGTAAGTTATTTCTGACTATTCAAGAAGTTTCTAAGACTTAGTTAAGTTTTTTGAGTACTCAAAATGTTTTGTTAAAGTTTTCAACACATCAAAGGTTTCAAAAATAGACTACATTTTAGGCGTATGATTCTTTTAAAGAGTAACTAAGACTCAGTAAACTTATTTCGAGTCCTGTTCGCTAACAATTGAGTAAAAAGTAATTCAAAAATTGATTTATGCTTAATAATTCAAATGAAATGAATAGAAATACTTATGAAATACTCAAACTAATACTTGAGTTTATTTATATACTTCTATTATATCTAAATACGAAACAGATAAAAATATTTAAGCATACTATTAGTAGAGAATAGTTGTATAATAATTCATAAAAATAATCCTTTTGCCAGTTTTATCATTTCAAATGTCATTTTATATATCTGAACAATAAAACTTCTCACCAGAACCAACGCATCAAATTTATTACTAACGCTTTGAAATAAGTGATCGCATTGTATATTACAAATATTTCATGTTCTTACCTGTTAGAATTTCTGTCAAAATTAGTTGCCAAAATAGTGTTGAATGTTTCTAGACAAGATTTGCCTCTAGCTCAGTAATCATAATCAAGAGAAAAAACTGACATATGATAAAAATCTAAATAACTGGACAAACGTGTGAAAGGCACAGAAGTCGTCAATTTGATTGTTACAGAAATTGTAATTTTTATTGTTGTCAACAGCAGATAGCGGTTACTTTGCGGCCCAAAAATCAGACCAATCGACAGCTATGACATCGATGAGTAAAGCGGCCGAAAGTCATAAATTTCGTAAACTAAAGACACCGTCTCGTTGTCGTGAATGTGATTCTTATGTCTACTTTCAAGGGCTAGAATGTGAAGAGTGTGGTCTCGCTAGCCACAAGAAATGTCTGGAGACGCTTACCATTCAGTGTGGACACGTGAAACTACCCCGAAGAATGACCACTTTCGGTGTCTCACTGGTCGCACAGGCCAAGGATAATGAAGTTCCTCTTATTGTGACGAAATGTATCGAAGAGATCGATAGTCGTGGGTCTAATATTAAGGGTATTTATCGTGTCTCTGGAGTTAAGTCTAGAGTCGAGAAGTTGTGTCAAAGTTTCGAATCGGGTCACGATTTAGTGGACTTGTCGTCAACACCTCCTAATGTTATCGCGAATGTCCTCAAACTATACTTACGGCAGGTATTCGATAGAATTTGATTTCAATATTATTTGCATTTCATTTGCATGTCATTGATTTTTAGAATAGATATCATACTATTTATCATATTTTTAAACCTTTTATAAATGATTTGCATCTCTTTCGATAAGAAACTATTTTTTCTTTAAATTATAGCCAACTTTGAACTTGATCCCACAAAATTAAAGTTCCTATGATTGCAACTTCAATTTAAGGCTAGCTATCTATTGATTGTTATCAAACATTTAATTTATTAATGAGTTCAATATTTAGTTTGATTAACAAAAATCCGAACATAGATAAAGAGAAGAATTTTTTGATTAGAACTATAGTTAAACACAAACATAAGATTTAAAACTCAAGTTCAAAATATTGTATAAATTATGATAATTAACCACATTTTTTGAATGCATAGCTTCCGGAACCACTGATGACATATCGACTATATCCAGAATTCATACACATCGCCAAATTATATCCATCCGATCAACACGAGACATCTGACGAGGAGGAAACCGAGATAGTGACCGAATTAAAGCGAGCTGTCAATCGTTTGCCAAAAGTTCACTACAACACTCTATCGGTTCTAATGTATCACTTGAAACGAGTTTCCGAATTAAGCCATGAAAACAATATGCCTCCCAGTAATTTAGGCATTGTTTTTGGGCCAACTCTTCTCAGAACTAGGTTTGTATCACTTCTTAAACTCAAGTTTTCTACTGTTTTACTGCTTTCACGGCATTCACTTAACCCGTTTTACACTTACTTTAAGCCATTCAATTTCACTAATGATTGACTCATTTTGTAAATTACTGTTATTAGCGACGGCGATGCCTCTCTATCATCATTGGTGGACACAGTCCATCAGAGCCGACTCGTCGAATTGCTGATAACTTATGCAAACGAAATCTTTGGACCTGATTCCAACGACGGCGAAATACTAATCGAGAACAGTCCAAAGCAATCGAAAGTTTTCAAGTCTGCAACTTGTGTAACGATTTCTGGCCAGAAAGTGGTCACAAGTACGAACAGCAAGCAGACTATAGTAGAGGCCAGGCGTCAGTTCTTCACTTCTCCCTGTACTCCACCGCAATACAGAGCTCCGCCACCCACTAGTTTTGCCACTATTTCACCATTTTCTCAATCGATCGCCTCATCGCCAACGTCGCACCCTAAGCTCAGGAGAACTTCATCATCGCAACAGCCGAATGCTGGTCAAACTGCTAACGAATTATCGAGATCTGCATCACATGCACTCGCATTCGCGCGAAACACTGAAACGCCACAATTCAAATATCTTTGAGATGAAAAACTGAGTTTTTTGTTTCATTATTAAGTTTATAAATATATATATAAATAAAGTTATATCAAAGTTATTTAAAATAAGATCTTTATTGATGTTTATTTAATTTTAAGTTATGATATTTTACATGAGTTGAT
The DNA here is from genome assembly GCA_018873245.2 of Archegozetes longisetosus. Classification (NCBI taxonomy): domain Eukaryota; kingdom Metazoa; phylum Arthropoda; class Arachnida; order Sarcoptiformes; family Trhypochthoniidae; genus Archegozetes; species Archegozetes longisetosus. The sequence goes on from JAEMBT020000001.1 coordinate 5,527,084, forward strand.
GAGAGAAAAAGCCTGAGAAATCATTTTTAAAAAGTCTTTCTGAAAAATATGTCAATCGAACGAATTTAATTTTCAGCTAAATAATGATAGTTTCATGAAATTATTTTTCAATACCTATTTAACTTTCATATAATTTATAAATCTGCCTGAAGTTGAAGACTAGAAAATCAGATAATTGTCGCTAAATTGTATTTAATTCAAAAAAGTATTACTGCTTTTATTTGAGTAAATCATTTTGTCAAGTAAAACTTCAAATTAGTTTCAATGAGTAAATTAGAAAAGTTTATATACAGTTTAGTATGAAAAGAAGTACTCCTTGACTGCTTAACAAATTTACTTTTTATTTGAATACATTTATATAATGACTAAATGAGTGCTTAAAGTTTTCCTATTGGTTTCCGTTACAAATCTCATAGAGAAAACTTAGTATTTAGGGCCTCTCAAACTCTCTGGCCTTCCTCCACTATCGACCCACGTATTTCAGTACATTTTCAAATCAAAAAGTTTAACTCTTAGTCTATTGGTAGATAGAAAGCCTAAAAAATAGATGCTTATAGATTACTGACAAGTCATTTATAATCATTGAGATAAGCTCTTCTTTGATAGTGTACGCTGAAAAAGCACATAAAGATGTTTTAAAAGGTTGAAATGGCACACTAGAAACCTTCGAGTTTCATTCCAAACTATGTTAAATTTCAAAATCATTGCAAAGTAGTTTTCAAACTTTAGTAATTTATTTGAAACAATTAAACAGATTTTTGTTCGAAAGTAACATGTTATGAATACAATTATACAAAAATATGAATGATTGACATTTTGTAGCATATTTTAATCCGAAACAGTCATAGATCAGGACTTGAATGAAGAAAAACTGATATGAGTGTAAGAGTAAGATTTGAAAATTATTTTAGACTAAGACTAAGAACTTTTAAAACTATTTCCTTTCAAAAAATGACTAATTAGAGGAGTGAATCGAAATTCTAATTTTAAATTATAAGTAGAAATTAAAATTAAGAAAAATAATCCAAAAGGAAGCGCATTCGCCATCATACATTCTTTCGGTAACACAATTGATATGTTCGTTAAATAAGAGAGTGTTACATAAATGATATCAAAATTTTGATTCAACTCATTATTTTAAAAATATTTCTATTTAAATCGTCACCTCAGTGCTATAATGCGCTAACTCGAAAATTTTCACAAAATGAGTTAATGCCATTTTTAAGGTAAGATTGAAACCTCTATAAATTGCTCGAATCGAGTCAAAATTTTCAAGTAGATTTCGAGAAATCGATCGTCCAATAAAGCGCTATCTTTTATCACCAAAATTTTCAGTGCTATATTGAGCAAACTCTTTCAATTTTTTATTCAAGCATCAAATCAATTATTTCATGCATAAAATCAGAGAAAATATTTTCAGCCTATTTCATACTGAATCAAGACTTAGCGCGCATTATTTCATCTTAAGATCTTATTAATCTCTCTAAATGTTAATCACTTGAAGAATGAGTTATGTATTCGATGGGATCTTTATCGATTTTTATCGGATCGTTACATAACCCTTTAATAGATGATTACCAATTATTGTTCTTACATGCAAATCTTTCGAATAGATGTTTGTTTGTGAAGACGTTTATTCTAGAAATGAACTCAAATTTTTTTTCATAAATAGGTCAATGAATCTTCGAATTAATGCAAGCAAACTAATTAAATGAGTTGAATAAACGTTCAAATATAATCAAATAAGTTTGACTGAAAATATGTAATTAATAAACTTTCAATAAATTCACCATTTATTTGAGAAATCACAAACATGGCTAATACTTGGTTCTAATACTGATACCTTAATTGTTGAAATTACACTAATAGTAAGAAATTGATTATTTCTCAATAATTCAATTGATATTTCAATTTTGATTAATTGATGATAAATATCGAAAACTTATTTTGATTTCCTGTCAGACTTAAGTAAATGTTTGATTGGAGTTCAATACTTTCTAATCAATATGATAAATAAAGGATTGACAACGTGTAACTTCAAATCAACAACTATTAACCCTAGAACAGTATTTCATGGGTCAAAATGATCCAAAAGTCTATAAAAAATGTTATAATTATTTCCAATGTTAATAAAATTGATAGTATTTTCAAGTGAGTATATTCAGATCGTATAAAGCAATAAATTAATTACTTACAAATCTTATATTTAAATTGAATCGTTTTTAAAGTTAGTTCTATTTGAGTTTGAGCCATAAATTTGTATATGAAATTAGTTTTCACTCAAACCTTAAACAGATTGCGTCAAGGATGACCAGACTAATAAAGTACAAAACACGCTAACTGTTATACAGCCTAATCCTTACGATAACATATTATCTGTCTCACGAGAGAGTGGATAAATAGAGATCTATTAGTATTAATTGAGGTTCGATTAAGGCGACATCGCATGCACTAAAACATACTAACAATAATCAGGGCTATTCAACTTCTCAACTATTCAAATTAACGACGACCCTTTTTAGTTGAGAAGTTATGTAGTATCCGCTTCCTAATTTGACTTTTTTTATTATTCATTTTAATTAATTATTATCACAAAAGTTTCTATTATCAAAATTTTTCTATTTTTCACAATTTTACTTTATAATTTTTTATTTTAAACAAATTATCACAAATCTAATTCATAAATCCCAAATATAATTCTGAGACATAAGTTATGCATATACGTTTAAAGGCATTTTAATAGTAAGCGTGTGTTTATGTTTTAGTGCATGCGATGTCGCCTCATTCTTACCTCAATTGATTCTATGAGATCTCTATTTATTCCACTTTCTTGTGAGACAGATAATACTTTTCCAAATCAATTGATGGGTCAAAAAGACCCTATTTTACTGAAATAATTAATCAAAATCGTTTTACTGTTTAAGGGCTAATTGTAGTTATAGTTAGTTCACTGATTTCTGGAACTTCTTTAAAGCTTAAGTTTTTTGCTAAAAATTGTTGATGAGAGAGAGAGAGAGAGAGAGAGAGAGAGAAACCTTTATAGGCGTATTGATATTTGGAAGAAATTGAAAAGTAGATAAAATGTATGAAATTAATGGTTGAATAGAGGTTCACAACTAAGGGAGGCGTTTCTCACAAGTCTGTGATGTGTTATGTTCATGCCGTCATTGAGTATGTTTAAGAATAAGCTTCAAGTAAATAAGCTGATGCATTTAAAATCAATAAATTCTATAAGTTTTTCAATAAAATTCATTTACATTCTTACGATTTTTATCTATAAGTTAGTATTTTTGAGTTCCATTGAGTTAGCGTATTATAGCACTGAGAATTTAAGCGATTTTCAGAGCCAGAAAGCGCTAACTAAGAAATCTGCAGTGCGTTTCAGAAAGGAATCGTATCTTAAAATTTTTAAGATAGGATCGGTCTTAGAGTTAAGATTTTTCTGTTTCATAAAAAAGTTAAGACAAATCTTAAATTCAGTAAACGATCTTAAGATCGAAACAGATTTAAGATTGCATTTCTGACAAATGGCTACCAAATGTTGTAATTTTTTGCTTTAATAAGCTTTAGATTGCATTTTATTTAATTATAAATAAGTTCAGTTAATAAAGTCAATTGTTTTTAACAAGATTCACTTAAAACTGTAAAAATTTATGTTTTGGTTGACTATAAGGTATGAGTAACTGAAATAATGGTAAATAGAATAAATAGTCATTAATTGAATTGTAAGTTAAGTGATTTTATCAACAATTAATGGGCAGTAAATGAGAATTTACGGCTAAAAGGAGACCTAATTTTACTGCAGAAGAGGTCAAAGTACTGGTCGATGCATATAATGAAAAAAGTCAATAATTAAGTTCAAAGTTTTTATCCAATACTTTAAATACTGTATAAAATACTTATAAAAACAATAGTTTTCAAACAGTATTTCAAATACCGATAAGACAAATGCTTGGATTGAGGTTACAAATAGAGTCAATGCAGTCAATGAAATTAAGAAAAATACTTAACATTTAAATCCGAAACTAAAGCTAAGGCGGCGGTCATTGCTTCACATTCTCGTCAGACCGGCGGCGGACCACCGACTGATGTGACACTAAATGAGATTGAAGTCGCTGTCGTTAATACTGTTAATCCCGAACTCATTACTGGTATTTGAAACGGATTTGACAGTGAAATGTCTGAATACTATCCGAATGACAATACTATTAAATTTGACCAATGATAACCATTTTTGGTTGAGATGACCTGTGGGAAGTAACTGATGGCCATTTCTATATCAAATGAACTACTAAAGGCGATTGATGACCTGATAATATAAAAAATGATTGTCAGTAACTCCTCGTAAGTCATTTGAATTGAAAATGGTCATCGGTTCCTTCCGTATTTTATCTGATATGGAAATGGCCATAAGTTACTTCCCATAGGTCATCTGAATTGAAAATGCCCATCAGTTACTTCCCGTAGGTCATCTCAATCAAAAATAGTCATCGTTCTTCTCCCGTAGGTTATCTGATATAGAAATGGCCAATAGCTACTATTCGTTGGTCAATTCGACTTGAAATGGTCATCACTTGTATTCTGTGATCAATTGAAAAGTATGGAAGAATTGTGCTGTGGAAGAATTGTGCATGGAAGAGTTGTGCGTGGAAGAATTGTGCATGGAAGAATTGTGCATGAAAGAATTGTGGTAGACCCGTTACAGGATTCATATACTCCTCAACAACAAAAGAACTAAATACATCTGTATCAAATATTATATCATGAATTGTACAGTTTTAATAGTTTCTTGGGATTTCGACTCTAAACTATGAACTCAAATTTCTCAAAAACAGACTTTTCCGAGTTAGCGCATTATAGCACTGAGGTGACGAAATCGTATTAGTTTACTCTATGTTTTAATAAAATTCAATACATAGTTTTGGGTTAGGGAGCTTGATGGGCAAGTTTGAGTTCTTTCAATGCTACTTCAAGCTGCAAACTGTAAATCAAACATTAGCATCTAATCCTTATAACAGTGAGTAATATGAAGTAATTAGTTTCAGTAAAACGGAGTTTGAAAAATCTGCTAAAAAGATTTGTTCTATGATTTCTGACCAATAACTTAATAAGAGACAAATCGAATTTAGTTATTCTGTCAAATTCTCAGTTAAGATTTCCGGAATTTAAAGATTTAGATTCCGAAATTAACTCAAACCACATAATCTCACAATTTATGAGATGGAAAGAACTTTTGGTGAATATCATTTAATTTCATTATTTATGAATTCAAGGATTTTTAGTTTGCAGTTATGCAGAACAAGTTTTTCATCCCTGATACTACAAAAGTAGTGACTATAATTTGTATGATTTTATACAGTCGGATAAAAGTTTTTACATGAGGTGATGCCAAAGAAATAATACTTTCGATCGTTTTATTATGTGATCAGTATTTTTGAATGTAATATAAATTTGCGGTAGAGAGCACTTCTTAACACCAATAATTATTGTTGATTATGATGAATTAATTGGGCGATCGACTGCTCTCAATCGCAAATTTATATTACGTTCAAAAATACTGATTACATGATAAAACGATCAAAAGTATTAGCTCTTTAGCATCGTCACGTATAGACTCCACTACTGTGTAACAGTCTAACAGATAAATGTACACAATTACAAATAATACACTGAAATTATGCAAAAAACGCAGACTTTGAAAAAGTTAGGTTTTGACGTTAGGAAACATTCTATGACTTGCATTCCAAAACTATTGCAAAGTATTTGAAGGCTTTAGTCGAAGAGTAACCTCTGCTCCTTTATAAAGGTCGTTAAAGGGATTTATTAATTTGTAATTCCCCTTCTGTTAAATAACGAAATCATTAGTAATATGTCCTTCAATTCAATATTTAAACTTATCGCAAGATATTTTTTAAACCAGTGGATCACTGATAAAATCCTGTTTCAAAAGTTGACTTAATTCACTTGTTTAAGTTAAATCAAAACACTTCACATTTAACATAAGTTTTATTCCTAAAACAAAAAATGAAAAGTTTTATCTATACAAATCTCTGCAATTCATTTTCTTCGATATTTACGTACAATCAAAGATTATTAATCTGATGATTTATTTAAATATTTTTTATTTGATTTTATTTTTTGACAGATTTTGCTGTCTTTTTACTAGATTTTTCGAAAATGACAAAAAAATTCTTGTGTTTTAGAAATAGGCACTGTTTCTAAAGAATATAAAGTTTCATAAAATTTAGAATCGGATTTAGGTATGTTTATCATAAGCTTTTGAATATCTAAAAGTTTGTTACGTGATATCGGTAAAACTTTCTTATAAGCTAAACGTATTAATTATGATAGAGAGTTCAGAAATAAGTATCTTGAACAAATTTTATTTCTGACCTGAAAACTTGAACTCTTTCCTAGACTTTTCTTAAGTCCTTTTAATTTTCTTAAGCGTTAGAGAGAGGCTACTCTTCGACTAACGCCTTCATTATTCAAACTTTAGTAATTTATTTGAAACAATTAAACAAACTTTTGTTCGAGAGTGACATGTTTTGAGTAGTTATGCAAATATATGATTGATTGACATTATGAAACAAGTTTTAACCCGAAACAACTGTAAATCAGGACTTGAATGAAGAAAAACTGATATGAGTGTAAAAGTAAGTTTGAAAATTATTTTAGACTCAGGCTGAAAAGTTTCAAAACCACTATGTATCCTTTCAGAAGAATAACTAGTTAGATGAGTGAATAGAAATTCTACTTTTGGGTTCAGACTAGACATCAAATGATGTAATGAATTGATTTTTGAATAAAACATAATAAAGAAGAATTTTCTCTACTTAGTAAAGAATTTTTGCAGTTTTACTTATTTATCACATCCCCATAGAATATAATGAAGTGAGAGTGTTGCGTAATAGACTACATAGTCTGCACTGAAAACAGGTTTAGATTTATAGCTTATAACACAGTTTTAAATAGAATTAACGGATAGAGGAATGTTGATTGCGAGCTACTACACTCAACACTTGAATCAGTTTCAATTACTGTATAGTAGTGACGTGCCATCAATGATGAAGATGATGTTAAAGTAATCGTCTCAACCATTCCGAATATTTTAATATTAAGAAAAATTTACTATTTTCTGCTTAAATATCGAAAAACTCGAAAACTTTTCCAGAATTGGGTTTAGAACTCATTAATTGGTAGACAAACGAATTTTCGTAAGTAAAAGATTATTGAAATTGTTTGAGTTTTCAATACTGTGTACGCACTGTAATGGCTAGAGCAGTGACTTTTCGGTGACAACTGCTTTTTCTTCAATTGTTATCTTCGTTAATCATCAAAATTAGTTCAAATTACATCTTTTAGATTTCAAATATAGAATCGGTTCTGAACTTATGAGCCTATTTGACTATTTTGAAATTGTTTCGTACCAGTTTTGGTAAACTTTTATAATGTAATTACCAAAAAAGCATTGAGGGAATAGTTTGCAACCATTAATAATCCCATTTATATAAAATAATCGAGAAAAATTATTCTCCCGTTGTTAGAGCAAAAACTATGATAGTTACAACAAAACCAATTGTATACTCGGATTCTACATTAAAAAGTACAGTAAAAAAGTTAATTAATGTTTTTTATCAGCTTTATACTCTATGTTTTTGATCCAACAGACGAAAGAATTAACTTGAAAATTGATCTCTTATTTAGACATAGTTGATAAAATTTTTGAACTACAAAATGCTATATTTATTATAAAATTGATTCATTAAAATATAGGATTTTTGAGAAACAAAGCAGAACTAATAGGCTGTCAAATCAGAACTGCCACCTCTCCAGCTTTTGAGATTTTCGTTCAGTTTTGTAAAGCTGCCAAAAACTGAAGATTTTAATAGTATTTTTGTGTGAAATCTACTATTTTTAAGTTATAAATTTCACAGATAAATGAAACTATAAGTGTGAATATAAACCTCAGTTAAAGTTATATGTAAGTTATGTTAATGCAGGTGCACTGAAGGTTGTATTTATAGGTTAAAGGATTAATAAACTCTGAATTTTATTGATGGAAAAGCTTTTGGTCATACGTGATAATCCTACTAATTAAAGATATAATAAATTAGCGTTATATTTAAATAAAATTTTGAATAACTGCTTTAAGTTTTAAATCCTTTGGTCCCCCTTGATATTCTTCTTCATTCTTGGTTTGAAAAAGTAGCAGTACTGTGTCAGACGTGAGGGTAACTAATAAATGTGTTTATCATGGTTATCTAACAAAATATTAACAATAAAGAATCATTGAAATGTAAATTAATAATTTTTCACAATATGTCGATTACGATAGTGAATTAAGCCTGTAGTAATGATATGATCATTAGATGTAACGCAAAAATTTTTAATGTACTTTTAAATGCAGAACCCGAATATGCAATTAGTTTAGCTGTAACTAGGCTACAGGGAAATAATTTTTCCGACCTTGTATATGTAATTGCTTTGACTTTAACAGTATTTAATTTTACCTCAAAAGTAAAACTAACATACAGAACGCAGAATTAATATTACGTATGCACCTTTGTTTCAATTGATGTCGAAAGATCATTCTCGCAATGTAAAAATATTTTAAACGATCGAGGAAAAGTTTATTACTAGAAAAAATTGTATCGGGTGTTCGCTATAGGAGTATCTCTAAGACTTGCAGTTCAAAAATTTAAAGTCATTGATTTTTAATTACATGATATCATTGGCTGATTAGTAAACCTTAGAAATATTAATTTCAACTCTTATTTATTCTATTCGCATGAGTAATTTAAAAGATTAGAGTTTAAAGAGAAAATTGATTAAACTAAATGTTGGAAATGTTTTCCTTCGCACTCCAGACAGGCCTCAACCTGTTTGATCATATTATTAGATTTATTTATGAGCGTCTCAGGAGTTATTTTTTTAAATTTCATTTTCAATGTTGATTCTCAAAAAAGATGTTTACAATAAAAACTCTTTCATTTATTTTATACTCCACTTTCAATGCTTATTTGATTTGTGTGTTAACTTAAACCATAAAAATTTCAAAATCAGACTCAATCATTCATATTATTATTCATGACATTTTATCAAAACGACTCAAGAAAAAAGTTTCGATGTACTTTTAGAGATACTTTTATAGCAAATACCAGATATTCCATTGTGTTATAAAATACAACTTTTTTCTCACTGCAAACCTTATATTAGTCATTGTGTATCATAATATTTAAATTTAGGCTATTTTACATTCCAAAGAAAAACCGATTTTTGAAATTTTTATCACCGATTACCGACAGATTTGACTGCTTTTTATAACCAAATAGTCACTGCTTTAGTAATAGCTGACGTTGTACTAGTTGGTTAACACAACTTTGAGCAAATGCATTAATTAGAACTTTTTAACTTATCAAAACCCTGTGTATGATAGCTATATAGTCTAAGTATTTTCAAAGAAATGTGACTTATTATCATATTTGGGATTCGTAATGTATTAAAAGTAGGCAAAAGTAATTAACTCGTGAACACTAGTCTTACAGTTCAGTATATTTAGTGAGTATTAATTTTTTCATGTGTTGCTTATCTCTACAGTATTTGATGTTTTAGCGAATACTTCAAATATTTTTATGTAGAAGTAGAGTCTGTAGAGTATTACTTTCAAATCGAATATCGACAGTATACAGTTGAGTAAATTAAAGTATTATCTATAGTACTTTTACTTACTTTTTAACTCTTAAGTTGAAGTTTTGACTACATTAAAAGGATACTTCCATTTATATCCCACCCCAATCTCAATGAAAGTGATATATTTGATGTTTATTATCCTAAATTGAATGGTGAAGGTCCAAAGTCGTGATCATAAACCGTTTTTGAAATATTGTGCTAAACCATAAAAGACAGAAACTTAACCTGACAAAAAATAACCCAACCTAAATTTTACCTTTGTATGATTTTGAAAAATTCCTACTTTTAACGTGATTATCATTTTATTTTCAGCCTTTGTTTATTTGTAGTTTCTGTTTCTTTTAGTTTGGTTTATATTTTAATAAACTTTAATACACAGTTTTTAAGTTGAGCAATTTGATATTCAAGTTTGAGGATTCTTTCTAGGCTACTTCAGGAGCTCCCACTTGTGAAATCTTATTGAAATTATATTTTCTTAATATACGATCCAACAACACAGTTTTCAACTTGAAATTTCTCAACTCTATCGTTTTGGTATAGTACGTTACAATCATCATAACAACCTATAGATCAAATTAATCCAATGTAGTAGTAATTAAAAGTTTATAAATAACTAGAGTTACAAAACTTCCCTTAATGTAAAGAGAGTCAAGGAATAGAGAGAATTATCAAAAATAGTATTTAGTATATATCTGCCATATGTGATAATTTGAAAATTAATATACAGTCGACCCTCCTTACACCGACACCTCTATAACACGATAACCTCTCAAATTCGACTTTATCTTATTTCCAAAAATATCTTACGTAGAAGTTTGTATTATAAAAACCTTTTCAATTTGACACCTCCATACTCCGTAATCCGACAATAGTTTTTCCTTCAATATTTATCTCCTATTCATTAGAACCTTTACAATTCGACACTGAAGTGCCTATTTAATAAACTCGAGGTGTGTTTCTTTAGTTCAAATAAATCATTTCTGATGATTAATATATTATACATATTTCCTCAACAAAAGCATCCTGAGCTGATTCAAAACGTTGAGAGTATAAAAAGTACGTTAGAAGCCACTGTTGTTAAGAAAAAATGTAAAGCCTGAAAAGTCACTTTGAATGAATTTTTTAATTGACAGTTCTTTTAGTTATTTCTAAGTTTCTAAATAATAATAATAATTAAATTTTATTATCAACGCACTTAAAATTATACCTCTTTATTCCGACATATCGAATTAAAGAGGTTTTTCTACAAACCGACAACCTCCATAAATCGACTAATGGTGATAGCAAAATATCGTGTCAGATTATAGAGGTATACATATTTGCAATAAAGTGCAAAATTTCTGAATTAGAATATAAGCACATTTAATTATTTAATGGTTGGAACTCGAAAACCATAATAGACCTAAAATTGTAATTCCAAAAATGTCACGGCTATAATACTTAAAGTTAGATCAGCATTTCAAAATGAAGAGATTGTTTGAAAAATGTGTTAGAATGACAACAGTTTATTACAATTTATATCAAGGTTTTAAGAAACTTAGATAACTCTTGTATTTGAATATCTAAGGTTGGTCTCGTGTGAGTAATGTTTGATCGCATATTTTCGAACGTATACTTTTGCTAACTTCTCGACAATGTAAGCTATAATGTGAAACTTCGTGAGCTATTTATTTTAAAGTTGTAAATAATATATAATGAATTTCAGTTTATTATAGGTACATGATTCGAGTCATTAGTAAAAGCATTTAAATATTTAAAACATTAAAAATCACAATATCTCACTGTCTAATATTGCATATGTTGACCAATAAGACTCATTTTCTACCTGAAAATGTAGATCTTATTTATAAATCATTTCGGCCATATTCGAAAGAATAGCAAAATTATGGTATAACAAAAAATATTAACCAAGAGAAGCATGTATCATCACTGAAAAACATCAATCAACTATTAATTATCCCATTTACACTGTACAAAGTATACTTTTCACTTGCTTTTTATAACTTAGACAATCACTTGATTTGTCAAATTAATCAAATAATCTTATTTAGTTATTCATAATATAAAATATAAGTATGTGGTTCTTAATCTATACCATTCGTTTGAATGCAGTTATTGAAGTCATCAGAGGTTAAATTATAAAACTCTTTCCTATTCTTACATCTGATAATGTATATTTTCCGCAATAATTCATCATTTGTCTCAGAGATTCATTTCAGATTACAATCATTGCGATAGAGGATATTTGACCAAAATCTGATTGTACTGTTAGGATATTTGTCGAATAGCTGTCTGAACACAGTCTCATTCAAATATGTTAGTAATGCAGACAAAAAAGTCAAAAGTAGGATTTTATTTGAATTTTTTAAAATATCAATTCAAAACTAAAGCTTCTGAGTTTATCGCTGGAAATCGTGATATTCAGATCTTTGTTATAGTAATGATTCTTCACTACAAACGCATTCGAAGGAGTGAAATCGAAACTGCTTGGTATTTGTATGGCCTCTCTTTGCTTCAATTCAAAAAACACAATTATTTAAAGTTGTTAAATTTCAAATTGACATATACTTAAGATTTTGACCATCCAAGAAATTTTCTGGTAAATCATCGATTGGTGTATCCCATAAATTAAATTGCTCTAATCTTTTCATTGAGTTGACTAAGTTATATATTTTATAAGATAATGGGTGATTTTTAAGAGGTTGATTATCTTAGAGCCTAGAAGAAATTTATGGATTTTCATAGGTTTAACCTTTTCACAATGTACACCCCAAAACAAAATAAAGCGCGATAGATACAAATAGCGTCTGATGGAGAGCTTATTGCCATGTATTTAGGAAACATTCATAATTATATACAGTCTCAGAATTAAATGTTTCAATTAAATAACATAAAAGCACGTGCTTTTGTTGGTGAATGCATTTTTATAAATATATCAACTATCCCTTGGATACATCCTCACGCATCACTTTACTCTAGCTGCTATCGACGATTATTTTGTTTTAAATGGTACTATATGGTTTATTAAAATAGCAAATTCTTTCGAGCAAATTATAATGGAAGTCATTCGTTCACATGTAATATTGTTGCAGCAGATGCCAACTCTGATGGCCTTAAATGCGATTTTAGCGAAACAGTAAGACACACACAAACTTATTTTAAAAACTAAACTAAAATACTTGCTATTGTTTGACTAATGTTTATTTTAAAGATACAAGATACAAATGTTTGATGAAGTAATATTTTTAACTAAATGATTATCAGCCCTGAGTTGACTTTGGAGTTCCTTTAAATACTCAAAGTTTAGGGCAGTGGTCAAACGTTTCGGCCAATGCTTCACTGTTTACTTATGAACAAATAGTCAATCAGTAGAGAATGACCTAAAAATACTCTTTATGTTAATTCCGATGAGTTGACGCTTCCTATCAACTCATTCTAAAATAGCTGTACTCTGGAGCTCAAGCAATAAAGTTTTATTGCTTAAGTTCGCAGAACAGATCGCTTCTTTCAAAACTTCAGGTTACACCCCATTTTACATTCACAATATGCTTAATAATACGATAGTAATTCACAAGGGAGAGTGCTGTTTTTCTAAGATTTTAACTTCATTTAAAGCCATGCAAATTTCTTATAGTTTAAGTTTGAAACAAAGAATTCCACACGGATTCCACAATCATTTTAATCTGAATATTTTCTTATTTATATACATCAAGTTATACTCAAAAGTCGCCCTTTCAAGAATTTGCAGTTTTGCTGATATTATATTGGTTATCCGATATTGGTTTGAAATATTACTAAAAGCTTCAATATTGTCACAAATAATGTCGAACAAGTTAAGCATTAATGAATCATTTGGAGGTAAATCGGTTTTGATAACTGGAGCAACGGGTTTAGTTGGAAAAATGATTCTGTATAAAATTCTTCATTCTGTCCAAAGTGTTACAAATATCTATGTTCTGATGAGAAGTAAAAAAGGAAAATCTGTTAGTGAGCGATTCAGTGAAATGATTAGTAGAAGCCATGGTTTGTTCAAGAGTATTGAAAAGAAACTTTAATGAAAGTAATCCCGATTGAAGGCGATGTAACGATAGATGGTTTGGGCCTAAACGAAACTGATAAAAATGAAGTTATTAATCATGTCTCGATTGTATTTCATGCTGCGGCTGATGTCACCTTTGACACAAACCTTAAGTATTGGTTTAGAATTTACAATCATTATTTAGAATAATGATATATCTTAATGCTTTTAAAATTTAGACGGCAATTAATAACTAATGTAGTTGGAGTTAAACATGTTATCGATTTATGTCGAAAATTGAAAAATTTGGGTGTATTCGTTTATGTTTCAACTGCTTATTCAAACCCGTTAGAAATGGTAACTGAAGAAAAAGTTTATGAGAAAACTGCTCACGCATTGAATATTTTGGATCACATTAAGTACTGACCAGTTTCATACATAAATCTTTGAATAACCAATATTTGTTTTAATTTTAAAGCGACCGGGAATTCGATTTCATTAATAAGGAATTGATTGGAAACTTTCCAAATACTTACACATTCACTAAGAATTTAGCAGAAAATTTGGTTAAACGTGAATATGAGAAAGGAAAACTTCCAACAACTATTGTCAGACCTGGTATAGTGTCAACGAGTATAAGAGAACCATTTTGTGGTTGGTTTAATTCATTGAATAGTGTTTCCAGTGGAATATTTTTGATGAGTACAGGTTTGGCCCGAACTACGACAGCAAATTTTGACATGACAGCAGATGCAATACCTGTTGATATCGTGGCAAATACTTGTATCACTGCCGCTTGGAATACAATGATTAATTTGTATAATAGTTATCTTGTTCTGAGTAACTTAAATTTTGGATGGAATGAAGCTATGTTGTGAATCACATTCTACGATATTATTTTATAAGTTTATCTTAGGTATGACTTTTGTCTATCCTTAACTAAATTTAAGTGTGAGTGTGATTTGCAATAATTAATGCTTCGTACTGCTCAAAAGTTCTACTTTCTACTTCACTTTTTCATATTTTTATCTAGTAAATCAGAACTTCGTGTCTATAACTGTAACGCCACTTGTTTGGGTTCACCAGTTATTCGGCAGGCTTATGACTGGGGACAGTACTTCTTTGAAGAGTATCCTATTTGGAACACTTTTAGACCTGTTAATTTTCTAAAGCCGACTTGGATTCCCCTCTTCTTAATACACTTCTTTTCTGAGATTTGTGTCGCCTATTTGTTCGACTTCCTTCTTCTACTAATCGGACAAAAGAGAATGTATGATTTTTTTCCTAAAATTTTCTACTAATATTTATTGTCTTAAAGTGCTGTGCGGTATATAAAAACCTATCAGCGTTTAATGGAGATCAGCAAGTGCTTCATATCCCGTCAGTGGTATTACACTAACAATAATTTCGTCAAATTATCTGAGGAACTGATTGGATTCGATAAAAATACGTTTGATTGTGATGTTCGCAGAATTAATTGGAATAAGTACTTCATTGAATCATATTTCAGATTCAGAAAATTAATACTGAAAGAAACCAACAAACACATTTTTGGGGCTCAGAAACGTTATAAACTGTAAGTTTTAAATTGATTGAGAGCTATGTTAACCAAAGTTTATTCTCTTATAGTTTGAAAACTGGTTATACGATTTTGAATCATACGTTAATGTACATTTTGTTGAATTTATTGCTCGCTTGTACACCACTCGCCTCAATGATAGTCAGTTTATTAAACTTTATTGGATTAAATTCGATAGAATTAGATTTAACAGAAATTGATTTTATCTTTTGCTAATATCTGCTCTTATCAATATTGCTCTTCATTTCATTCCTAAAAAACCATGTGACCCGGATTTAATGGCAATACGTGCTTATGCTCAACAAGTTATGCTCAGCTTTTAAACAATATAATTTTTGAAAATTTCAAATTTTTCGAATTTCTCGAATTATCACAAGATCAATTTTAAATTCTGTTACATTTTATAAACAATATAACGCGTTATGTAAAGTTGTAGATTTATTGAACTCAAACTTTTGTATTTAAAAATATTTCTTTAAATTTTTCAATTTTTTTACTTAAACTATTGTATGTTTAAGTGGTTTGAGATTTGATCAACTTGGAGATCAAAGAAAAGAATAAGCTTTAAGAACTTCTGATCTAGAAGCGTTGTACCCTTAAGCCTGGTTTATTTTTGGTGAATAACCCACGTATGTCAAATGTCTTCTATATTTTTTTATATTTTGTCGTCGCCGAAGAACAAGGAGACTTTCGCGGGGCGACGCTAAAAGCCGACTCTCCGTTCTTCAGCTCACAGGTCCGGAGCTCTTGCGGTAGTAATGCTTTGGTCCGGAGCGAGAGCAGAGAACAAGAGTTAGTCAGCGATTAAGTGCCTTCGCGAACCTGTTTAGGCGTCTGCCAGTGGAAAAAGAAAGAGTGTTTGTGCGAGTTCTTAGCTTTAGAGGGAGGGAGACTAGTTGGAAGCGCTCGACGATAAGCACTACCACAGCTAAGTGTAAAAAGGGGCCAAAACTTGCAAAGAAAAAAATATTTAAAATGAAACAGCACTTTTACGTGCAAAGGAAAAACTGACTGATCTTTATTAAATTCGAGGCTTTTTATACAAATTTTGGACGAAGGCTAGCCTTAGTCCAATAGGAAACTGGTGTCGTAAGCACAAGTCCAATGAGGGCTCAGACGGACTAGAGGTGGACTCACAAGTTTGTAAGTTCAGACGGACGGTACGTGGACTCACTGGATTTGTGCTCAGGACACCAGTTTGGGAATAGGGAATTAAAAGTAAGTTTTAGTATTAGGGTTTTGATTGCACTTTGCAGTAGAAAAAGTTATTTACGTATAGAAATATTTGCGTGCAATCGATTTCTTAGAAAATGTTTACTGATTTTAAGTTTGTTTAGTTTTCGTTTATTTTTTCCTTAATTATGTCTCAATATCAAATAATGTTCAATTTATATATAATTCTCAACAAAGTTATTGAATTTTGAACCTAACTTTTTATTGTTTTGACAAAATAAAAATTTTAAAAACAAAAAAGTAAAAGGGTACATTTTTTATTTATTCTTAAATCAGAAGTATATTTAAAATTGATCGATCAAATTACTGTAATTACACTGTTTAAGTGTTCCCAAAGTCGTAAGTACACTGGTTCATTTGGCTATTAATACTCGTTCCATCTCTGGCTCCGATTCACACACTGTTGTTTTTCCCATTAAAGTACGTAAAGAGCGGCTTATTATTTCGGCGATTAGCACTGAAGGACAATAAATAAGAATGATGAAGGTATATAAACCGAAAATAATAGGAAAATTTTTATTAAATACATGGTGAACCCGGGCTTATAGTTCTAAGAGGGCTTCCGACATCCGATCCCAGAATATGATACATCGTTAGACTCGGAACATCGAGTTAAGTATTTTGATACCTCGCTTGATCAATTGTCAAGTGGTTCTTGAAATATTCTGCTAAATAATTTTCACTAATGAGAGAAAACCAACATTGGAATTCGTCTAGTGATGGAAAATTCATAGAAATTTTCTTTGATGAGAAACATTCTAGAAAGTTTCTTGGGACTATTTTTCTTACGCTGTGATTATTTTGAATGTTAAAATAAGTGATATTTTGAATATTTAAAAGACGAGAATGTTGTACATCGCTTAAATTAGAATAGCATTTCAATTAAAACTATTTTGAGCTGAGAAAATAGAAAATTCTCTTTAAAAAATTTTATTCAATAAAAGTTTACAGAAAGTTTTTCGAGAAAATTTCTCGGGAAAGAACGATGAAAATCCCTGCCTATTATTAAACAAACTGAAAAATATTTTCAAATTTTTTTACATTTTTATTGGAAAAAGTCTGGAAGTAACATGTATATGATATAAATATAATCATGGTATCCCGCCCTCCAACCCTCACCACATAACCTTCCTAGTCGTCTCCGAAACTTACTCTTGGTTCTCCAATTCCACGCAGATTTCATTTAATTGTATTATATGTTAAAAATTGTAAAAAATCGATTGGTGATGTTTATAACGTCGAAATATTTATAATTTCTACGATAGAGGGCGTCAAGGTGGCAAAATTATAAAAATTTTAATTTAGGTAAAAACTAACTAAGATATTTTTATTTTCTCGTCACCAATGGATTCCTGAACTTATTTTACATGTGAATTGATACCTCATTTGTCAAAATCCCTTTTAAATTCGAAAAAAACGATATATTTACGACTTTAATGACACCTAGCGAAAAAACTATAGGTCTTAGAGAGTTGAGTTATATATCATTTTGTTCAGAGTAATATCCTCTATCAATTTCAACAAAAATCTTTCGGGGGGCACGGTAGGCAAATTACATAGTTTTATTTCCATTGTTCTTTCTTTTTACATCACTAATCACAGTTGGAGTTTGGTTTAATTAGATCTATTTTCAACCGATTTGTTTATAAGTGAGACGTACAGACGGGAACTTTTCAGCTCGTATTTGAACTTCTTATTCATATTTTTTTATAACTCTTATCAATGAAAAATGAGTCATTTTGAAAAAATACAAAATCTTCACATCATTGAACTTTAAAATAGAGAAATCATATTATATGTAAACTTGAATAATAATAGTATGAAGGGATATGAGTTAAATAAAGCATATAATTAATATTTTGTATAATTTCCATTTGCATGAACAATGGCTTGAAGCCTGCTAGGTATTGAATTAATAAGATTTTGAGCGTATTGAAGGTCTTCTCCCATCTCAATCCAAGAATCATTAATTGAGAGCTACAAATCTTTCTCATTAGCATAGAGACCATCTTTGACTACTTTGACTTTTGCTCTTCCCCACAAGTTTTCAATAGGGGTAATGTCAGGAGATTTGGCCGGAGTTTGAAATAATTGGTTCGGTTCAAAGTTCCGATCAAACCGGGTCCACCACAATTCTTCCACATTTTTCAATTGAACACAGAATATAAGTGATGACCATTTCAAGTCGAATTGACCAACGAATAGAAACTATTGGCTATTTCTATATCAGATGACCTACGGAAGGCAACTGATGACCATATTCAATTCAGATAGCCTACGAGAAGTAACTAATGACCATTTCTATATCAAATGACCTACGGGAGACGAACGGTGCTTATTTTTAATTTAGACTACTTACGAGAAGTAACTGATTGCCATTTTCAATTCAGATGACCTACGGAAAGTAACTTATGGCCATTTCTATATCAAATGACCTGCGGGAGACGAACGGTGATCTTTATTAATTTAGACGACTAACGGGAAGCAACTGATGGCCATTCCGATATCAGATGGCCTACGGAAGAACAACCGATAAACATTTTTAATTCAGACGATTTACGAGGAGTAACTGATAACCATTTTTTATATTATTAGGTCATCAGTTGCCTTTAGTAGTTCATCTGATATAGAAATGGCCATCAGTTACTTCTCGTGGTCTATCTAACATAGAAACAGCCCTTATTTACTTCCCATAGATCACCTGAATTGAAAATGGTCATCAGTTGCCTTCCATAGTTCATCTGACATATAAATGGTCATCAGTTACTTCCCGTAGGTGGTCTGAATTAAAAATGGTCATCATTTATATTCTGTGATCAATTGAAAAGTGTGAAAGAATTGTTCTTTGGAAGAATTGTCTCATCCCCATTTAAAGATTTAAATTCCGAGATTAACTCAAAACACATAATCTCATAATTTATGAGATGGAAAGAACTTTTGAAGGCGTTAAGAAAAGTCTAAGAAAGAGTTTAAGGTTTTAGGTCAGAAATTTAATAATTATTAATTCAAAATTTTCAAGATTCTTATCTCTGAACTCTCTATCATAATTAATACGTTTAGCTTATGAGAAAGTTTTACCGATTTCATGTGACAAACTTTTAGATATTCGAAAGCTTATGATTAAAACCGTGAAATATATGTATTCATCCATAAATTATGAGTCGGGTTCCCGGTCATCAGTTTTAACCGATTTTAACCGATAAAAACCGCCGAGTTCTTTAGTGGCCAATTCGGTTGAAACGGTCAAAATCGGTTTTTAAAATGGCTGAACAATTATTGAGTTAAATTAAAATATTTAAAAATTCATATTTAGAACTAAATTATTTTGTGAACTGTAAGATCATAAATATGTTGTAAATTGTATTTTGAAGAATAATAAGCTGTCGTATTAATATTAATTTACTTTACATTAATACAGTCATGAACAACTATTAGTGTTCAAAATTTGAATTAAAAATTGATAAAATAGCTCCTTTTAATCATTAAAATATTTAATGTCTAATTTGAGAACAGTTCTCAGTTTTTCATTTTATCCTCTGAATGTAAAATCATTATTCATTTATATAGTTGCAAATAAATTTTTATCTCACTTCACTGATTTCATATATTCTATCATTTTTTAAAAACCCGATTTTGATCGAATGTTTTTGTACTTTCTTAATTTTCAAATTTTAAAAACCGAATTTCGGTTAAAATAATTTCCCCGATTTTAACCACCGAATCAGAAAATTTATTTAAACCGAAATCCGGGAACCAGAATTATGAGTGAAGTATGCGAGGATATCGATCCCTTTCCTGAATACTGTTATTATAAACAGAAGTAAGCAAAAACATATTTTGTGGATTGGCCCACAATAATAACGTCAATCATTGACTGTTTATGCGCTAAAACATTGATATGATGTAAAAGTATTGATATAATTAAGGGGAGACAAACTTTAAACTATTGATGTATAGCTCAAGACTAAGAATAAGACTAAGCATAATAAGATATATTAAAATCGTTTGGCTTGAGACTAAGACTAAGTCAGACAAATGATTATTGGATTTTCAAACTAAGACTAACACTAAGATAAATGAAATTTCTTTCTATAAAATTAAGACTAACACAAGAGAAACAGATTTATATGAGTAAGACTAACACAAAGTCAGAAGTTTAGATACAAATATTGTCATTAATCTATTAGAAATGATTCATTTTTTGAAGTTTTCAATTATAAAACCATTTTTAAAGCACTAGATAAACAACTGCACTCCTGTTGTAATACATTATAATAGTGAATGTCTTTGCGCTTAGTTTTGTTTTGTTACCTATTGGTCATTTTATGAAACATTTGATAATACAAATTTCAAAATGTTATAATAGATGCTCTAAGAAGATAACTAACACAAGTATTAAGACTAAGACTAAGCAAAAGATAAGCAAAACGAAAATTTTTACTATAAGACTAAGACCAAGATAAGAGAAATAAAATTTGTGACTTTAAGACTAAGACTAAGACAGGACAGACTAAAAATCTCTAAGCTATACATCACTACTTTAAACATCTGGCGTGTAATATATTGATGAACACATATCTTTCATGACTTTACTTATGATAAACATATCTAAATCCGATTCTAAATTTTACGAAACTTTATATTCTTTAGAAACAGCGCCAATTTCTAAAACACAAGAATTTTTTCATGATATTTTTGAAAAATCTAGTAAAAAGACAGCAAAATCAGTCAAAAAAGAAAATCAAATAAAAAATATTTAAATGAGTTATCAGATTAATAATCTTTGATTGAACGTAAATATCGAAGAAGATGAATTGCAGAGATTTGTATAGATAAAAATTTTCATTTCTTGTTCTAGGAATAAAACTTATGTTAAATGTGAAGTGTTTTAACTTAAAACAAATGAGTACCTTAATGCAAAAAGGGAAATCCTTCCTATATTAGTGTCGAGATAAAAATGTCCAATTTATATTTGTTTAAAGTAAACTTATATTAATGTTCTCTATTCAAGTACATCAAAGTTGAATAATACTCAATTATCGTTATCCCAATCAAATACGTAATGATCAAACGCTTTCAACTTATTAAGTAAATAAAATCATTTCAAGCCTTTTATTTCAGCTTAAAATTGAAGAGTAATTTCCCTTTTACATTAAGGTCCTCAAATGAATTAAGTCAACTTTTGAAACATGATTTTATCAATGATTCACTGGTTTAAAAAATATTTTGCGACAAGTTTTAATACTGAATTGAAGGACATATTACTAATGATTTCGTTATTTAACAGAAGAGAAATTGCAAATTAATTAAGCTCTTTAACGACCTTTTCTAAAGGAGCAGAGAGGCTACTCTTCGACTAAAGCCTTCTTTTGGTGAATATCATTGAATTTGATTACTTATGAATTCAAGGAATTTTAGTACGTAGTTATGTGGAACAAATTGTTCATCCCTGATACTACAAAAGTAGTACCTCTATAATTTGTGTGATTCTATACAGTCAGATAACAATTTTTATATGACGTGATGCCAAAGAAATATTACTTTCGATCGTTTTATTATGTGATTATTATTTTTGAATGTAATATAAATCTACGGTAGAGAGCACTTCTTAACACCAATAATTATTGTTGATTATGATGAATTAATTGGGCGATCGACTGCTCTCTATCGCAAATTTATATTACATTCAAAAATACTGATCACATGGTAAAACGATCAAAAGTATTAGTTCTTTGGCATCGTCACGTATAGACTCCACTATTGTGTAACAGTCTAACAGATAAATGTACACAATTACAAATAATACACTGAAATTATGCAAAAAACAGACTTTGAAAAAGTTAGGTTTTGACGTTAGGAAACATATTCTATGACTTGCATTCCAAAACTATTGCAAAGTATTTTTCATGCTTTAGTAATTTATCTGAAACAATTAAACAAACTTTTGTTCGAGAGTAACATTTTTTGTATAGTTATACAAATACAGATCGTCCAAAATAAAACTAAACTCAGATAAAGCAGCTAAAGCCTCTTACAATTTGATATTTTGATCGCAAGTAATATCAATTACTCATATACTGAAAACTTGATCTATCAAAATGAACTTTTATTGATCTAATGTAGTTTACAAAAATAGTGTTTAGAAATGTTCTCTACGACATATGCTCATTAATGCTATTAATGTCAATTATAGTCGCACTGGTTATCATATTTTACCAAATTTATCAGCAAGTTCTTCTCTAGTTCGATCATAAGACTTATTTGACAAATAAGTTTTATAAATAAAAACTCTTTGCTTTATTGAGAAGACCACTTTAAATACTACTTTTGTTTTTATCTCAAACATTATGATTAAAAAGTTGACTTTTCTTTTACTCATTTCAAACTTTATTTATAGCTGCATCTAATCGATGCGTAATATTAAAGAAAAATTTTACTCAAAGTTTGACTTTGAAGTTTTAACCCGAAACAACTGTAAATCAGGACTTGAATGAATAAAAACTGATATGACGGTAAAAGTAAGTTTGAAAATTATTTTAGACTCAGGCTGAAAAGTTTCAAAACCACTGTATATCCTTTCAGAAGAATAACTAGTTAGATGAGTGAATAGAAATTCTACTTTTGGTTTCAGACTAGATATTAAATGATGTAATGAATTGATTTTTGAATAAAACATAATAAAGAAGAATTTTCTCTACTTAGTAAAGAATTTTTGCAGTTTTACTTATTTATCACATCCCCATAGAATATAATGAAGTGAGAAAGTTGCGAAATAGACTACATAGTCTGCACTGAAAACAGGTTTAGATTTATAGCTTAACACAGTTTTTAATAGAATTAATGATTAGATAAATTGTTGATTGTGTACTACTACACTCAACATCTAAATCAGTTTCAATTACTGTATAGTAGTGACGTGCCATTACTGATGAAGGTGATGTTAAAGTAATCGTCTCAACCATTCCGAATATTTTAATATTAAGAAAAATTTACTATTTTCTGCTTAAATATCGAAAAACTCGAAAACTTTTCCAGAATTGGGGTTAGAACTCATTAATTGGTAGACAAACGAATTTTCGTAAGTAAAAGATTATTGAAATTGTTTGTGTTTTCAATACTGTGTACGCACTGTAATGGCTAGAGCAGTGACTTTTCGGTGACAACTGCTTTTTCTTCAATTGTTATCTTCGTTAATCATCAAAATTAGTTCAAATTACATCTTTTAGATTTCAAATATAGAATCAGTTTCGAACTTATGAGCCTATTTGACTGTTTTGAAACTGTTTCGTACCAGTTTTAGTAAACTTCTATAATGTAATTATCAGAAAATCATTGAGGGAATAGTTTGCAACCATTCATAGTCCCATTTATATAAAATAGTCGAGAAAAATTATTCTCCCGTTGTTAGAGCAAATACTATGATAGTTATTACAACAAAACCAGTTGTATACTCGGATTCTACGTTAAAAAGTACAGTAGAGAAGTTAATTAATGTTTTTTATCAGCTTTATACTCTATGTTTTTGATCCAACAGACGAAAGAATTAACTTGAAAATTGATCTCTTATTTGATAAATAGTTGATAAACAAGTTTTTGAACTACAAAAAGCTATATTTATTATAAAATTGATTCGTTAAAATATAGAATTTTTGAGAAACAAAGCAGAACTAAATGGCTGTCAAATCAGAACTGTCACCTCTCCAGTTTTTGAGATTTTTCTTCAGTTTTGTAAAGCCGCCAAAACTGAAGATTTTAATACTACTTTTATCTGAAAAAGGATAAAATTTACTATTTTTAAGCTATATATTTCACAGATAAATGAAACTGTAAGTGTGAATATAAACCTCAGTTAAAGTTATATGTAAGTTATGTTAATGAAGGTGTACTGATGGTTGTATTTATAGGTTAAAGGATTAATAAATTCTAAACTTTATTGATGGAAAAGCTTTTGGTCATACGTGAAAAGCCTACTACTTAAAGATATAATAAATTAGCGTTATATTTAAATAAAATTTTGAATAACTGCTTTAAGTTTTAAATCCTTTGGTTCCCCTTGATATTTTTCTCTATTCTTGGTTTGAAAAAGGTAGTAGTACAGTCAGACGTGAGGGTAACTTAAAATGTATTTATCAGGGTTATCTGATGAAATACCAACATTAAAGAATCATTAAAAAATGAATTAATAAATTTTTGCAATGTCGATCACGATTGCGAATCACGCATGTAGTAATGATATGATCATTAGATGTAACATAAAAATTTTGATGTACTTTTTAATGCAGAACCCGAATATGCAATTGGTTTAGCTGTAATTATTATAATTTTTACTCTAGACTACAGGGAATCATTTTCCGACCTTGTACATGTAAATGCTTTGACTTTAATAGTATTTAATTTTGTCTCAGAAGCAAAACCAAGATACAGAACGCAGAATTAATATTACGTATGCACCATTGTTACAATTGATATCGAAAAATCACTTTCGCAATGTAAAAATATTTTAAACGATCGAGGAAAAGTTTATTACTAGAAAAAATTGTATCGGGTGTTCGCTATAGGAGTATCTCTAAGACTTGCAGTTCAAAAATTTAAAGTCATTGATATTTAAGTACATGATATCATTGGCTGATTAGTAAACCTTAGAAATATTAATTTCAACTCTTATTTATTCTATTCGCATGAGTAATTTAAAAGATTAGAGTTTAAAGAGAAAAATTGATTAAACTAAATGTTGGAAATGTTCTCCTTCGCACTCCAGACAGGCCTTAACCTGTTTGATCATATTATTAGATTTATTTATGAGCGTCTCAGGAGTTATTTTTTAAACTTCATTTTCAATGTTGATTTTCAAAAAGATGTTTACAATAAAAACCCTTTCATTTATTTTATACTCCACTTTCAGTTTTTATCTGATTTGTGTGTTAACTTAAACCATAAAAAGTTCAAATCAGACTCAATCATTCATATTATTATTCATGACATTTTATCAAAACGACTCAAGAAAAAGTTTCGATGTACCGTCGACAGATAAAAGTTATGTATTTGTCATCACTAAAATGATGCAGAAGAGTTGATAAACCTAAGGGCTCAACAACTCATTTAGATCTGTATTAAGTTTAGTGATATTAATCAATAAATGAATACTTGAAAAATTAGTTTGGATCTCTGATAAAATAGACTTTGACTCATCTTTGTAGTTGAGTCAATGTCACATCTGTTACAAAAAGTGATAGCTCGAGAGAGCGGTCCAACTAAACTGACTTCACCTACTAATAACACTATTACTCATATTATGTTTTTTAATTACTGAGTAATGCTATAATATGACGCTATAAACTTATAGTTTCAATTTCTGTCTCGTACCTTTTATCTTATCCAAACGCATCCGAGATTAATCCGGGATCTATGCATAGCTTTTTTCGACCGACTGCACTGTATTGCAAATAATAAATCTATCATAATATATGTAATGACACTTATTTACATATATAATCAGTACTCCTTTAAGTACTAATAAAATGAGTAAAGATTAGTATGTATACAAAAAAAATATGCATTTGGTTCGATTATAAACCAATTAAATGAATATTTTTTGTGCATATTAATCTTTACTCCTTTTATTAGTACTTAAAGGAGTACTGTGACTTGTAATAAAAACTGGAGTAGTAAAAGTGTTAGCTTTACTGCAAACACCAAAACTTAGAAATTTCAAGAGAAAAAGCTTTTCTTTTAAACTTTTTCTCTTGAAATTTCTAAGTTTTAGTGTTTGCAGTAAAGCCAACACTTTTACTACTCCAGTTTTTATTACAAGTCACAGTACTGATTATATATGTAAATAGTGCTATTGCAGGGGTATGGTCGTTTTTTGCTTTTTTTTATTAGAAAGTATTCGAGTCTAGTCTCTGCACCAGATACCGTACTAAAGAGGCTAGGTATGATCGTTTTATTATTTGTAATACAGTACTTTTATAGAGAATACCAGATATTGCATTGTATTATAAAATACAACTCTTTTATGACTGAAAACCTTTATTAGTCATTGTATGTCATAATATTTAAATTTAGGCTATTTTACATTCCAAATAAAAACCGATTTTTGAAATTTTTATCACCGATTACCGACAGATTTGACTGCTTTTTATAACCAAATAGTCACTGCTTTAGTAATAGCTGACGTTGTACTAGTTGGTTAACACAACTTTGAACAAATGCATTAATTAGAACTTTTTAACTTATCAAAATCCTGTGTACGATAGCTATATAGTCTAAGTATTTTCAAAGAAATGTGTCTTATTATCATATTTGGGATTCGTAAAGTATTAAAAGTAGGCAAAAGTAATTAACTCGTGAACACTAGTCTTACAGTTCAGTATATTTAGTGAGTATTAATTTTTTCATGTGTTGCTTATCTCTACAGTATTTGATGTTTTAGCGAATACTTCAAATATTTTTATGTAGAAGTAGAGTCTGTAGAGTATTACTTTCAAATCGAATATCGACAGTATACAGTTGAGTAAAATTAAAGTATTATCAATTGCTTTACTTTTACTTTTTGACTCTTAAGTTAACGTTTTGACTACATTAAAAGGACACTTCCATTTATATCCAGTCCCCTTCTCAATGAAAGTAATATATTTGATGTTTATTATCCTAAATTGAATGGTGAAGATCCGAAGTCGTGATGATAAACCGTTTTTGAAATATCGCGCTAAACCATAAAAGACAAAAACTTAACCTGACAAAAAATAACCTAGACTAAATTTCACATTTGAATGATTTTGAAAAATTCCTACTTTTATCTTGATCACCATTTTATTTTCCGCCTTTGTTTATTTGTAGTTTCTGTTTCTTTTAGTTTAGTTTATATTTTAATAAACCTCAATACAGTTATTAAGTTGGGCAATTTGATAGTCTAGTTTGAGGATTCTTTCTAGGCTACTTAAGGAGCTTCCACTTGTAAAATCTTATTCAAATTATATTTTCTTAATATACGATCCAACAAAAGTTTTCAACTTAAAATTTCTCAACTCTATCGTTTTGGTAAAGTACGATACAATCATCATAACAACCTATAGATCAAATTAATCCAATGTAGTAGTAATTAAAAGTTTATGAATAACTAGAGTTACAAAACTTCCCTTAATGTAAAGAGAGTCAAGGAATAGAGAGAATTATCAAAATAGTATTTAGTATATATCTGCCATATGTGATAATTTGAAAATTAATATATACATATTTGCAATAAAGTGCAAAATTTCTGAATTAGAATATAAGCACATTTAATTATTTAATGGTTGGAACTCGAAAACCATAATAGACCTAAAATTGTAATTCCAAAAATGTCACGGCTATAATACTTAAAGTTAGATCAGCATTTCAAAATGAAGAGATTGTTTGAAAAATGTGTTAGAATGACAACAGTTTATTACAATTTATATCAAGGTTTTAAGAAACTTAGATAACTCTTGTATTTGAATATCTAAGGTTGGTCTCGTGTGAGTAATGTTTGATCGCATATTTTCGAACGTATACTTTTGCTAACTTCTCGACAATGTAAGCTATAATGTGAAACTTCGTGAGCTATTTATTTTAAAGTTGTAAATAATATATAATGAATTTCAGTTTATTATAGGTACATGATTCGAGTCATTAGTAAAAGCATTTAAATATTTAAAACATTAAAAATCACAATATCTCACTGTCTAATATTGCATATGTTGACCAATAAGACTCATTTTCTACCTGAAAATGTAGATCTTATTTATAAGTCATTTCGACCATATTCGAAATGATAGCAAAATTATGGTATAACAAAAAATATTAACCAAGAGAAGCATGTATCATCACTGAAAAACATCAATCAACTATTGATTATCCCATTTACACTGTACAAAGTATACTTTTCACTTGCCTTTTATAACTTAGTTAATCACTTGATTTGTCAAATTAATCAAATAATCTTATTTAGTTATTTATAATATAAAATATAAGTATGTGGTTTTTAATCCATACCATTCGTTTGAATGCAGTTATTGAAGTCATCAGAGGTTAAATTATAAAACTCTTTCCTATTCTTACATCTGATAATGTATATTTTCCGCAATAATTCATCATTTGTCTCAGAGATTCATTTCTGATTACAATCATTGCGATAGAGGATATTTGACGAAAAACTGATAGTACTGTTTTTTGTAAGGTTTTAAATTCATTTAAAGCCATGCAAATTTCTTATAGTTTAAGTTTGAAACAAAGAATTTCACACGGATTCCACAATCATTTTAATCTGAATATTTTCTTATTTATATACATCAAGTTATACTCAAAAGTCGCCCTTTCAAGAATTTGCAGTTTTGCTGATATTATATTGGTTATCCGATATTGGTTTGAAATATTACTAAAAGCTTCAATATTGTCACAAATAATGTCGAACAAGTTAAGCATTAATGAATCATTTGGAGGTAAATCGGTTTTGATAACTGGAGCAACGGGTTTAGTTGGAAAAATGATTCTGTATAAAATTCTTCATTCTGTCCAAAGTGTTACAAATATCTATGTTCTGATGAGAAGTAAAAAAGGAAAATCTGTTAGTGAGCGATTCAGTGAAATGATTAGTAGAAGCCATGGTTTGTTCAAGAGTATTGAAAAAGAAACTTTAATGAAAGTAATCCCGATTGAAGGCGATGTAACGATAGATGGTTTGGGCCTAAACGAAACTGATAAAAATGAAGTTATTAATCATGTCTCGATTGTATTTCATGCTGCGGCTGATGTCACCTTTGACACAAACCTTAAGTATTGGTTTAGAATTTACAATCATTATTTAGAATAATGATATATCTTAATGCTTTTAAAATTTAGACGGCAATTAATAACTAATGTAGTTGGAGTTAAACATGTTATCGATTTATGTCGAAAATTGAAAAATTTGGGTGTATTCGTTTATGTTTCAACTGCTTATTCAAACCCGTTAGAAATGGTAACTGAAGAAAAAGTTTATGAGAAAACTGCTCACGCATTGAATATTTTGGATCACATTAAGTACTGACCAGTTTCATACATAAATCTTTGAATAACCAATATTTGTTTTAATTTTAAAGCGACCGGGAATTCGATTTCATTAATAAGGAATTGATTGGAAACTTTCCAAATACTTACACATTCACTAAGAATTTAGCAGAAAATTTGGTTAAACGTGAATATGAGAAAGGAAAACTTCCAACAACTATTGTCAGACCTGGTATAGTGTCAACGAGTATAAGAGAACCATTTTGTGGTTGGTTTGATTCATTGAATAGTGTTTCCAGTGGAATATTTTTGATGAGTACAGGTTTGGCCCGAACTACGACAGCAAATTTTGACATGACAGCAGATGCAATACCTGTTGATATCGTGGCAAATACTTGTATCACTGCCGCTTGGAATACAATGATTAATGAGTATAATAGTTATCTTGTTCTTAATAACTTAAATTTTAGACGGATTGAAGCTATGTTGTGAATCACATTCTACGATATTATTTTATAAGTTTATCTTAGGTGTGCCTTTTGTCTATCCTTAACTGAATTTAAGTGTGAGTGTGATTTGCAATAATTAATGCTTCGTACTGCTCAAAAGTTCTACTTTCTACTTCACTTTTTCATATTTTTATCTAGTAAATCAGAACTTCGTGTCTATAACTGTAACGCCACTTGTTTGGGTTCACCAGTTATTCGGCAGGCTTATGACTGGGGACAGTACTTCTTTGAAGAGTATCCTATTTGGAACACTGTTAGGCCTGTCAATTTTCTAAAGCCGACTTGGATTCCCCTCTTCTTAATACACTTCTTTTCTGAGATTTGTGTCGCCTATTTGTTCGACTTCCTTCTTCTACTAATCGGACAAAAGAGAATGTATGATTTTTTTCCTAAAATTTTCTACTAATATTTATTGTCTTAAAGTGCTGTGCGGTATATAAAAACCTATCAGCGTTTAATGGAGATCAGCAAGTGCTTCATATCCCGTCAGTGGTATTACACTAACAATAATTTCGTCAAATTATCTGAGGAACTGATTGGATTCGATAAAAATACGTTTGATTGTGATGTTCGCAGAATTAATTGGAATAAGTACTTCATTGAATCATATTTCAGATTCAGAAAATTAATACTGAAAGAAACCAACAAACACATTTTTGGGGCTCAGAAACGTTATAAACTGTAAGTTTTAAATTGATTGAGAGCTATGTTAACCAAAGTTTATACTTTTATAGTTTGAAAACTGGTTATACGATTTTGAATCATACGTTAATGTACATTTTGCTGAATTTATTGCTCGCTTGTACACCACTCGCCTCAATGATAGTCAGTTTATTAAACTTTATTGGATTAAATTCGATAGAATTAGATTTAACAGAAATTGGATTTTATCTTTTGCTAATATCTGCTCTTATCAATATTGCTCTTCATTTCATTCCTAAAAAACCATGTGACCCGGATTTAATGGCAATACGTGCTTATGCTCAACAAGTTATGCTCAGCTTTTAAACAATATAATTTTTGAATATCTCAAATTTTTCGAATTTCTCGAATTATCACAAGATCAATTTTAAATTCTGTTACATTTTATAAACAATATAACGCGTTATGTAAAGTTGTAGATTTATTGAACTCAAACTTTTGTATTTAAAAATATTTCTTTAAATTTTTCAATTTTTTTACTTAAACTATTGTATGTTTAAGTGGTTTGAGATTTGATCAACTTGGAGATCAAAGAAAAGAATTAGCTTTAAGAACTCTTGAGTTAATCTAGCCCCTCCGTAATATTTTATGCCTTCCACTCCTTTATTCTGAATTGGACTCTTCCAAAATAATACTTTAGAAGTAATAGGAAATTCATTGGGGTAGTACAGTCGTCTCTTGTTATAGTGAAGACTCAAATGTTCTTAATTGCATTAATTACAGAAACAATTTGAAACCTTTTTTTATATCGCATTATATTATTATACTATATGCTAATATATAAAAAAGGAATAATTCGTTGGGTTTTAGATTTGAATGATTTTTATTGATATAAACTCTAATGAACTCGACCAAAAAAGGGTAGATTTTTGAAATAATGTTTAGAGACAGTACGGAGGGGCTAGGTTAACTCCAGGACTTCTATTCTAAAAGCGTTGTACCGTCGACAGATAAAAGTTATGTATTTGTCATCACTAAAAAGATGCAGAAGAGTTGATAAACCTAAGGGCTCAACAACTCATTGAGATCTATATTACGTTTAGTGATATTAATCGATAAATGAATACTTAAAAGATTAGTTTACAACTTTGATAAAATAGATTTTGACTCATCTTTGTATTAAGTTAGTTGAGTCAATGCCACATCGGTTACAAGAGGTGATAGCTCGAGAGGACAGTCCAACACATTATTAAAATTATTTAAATTGAATCACAGTTGACTGTTAAACTATTTTGATTGAAATAGTTTGATATATTTTATTAGTAGCTTTCATTCTATGACTTATTGTTTTTCTTATGAATATTAAATAAACTGACTTCAGCTACGAACAACATTATTACTAATATTGTGCTTCTTAATTACTGAGTAATGCCATAATTTGATGCTACAAACTTATAGTTTCAATTTGTGTCTCGTCCCTCTTATCTTATCCAAACGCATCAGAGATTAATCCGGGATCTACGCATAACTTTTTTCGATCGACTGTACTCCTAAGGCTGGTTTATTTTTGGTGAATAACCCTAGTATGTCAAACCTCTTCTATATTTTTTAATATCAAATAATGTTCAATTTATATATAATTCTCAACAAAGTTATTGAATTTTGAACCTAACTTTTTATTGTTTTGACAAAATAAAAATTTTAAAAACAAAAAAGTAAAAGGGTACATTTTTTATTTATTCTTAAATCAGAAGTATATTTAAAATTGATCGATCAAATTACTGTAATTACACTGTTTAAGTGTTCCCAAAGTCGTAAGTACACTGGTTCATTTGGCTATTAATACTCGTTCCATCTCTGGCTCCGATTCACACACTGTTGTTTTTCCCATTAAAGTACGTAAAGAGCGGCTTATTTTTTCGGCCATTAGCACTGAAGGATAATGAATACCAATGATGAAGGTCTATAAACCGAAAATAATAGGAAAATTTTTGTTAAATACATGGTGAACCCGGGCTTATAGTTCTAAGAGGGCTTTCGACATTCGATCCCAGAATATGATACATCGTTAGACTCGGAACATCGAGTTAAGTATTTTAATACTGTGAGAGTGGATTTTTATATAGCGAAATAACAACTCTGACTTTAACAATTAACAATCTTTATTAAAATATAAATTGAATGATAATACATAAAGATTTAAATGTATCGCACAGAGTCTAAGCTCTCTCGCACTCTCTTACTAACTCACTTAATTTCTACTCTATTACTCTCTCTTTTTATACTCTTCTGGCTAATTAATAAAAGGATGTTTAAGAATATTTTCGAGTTATAATTTTGAGAAAAGTTATTCCTAAAAAGGGATGTTCAAGCATTCCAGTATTAGATTCCCATAACAATTAATTTCCTATTGTAATTAAATTAGCATAAGAATTTGCTTTTACAATTAGAGCGAACTAAACAAAACCTTTTATAGTCATAACGAAATAAGAGTTAAACTTTCATTCTCATAACAAATAGAAAGTTTACAAAACAAATTAAAATACTTTTTGTTTTAATATAACAATACCTCACTTGATCAATTCATGTCAGGTGGTTCTTGAAATATTCAGCTAAATAATCTCCACTATTGAGAGAAAACCAACATTGGAATTCGTCTAGTGATGGAAAATTCATAGAAATTTTCTCTGATGAGAAACATTCTAGAAAGTTTATTGGGACTATTCTTCTTACACTATCATTGTTTTGAATGTTAAAATAAGTAAAATTTCGAATATTTAAAAGACGAGAATGTTGTACATCGCTTAAATTAGAATAGCATTTCAATTAAAACTGTTTTGAGCTGAGAAAATAGAAAATTCTCTTAAATAAATTTCATGCAATAAAAGTTTCCAGAAAGTTTCTCAAAAAATTTCTCGGGAGATTTTCTTTTTACATCACTAAACACAGTTGGGGTTCGGTTTAATTAGATCTCTTTTTAACCTATTTGTCTTTAACTGAGACGTACAATTTTAGAAACAAATTGAATATAAAAATTTTTTCCTTTTCCGATTTGAAGTTTGAAATAAACTTTTCTTCTTACTGTGCGCAAACGATAGTATCAATAATATAGAAGGTATATGAATATTCTGCAATGTTCAGCATCATTGAATCAAATCTTTTCTGAGATTGAAATTCATTTTGCAAGCTGATACAAGATACACTATTGTTGATATTATCGATACTATGGTTTGTACAGGTGTAGGTAGACAAAATTTATTTTACTAGGTAAACTTTTTTTCATTTTATTATTTAAAAAGTAAAATTCATGAAAATATCAAACTTATTCAAACTTAATTTGTACAAAGAAGTTTAAACTGAATTTATGAAAAAGTATTCGCAAACTATATATAGATTAAAACGCTAATTCAAATGTGACTCTGTAAGTATCTGAACTAGAGTTTGACATCAGTGTACTGTTACTGTTTAGTAAAGTATAGTAGAGTATGAAAAATCATTGACAAAGTAAAGTATAGCATTTTGCACTTTACTGAAATTTACTTTTTACTAGAAAACACAAATTTGCACATTGCGCATATTTTTGTGCAGAACTTTAAAAGCACGTGTTTATACCATTTGTTCATAAAAATAATTAATTTGTTTTAATAATTCAGTTATTTATATGTTTATATCATATATTTAAGTTTTGATTATGTCTGAAAGTAACTATGGTATTTCTGGTCAAAATTTAAACCCGCAACTAATCTCTCAAGTGAGCGCAATTTCAATTATCAAAATTTGACTTTATGTAAAATTCGTTCAAAACTTGATCCAGAAAATGTTGATAAAATGCTCATTTTACGTTTCAATTATGATTTGTTAGAAAACAATGCTGTATAATAAATTCTAATGAAATTTCAGTATATTTCAGTAAAGTCTAGTAATTATTGTTTTAGGTTAAAACAGTAAAGTATAGTACATTAATAAATTTTTGATAAAATGTTATCCTCTAATTTGAATCTAACGATATCGTTCGATCTCCATACGGGAACCAATCACAAGTCAGAGGTTTGCTCTATTACTAAATTAACATTTATTTTCACCTTGGTATCGTCAAAATTTTATGTAAGTAGGTATAGCTTCGCGCGCTTTCACTCCCTATTCATAGAAGGAGAAAGTAGATTTTGATTTGCATTATATTAAAGAAATTTGATGGATATTTGAATCAATATAAAGAATGAGGTTACACATTTCAAAGCTTATTTTAGGAATTGCATATCCAAAAGACCGAATCCATGCATAGGTTGTATTATCGAAGTTTATGAATTTTATGTACTTTCCCCCAATCTAAAGCTATACTCGAAGAATCCAGATTTCAGCAGTTGTCTTGTTATAATTGAAGATATATTTATAAAATTAATAAGTTAACTTTATACAACCTTACAATTTGGAAACTGGAATGTTGAACTATCTAAACAAAGACCTTGAAAATTTTAAGAATTTACTTAGATTTGTTAAGAATTTTCACCAGAAATCTAGAGATATTTGTCGAATATTTACAAACATTTATTGGTTTTATTTCATGTTTTATAACTAATTGTTGGGATACAACTGAATACTCTAGTAGTAATAGAATTTGTGAAGTAAGAACTGGTAGTAACACTCTTCAAGAAAGAAAAGACAACCCACCTTAAGCAATTCTGCTTGGGTAAAGACTTTAGACCTCATGGTTCGGTGGCAAACATAGAGACACACTTTAGACTAGAATATTAAAATTTTTGACGCGTACAATTTCGTAGAAAATAAAATTTTCTAAAATTCTTTGACATTGCGTCTATGGGAGAAGAGAAGACTTCAAAGATTCATTCGACTCTTGCCCCATCAGTTTTCTTTTAAGATTTCGCTCGAAAATAACTAAAACTAGGGATATCATTTTGAAAAAGTTTTATAGTGGTTCAAGACCTGAAACGGGGTGAAATCGAGGGTTCAAATTTTCATTAATTTCAATATTAAAAAGTAGAAAATGGGGTTAAGACCCCGAATCTCAATCTTCATTTCAGTTTTTATTCAGGTCCCCACATGAGATCCTAATAAACTAAAACCATAGGGGATTTTTCATGTCATTTTAGGGATTTTTTCGACTTATTCGGAAATACTCCAAATTTTTTCTAAATTCTAGAGGTTTTTCCAAAAGTTGAAATTGCGCATGCGCACGAGCAGAAACATTAAACATAAAAGACCAATCTGAATTTCTTTATTACCAGAGATCGATACAGTCCAGTGGTAAGCCTGTCGACCTTTCGAACCAAAAGTGTGGATTCGAAACCAATTTAAACCAAACGATTCTCATGTCGTTGACTGCTATGGAATCCAATTTCGAGTAATGAATATGCCTTTGGCAGTTTCGACTTTCGGAAAAAATTTAGAATTCAGGAAAAATTTGAGGTATTTTCGAATAAGTCGAAAAAATCCCTAAAATGATCTGAAAAATCCACGATTTTAGTTTATTATGGTCTCATATGAGGATCTGAATAAAATATGAAATCAAGATTAAGATTCGGGATCTTAATCTCATATTTTCACTTTTCAATATTGAAATTAATGAAAATTTGAACCTTCGATCTCACCCTGTTCCAGGTCTTGAACCACTTTAATACTTTTTCAAAATTATATCCCTAGTTTTTGTTATATTCGAGCGAAATCTCTAAAGAAAACTGATAGAGGCGGGGGTTAAATGAATCTTTGAAATAATTTATTCTCCAACAGACGCAATGTCAAAGAATTTTAGAAAATTCAGTCCGAACCTGACCACTTCTGGTCAACTTCCGAGGAAATGACCGACCCGCCAAGTGATATATCGTTGGAATCAGAATATCGAACTGACCCTGAGACTGACACCTCACTTAATCAGTTATCTTAAATAGTTCTCGAGGTATTCAACTCTTTCTAAAACTCCAGCATGTCAGCATACAATTATTGAGAAGCTAACATCGCCTATAAGTGCTACCCAAACCTAACCCCGAAAATGGATGAGCTTGGCTTTGTCAAGTTGTAACCAAATCAATCCTTGTATGAACTAAGGTATAATAGGTTAGGTCGCTTCGCATTGCGGTTGTTTGGGTTACGACTCGAGAGATTCAGGTTATCCATTTCAATGGGATTAAGTCTGGGTAACTCTAGTGATTACACATGTTTACTATTTATGAACTAATGCAATCAAGTATTGATACTACATGCTTAAATCCCTAAAGAGCTTTTAGTAAACTGTCATTCAATACTTAAATACATATGTTTGAATACAGAAACACTTTAGATTCGAATAATTATGCATTTTAATTGTTATATTTTACCGGGTTGTTAACTCGAAACCGAATCAAACCGAGCGCTAAAACTTTTCTTACTTGTACTTTTTTGATGCAAAACTTTATTAAACGATCAATATCACAAAAGACCTAATTTGAACTTTGATTAAACACAAGTCAAAGATAAGAAATGGAAAACACTAAAAATAATGTTTACAACAGTTGAAAACATTTTTATTGTTAAAAGACATTTTGAATTAGAATCTTATAAATAAGTTCAGAAAGCTTTCGAGAAAGAATTTAAGTTTGATCAGAACATCCAATAATATGATTCAAAGAGTAGGGCTTTACTTAGATCAAAACAGTGGACACTTTCAGCATTTATTTTAAATTAAAATTATGTGTACCCTTCAAACACTATTTATTTAATTGTAATTTACTCTATGAACTAAACAACTTGTTAACGATACATATTGAGTTAATGCATTTTTCCTTATGCATTCGTGTAGTTAATCCATTTTGATAAACATAAAAACAGAAAAGTTTTACTTCTTAGGGATATTATCGGTTTTGAGTTAATAGCCCTGGGGGAGGCTATTTTCGAAGCGATCCTTAAGTTTAAGACCAAGTTTAATACTTTAAGCAATGATCGATTCTCAAAGTGTTCGTTAATTGAAGATCAAGACTTAATTTAAAGATAAACATAAACCTGTCACTGACCTATACTTAACTATTGTTAATACTTTACTTTTAAATCAAAAGACTTAATTAGTACATAATTGGATATTATTTCATCGACTGTTAAATTGATTTATTCTTCGTTAAAACGTGGGGATCTCTTTTTACTTGTAGACATTTTTGGTTAAGTTTATTTTATTTAAAAATGTTCCCGTTATTCATATAAATCTCAAAGTTTTAATTGATACTTAAGATGTAAACGTGCATTTTTTAGTATCGTTTAGCGATTTTTTTTTTAGAATCAATCCTTAAATCATTTAACGATCGATCATAAAGCGATCTTTAAAGTCGATATAATTAAGTAAAGGTTGAGTTTAGGATTCGTACCAGAATTGCACTACTGTATGATAAACTATTATAACGAGTATAACAGCAATTATAGAAATAGATATAATATTAAAGTGAGCACTATATTAATAGAAGTCAATGATTTTTCTGCATACTTTCAGATCAATACAATGACATTTCAATGATTTTCATCATAAAAATCATAGTCAAAGTTGTGACCTATAAATAATAAAAATAGTCTTAAAATCCATAACATGTTACAAATCAGTTCTTACTTCATATCCACGAAAGTGGTTTATAATAAACAGTTTCCAACAATAAAATCCAACTTTCTTTTTACTCAATCTTTCAATGAATGACGAGAACTAAAAATTAATTAAAATCATCATTTATTCAATGTCAATTGTCTGATATCTATCAGATTTACAAACTTTGACGTGTGTAGCGCCAGTTAAGGACAACTTGTTAGGTGTAAACATGATTTCCAATAGCACATCATACATTTTATTATTTTGATAATAGATAGATGAGGCACACCTTATGATTAATATCAGAGGTAATACGAATGCAAGACAACCATAAAGGAACGCCAATTTCAATATTAAATTAGCTTGCGAGAATATGATAATGAATAAGAATAAGTCAATTATATAAGAGTATGTAAGCCAAACCCAGAATAAAAATTTTGACCAAAAATCTTTGTTAAACGAACTGACTTCCAAATAGTATGTATTCAAAGTCTTCATTATATTCATAGCAATTTTGTTTGTCAATTTTGATTTCTTCTTGGCAAAAGTTTCAAAATTCTTATTGAATTCCTCAGCTTTAATTAACAGGTAATAACAAATGAGATAAAAATAGATGATATGGTACGTAAGAATCATATAGGCTTGACAACTGGCAAAAACGAAGACAAAATTCAGAGGCAATACATAGAAAGTGAATTGAACGAAAGAGCAGTTGAATAACATCGGTACATTGAAAGCAATCAGAGCAAGTATTACGACCGCTGGTCTTGAGAAATTATCATTAATGTAGAACATTCGTTTCGCTGTTTTCATGAATTTGTATATTTGAACTTCATTTGAAAGTCCAATACTTAGCGGTGAAGTGAGTCCTGATATCATCTCAAATGGTTTCAAATAAGTTGGGAATTCGCTATTTTTGTAATTTCTATAATGGATCCATTGTAGAGTCAATGCTAAGAAAAACACTATTATACTTAATATATTAGACTGAATTCTCACTCTCATGAAGTATGAGAAGTCTGGAATTAATATGAAATATTCAGGATTTTCTTCTGGCAATAGTAATGAAACGATACATTTGACCAAAAATATTGAAT
The DNA here is from genome assembly GCA_018873245.2 of Archegozetes longisetosus. Lineage (NCBI taxonomy): Eukaryota > Metazoa > Arthropoda > Arachnida > Sarcoptiformes > Trhypochthoniidae > Archegozetes > Archegozetes longisetosus. The sequence goes on from JAEMBT020000001.1 coordinate 5,566,415, forward strand.
TCGCTATAGCAATCAGTAATGGGTTGTGAAATCTGCTCCTTTTATTCGGTCCACTTTGAAAAAGAGATGAACCGATTCGATATAAATGAGTTCCGGCAGAAATGACCAATAATTCTGGTGCTAATATTTGTGAAGGATCGAAATCACTATCTATATTCAATGCCATTCTGTGTTAAGCTTTAATAACTTTTGATGAAATTGAGATATTCCCTCAAATAAGTTTATATGAATATTGTGACTGAAGTAGTTTGAATTGATATGAAAAACAAGTGAGAATAGTATTGAATTTCTCTGTTGTTTTATTGATTCTCATTTAGTGACTTTATGATAAGAGATGTTTAAATTTGCTTTAAATAGTACAGCAATAAAAATTGATGAGAGCCATAAAATCAACTTTAAGCAAGAAAATTCAATTGAAATGAAATTTTTATCATATTGAAAGACTTATCGTATTTGTTGAAGTATTAATAACAATGAAGTAACTCAGTTTTTAATACTAATCGTTTCATTTCATGACAACATGCCATTCAATATTAGTAAAGATAACGATTCTTATTTATTAAGTAAAACCATTGAAAACCGAAATTTCATATCTTCAAAAGTATGGTATTCATGGCACATGAGGAACACTCGGGAGGAGCCTGTCTTTAAGGTGGATTTTAGGGAGGATCTCTTTCTATTTTAAATGATTTGAAGCAAAATAATGAAAATTTTATCAATTGTATCAAAATTAAACACAAGATGTCAAACAAATCTCATTACTTTCAGATAAAAAATTTAATATTTCATGTATTTGTTTTCCAATATCTTTAATATTATAATCATTCATATCTACCGAACTCGAAACCAATCCTAAATTTTTCTGAATGTCTAAATTCAATCATATATTAGAATTATTAATACATTTAAAAAATGATTGGTATAAGTTTTACTTAACTCTAATAGACTTTAGCTTTGAATCGAAAGTAATAGTTATAAACCTGTGATTATGTTAAATAAAAACATTAATTTTTGGAATATAATTGAATGTAATTTATAACATAAAATATAATATAATGTATATTATATTAAATATGGTTAAATATGACTATTCATTTTTCAAATCAAATAATTTTAAACAATAAAATGTTACGATTTGTTTGTTTAGAAGAAATGTTTTGTACTTTTTATGATACCAAATGGAAAAAATTACAGTTTATTAACAACTGTCTTCAAGTTTTTAGTTTAGTAATAATTTTTGTTGACATCTTGTGTTAAAATGATCATTTAGTCATTTAAGATCAATACAATTGTCTGTATCAATAGATATAAGTTAATAAGACCAACCCAATTATAGTCTCCTCCCCAGTGTTCCTCATATGCCATGAATACCCAAAAGTATATTTAACGGCAAAATAATAAATAATTTTGTAATCTCTTCTAAACATTGATGATTTTAAGCTATTGAAAATAATATTTTTTACTATTAGAAATTCTTATAACAATAAAAGCTGGTGTGAAACTCATTATTGATGTGAAAATTATAAATGAATATTGTAGAGTGTTTTTTACTTTATGGGTTCCAAGAATAAGCGATCTAAAGATAAGAGAACTTCATCGATCATAAACTGTACAGTTTGCAATCAATACAAAAAAATGATAAAAGCTTTTTATTATATATAAACGTTTTTATTTACTTTTTGGATGAGAGTCAATAAAAAGCTGAAACTGAACTAATTTCAACAGAAAGCTTAAGATCTTAAGTGAATCGATCAATTGAGTAAACTTACGAATAGTTCTATTTCTGAACTAAATTATAGCTGAATGTAATTATAATATCGATTATTACTGTTCACATTCAAAATTTGAATCCTATAAAGGGGAAGTTTCTTATTCAATAGTTCATAATTATAAACAGTCGAAATGGATATAAATTCAGAACAAAAGGTCTATGAGCTTGAAAATATTGATAACGATCTAGTTATTAAAGATATAGATTTACCACTTTATAAATATGGAATAATGTATAGATATGATGTGAACAACTATTTTGATAGTGACATCAAGAAAAGAAATTTAAAACTCAAATCCAACGCTATGAGTATTTGGCTTCTGATTAATATTCTGAAATTGATGATCACCTTAGCCAATTTGGAGAACGGAAGAGTTCCTGAATTTTACTTCGATTTGCTCCAACATGCTGGAGGTATAACTGAATTCAGTTGTTTGGCAACGTGTGTGGGTCTTGTTTTAGTATTTGCTATTATAAGACTTTTCAATAGTGAAGACAAAACTTACTTTCGATGGTTTGAAATCATAAGAGTTCTGAAAGGATTACAAAGTGAGAGAACAATAGGCATATATGACAAAAACTGTTTCAAAAAATTTTCTAACAGAATAAAAATTATTTTCAATCTCACTCAACTACAAGTACGAATTCTCACAGTTCTAGTCTTTTTGGAAGCAATCGCAATTTCAGTAAGTTCTTATGAATGGAAGGACATAATAACTTATGGGATATTAGGTTCTATTATTTTTTTCGGATTTGGAGCGGCAGCTATGATAATAATTTCTTATAGCTTCTTCTATTACTTCATTATTTGCTATTATTGTAAATTCAGATTTAAATCGTTTAATAACAAATTAATGAATGCAAGTAAAGATAGAGTTTTCTTCAACACTAAAGTTATATTGGAATTAGTTGAAGAACATAACAATATCTGTAGTGATATTTTACTTCACAATAAATTCTGGTCTAAATATTTACTTGCAATAACTTATGCTCTGATTCCCATAAATATAATAGCTGTACAAGAAGTGTTCTTTGAAGATCTGCTTTTGGTACCTTATTGTTTCACGCTGTTCTTATCTGTTATGTGGGTATCGTTTCACTTCACAATAAACTCGATGACTGCATCGATTTATAATGAATCTTTGAACTCTTATAAATATTTCTATAAACTATATTTGGAATCACTAACACATGCTGGACCGAAGACTAAAATCAAAGTCCGTTAAGAACTATTTTTATTCTTTGAATAAATTCGTAATTTAATTTTTGATTCATATTGTTTTTAGCTTTTAAATGCAATAGATAGCGTGAGCAGTAATCAATTTCGAATTGGATTTTCATGTGGTAATCAATTTGTTTTCACACCAATTATTACATTTCAAGTAAGACAAACTATAGATTTTTTATGCGCAAAGTTTATAAAAAATATTCTTCATTATATAGATATTCGCAACATTCTGTCTATACTTTTTACTAACGAATACAATCGCAAATACTATGAAGTGATACAGATGTTTGTTATTTTTTGTTTAGCGATAGAATTTAGTCATGTCAATGAATTTGTTTATTCTCGGAAACTGTTTCTTAAAATCTAAATAAAGGATCATCTAACATTGTCTTTAAAATATTTATTTAATATAGTAAATGCGTTCTATTGCTTTTTATACACTTAATCGAATCGAAACACATTGATATATCTGTATAACAGCTTATGTAAATGAGACAAATTTTAAATTTTCATATTGATTAACAATAAACTAATATCGTTTTACTTGACATTATAGGGTAATTTGCCATTTCGCTGAATTTGTTTTCGCCGAACTGCATCTCGCCAAATGCCATTTCGCCGAAATCCCATTTCGCGGAATTTACATGCAGGTGTAACTACCTATAAAAACTTTTCTTCCCTATCAGCAAACGTAATTAGGATAACTAATTTATGCGAATAACTTAGCAAAAAAAATTTAAACCAAATAAAATAGTAAGATCCATTGTTCTATAACGAAGTTTTTGCAATAGAGTGATTCAATTAATACGAATTTGAGTAAATTTTAGCGTTATTCTCAGTCACTGTTAATAAGTTGCAGCACATATTTTGCTCTTCAGAGCAGCGCCGTAGTCAGGAATGAGGCCAAATGCGGACAGAACTCAATATTTCAACAAGATATAACAAAATTTTAGCCCAAATCAGGAAATTTTTATTGTCTATACTATTTTTAAGATGCTGTATCTCTGTATAGACTTAAAAACCATGTAAATTTAAGATTTTTTGTAAACCCTTAGATTTTTGAATGCAATGAAAATGTTGAATGACCCTTTTCTCTCAAATTAAGTTACTGTTGTTGTAGAATCAATTTTATTTCATCAAATACACAATCTATATTTCTCTATACGAAAAAATCTATAGATAGGCACACCTGTATGTAAATTCGGCGAAATGGGAATTCAGCGAAGTGCAGTTCGGCGAAATGGCACATAATCCATTATAGTAGATTTACTATAAGAATTAAAATCTCACGAGGTATGTCCTTAAGTTATGAATTTCGAAGTCATCAAGTTATAAAGTTATGAATTGATATGAAAAAAAGTGAGACTAGTATTGAATTTCTCTGTTGTTTTATTAATTCTCATTTAGTGACTTTATGATAAGTGACGTTTAAATTTGCTTTAAAAAGTACGGCTCCTCTTTGTTTGATCAAAATTCATTTGATCAAAATTCACTTAATCAAAATACATTTGATCAAAAACCCTGTTTAACTACCCCGAGAGTGAATTGAGCCCTGTATTCAATAATGAATTACTCTGATTTGAAATACCCATTTTATGACACTTTCTAGGAGTTACTCAAATAAAACTAGTATGATATACTTGCAATTTTTATTTTTGCATCTGTAATAATCTTTATCTTTATATGAACTATACTTTTGGTAAATATAATAATCAACAACTACTGAATCAATTGATATAGTAGACTTGATAAAATAAAGCGAAGCATTCATTATAATTGAGAAAAATCACCAATTTATCAACGAAGTTATTTGACTGAAAACTAATATGAATGAAAGTTATATGAGTTTTATTATTTAAATACTAGTTAATTAAAAATAATCTGTGAAAGTCACGTAGTCTCTATTCCTTAGGGACAGCTCTGGTATTTAATCTAAGATTTCTTTAATTTCTGAAACACATGTTATTTCGTGATTATTCATTAATCTCACAAATTAAATCTGAATCCAGTTGAGAGTTTAGTTTATTTTTGAGTTTGAAAACGGGGATAATTTTTTTGAGAATAAACAACTTAGGGGGTTGGAAACAGAGTTTAATTTTGATCAAATGAATTTTGATCATGTGAATTTTGATCAAACGAAGTGCTCCCAAAAGTACAGCAATAAAAAATTGATGAGAGCCATAAAATCAGCTTTAGGTAAGAAAATTCAATTTAAATGAAATTTTTATTTTATTGAAAGACTATTTTGTATTTGTTGAAGTGTTAATAACAATGAAGTAACTCAGTTTTAATACTAATCGTTTCATTTCATGACAACACGCCATTCAATATTAGTAAAGATAACGATCCTTATTTATTAGGTGAAACCATTGAAAACAGGAATTTCATATCTTCAAAAGTATATTTAACGGCAAAATAATTATATATCTAATGAATATATTCGCCTCTGTTCTGGTTAACAAAGGCCCAGCGAGGTCAGAAGTGTTCTTACCACTACTTTGGGGTAACTTTTGGCACTATTTTGCAAGAGTGATATAAGAAATATGTAAAAATAGTACAGTAGACACAGAATATTTTGAAACCGCTTATTTTGAAATATTCAGTATTTTGAACCAATTTGAACATCAGTCTATATTATTATGTGCCTCTTTATTTTAAAATATCTGTCTAATAGTTTGATAATATAATAATACATCAAATTTTCACTAAAAATCATCGTTATTAAGACTGTTGAGCAGTTCAGGTTCCATAGATTCGTTAACAAACCTCAAACCTGAACTCCAATCTAAATAAAATCTTAGTGTTGATCTTTCAAATATTGCATTTTGAACGAAATCTTTATTTCGAACTTTTTCAATATATCTGCTATTTTGAACAAAATTTGTTGGCAAAAGCAGGCTCAAAATAACGAGGATCTAATGTATTGAGTTTTTCTATTCCATTATTGATTTTGATTTATAGTTTCCATTAGTAGTGGACACTTAAATTTAGGTAGAAAAATATTGCAATAATTATTAGGTCTATACAGAAACTTCAAACTAGAAATTATACAATAATACACTGAAAATGTACAAAAACACGAACTTTCAGAGTTACGAAACATTGTATGACTTACACTCACTGCCGTAACTTCGAGTTGAAGGTCTTGTTCTGGAAACTCGAAATAGTGATACTAGACATGGAAAAATAATATTTATGGAAGCCGGAGATATCGATCTATTATATGTGCTCTCTAATCAAACAAAAAGCTTACCTCAAATCTATACTGTAACTGTAATTCTGATATTGATTCTATCAAACTATTTAACAAAATGTTGTCGAAACAACTCATTAAGTTTTCGAGTCGAGCCGTAGAGAAGTTCTTAGATTTTTTGATTAGAAAATAACAATTTTATACTTCATTAACTTTATCAATAAAAATAAAAAATAATTGAACCACAGTATTATTAGGTCATATAAACTAATTTTAGTTGAGATTAACTGATAAAAAGTTGAGATAATCTAAATATCTTTTAATGATTTATTAAATTGATGAGATACTAAAGAGAAGCATTTAATATATTGATATGATTAAAAAATTCAATGAATACTAGTATTAATGATATCATAATAGTTTAATGACCAAAAAACTAGAAAAACAATTTTAATCCTTATTAAAAGTGGGTAATTTGATTCCAACAGATCCCATACGATTCGGGTCTTGTGATGGATAATGAATTGCCGTCGGTAGGGATGGCGCGCCTATTATTGGTGGTGGAAGTGTTGGCAGGGTAATAGTTGAGGTGGACTGCCCGGAAACATTTTGCGATAGACCGAAATAATCGGGGGCTCCAACTGGCAGACCAGGAACAGGAGCCAATTGTAAACTCTTTTTGCCCGCAGCTCCTTCTTCGTCGCCAGCAGTGGCTCTCTTTGCTTGTGATTTACCCCATCTAATGGTCAACTTCTGACCATGAATTACAAGCTTCTGAAAACTCTTGTCGACGGCCATTTCTGCAGCCGCTCTCGTTGTGTACTGAATGAATGCGCAGTTCTGTCTCGAAATCATTGTTATACTTCTTATTTCACCGAATTGGTAGAAATAGTCGCGTAAGTCCTTTTCTTCGATCATATCTCCTACATTTCCAACATAAATAGTTGTGATTGACTTATCTTCTGGTGGCACTGGACGCGGCATTTCTGACGCCCGTTTTAGTAGTTTTTCTGCTACAGGATCGTTGACTCCAAAATATCTATCTTTTATGTTTTGGTCCGAAAGCGGGTCTTCGGGATCGGTAGGCTTCTCATGACGATATGGACACTCTTCGCCTCGTTTGCATTCACCTAAAATTTGTTTTAAAATTATAAAACAATTATAAATCGAACTGAGTTTCGAGTAAAATCTTAAATATTGACAGAAAAAATTTGTATCTTATATTAAATTATATTTCATGCATTTAATTTAGAAAACCATTAATCAGATCTTTTTATCAACTGATACACAATTTTAAAAATTGATGAACCTAAAAATCGAAATATAATTCGAAAAATACGTACTAAAAGTTTGATTATTATTCAACAATTTCCTAAACTATTTTATGAGTAATTTAGCGAACGTATGAATACTTTCGACATTAATTCTATTGAAAATTCAAATAAAATTTAGCCTTTCATTATATCTATGAAACATTTGATTAAAAAAGCTTTTAGACAAATCAATTTGTCTTTAAAACGTTTTCAAACTCAAACTAATATGAAATTAACATTAAAAGTACATATCAAATTTTAATAAAACTGTTAAACAATTTTCTCTATTCGTAAAAAATTAATTCAATGAAACCACTAATACCTTTAACCCAAAAGCTACAAATATGCGGTCGATTTCGCTTATAATACGGCGAATTTCTGGCCAATTTAGCCAAAACATCGGATGGCGGAGCAGCCTTAAGAGCGCCGTACGGCTGTGTTGGATCTGAGTTAGCGACCGAAACGTCAAGATTTTGAGAAAAATACTCGCGATTCACATCAGATTTTGGGATCTCTAACTTCGTGTTCAGCAGTTGGTCTCTAACTTGAACGGGAAGGCCGTACTGGAGGTCTAAAAGACATGTCTGACATATATTCTTAGCGCGAGCACAAGTCTGACAAATTTCTGTCTTCTTGTACCGCATTTTGACTCCTGGACACCACCGAAATGTAGTAAACGGACGGTTACATACTTTACACTGCGACCCGAACTTTTCAGTCATTATCCGCATGTATGGGTTGTCACCTATTAGACAAAATTAACACATTTTTAGTTAGTTTTAGCAATTTATTTGTTTTTTTCAATTTTAAAAATTGTTTTTAATTTTTTCCATACTGACCTAAACATGTTTGACATAAAATCGGGAATTTTCCATCTTCCCAGACTTGTCGATTGTAGTGACTCGTGCCCTTTGACATCGACATTGTTTGAGGTTTTATTTAGTGAAGTATTTATCACACTTTAATTTAGTTATTATTTACGTTTTGAGTGTCTTATTGAGTCGTGGTTTACTAACGACTCTTCATGTGAATATTATTTCTATGTGCTTTATATTTTGTTCACTTTTTGTACTCAATGTTACCTATATTTTCTACAAAATATTACTATATTTTAGATTTTTTGCTTATTGAGTCTAATCTTAAATACAGAAACTTCCCGTTATGTAAATTAAATTAAACTATTCTACAAATAGAAGAAATAGGCAAACTTGCATGAAATTTTCAATTAAATTAAAATTATATCGAATTACAGTACCGATATAAGTTTAGAATAGCTCGGATTTTCGAAAGTTTAAGCACGCGTAACATTTAATAGTTTTGCAAAATGTCTCATCCAATCAGAAATTTGTCAGTTGAGACTTTAGCATCAAATTGACCTAAACATGAATTAAAATGATTATAGTTTCTAACTTAACCAACAATTACTGAACTTTTTGGAAGCAACCTAATCTTGGGATATCTGAGAATCGAATCGACTTCAACTTGTCTTTAAATAGATTGCTCAAAACCAGTTAAATGAACAGAAAAATTTGGTCAAAATTGACAAGTTCATATTAGGCGCAGTTTTTAAAATTATCAATACAACAGATGTCGTACTTGTACTTATACAGAGTTAAAAACAATAGAAAGTGTGTCCGAGAGGTACTGACACCTGAAATCAAGTGTATGAAACTTTGGTCTTTTGTTTATTGTTCTCTCTGTTAAGCATGTGTCGACACCTATTTATAGCTTAAACTTTTTTGTGCAGTATAAAAGCTTTCAAACTTGACTTCTTTCAAACTAATATCAATCTTATTAATCTCAAAGATTGTATTTGTAGATTGACTGAAAGGATTCTTCTCTTAGAAAAAAACTTATCAAAAAAATCATACATATGAATAATCAACTACAAAATATTTCTGATCAATCGAAAATAATCATATTATTAAAATTTTACTTAAAATTAAATTACATATTTTATAGTTGCTGCTGAAAATAATTGTTATTCTAAGTTGAATTTGGACTTAAATTGTACTTTTAGGAATAATTCGGTTTTATTACAGAACTTTGACTACTATCTGCAGGTAGAACGAGAATTCTACATTTGAAAGCTAAAATAGGAAATAATAGCTAAGATTAAAAGTTTTGCTGTGATTAAAACTAAACTATCATATCTGAGTGACTTCACTTTATATTGAAGTATTTGAATTTTCCCCGAATTACTATTCAAATAGTCAATATTATGTAAAATATTAGTCTGTCACATGCTCGCCTTTCTAGTATCTAGTTACGACACTGATTAATATAAATATCTCGAGATTATCAAGTAATATTAGTATAAAAGAAACTTGACCTTTTTAAGATTGATGTTGGCTTTTTGGGGTTTGTTCCGATGGATATATCAGACCTGTCAAGAGCTCTGGTGAGCTCAAGCTTGTAAAGTCGAAATGAAGTTCAAGATCAAACTTAGACATTCTAGCTTACTTATATCACTTGATATCAGTAATAATGCTATATTGAAGTCAGAATGAAACATCTTACTTCGGGATTTATTTGAGAGATAAACTTCGATGCATTTTATCATAAATCTTGGTTCTGAAGTTTTGGAGCTTCAGTATGACTGGAATTTTAGTTTGAATTATGCATAAGACAAGAAAAGTCCAAACATATTATTTTCAACTAAATAATTAAATGATTCGATGTCCTTGAATTTTGGCCTACTCAGTTAAGAAAATTTGGTGTCTAGCTTGTTCATTTGTTTCTCATTAGACAAATATCGTTAATCTTTTCTCAGAACTTCAAAGATTTATTGGAATGTGAATAGCAGGGAAGTCAAGTAGATAAAAAGATCAAAAATTTCCTAGTATATTAAGTAATGTTAAGATAATACAATCTATAAAAAGAATATGATGATAATTTATCAGTTAAAATCGATTTCATTATTTCAAGAAAAATCCCAAAACTTTAGCTAATCTGAGAAACTTAAGCAGTTTCTTCCATTCATGTAAATTCTTTTATTCTATCTGAATTCGTTCTATTTACTAACTTATTGAAGTTAACTAATGAAACATATCTTAAGTAAATTGCGACTAATTTGATAGAATGGGTAAGTTATCTTAAACTACGAGCTCAAGATATAACTTTTTAGAGTCGATATTAACAAATCTCAATATAAGTATAACATTGAATTATTTGGCTCTGACAATAGAATGATTCTATAATAAGGTTTTCAATAGTACAATAATATCTTTAATATAGACATATCATTTCTTAAATATATATTCTGAAACATTCTTACGTGTTTTAGAGTTCATTTATTCAGTTTTATTTTCAACAATAGAATTTTTCTCTTCTAATTGTTAGCCTTCAAAACAAAAAATCTTAATTTAGTTTAAAGTAGTATTTTAATGACTACACGTGTATTTGGCTCAAATCTAGTGATTAAAAGATAATACATTTTATTTTGAGCTTTTATCATTAGTTAATTCTCATCAATGAGTAAAATGAAAGGACTGTTTCTAAGATTTAAAGATACTTTGAATTATATTTTAGATAATAGTTTAGCAAACCATAATTGCCCTAGTTAATAAACTCAATAAAAATACCGCTCAACCTCATCTTAATGCTGCGATGAGCGTCAAGCTTACATTCTCTAGATTAGCAACCGGTAACCTGTGACCTATAAATTGTCCTATGACGTCTTGCAGACCAAATTAAATTATTTTAAGTATTCGTCGCACCAAATATCTAGAAAATTGAAGTAAAATAGAAGGTAGTCCATGGAAAATATTCAAATAGTAATTTATTCAAAGCATATGAATATCTTAGAAATTTTTTCAATGAATATAAAATCAAATTTTTATTTTACAAAAATGCTTATTAATTATGTTTCGAGAAATCTTCATACATCAAACAAAATCTGTAGCGTTGCCACTTTTTTATGATAAAAGATCTTGAGTGAAAAATCTTAGTTGAAAAAATTTTACATCATCTTTACAATTCAATTTCTAAAACAAGTTTTCACAATTATCTACTCGTATAAAGTACATTTGAAGGCTTTAGTCGAAGAGTAACCTCTGCTTCTTTACAAAAGTCGTTAAAGGGCTTAACTAATTTGCAATTTTCCTTCTGACAAATAACGACATCATTAGTAATATGTCCTTCAATTCAATATTAAAACTTATCGCAAAATGTTTTTAAAATAATGATTCATTGATAAAGTCCTGTTTCAAAAGGTTAACTTAATTCACCTGCTATAAGTTAAATCAAAACACTTCACACTTAACATAAATTTTATTCTTAGAACAAAGAAATGAAGTTTTTATCTATACAAATTCTCTACAATTTATATTATTCGATGTTTGCGTATAATTAAGGATTATTGATCTGACGATTTATTTAAAATTTCTATTTGATTTTCTTTTTTGACAGATTTAAATGTTCTTTTATTAAATATTTCAAAAATATCATGAAAAAATTCGCGCTATTTCTAAAGAATATAAAGTTTTGTAAAATTTAGAATCAGATTTAGGTATGCGTTTCATAGGCTTTAGAATATCTAAGTTTGTCATGTGAAATCAGCAAAACTTTCTCATAAGTTATTCAAATAGTTTTTAAGTTTATGAGCATCAAAATAAGTTATCTGCTTCATGTTATGAAAACAATATTTTAGAAAAACATGTTAATTATGATAGGAAGTTCAGAGATAAGCGCCCTGTACAAATTTGATTAACAATGATTCAGTTTCTGACCTAAAGACTTAAACTCTTTTTAAACTTTTCGTAAATCCTTTTAATTTTCTAAGCGTTAGAGAGAGGCTACTCTTCGACTAACGCCTTCATTTATTGAATTTAATTATCACTTAATCTCATAATAGGCGTTTCAACTAATTATTCTTAGAAATTCTTCTTATAAATCAATAAAATTCTTATTTAAATGTATGAGAAATATCTAGGAAATTAAGTTAAAGTAAAGAATCTTAATATCTAAAGTCAAAACTTGAGATATGGCAACACTAATGATTAGATCGATTATATACTGTTTCGCCGAATACCATTTCCCCAAATTTAAAAACAGATGAACCTATCTATAGGATTTTTCGTAAAGAGAAATATAAATTGTCTATTTGACTAAATAAAATTGATTCTACAGCAACGGTAAATTAACTTGAGAGAAAAGAGCTATTCAATATTTTCAATGCATTCAAGCATCTAAGTGTTTACAAAAAAAATCTTAAAATTTACCTGATTTTTAGTCTAGACAGATGTGAACTAACTTAAAAATAATGTAAACAATAAAATGTCTTGATTTAGGCTAAAATTTTGTAGTATTTTGTTGATATATTGAGTTCTGTCTTCACTTAGCTTGGTTCCTGCTGCGGCATCGCTCTGTAGAGCAAAAAATGTACTGCAACTCATTTATAGTAGGCTGAGAACGCTGCTAACATTCACTTAAAATCATATTTTTAATTGAATCACTTTATTGCAAAAACTTCATAAAGCAATAGATCTTACTTTTTCATCTGACTTAAACTTTTTTTGGTTAAGATATGAGCATAAAATAGTTATCACAATTAGGTTTGCTAATAGGAAAGAAAATTTTTTATAGGTAGGCACACTTGTATGTAAATTTGACGAAGTGCAGTTCGGCGAAAAGAAATTCGGGGAAATGGCAAATTACCGGTTAGATCCGATCTGGTCAACGGCTTACCGAGTGCCAATTATTTTTCTAGGTGATTAATTGTAAGATAGAGAGAGTTGTATAATTTTCTCCTTTTGAAATTATATATGGTATCTTATACAAACTCAATGTACTATGATCTCAATTGCTATTAATCAGTCTCAGTAGCACTTTGTTTCAACATATGCAAATTTGGTTTTTAGACCAATATAATAAAAAAATGATGCAATACAATAGAAAATCCAAAGTTTTATGTTTTAAAACTGCAGTGCTATTTCGGCTGTTTGATTAATAGCAATTGCAGATCACAGTACAATGTATAATGAAAGCAATGTACTTTACTGAAATATAAATTAACTCTCACAGAAAATTATTTTAATATTATATATTTTATGACGATTTTTAACTGTAATCAAAAATTGCATCGATATCACAAACAAAATTATTGATTCAAAATATGTACAAGATAGTGGTGAGAAACATCATTTATTAGAACTTGCAAAATAAAACCTAATTTTTACTAAAAGAACCTGTATAGCATCTAAAATAGCATTCAAGAGAATAGAAAAAATTAACGAATCAGAAGTTGATTATCAAGTCAATAATTGCATTAATCAAATCTATAATCAATTTGAAAGCATTTGTTCACGTTCAGATGGATGTGAATCTATTGGCATCAAATGTGATGATACATGTATTTTGCTTGAATATTCGCAAACCTTATTGTTGAGTCACTTGTGAAAACTAAGACAGATAGTTCCTAACTCGATGATGGATTGTTTCAATGCTATTGACAAACTACTTCTAGATCATCCAGGATTGAGACCAATTATCACGAATTCATCAATAATCAGTTTGAAGTCAGATAGAAATGGATATTATTTGGGAAGTCCAGGACCTCATCCTGCTGAAATTATCGGAGGAATTCGTAATTTAACTACAGCTAAATTCGGAGATCACTCAAAGTTTAAAATAAGAAAATTTAAATCAGAAATCGATCTGATTCCTGATTCTGAAGACAAATTCAATCCTATAAAATTTGGTGATGAGATAGCCTTCTTGTACGAAGATTCCATCGACGATTTCTTGTACAACGACGTGATTCCATCTCAACATTCTTTGTGGGAGTATAATTCTGACATGAATGATAATGGAGTCATCCTACTGAAGACAACATGACAAGAGAAATAGGGATTGGTGACAGAGTTATTTTGGTTTTGCAGGGAGCTGTCGAAGATGGAAAGCCGTTACCACATAGATACTTGAGTGGAAAATTAAACAGGAGATCTCTTAGGCTTTCAAGATCTAAGTACACATGGACTTTGTATAATAGTCAGTGAACTCTTTTCAAATTATAATTACTTTCTTTATTGTTCTCGCTTTATTTATCTGAGAAATTCTTACAAATTTTCAATTTTGGATGCTCTATTGCCTATTTACTATCACTATACTTTTGGATATTAAAGTATATACATGTTTTCACTTAGTTTCAATCATAATATTTATGTAGGCTTTTATTTATTTTCGAAAATGTACTCTATTATCTTATTACCTACTGTTCACTTATTTATAACAAATAAATATTTTGAAATTTTTATGTGATATTTAAATTTCAATTAAAAGTTATTTTAGTTCTTATTGAACTCTAAAACTTTTAGCACTTATCAATTTACCTCAAGATTTAGTCATAGCTAAATTTAAGCTTAACTAATATTGTTAAATGAGCAGAGAATAGAAAAATGATTCTATGATAGAATAGATAAAATGTTTTTGTTGAACAAACAAAACTCTACAATAAAAACATGAAAGTATTGCGTTTCAACTGCATAATTATATATAAATAATTTGAAGGCTAACAATTTCCAAACATCAAACATTAATCATAATTTAAGCTTGAAAGTTATTACCAGTTTTAGTCTAAGATTCTAATGGGGAACAGTGGGACACTTATAGTTATTATTCTCCTCTTCATCAAAATTGTCGTCATCTTCGGTCAACTTACCACCACAACAGTAAGTACAAGTCTCTCTCTCAACCCCATAACCCTTTGACAAACAAAAGCGTCGACACGTAGATAACCCACACCTCCGATCGACAATAGCCAACACATTATTAATTCTCGTAATATCAACCGTACAGAATCGAGTGACTGGTGAGCATTGGGTTAGATGCTCCTGGTCCGCAAGAGTTGTGTTCAGATTTGGATTATAGCATAAGTTTTGATCATCAAACTTCTGTACTGTGAAGTCCGCATAACATGAATAACAGTTAATCCTTTCCGATGTTATCTCTGATGGCTTTCGGTTTCGATTCCTGTTACGATTTCTACGATTAGGTCTTCTTTGGCTCAGACTTAATTCAATCAGAATTAAGATAATAATTGATAACAAAATAATTTTGTAGAATTTTGAGTACATGTTAAGAAATTTTGAGAATTTGTTATTTATCCAACAGAAAAGTAGACATTTTCTGGATATAATGTTTTCTGTTATAGAACTAACTTAAAATTCTGTTGCTATGCATTTCTATTCTGCTAATTATCACTTTAATGATTAATCATTGATAGCCATAATGTGGTCGAGTTATACATATCGTTGCTCTCTATATGCAGCTGTGCATTAAATTCCATGCAATCTCTTGGGATCAATGTAGCACGCAATGCATAAGGAGACTAACAATGATTTGACACTTAAACAAAACAACGCCAAGTATCAATTACTTTGATTTAAGCAAATTATTTACTTAATTAAATGTTGAAAATATAGTAAAAGTTGTAGTTTGAGAAAAGTTTCTAAACTCTAGCAAAACTATCAATCCTCTAAGCGTAATTTCGATTGTTTGCGTAACGTCTGCTTAAGTGACAATTTAAACAAAGTATTTACTTTATGGACATTCACTCAAATCTGTATCTAAAGTTTTAGCAAACTTTTAACCCTTTTAAGGAATTCAAATTGTTCGTACATTTGCATAAATGATTTTATATTCCATACAACTGGAAAAGCGAAATATGAAATACTATTAGCTTATAAAAAAGAATTTCTATTGTGCGCAGCAAAAAGTTCAACCGGAAATCTATTGTGTACGGCTCTCAAAGTTTTATAGCCTAGAGCGAAGAGAGCCAAACAAACGCTTTACTCCGCAGAACATATCACAACTCAATGTATCACTTTTATGCTTACAATTTATTTTATTTGCGATAACAGCTGCTCTTAAGCAGCATAACAAGAGCTCACATCGTGCGACCCATCGATTTTACAAAGCATTATATACTAGAGTTGTATGTATTATGGACTCTAGTAATGCTTCGCACGTGCGCCTCACGAGACTCTAAGCGCGTTCACCCCTTATATAACTTCTATGTATTGCTCTTTAACCATTACTGCTAAGCAGTGCTTATTCTCTCTCATGCTCTCACTTTAGTCATAAGTAAAAGCTTTAGTATTATTGATTATCATATAATGATAATGTTTTTTTATTGCTCTAAACTTATCTTCAATCAAAATACTATTGATTTTTATTTAGATTTTAGTTTTTATTTTATTGTTTTTAATTCAACTTTTTGGTTGATTTTTGAAAATTCACTTAACTTTATTGAGAGTAAAAATTTTCTTAATTACTATTTTAATAAATACTACAATAATTATAGTGACAATAAATATGGAAAGTTGTGTCATATATTTGGCAATTAAGGAATTAAATGGTTTGCTGGAAAAACCGGCTAAGCGAGTACTATAAAAGCTAGCACTTATCTTGTTCTTTCACCAAACCATATGAGTACTGCACTAGTCATACAGTAGTAATAATAAATTGATTGAAAAAGGGTTGGCTCAACATTTGAGTAGTTCAAAATTAACTATAAATTAGGTAAAAAGAATGAGATTCCCAAATAAAACAATTAATGAGCATTCAGTTTGAATAGAGATAAGAGTAAAATATCACTAAATTGTCGCTCATAAGACTTGTAAAGTTATGCAAAATCACAATATATTTCATACGCTAATTAACATCACTTCAATCGAACCTAATCTTTAACTTAAAACGGAAAAGTAATATGTGGATACAGTAAACTTTGAGATTAGTTTCTATACTAATAAGAAAGCAAGTGACAACTTTATGATGCTTTTGAACACTTAATAAACGTTGAGATAAGATAATATCATGCATTGTTTATTTAGACTATATGCTACTAAAAACCAATATTGTATAACAGTTCAATATCTAGTGCTTCATATAAACATACTTTTAAGCTTAAGATTAAGGTTTACAATAAGTAATCATAATAAAAGCTCAGATAAAATGCTTTTCTTTGATAAACATCACAACTAAAACTTACAAATACATAACTATTATGCGTGAGCTTATTGTGGATGATCATAGATGTGATGATCTTTTTTCATAGACGATGGTAGTGGTAGCGGACGTTCCCATGGCTTCTAAGAAAATTCAGTTGTTAATAATTGATAAAAAACAAAACTATAAAAATAGTTCATACATGAGTGCCATCGCTGCCTCCCATAGGCATTGTTGCATAAGGTGTTGGATACATGTTTCCTTGTTCTGTCATCATAAGAGGTTTACCACTAGCCTTATCAAAATCCATATAACGGGGAGCTGTTCCCGTATAGCCTGCAAACTGCTTACTAAGTGTTGCGCTGTCCATCATAACTATTCATAAATTTATCATTCATTAGGTTATGAAGTTTGGTTAGTTTTATGCATTTTCATGTATGACTTACAGCCTTCCGTTTGTGCGCGATGTCTTATTTTGCGGACACAAACAAATGCAAAGATGATCACAATTATAACAATTACAGCAGCAGTCAGCAATGGTATTGTGAACGATGGCTGTAAGTAGTATGGGCCGTCATAGAAGGGATTGAATATTTCATTTGACAGTATTTGACGCTCTATTCAGATATCGATAGAAAAGAAAAATTCAATTCATTTATAAAAATGATTAAAAATCGTTTCTAAGTCTGGAATTGAATATTAATTTCAGCAAAGCTTCAAATAAGCGATTGAAGCTCTATAGAGTACTTATTTTTTCAAACTTTTAAAATAATTGACGCCAACTTTTAACGTGATATTTTCAGCTTAACTTTGAAATTAGTTGAGAAATTCATCAAATTATTGATAAAAATTGAAATTCACTCTTGAAAGGTTATTCAAATGATAGGTTAAACTAAATTATGAGCTAATCATTAATTGAGAAATCTATCGACACTTTAAAATGTTAATAAATCTGAAGACTTACCGCCTTCTGTTTTTGTGATGACTATGTTTGAAGGATCACTAAAGCCATATCTATTCAAAGCAGTGATAAAAACCCTATATTGAACACCGGGCTCTAAATTCTGAAGAGTATAAGTATAGGTTGCGAACGGTGACAGATCAGACATCGGTGTCGGAGTTGTCAGTGAAGTGAGTGGTACTTCACGCCATTTCGGTTCACCTTCTTTCTGATAATGAATTGTATAACTGGTGATCGGAGTCTGAGATTCTCTGATATCCTTTTGATGCCAACGCAATGATATTGTATTACCAGTCGAGTCAATAGACGTCAACTGTTGAGCTGGAGGTAGGTCTCCATCATATGTGTGAACAGTAATTTCGTGAGATTGTGGTCCACTTCCGGCTGAATTATAAGCCTTAACAATAATCGCGTATTCGGTGCCTTTCATTAAATCCCTCAAAAAGTATTCATAGGTTTCTATTTCTAAATTTTTCGGATTTGTTGATGGTTTGGATTCGACTAATTTAAGAGTAAACGGATGACTAGTTTCACGCGATTTTCGATATCCGACGTAATATCCTTTTATAATTCCATTCCAGTGCTCACTAGGAGGTGCTTTCCATGTCACCCGAAGAGTTGTCGGTCCGCGAGCTTCGACTATGATATCATTAGGTGGTGCTGATGGCTCTTCTTCGCCAGTTACAAAAGTTACAGTGTCTGCTGCTTCTCCGCGACCGACTTCGTTCTCACCTTTAGTAACAATTAAAATATGAAAAATTTTACTCAAACTTAAATTTATCAATAGTTTTTCGTTCGTACCAACAACAGTCATTTCATATGAAAGTCCGGGACTTAGATCTTTGATCAATGCTGAAGTTTGAGAACTACTAACACTGAACTCATGCAGCCTATGTGGAGCGCTTTGATGTCGCCAATACTGAATCGTGTATTTAGATATTGGAGAATTACCAGAGTATGGTGGTGACCAAACGACACTTGCGGTTCGTGACCAAACTTCCTTCACATGAACATTCAACGGTGGGCCGGGAACCTCTGCACAGATGAAATGACTTGATGTGAAAAACCACAAATTTTTAAAGTATAAGATAGTTAAAAACACAAACCGACGACAACCAATTTGATAGTTCTTTCATCCTTTCCGTGTTCGTTCTCAGCATCACATTTATAAATAGCCCCATCATTTCTTTGAGTTGTTCGCAGTAATAGTTCTGAGATAATGCCTGATTCTGTTGTTGTCTCAAAAATCTCATAACTTGAATAAAGTTTGTCAGTCAGAAAACCATTGAAATACTAATTATATATAAACTAATTTCTACTCACTTATGGCCTCCAAGTTTATCAAGTTTGACATTATCTTTAGTCCATTTGACAGTCAGTGGTTGATCACCAGAAGCGTTGCACTTAAGTCGAGCGCTTTCTCCTCTCTTCACTTGAATCAAACTATACTTTTCGTCAAACTTTGCCGGAACTGATTTTTAGTTATGAGAAAAAATTCAATTAATAAATGAAAGTAATTATCGCAGCGCTCAGAACAATATCAAATTGATTTCGAAGCAAAATGTGTGGCACTTAATGAACTCATTAACTTTAAGGGGTTTTAAAAATTGACAGAAAAAAAATTTCAGACGAAGTATAGAAAAAAGAAATTACCAATAACTTTAAGAAAAATGGTTTTTCTTAACAAAACCACATCATAAGAATTATAAACAATACACTCATATTGACCAGAATCTGATTTTTTAATTTTGGGAAATTTTAGTACTTTTCCCAAAATATCATAAACACTATAAGTAAGAATTTTTCTCCAAACAATTTTAGGCTGTGGTGAGCCATCAGCGTCACAATTGATCTGAACATCAGATCCATATTTGGTATTTGTATTTTGTGGTTCATCGATCCATTTTGATGGTACATAAACCTCTAATCTGATAGTATAAAAATCAGATCCATACTGATTGCTAGCAATACAGGTATAATTGCCTGCATTTTCACGTTTTACATTGTTGATGCTCAATATGGAACCATACTGAGACCCATCAGATCTTATGGTCACACCATTTTCGTGTTCAGATAACTCTTGGCCGTTTTTAGTCCACGTGAAAATTGAATTAGATCCAGATTTCAAGGAACAAAACAAATTAAAACGTGAGCCTTCATTAAAAGGCTCATTAGGTATTGGATACTTCATTATTAAGGGAGCTTCTAATGAAAAAATAGAGAAATCTTGTCAGTCAATAGTGAACATTAATCAAAACAAACTAAAAGACTTACCTTTGCTCAAAGTTAGCTTAATTACAATTAAAAATAAATATAAATTAATTAATTTAGTGTAGATCATTTCGAGCAACCTTAACGTTTTCGAACTTATAGTGATATGAGAAAGAAAATAAAAATGCAAAACAAAAATAAGATTATCTTTATCTTAAAGTCTATGAGAATAACCTTACTTCTCATGGGAATAACTGATAGGTAAAAGTGCGCCGCATTCGAGTTTAAAGCAGCTCTAGCGCCCGATTAAACTCAACATTAATCCCTATTACAAATTCAAATACCTTTGACTATAAGTTTAATAACTTTTCTCAGCTTATCATCGACTCCGTTGTCTGCAATGCATTCAAATCTGTCTTTTAATTTCAATGACATTAACATTAATTTTGTTAAACGCAATGTTTCGCTTTCAATAGTAATGCCTAATGGAAAATAATTTATTAAACTCGATAGCTTTCGAGAAAGTTTTAAACAATTGCCTTCAGGCGTAATCCATTTAATTTTTGGTTTAGGCTCGCCGTCGGCTTTGCATACAATTGAAATATCTTTTAGACTAGTTTTCACATCATTCGGCTCTTGTGTCCATTTGAGAGGAACTGACAAATTGAATAGAAATTAATATTTCAATAGAACTAGAAGTATATTCAGACCTAACCTTTGACAACGAGCGCAACATTATGTGAATCTTTGCCAAAAGCATTATTGACAAGACATGTATAATTGCCTGAATTATAGCGTTTCAAGCTCTCAATTGACAATATGGTACGAGTTTCTGAGTTTTCAATGCGATAATTATTCAATGGATCGCTTTTCAAAACCTGTCCATCTTTTGACCACTGAAAATATAAAGGCTTTGAACCTTTAGATACAGTACACAACACTTGAAACATAGAGTCTTCAGATTGAATGCTATGCGTCTGAAAGGGAACAATCTTTGGAGACTCTTTCAACAGAAAATTTGATTAGAAATCAGTTCAGAAATTTTGAAATAATAAATACCTTCACAAGTATTCAACACAAGAAGATTGAGAAACACAAAAAATACAGTAAACATCATCTTTTGATCAGAGTTATACTAAATATTATGAGTTAATGGCGAAAAAGACTTATTTCTATCAGAGAGAATCGCAGCAAAAGCGACACATTTTGCTCAAGATTTGAGATGCGATTTATTCGGCGGTTCACTTAGTTTACAAACATAATAAGTAAACATACCATTGAAGTAAATGGTAATAGTCTTACGCAACGCATCTCCAACACCATTATCTGCAATACACTCATAAGCGTCGCTTGCAACAGTTGTAAACTTTGATAAATCTAACAGTTCGTTCTCAATTACAACACCTATTATTCATGAAAATAAACTTTGTAAAAGTTTCATCAGAGCTCACATAAAGTCAAAACCTTTAGAACTAATCCATTTAACGCTAGGTTTAGGCAAACCATCAGCTATGCATTCAATAATCATATCATCGCCAGAATTAACCTTAACATCAATCGGTTCTTTGATCCAAACAGGAGGTACTATTGGTTTAATGATCAAATGAGTTACTAAATCATAACAGTTAAGACTCAATACCTCTAACATCAAGTAAAACATTTTGAGAATCAGAACCAAAAGCATTGCGAACAATGCACGTATAGTTTCCAGCATCACTTCGATGCACATTAGCTATCGTTAAAATATTATGCCTTTCAGATGTGTCCACTTTGAAACTTGATTCTGAACTAGGAGTCAGAACCTGTCCATTTCTTAACCATTGAAAAAATAATGGTAGAGATCCTTTTTGTGTTGAACAATATAAGGAAAACACAGTGCCCTCTGATTGAATGCTGTGGCCTGCGAGTGGCATAAGCTTTGGTGACTCTTTCAAATAAAAACTAAATAAACAAAACTTGATTCAAATTTCTTAAGCCTCCCATACCTTCACATTTAGAAAATATGATCGAAAAGAAGAACACAAAAAGTATAGATTGAAACATATCTGAATGAAAAATGATTTCTTACAACAACAAACTCAGACTTTAAGACCTAATGGCGAATTGAAAGTAAATTTGTGATTGATACAATAGCAGCAAAAGCGCCACATTTTGCGAAGGAATCTCAATATGCAATGATTCTGCGGTATTCTTTGACATGATAACTGCTCACCATTAAAATAAATAGTAAAAGTTTTACGTATGGCATCACTTATACCATTATCTGCTATGCATTCATAAGTACCAGCACTAGTTGATGTGAACTTTTGCAAAATGAATAACTCTCCTTCTGTTACCAGACCTAATTTCGCAAATTGTTATGATTTTATTCTAAGATAAAATATTCATTTAAATCAACTTTTATAACCTTTAGAATTAATCCATCTTATGGTAGGTTTTGGCAAACCATCAGCACTACACTCTATAGTAATATCATCTCCTAGTTTGACTCTTATGTCATTTGGTTCTTTCACCCAAACTGGTGGCACTGAAAATTGTTGATGGATTAAAGTTTCAAATTCTGCTACAGTATCAAAAACTTTCTGTACCTCTAACGTTGAGGGAAACTGTTTGAGAGTCAGTGCCAAATGCATTTCTTACTGTACACGAGTAGTTTCCAGCATCACTTCGGCTCACGTTAGAGATTATGAATATTGAGTGCTCCTCAGAAGTTTCTATTTTATAGTTAACTTCTAGTTTTGGAGACAATATCTGATTATTTCGAGTCCATTGAAAGAAAAGAGGAGTCGATCCCTTTTGAACCGAACAGAAGACTCGAAATTTGGTACTTTCAGTTTGGTATACAATAGGCTTCTGCGAAGATAGCTTTGGAGCTAATGATCAAACAGGCATAAAATTGACTCATTATCTAAACAGAAAATGCTAGTCATCTATACCTTCATTAGCATTGGTCCCAATTATTAGAAACGAAGCTAAGAATAAACTAAAGCACAAAAATAAACACATGTTTGACTATCAAAACAATTGCCTATTAATGGCGGATTTCTTTGAAGTGAATCAACATTTCATACTTTCCTGTAACATACATTGCGCCACATTTTGCGTCAGATTCAATATGACTAGTGATGGAGCGCTTACTTTGGTATAAGATAAAAAAGCATACCATTAACAAAAACTGTGATCTCTTTTCTTAAGACCTCATTCAAGCCATT
Source organism: Archegozetes longisetosus (assembly GCA_018873245.2). Classification (NCBI taxonomy): domain Eukaryota; kingdom Metazoa; phylum Arthropoda; class Arachnida; order Sarcoptiformes; family Trhypochthoniidae; genus Archegozetes; species Archegozetes longisetosus. The sequence continues at coordinate 5,590,252 of JAEMBT020000001.1, forward strand.
ATCAGCAATGCATTGAAATTTTGCTTGATTTCCGGTCATAAATTTTCTAATCTGTAGCTTTTCTCCTTCTATCCGAGCACCTAATCAGTATGAGTATGAGTATGAGTATGAGTATAAACTAGATTTTTAGCTCTATTTTTAAGTAATTTAGATAAACCTTCAGAAGTAATCCAAACAATCTTAGGCTTTGGCTCGCCGTCAGCCTTACACTCAATAGTGGTGTCTTCATCAGAACTGACTTTTATGTTTTTTGGTTCTAAAACCCATTTAGCGGCAACTGAATTGAAGATTATAAAATACTGAAATCATTCAATTAAAATATTTATGAATATTAGACCAAACCTTTGACAATAAGTAAAGCCGATTGAATATCAGTACCAAAAGCATTGCGAGCAATACACGAATAGTTTCCGGAATCATTTCTATTAACTTTATCAATACCAAACTGAGAGTTATCTTTAAAAGTCTCAATCTTATAGTTTGAATGAGGATTATTGACAAGGTTTTGGCCGTTTTTAGTCCACTGATAGAACAAGGGTTTAGTCCCAGCGCTTGCATAGCAAAGCAAGCGGAATGAAGAACCCTCCGATAATTCATTCCTTGAAGGCAAAGCTATTAATTTTGGTGCTTCTGTAATATTAATTGATCTGAAGTAGTCAATATTTCAGTATATATTAACAGTCTTATTTACCTTTGCCATCAAGTGAATCAATCGAAATTAGGAAAAATGTCAGTATGAACAAATTTTTATGAAAATACATTTTTGAAAGACTTTCACAACAATTATGGCAGAGATATATCTGTCAAAGTAAAGCTGAAGACTTGCAAAAGCGACACATTTTGCATTCGATTCAATCTAATATTTTCTGGCGGTTAAATCAGAACTTTTTTTCGAAGTCTTACCACTAAAATAAATGTTAATAGTTTTACGCAAAGCATCGCCGATACCATTATCTGCCAAACACTCATATGTTTCGACACTATTTTTACCAAATTTTGGTAAATTCAACATTTGTCCTTCAACTATATCTCCTGTTCATTCAAATCATTTATAAGTTACAACTATTTAAAGAACTAAATATAAAAGTAAAACCTTTGGAGCTAATCCATTTGATGGTAGGTTTAGGTAAACCATCGGCAATGCATTCAATAATGACATCATCGCCAGCATTCACACGAATATCATTCGGTTCTTTCACCCAATTTGGAGCAACTAATAATTATTTCCGGAAATTACAAAAATACCACTTATTTATTGAGTCGGTTAATACCTCTAACATTCAATATAACGCTTTGTGAATCTGAGCCAAAAGAGTTGCGAACAATACACGAATAATTTCCGGAATCACTTCTATGCACTTTGCGATTACAAGATTAGAATTATCAGCAGTTGTGTCTATTCTATAACTTGATTCTGAAGTAGAGCTTAAGATTTGGTTGTTTTTATACCACTGGAAAAATAGAGGAGTTGAACCCTTTTCGATAGCACAGAAAATCTGTGACTTTGTTCCTTCAGTTTTGTTAATATGATTGACAGATACTGATAGTTTGGGTGCTGTTTGAAGACCAAAATTTAAATGAAAAATGTATTGAAAGAAATTTTTATTCAAACGGAATTACCTTCACTTGAGCTGAAGCGAAACAATAGAAAAACTATTAAAAATGAAATGGAGCACAACAAAAATGCCATATTTGCTTCTATCGCAAACTATGGCCGACTTCTTTGAAATCAGAAAGTTTATGAAAACAAAAGTGGATAACATTGCGCCAGCTTTTGATAGCGATCCCATATATTCTTAACTATTTATTCTTTCATCATATTAACTAAAGAAACTTTAAAGTACTTTCCAACAACGGATACGAAAGTTCATACCCTAGTAGAAAATCTGATAAGTTTTTCGCAAGTATTTTGACTCAAATTTACAAAACAAATCACAAGTGAAGTAGTTGATTAGAAAACTAAAAAATTTGCGCACATTTTTAAAACAGACCTTTAACTATGAGTGAAGTTGACTGAATATCAGTGCCGAAGGCATTGCGACCAATACACGAATAATTTCCTGAATCACTTCTGTCAACTTTTTCAATACGAAACTGAGAATTATCATTGAAATTCTCAATTTTATAATTAGATTCAGGATTATTTGTTAGCATTAAACCATTTTTATTCCACTGAAAAAACACTGGTTTAGTTCCAGCGATTATATGACACAATAATATATAAGAAGAACCTTCGGTTTGAACTCTCTTCTGAACGAATGGAGACAATTCAGGAGCTTCTGAAGAGGTAAATTCTCATTAGATTAGGAATTTTCTTGAATTAGCCACGATGCAAATCTTTATTTACCTTTGCTTTGAATGAGGTCAATCGCGTTGAAAACAAATAGGAATGAAATTAGACTTTTATCAAAAGTCATTTTGAAAAAAAGACTAACAACAATTATGGCAGTAAAATATCTGTCAAAATATTGCTAAGGACCTGCAAAAGCGCCACATTTTGCTTTCAATTCAATCTTGTATTTTCTGGCGGTTAAATCAGAACTTTTTTTCAAAGTCTTACCACTAAAATAAATGTTAATAGATTTACGCAAAGCATCGCCGATACCATTATCTGCTAAACACTCATATGTTTCGACACTATTTTTACCAAAATTTGGTAAATTCAGTATTTCTCCTTCTGTTATATCTCCTGTTCATTTAATTTTTTTTATAAATTACAACTGTTCAAAGAGCTAAATATAAAAGCAAAACCTTTAGAGCTAATCCATTTGATGGTAGGCTTAGGTAAGCCATCGGCAATGCATTCAATAATGACATGATCGCCAGCGTTCACACGAATATCATTCGGTTCTTTTACCCAATTTGGAGCAACTAATAATTATTTTCGAAAATTATAAAAACTATAATTAAATTATTAAATCGGGTAATACCTTTAACATTCAATACAATATTTTGTGAATCTGAGCCAAAAGAGTTGCGAACATTACACGAATAATTTCCAGAATCGCTTCTATGCACTTTCGCAATAATTAAGTTAGAGTATTCTGCAGACGTATCTATTCTGAAATTTGATTCCGGATTCGTAACTAAAATCTGATTATTTTTATACCACTGGAAGGATAGAGGGGGAGAACCTCTTTCGATAGCACAAAATATTTGTGACTTTGTTCCTTCAGTTTTATCAATTTGATTGAATGTTTTTGATAGTTTTGGTGCTATTCGAAAATCAAAATTAAAGTGAAAAATTAATTTATAAATCCTTTTAATCAAATAATCACTACCTTCACAGGCACTGAAGCGAAAGACTGAACTAATTAATAAGAAAAAACTTGAGTACAACAAAATTGTCATATTTGTTTCTATTGTAAACTATGGCCGACTTGTATGAAATCAGGAAAATTGTAATGAAAATAAAAATGGATAACATTGCGCCAGCTTTTGATAGCGATTCCATATATCTCTACTAACACATCGTTTTCTTGCAATATGTTCTAAAGAAACTTGCTAAAGGCTAATCACCATTGATAGAAAAATTCATACAATTCATACACTAGTAAAATATCAAACATGAACTTTTCGCAAGTATTTTGACTCAAATTAACAGAACTATTTCACAAGAAGAATAGTTCATAAGAAAATTGAAAAATTTACGATAATCATTTGAGCAGACCTTTAACGATAAGCAAAGTTGACTGAACATCAGTACCAAATGCATTCCTAGTAATACAAGAATAGTTTCCGGAATCACTTCTGACAACACTTTCAATATTGAATTGAGAATTATCTTTGAAAGTCTCGATTTTGTAATTAGACTGTGGACTATTGGTCAGTGTCTGACCGTTTTTTATCCACTGAAAAAATACTGGTTTAGCTCCTGAGATTGCATGACATACTAAAAGATATGATGAACCTTCAACTTGAACTCTTTTCTCAACGAATGGCGACAATTCCGGAGCATCTAAAGTAATACGGTTAATATTTCAAAAATGTCTAGCATTTGTAAAGTATTGCACTTTTTATTTACCTTTGCTTTTAATCAAATCAATCGCATTGAGAACAATTAGGGTTAAAACCAAATTTTTATGAAAAAACATTTTTATAAAACACTTTCTAAACAGCTATGGCAGAGATATCTCTCAAAATAGCGCTAAAGTTCTGCAAAAAGCGCCACATATAGCTCGGGATTCAATTTGATATTTTCTGGCGGTTCAATCAGTTATTTTTGTCTGAAACCTTACCACTAAAATGAATGCTAATAGTTTTACGTAAAGCATCGCCGATACCATTATCTGCTAAACACTCATATGTTTCGACACTATTTTTACCAAATTTTGGTAAATTTAATATTTGTCCTTCAACTATATCTCCTATTCGGTAAAATCATTTATAAATTACAACTATTTAAGGAACTAACACGAAAAAGCAGAACCTTTAGAACCAATCCATTTGATGGTAGGTTTAGGCAAACCATCGGCAATGCACTCAATAATGACATGATCGCCAGCATTCACACGAATATCATTCGGTTCTTTTACCCAATTTGGAGCAACTAATAATTATTTTCGGAAATTATAAAAAACTATAATTAAATTATTAAATCGGGTAATACCTTTAACATTCAATACAATATTTTGTGAATCTGAGCCAAAAGAGTTGCGAACATTACACGAATAATTTCCAGAATCAGTTCTATGCACTTTCGCAATGACCAAATTGGAACTTTCTTTATTTGTCTCTATTCTATAATTTAATTCTAAATTAGAAGCTAAGAGCTGGCCATTTTTATACCATTCAAAGAATAGAGGAGTTAAACCCTTTTCAGTAGCGCAGAAAATCTGTACTCTTTTCCCTTCAGTTTGATTCATGTGATTGACCAAAAACAATAATTTTGGCGCTATTGAAAGATCAAATTATTATCGAAATATGATTAAGATACTTGAATATTCAAAGTTACCTTCACTAGCAGTGAAGCCTACCATTGAGGTGATTAACAAGAAAAATTGGGACACAGTAAAAATCTCATATTTGCAATCTTGAAAACTATGGCCGACTTCTTCTAAATAATTATTGTCTGACAATATTGCAAAAAGATAACATTGCGCCACATTTTGTTAGAGATTCAATACAATTTCACTCAACTATTTATTTTTTAAGTAAGATATAACTTTAGAAACTTTCGAGAGTTATTACTCGTGTTACTAATACATGAAAACTTTATTGTGCCGAAAGTTCGCAATTTTTAGCTCAAATGAACAAAATATCAATGAAAAATAAATAATAATCAAAAAAAGATGGAAACCGTTTTAGAAACAATTTATCAGACCTTTAACAATAAGTAGAGTTGACTGAATATGAGTGCCAAATGCATTGCGAGCAGTACATGAATAATTTCCTGAATCGCTTCTATCAACTTTTTCAATACGGAACTGAGAATAATCTTCATTATTTTCAATTTTAAACTTTGATTCTAGATTATTTGATAAATTTATTCCATTCTTGTTCCACTGAAAAAACACTGGTTTGATTCCAGTATTATCGTGACATAACAATAGGTAAGAAGAACCTTCGGCAAGAACTCTTTTCTGAACAAATGGTGACAATTCAGGTGCCTCTAAGTCATTGAAACTTCATCAGTGTTATGATTGGCTATTATTCAGCAAAGATGCAAAATTTAGATTTACCTCTGCTTCGGATCAAATCAATTGTAATGAGAAAAAGTATAATTGAAATTACAAGTCGAATACAACTCATTTTTAGATACTTTCACAACAATTATGGCAGAAAAATATCTGTCAAAATATTGCTAAAGAACTGCAAAAGCGCCACATTTTGCTTTCGATTCAATCTTATATTTTCTGGCGGTTAAATCAGAACTTTTTTTTTTCAAAGTCTTACCACTAAAGTAAATGTTAATAGTTTTACGCAAAGCATCGCCGATACCATTATCTGCTAAACACTCATATGTTTCGACACTATTTTTACCAAATTTTGGTAAATTCAATATTTGTCCTTCAACTATATCTCCTATTCATCGAAATTATTGATCAGTTACAACTATTTTTAAGGAACTTATAACAATCTAAACCTTTAGAACTAATCCATTTGATGGTAGGTTTAGGCAAACCATCGGCAGTGCATTCAATAATGACATGATCGCCAGCATTCACACGAATATCATTCGGTTCTCTAACCCAACTAGGGGCAACTAATAATTATTTTTGAAAATTGTGGTAAAGACATGATTTATTTAATAGGACAATACCTCTAACATTCAATATAACGCTTTGTGAATCCGAGCCAAAAGGGTTGCGAACTATACACGAATAGTTTCCGGAATCGCTTCTATGCACTTTTGCAATCACAAAATTAGAATTATCGGCAGTTGTGTCTATTCTATGATTCGACTCTGAATTGGTGACTATAATCTGATCATTTTTATACCACTGAAAGAATAAAGGGGTTGAACCCTTTTCAGTAGCACAGAAAATCTGTACTTTTTTCCCTTCAGTTTGATTCATGTGATTGACCAAAAACAATAATTTTGGTGCTATTAAAAGATCAAATTATTATTGAAATATAATTAAAATACCTGAATACTCAGACAAAGATACCTTCATTAGCACTGAAGCTTATTGTTGAAGTAATTAATAAGAAAAAACTTGAACACAACAAAAATCTCATATTTGCAATCTTGAAAACTATGGCCGACTTCTTCTAAATAATAATTTGTCTGACAATATCGCAAAAAGATAACATTGCGCCACATTTTGTTAGAGATTCAATACAATTTCACTCAACTATTTATTTTGTTAATGTGATGAAACTTTATAAACTTTTGAGAAGTTACTACTCGTATTAATAATATATTGAAGCTTACTGATACTTTAAAAGATTCGCAAGATATTTTGGCTCAAATGAACAAAATAATGACCAAATATAGAAAATACTCAAGATAAAAACTATTTTAGAAACCATTTATCAGACCTTTAACAATAAGTAGAGTTGACTGAATATCAGTACCAAATGCATTGCGAGCAGTACATGAATAATTTCCTGAATCACTTCTATCAACTTTTTCAATACGGAACTGAGAATAATCTTCATTGTTTTCAATTTTAAACTTTGATTCTGGATTATTTGATAAATTTATCCCATTCTTGTTCCACTGAAAAAATACTGGTTTAGTTCCAGTGCTATCGTGACATACCAGTAGATAAGAGGAACCTTCGGCAAGAACTCTTTTCTGAACAAATGGTGACAATTCAGGTGCCTCTAAATCATTTAAACCTTATCAATTTTATGATTGCCCATTATTCAGCAAAGGTAGACATTTATATTTACCTCTGCTTCGAATCAAATCAATCGTAATGAGAAAAAATATGACTGAAATTTTAAGTCGAATAAAACTCATTTTTTAAACAGACTATCACAACAATTATGGCAGTAAAATATCTGCCAAAACATTGTTAAAGAACTGCAAAAGCGCCACATTTTGCTTTCGATTCAATCTTATATTTTCTGGCGGTTAAATCAGAACTTTTTTCAAAAGTCTCACCACTAAAGTAGATGTTAATAGTTTTACGCAAAGCATCGCCGATACCATTATCTGCTAAACACTCATATGTTTCGACACTATTTTTACCAAATTTTGGTAAATTCAACATTTCTCCTTCAATTATATCTCCTGTTCGTTGAAATTACTGATATGTTACAACTATTTAAGGAACTAATACAAAAAAGCACAACCTTTAGAACTAATCCATTTGATGGTAGGTTTAGGCAAACCATCGGCAATGCATTCAATAATGACATCATCGCCAGCATTCACACGAATATCATTCGGTTCTTTAACCCAACTCGGGGCAACTAATAATGGTTTTTTTGAAAATGATAATAAAAACATGATTGATTCGATAGAACAATACCTCTAACATTCAATACAACGCTTTGTGAATCTTCACCAAAAGAATTGCTCACAATACACGAATAATTGCCTGAGTCACTTCTATGCACTCTCGCAATGATAAGATTAGAATTTTCTGTAGTTGTGTCTATCCTGAAATTTGATTCTGGATTTGAAGCAAGATTTTGATCATTTTTATACCATTGGAAGAATAAAGGAGTCGATCCCTTCTGAACGGCACAAAATATTTGAGATTTTGTTCCTTCAGTTTGGTTGATATGATTGACCAAAAAGACTAATTTAGGGGCTATTTTGTTATGAAAATTAGATGGGAATTTTCGTAAAATTGTCTCATTTTTCAATATTTACCTTCAGTTGCATAAATTCGAAGTAATGAAACAAATATTAAGGAAAAACTAGAGCACAACAAAAATTTCATTTTACTTTCTATCAAAACTATGGCTGACTTCTTCAAAACAATAATTTATCTGACAATGTATTTATAAGATAACATTGCGCCACATTTTGTTAGAGATTCGATATAATTTGACTCAAATATACATTCTCTCTTACTGGAAGAACTTCGAAAACTTTCCACAAGTCATTACTAGCATTAGTCAATTCATAGAAAATAATTAATGTGTAACTATTTGCAAATTTTTTGGCTCAAATAAACAAAGTATCGAAAATTGAAACAGATTACTCAACAAGTCTGAAGGAGTTTGGAAAAAATAATAAATCAGACCTTTAACAATGAGTAGAGTTGACTGAATATCAGTGCCAAACGCATTGCGAGCAATGCACGAATAATTTCCAGAATCGCTTCTATCAACACTTTTTATTGCAAATTGCGAATAGAGCATGTCTTCATTATTTTCTACTTTAAATTTTGACTCTGGATTATTAGATAGGATAATCCCATTTTTATTCCATTGAAAAAATAATGGTTTAGCTCCAGAGATTGCTTGACATAGCAATACATATGATGAACCTTCAGTTTGAATTCTTTTCTGAACTAATTGCGATAATTCAGGCGCCTCTAAGTTGTTAAGATCAAAAAACTGTCAACAATCATAGCTGCTTGTAATTGAAAACTTTACCTTTGCTTTTAATCAGATCAATCGCATTGAGAACAATTAAAATTAAAATAAGACTTCTATGAAAAATCATTTTTTTAAAAAAATACTTTCACAACAGTTATGGCAGAAAAATATCTGTCAAAACAGAGTTAAAGACCTGCAAAAGCGCCACATATAGCTCGGGATTCAATTTGATATTTTCTGGCGGTTCAATCAGATCTTTTATCTGAAGCCTTACCACTAAAGTGGATGTTAATAGTTTTACGCAAAGCATCGCCGATACCATTATCTGCTAAACACTCATATGTTTCGACACTATTTTTACCAAATTTTGGTAAATTCAATATTTGTCCTTCAACTATATCTCCTATTCATCGAAATTATTGATCAGTTACAACTATTTTTAAGGAACTTATAACAATCTAAACCTTTAGAACTAATCCATTTGATGGTAGGTTTAGGCAAACCATCGGCAATGCATTCAATAATGACATCATCGCCAGCATTAACGCGAACATCATTCGGTTCTCTTACCCAACTCGGAGCAACTATTGGTGTTTAAAAATTTCAATGAAATAAATATTGAGAATAATTATGAATTGAGTACCTCGAACATTAAGTATAACGCTTTGTGAATCTGAGCCAAAAGTATTACGAACAATACACGAATAATTGCCAGAATCACTTCTATGCACTTTTGCAATAATCAGATTAGAATAGTCTGTAGTTATATCTATTCTATAATTTGACTCTGGACTCGAAGTCAGAATCTGGCCATTTTTATACCACTGGAAAAATAAGGGTGAAGACCCTTTTTCTAGCGCACAAACGAATAACACTTTTTTGCCTTCAGTTTGGTTTATGTGATTGGCCGAAAACAATAGTTTTGGAGCTAACAAATAGTTAAATTGAATTATAGAAAAATTATAAATCATACTAATTTCAACTAAATTTACCTTCGTTCGCATACACCACAATCAATAAGGCTAAGAAAACACAACAACGTAAAAACAAGTTCATCTTTATATTTATTCTAACTATGGCGGACTTCTTCAAAATCAGCTAAAGTATCCCAAAAACCATGGATAACATTGCGACACATATCGCTAGCAATTCAATTTAACTTTATATTAGTGCTTATTTTATTTCAATAAGAGGCACAAACTTAGTAGTGTTTCCAAATGTGAGACTTTGTTAATAATAAACTGAGCTAAACTTTGTTCGCATACTTTTGGCTCAAATATTACAAATATCAATTTCAAAATATAATCAATTATAATTTCAAATATCTAACGAATCAGACCTTTAACAATGAGTAGAGTTGACTGAATATCAGTGCCAAACGCGTTGCGAGCAATGCACGAATAATTTCCAGAATCACTTCTATCAACGTTTTTTATTGCAAATTGCGAATAGAGCATATCAGAATTAGTTTCCATTTTATAATTAGATTCTGGATTATTAGACAAAATAATGCCATTTTTGTTCCACTGGAAAAACACTGGTTTAGTTCCAGTGATTATCTGACAAACCAGTAGATAAGTAGAACCTTCGGGTTGAACTCTTCTCTGAACAAATGGAGATAATTCAGGTGGCTCTAAGTTATTAGGACCACAAACTATCAGAAATTATCACTTTTGAGAGATAATTTTAAATGTTTACCTTTGCTTTCAATCAAAGCATACGCGTTGAAAACAAATATAAATGAAATTACATTTTTATACCAAATCATTTTAGAAAAGACTTTCACAACAATTATGGCAGTAAAATATCTGCCAAAACATTGTTAAAGAACTGCAAAAGCGCCACATTTTGCTTTCGATTCAATCTTATATTTTCTGGCGGTTAAATCAGAACTTTTTTTCAAAGTCTTACCACTAAAGTAAATGTTAATAGTTTTACGCAAAGCATCGCCGATACCATTATCTGCTAAACACTCATATGTTTCGACACTATTTTTACCAAATTTTGGTAAATTCAATATGTCTCCTTCAAATATATCTCCTATTCATTGAAATTATTGATAAATTATAAATATCTAATGAGCTTATAACAAGTTAAACCTTTAGAACTAATCCATTTGATGGTAGGTTTAGGTAAGCCATCGGCTATGCATTCAATAATGACATGATCGCCAGCATTTACACGAATATCATTCGGTTCTTTTACCCAATTTGGAGCAACTATTAATTTTTAGATAATCATATGAAGTAAAGAATAAAAATCAGATAATTAAATACCTCTAACATTCAAAGAAAATCTTTGCGAGTCTGAACCAAAAGCATTTCGAACAGTACACGAATAATTTCCAGAATCACTTCTATGTACTTTTGGAATAATAAGATTAGAATATTCTGCAGCTGTATCTATTCTGAAATTGGATTCTGGACTCGAGATTAAAACCTGATCATTTTTATACCACTGAAAGAACAAAGGAGTAGACCCTTTCTCTAACGCACAAAGTACTTGTACTCTTTTTCCTTCAGTTTGATTCATGTGATTGGCCATAAATAGTTTTGGAGCTAACAAATAGTTAAAATTAATTGTAGAAAAATTATAATTCATACTTATTTCAACTAAATTTACCTTCGTTCGCATACACCACAATTAACAAAATTAAGAAATTACAAGAACGTAAGAACAAGTTCATCTTTACATCTATTGCAAACTATGGCGGACTTCTTTAACATCAGAAAAACTATTCCAAATACAAGAATGGATAACACTGCGACACATATCGCTAGCAATTCAATTTAACTTTATTCAAGCGCTTATTTTATTTCAGTAAAAGAAGCATAAACTTAATAGAAAATGCTTCCCTAATACAAAACTTCATTAATAATAACCTGAACTATACTTTGTTCGCGTACTTTTGGCTCAAATATCAATTTCAAAATAAAATCAATTATAATTTCAAGTATTAAATGAATGATTAAAGGTTAAATCAGACCTTTGACAATTATTAAAGCAGACTGAATATGAGTTCCAAACGCATTTCTTGCAATACAGGAATAGTTTCCAGAATCACTTCTATCAACACTTTTTATAGCAAACAGCGAATAATCGTCATTATTTTCAATCTTATATTCAGATTCCGGATTGTTTGCTAAATTTATCCCATTTTTATTCCACTGGAAAAATACAGGTTTAGTTCCAGCACTTGAATGACAAAATAGACGAAAAGAAGAACCTTCTGTTACAGTGCTTTGAGAAGGAAGTGGTAAAAGCACTGGAACTTCTATAAGAGCATCAAATTATTAATTATATTTAAAATATATATTCAGTATTTTGTCATTTGATACCTTTGCAATAACAGAATTTGATCGCAATCAGAATTAACACAATAGGAATCTTATTCATTAATAAGCACATTATGAGTAAGTATACTATGATCAAAAACAACAATAATGTCTACTTTTCAGAAATTTCACAGAAAAAACACAATTTCAAATACAGCAAAAGCGACACATATTGCTTGAGATTCAATTTGATATTGACTGGCGGTTGAATCAGAACTTTAACAAAAGTTCTCACCACTAAAATGAATTGTAATAACTTTTCTTAAGGGATCTTCAACGCCATTATCTGCTATGCACTCATATTTATCAATAGCATTGACTGTAATCTTAGGCAAACTTAATACTTCGCCTTCAATTACGTTTCCTGAGTATTCAAATTGCCCTAATTATTAATTTTCAGTCAAATATTAAGCTAAAAGTATAACCTTTAGAACTAATCCATTTAACTGTAGGCTTTGGTAAACCATCGGCTTTGCACTCAATAGTGAGATCTTCGCCAGCATTTACTCTAATGTCATTTGGCTCTTTGATCCAAATGGGAGGTACTGATAATATTTACAGATAATTAAAAAGTGTTTAGAAATCAAATAAATTAATTTTGTACCTTTAATAGAAAGCAAAACACTTTGACTGTCAGATCCAATAGCATTGCGAACAATACATGTATAATTTCCGGCATCGCTTTTATCAACATTTTCTATCGTCAAAGTTGAATGCTTATCAAAATTTTCTATTTTGTAATTGATTTTAGGATAAGGTTTAATCGATTGTCCATTTTTAGACCACTGGAAAAATAAAGGTACAGAGCCTTCAAGCACGGAACAGAACAATAGAAATCTAGTGCCTTCCGATTGACTTCTACTGTCGAGCATTGAAGTCAGCTTTGGGGCTGTTGTGAAAATTTCATTTTAGAAACTGTGACAAAATTCAATAGTGTTTTACTGAAATTGTTCAATACCTCTTAAAATTGATGGAAAAGTTTCATCAATTTGAAGGATGAGATCACAATCAAAAATGATTTTAACATTATATAAAACAGACTTAAAGAGCAAAAATTTCGAGTTTGTGGATATGGCGGATGAAAAATACTTTTGGAATGTGTTTTCATAGTTAACAGTGCGACACATTTTGGTTTAGATTCAATGTTGAAAGTTTGAAGCGCTTTATTTCTATTGGTATCTTACCGCTAACTAAAACAGTAATGGTTTTTCTCAACGCATCATCGATACCATTATCAGCAATACATGTCAGTACAATTTGATTAGTATTAATTGGGCTTAATTTCAGTATTTGCTTTTCTATCCTTTTTCCTAATATATGTATGTATAAAGTTTAACAAATTGTTTGTAAACAATTACGTAAGTGATACCTTCAGCATCAATCCAAGTTATTCTAGGTTTTGGTTCACCTTCAGCTCTGCATTCAATTGAAATATCTTTCTTAGCACTTATTTGCATATCTCTTGGCTCAATAACCCATTTTGGCGCCACTTAAATATTAAAATAACAAACTTTCACAAATCTAATCGCAAACATACAGAGAAACGTTTGTCAAACCTTTAACTGTAAGAAGTGCTGATTGACTATCAGTACCGAAAGCATTGCGTACAACACACGAATAATTTCCAGAATCAGACCGAATAACGTTTCTGATCAAGAATAGTGAATGCTCTTCAGAATTCTCGATCTTGTAATTAGTTTGTGGACTAGCATTCAATATTTGGCCATTTTTTGTCCATTGAAAAAATAATGGTTTACTACCAGTTTGTATCGAGCAATATAAGCGAAATTGAAAGCCTTCAGAAACAGTGTTTTGCTGCTTGAAATCTAACAATTTTGGGGCATCTATTCAACAATATTTAAAACGAAAATTCTCTCACTAAATTTTATAATACTTCGTAAATCATTTATACCTTTAGAACTAATTGCTGATATGAATTGGCACAAAATCAACACAAAAATTAAATCCATCTCTCAACTAAAATTTATGTCGACTCGAAACACAAGTTAGAAAAATGTCAGAAATATCATGAAAATTTAGTAACAAAAGCGCCACATTTTGCTTGAAAATCATAAGATAATCGCTGGCGGTTTGTTTCAGTTCAGTTAAAGTCTTTGTCTCATACCGCTAACTGATAGTTGAATAGTTTTTTTCAATGGACTGTCAATACCATTATCGGCAATGCAAGTCAGCGAAACTTTTCTAGCAGTTAATTTGTTAAGTTTCAAAATTTCACTATCAACTCGTTTCCCTATATTTAAATAAATGAATCATCAGCAAGATTATAAGAGATCTTTGAATTGATCGCAAACCACCTTCAAAGTCAATCCAAGAAATCTTAGGTTTAGGTTCTCCGTCAGCCCTGCACTCAATACTGATATTATTTGAAGCTATTAGTCGCATATCATTGGGCTCTATGACCCACTTTGGTGCAGCTAAACATGAATTTAAATTGAATTCTAATAAGAATAAAGCTTAATGAGTAAACAGTTCAAGTGTCAAACCTCTAACTGTAAGAAGCGCTGACTGACTATCAGTGCCAAAAGCATTGCGAACAATACATGAGTAATTTCCAGAATCGGAACGAGCAACACTGATTATTTTGAATATAGACAAATCTTCAGTATTCTCGATCTTATAACTAGCCTTTGGACTAGTATTTAATATTTGGCCATCTTTTGTCCATTTAAAAAATAATGGTTTGCTACCAGTTTGTATTGAACAATATAAGCCAAATTGAAAGCCTTCAGAAATTATGTTTTGTTGCGGAAAGGCTAAGAGTTTTGGAGCATCTATTCAATTAAATTAAATTTTCGGAGTCAAAACCTTCGATTTTGAAAATTGTTAGTCAATCATACCTTTGGATAAACTGAATGAGAAAAATTGGCACAAAAGTAACACAAAAATTAAATTCATTTTTTAATTTGAAGATGTAAATACCGAACACAGGCAAGAAAAATGTCAGAAATATAAAGAAATTTAGTCACAAAAGCGCCACATTTTGCTTGAAAATCATAAGAGTATCGCTGGCGGCTCGTTTCATTTCAGTAAAAAGTTTTCAATTCTTACCACTAACTGATAAATGAATGACTTTTCTTAAAGGAGTGTCAATACCATTATCGGCAATACATGTTAGCGTCAATTTTTTAGCTATCAGTTTATCAAGTCTCAATATTTCGCTGTTAGTTCGCTTTCCTAATTTTGAATAATTGGATAATTAGGAAAGATACAGCAAAAGTCTAAAACAATTGAAGACTACCTTCAAAGTCAATCCAAGAAATCTTTGGTTTAGGCTCCCCATCGGCCTTGCATTCAATACTTATATTGCTCGAAGCTATTAGTCGCATATCTTTGGGCTCTATTACCCACTTTGGTGCAGCTGAATATCAATTGAATTAAAATTGAAAAAAATCGCTTAAAAATAAATTCAATCATCAAACCTTTTACAACAAGAAGAGCTGATTGACTATCAGTACCGAAAGTATTACGAACATTACACGAATAATTTCCAGAATCATTACGAAATACATTCATTATTTTCAATATAGATTGATCTTCAGAATTCTCGATCTTATAGTTAGTTTGTGGGCTATTATTCAGTGTTTGCCCATTTTTTATCCATTGAAAGAATAGTGGTTTACTTCCGAACTGTATCGAACATAAGAGACGGAATGAAACACCTTCTGATACAGAGCTAACTTGTGTTAATGGCAATAGTTTAGGTGATTCTATCAATTAAAACATTGTTAGGACATGTATTTATCAAACTCTGGGAAATAGTTAATTACCTTTGCACTGGATTAATGCGAGTAATTGATAGAAACTGAGCACAAATATTAATTTCATTTTTACTCTTAAAACAAATTCAATTGAGAGAAATGTCAGAAAAAGTGTAATCTAAAGCCACAAAAGCGACACATATTGCTCGAAAATCATAAGATAATCGCTGGCGGTTTGTTTCATTTCTACAAAAGTTTACAATTCTTACCACTAACTGATAGATGGATAACTTTTCTTATAGGAGTGTCAATACCATTATCGGCAATACATGTTAGCGAAACATTTTTAGCAATCAATTTATTAAGTTTCAAAACTTCGCTATCAATTCTTTTTCCTAATTATAAACCATTGAATAAATAAAGATAAATGTGAGAAAAATTAGAATTAATTGAAGACTACCTTCAAAATTAATCCAAGAAATCTTAGGCTTAGGCTCTCCGTCAGCTTTGCATTCAATACTTATATCATTGCCAGCTATTAATCGCATATCTTTTGGCTCTATCACCCATTTTGGTGAAGCTGAATGTCAATTTAAATTGAATTTTAATAATAATAAAACATAAGGAATAAACCATCTAAGTGTCGAACCTTTAACGATGAGAAGCGCTGATTGGCTATCAGCACCGAAAGCATTCGTAACAGTACACGAATAATTGCCAGAATCAGAACGAAGTACATTCAATATTTTAAAAATAGATTGATCTTCCGAATTTTCAATTTTGTAATTAGTTCTCGGACTATTAATAAGTACTTGGCTATCTTTTGTCCACTGAAAATATAATGGTTTACTACCCGTAAGTATCGAGCATAAAAAGCGGAATTGAAAGCCTTCAGGAACTATATTTTGCTTCTTGAAATCTAACAATTTTGGCGCATCTATTCAATGATATTAAATATTTGAAATAAAATATTTTTCAAATTTATGGTCTGCAATTCATTTATACCTTTAGAGCTAATATCCGAGATGAATTGACACAAAATTAACGCAAAAACTAAGTTCATTTTTTAGTAAAAGAATGTATACACGAAACAAGTCAGAAAAATGTCAGAAATATCAGAGATTTAAAGATACATAAGCGCCACATTTTGCTCGAAAATCATAAGATAATCGCTGGCGGTTTGTTTCAGTTTAGTTAAAAAGTGTCAATCTTACCACTAACTGATAATTGAATGGCTTTTCTCAAAGGAGTGTCAATACCATTATCGGCA
This sequence comes from Archegozetes longisetosus, assembly GCA_018873245.2. NCBI lineage: Eukaryota > Metazoa > Arthropoda > Arachnida > Sarcoptiformes > Trhypochthoniidae > Archegozetes > Archegozetes longisetosus. The sequence goes on from JAEMBT020000001.1 coordinate 5,607,522, forward strand.
ATGCATGTGAGCGAAACTTTTCTAGCAACTAATCGGTCAAGTTTCAAGATTTCACCTTCAATTCTCTTCCCTTTTCATAAACAATTTGATAAGTAAGCAAAATACAACTAATAAGTTACTAAACGAAGACTACCTTCAAAGTCAATCCAAGAGATCTTAGGTTTGGGTTCTCCGTCAGCCCTGCACTCAATACTGATATTGCTTGAAGCTATTAATCGCATATCTTTGGGCTCTATTACCCACTTTGGTGCAGCTAGATATTAGTTTAGATTTAGTCTTATCAATGTTTAAATTTAAAATAATAATCTGTTAACCAAACCTTTAACTGTAAGAAGTGCTGACTGACTGTCACTGCCGAAAGCATTCCTAACAGTACACGAATAATTGCCAGAATCAGTACGAGTAACATTCGTTAGTTTAAATATTGACTGATCTTCAAAATTGTCAATCTTATAATTAGTTTGTGGACTATTGTTGAGCATTTGCCCATTTTTTGTCCACTGAAAGAATAGTGGTTTACTACCCGTTAATATTGAACAATAAAAGCGGAATAGAAAGCCTCAGAGACAATGTTTTGTTGTCTAAAAGCAATGAGTTTTGGAGGGTCTGCTGAATATTAAAAATTTTAATTGAAAAGTTTGAAACATTCGTTCTTCAAATCATTTACCTTTTGATAGAATAGTTGAGAAAAATTGGCACAAGATAATCACATAAATCAGATTCATTTTTGCATTTTAAAAACTTCAACTCGAAATACAAGTCAGAAAAATGTCAGAAATCAAATAAATTTAGTTACATAAGCGCCACATTTTGCTAGAAAATCATAAGACAACCGCTGGCGGTTTGTTTCAGTTTAGCTTAAATAAGTCTTAAACTCTTACCACTAACTGACAGATGGATAACTTTTCTTAAGGGGGCATCAACACCATTATCAGCAATACATTCAGCCTTTATCTTATTAGATTTAAATTGACTTAGGGTTAGAATTTCGCTATTGATTCTTTTTCCTACAATTGTTTCAATAAAAAATAAATTCTAATAGGTTTCAATCATCTGTCGAGTTTAGCGCTACCTTCAGAGGTTATCCAAGAAATCTTAGGTTTAGGTTCTCCATCAGCTTTGCATTCAATACTTATATTATTTGCAGCTATTACTTGCATGTCTTTGGGTTCTATAACCCATCTTGGTGCAGCTAAACATTAATTTAAGTTGAATTTTAGTAAAAGTAAAATCTAAAGTACAAATTCTTTGTCAGACCTTTAACTATAAGAAGCGCTGATTGACTATCAGTACCGAAAGCATTGCGAACATTACATGAATAATTTCCAGAATCAGAACGGACAACATTCTTAATTAAAAATAGTGAATGTTCTTCAGAATTCTCAATCTTATGATTAGTTTGCGGAGTGTTATTCAGTATCTGCCCATTTTTTATCCATTGAAAGAATAGTGGTTTACTTCCGAACTGTATCGAACACAAGAGACGGAATGAAACACCTTCTGATACTGAACTAACTGGTGTTAATGGCAATAGTTTAGGTGATTCTATCAATTAAAACATTGTTAGGACATGTACTTATCAAACTTTGGGGAATAGTTAATTACCTTTGCATTGTATTAATGAGAATAATTGATAGAAACTGAGAACAAAAATGAACTTCATATTTACTCTTAAAATAAATTCAATTGAGACAAATGTCAGAAAAGTGTAATCTAAAGCCACAAAAGCGACACATATTGCTCGAAAATCATAAGATAATCGCTGGCGGTTTGTTTCATTTCTACAAAAGTTTACAATTCTTACCACTAACTGATAGATGGATAACTTTTCTTAGAGGAGTGTCAACACCATTGTCGGCAATGCAAGTCAGCGAAACGTTTTTAGCAACCAATTTAAGTTTCAAAACTTCGCTATCAATTCTTTTTCCTAGTTTCGAATCATTAAATAATTGAGAAAAATGTGAGAAAATTAGAATTGATTGAAGACTACCTTCAAAGTCAATCCACGATATTTTAGGTTTGGGTTCTCCGTCAGCCCTGCACTCAATGCTTATATTATTGACGGCTATTAATCGCATATCTTTGGGTTCTATTACCCATTTTGGTGCAACTAAGTATCAGTTTAGATTTAACTTTTAGCAATAGTGGAATGTAAAATAGTAACTCATTAACCAAACCTTTAACTATAAGAAGTGCTGACTGACTATCAGTACCAAAAGCATTCCTAACAGTACACGAATAATTGCCAGAATCAGAACGAATAACATTCGGAATCTTAAATATTGATTGATCTTCAGAATTATCAATCTTGTAATTAGTTTGTGGACTATTGTTTAGTGTTTGGCCATTTTTCGTCCATTGAAAAAATAATGGTTTACTACCAGTTTGTGTCGAACAGTATAAGCCAAATTGAAAGCCTTCAGAAACTATGTTTTGTTGTTTAAAATCTAACAATTTTGGGGCATCTATTCAACAATATTTAATATTTGAGTAAACATTTTCAAAATTATAGTCTGCAAATCATTTATACCTTTAGAGATAATATTCGAGATAAATTGGCACAGAATTAACACAAAAAGTAATTCCATTTTTCTACGTAAAAATGCAAGCTCCAAACACAAGTCAAAAAATGTCAGAAATACAAGTGATTCAAGTCACTAAAGCGCCACATTTTGCTGCAAAATCATAAGATAATTGCTGGCGGTTTGTTTCAGTTTAGCAGAAATAAGTCTTAGATTCTTACCACTAACTGTTAACTGAATAACTTTTGTCAATGGAGTGTCAATACCATTATCGGCAATACATTCAGCTTCAATCTTATTAGATTTGATTTGTCTCAAGACTAAAATTTCGTTATCTATCCTTCTACCTGAAATTGATTCAATGAAATATTATGCCTGAATTTTATCAATAGTATTTAACCACCTTCAGAGGTGACCCATGAGATTTTAGGTTTAGGCTCCCCGTCAGCTCTACATTCAACACTTATGTTATTGCCAGCTATTAATCGCATGTCTTTGGGTTCTAATACCCATTTTGGTGCAGCTAAATATCAATTTAGGTTAAATTTCAATAAGACTTAAAGTCTGAAATCCAAAATCAATTCAAACCTTTGACTATGAGTAGCGCTGATTGACTATCAGTACCGAAAGCATTTCTAACGGAACATGAATAATTGCCAGAATCAGAACGAATAACGCTCACTATCTTCAATATAGACTGGTCGTCAGAATTTTCGATCTTATAGCTAGTTTGTGGACTGTTATTGAGTATTTGGCCATTTTTTGTCCACTGAAAAAATAATGGTTTACTACCAGTTAATACTGAACAATAGAAGCGCAATAGAAAACCTTCGGAAACAACGTTTTGCTGCTTAAAATCTAAGAGTTTTGGAGCATCTATTCGATAAAAATGAATATATCAATTGAAAAGCCCTTCGATTTCAATTCAAGAGAATAATTTGTACCTTTGGATGTAGTAGTTAAGAAAAATTGGAACAAAGTTAACACAAGAAACAGACTTTGCATCTTTAAAAAACGTCAACTCGAAACACAGGTCATAAAAATGTCAGAAATCAAGTAGATTTAGTTACATAAGCGCCACATTTTGCTAGAAAATCATAAGATAATTGCTGGCGGTTTGTTTCAGTTTAACAAAAATAAGTTCTAAACTCTTACCACTGACTGAAAGATGAATAACTTTTGTCAATGGTGTGTCGATACCATTATCGGCAATACATTCAGCCTTAATCTTATTAGACTTAAATTGATTTAGGGTTAGAATTTCGTTATTAATTTTTTTTCCTAAAATTATTTCGATAAATAATAAATTCTAAAAGTTTTTAGTCATCTTTTGAGTTTAGCGCTACCTTCAGAGGTTACCCAAAAAATCTTGGGTTTAGGTTCTCCATCAGCTCTGCACTCAATACTTATATTATTGCCAGCTATTAATCGCATATCTTTGGGTTCTATTACCCATTTTGGTGCAGCTAAATATTAGTTTAGATTTAATTTTATTAATATTCAAATGTAGACTAACAGTCCAATATCCAAACCTTTAACTGTAAGAAGTGCTGATTGACTGTCACTGCCAAAAGTGTTCCTAACAGTACACGAATAATTGCCAGAATCAGAACGAGTAACATTCGTTAGCTTGAATATTGACTGATCTTCAAAATTTTCAATCTTATAATTAGTTTGTGGACTACTTGTCAATATTTGTCCACTTTTAGACCATTGAAAAACAATGGTTTACTACCAGTTTGTATCGAACAATATAAGCGAAATTGTAGGCCTTCAGAAGCAACATTATTCTGTGAAAGAGCAATGAGCTTTGGAGCATCTATTGAATAATTTTCAATAATTGGTGAAAAACCTTTCTATATTTGTTGTAGGAAATTGTTAATACCTTTTGATGAAATAGTTGAGAAAAACTGGCATAAAATGAACACACAAAATATATACATTTCTCTAATAAAAAATGCAAACCCGAAACACAAGTCGTAAAAATGTCACAAACTTTACAAATTTAGTCACATAAGCGCCACATTTTGCTAGAAATTCATAAGACAATCGCTGGCGGTTTGTTTCAGTTTAGCTTAAATAAGTCTTAAACTCTTACCACTAACTGATAGATGGATAACTTTTCTTAAAGGAGTGTCAATGCCATTATCGGCAATGCATGTCAGCGAAACTTTTTTAGCAGTTAATTTACTAAGTTTCAATGTTTCGATATCAACTCGTTTTCCTGAGTTTAAATCATTCAACAATCATTCAAATATAACATAGAATTTAGATTTCTTGAAGACTACCTTCAAAGTCAATCCACGATATTTTAGGTTTAGGCTCTCCGTCAGCTCTGCATTCAATACTTATATTATTGCCAGCTATTAATCGCATATCTTTGGGCTCTATCACCCATTTTGGTGCAGCTGAACATCAATTGAATAAATCTGAGATAAGACTTAAAGTTTAAAAATGAAAACATAAGCCAAACCTTTAACTATAAGGAGCGCAGATTGACTATCAGTTCCAAAAGAGTTACGAACATTACACGAATAATTACCAGAATCAGAACGAATTACATTTAATATTTTGAAAATAGAGTGACTCTCAGAATTTTCAATCTTGTAACTAAGTTTGGGATTATTATTTAGAATTTGTCCATTTCTTATCCATTGAAATGTTAATGGTTTACTACCAGTTTGTATAGAACAATATAAGCTAAAAGAGACGCCTTCGGAAACTATGTTTTGTGGTGGTAATGATAAAAGTTTTGGCGAATCTATTAATTGAACCTCAATTAGAAACAAATCCTTAAATTGTATCGTAATTTATAAATACCTTTGCAGACAATAAGTGTGATAAACTGATAAAAAGTAATGATTACTATTAATCTCATTTTACTTTTGAAAACAGAAATGTCAGAAAAATAAACTAAATTATAGCCACTAAAGCGACACATATTGCTTTAGAATCATAAGAAAATTGCAAGCGGGTTGTTTTCAGTTCGAATAAAGTAAACTTTAGACATTCCTTACCACTAACTGAAATGCGGATAACTTTTCTAAGAGGAGTATCGATACCATTATCAGCGATACATTCATAGACATTAGATTTAAGATTTATGTCAATCAGGTGTAGACTTTCACTTTCGGTTATTACACCTGATTAAAGTTTGATTAGTTAAAAAATATAAATTATTTGGAAACTTATTTCAAACCTTCACTACTAATCCATTTAACCGAAGGTTTAGGCTCGCCATCAGCCTTACATTGTATTACAGCTTCGTTTGAATTAATGGTAATATCGTTTGGCTCTATTGTCCATTTCATTGGAACTGATAATAATAAATTCAATCTAGAATTCAATTAGTTTAAAATTTTATGAATTCAAACCTCTGACCAACAACTGAACTGTTTGACTATCAGTTCCGAAAGCATTGCGAGCAATACACGAATAATTTCCAGAATTATTGCGTTCAACACTTTTTATGGAAAATATATTTAAATCTTCAGAATTTTCAACCTTATAATTAGTGTTCGGAGTATTGGTTAGTATTTGTCCATTTTTACTAAATTGGAAAAATAACGGCTTATCGCCAGCAAAGGTTGAGCAGTATATACGAAATGGTGAACCGATTGGTATTACATTTTGTTGAGGAAGTGATAATATTTTTGGAGCTTCTATTAAATTGTCATCAGAGTAATTAGAACTGGAATCAATTCGAGAATTAGTCAATGAATACCTTGACATCTGGAGCCAATCAGTAGAAAATTAACACAAATAAAAATAAATATCAAATTCAAACTCATTTTCAGATTCATTACAACTATTATCGCAAAATACCTCTAAAAAGCTTATCGATAGTCGACATAAAAGCGACACATTTTGAACGAAATTCAATTTAATTTTGTTGGCGGTTTGTTTGCAGCTTCAGCAAAAGTCATAAAAGTATAAAAACATATCATTCTTACCACTAACTGAAATGCGGATAACTTTTCTAAGAGGAGTATCGATACTATTATCAGCAATACATTCATAAGTACTAGATTTAGAGGGATGTATATCAGTCAGATGTAGATTTTCGCTTTCGGTTATTACACCTGATTAAAGTTTGATTGGTTAAAACATATAAAATAATTGGAAACTTATTTCAAACCTTCACTACTAATCCATTTAATCAAAGGTTTAGGCTCGCCATCAGCCTTACATTGTATTACAGCCTCGTTTGAATTAATGGTCATATCTATTGGCTCTATTGTCCATTTTATTGGAACTGATAATAAATAAGTTTTATTATCTATAGTTCTATTAAATTTATTTTCATAAATTCAAACCTCTGATCAACAACTGAGCAGTTTGGCTATCAGTTCCAAAAGCGTTGCGAGCAATACACGAATAATTTCCAGAATCACTGCGCTCAACACTTTTTATTGACAATACAGAAACTTGTAGGTCATCGTTGTTTTCAATTTTATAATTAGCATTTGGATTATTTGAAAGAATTTGTCCATTTTTACTGAATTGGAAAAATAACGGCTTATCGCCAGCAAAAGTTGAGCAGTATATACGAAATGGTGAACCGATTGGTATTACGTTTTGTGGTGGAAGTGATAATACTTTTGGAGCTTCTATTAAATTATGATCAGAGTAATTACAACTAGAATCAATTCGAGAGTTAGTCAATGAATACCTTGACATTTGGAGCCAATCAGTAGAATATTAACACAAATAAAAATAAATACCAAATTCAAACTCATTTTCAGATTCATTACAACTATTATTGCAAAATACTCTAAAAAGCTTATCGATAGTCGAGATAAAAGCGACACATTTTGAACGAAATTCAATTTAATTTTGTTGGCGGTTTGTTTGCAGTTTCAGCAGAAGGCATAAAAAGCATGAAAACATATCGTTCTTACCGCTAACAAAAATGCGGATAACTTTCCTCAAAGGCTGATCAACACTATTATCGACAACGCATTCATATTGAAGACTAGATTTTGGGTCAAAATTATTCAGTCTTAGAGTCTGGCCTTCGGTTACTATTCCTAACAATTCAAACAAGTTATTGAGTAAATGATAAACTACAAAAATAATTCGACACCTTTAATGTCAAGCCATTTGATGACAGGCTTGGGTTCGCCATCTGATTCACATTCAATAGATATATCTTCTCCTAAACGGACTCTCATATCATTTGGCTCTTTAATCCATTTTAGAGCAACTATTGGGTTAAAATAAACTCGTGACTGACAGAAACGCATAATTAGTTCTGATTTCTAACCTTTAACTAGAAGTTGTGAATGTTTGATATCTTCGCCGAAAGCATTGCGAACAATACACGAATAATTGCCGGAATCGCTACGATCAACACTTTTTATATTCAATTCCGAAAGATCTTCAGAATTGGTAACTTTGTAATTAGTTTGTGGAGTATTTGACAAAATCTGTCCGTTTTTACTCCACTGGAAAAAAAGTGGCTTATCGCCAGCACTTGTATAACACAATAAGCGAAATGGAGAGCTCTCAGCAACGATTGTTTGCGGAGGAAGTGGCAGTAATTTAGGTAGTTCTAAATCACAGAAAATAGATCGTATTAATTGGATTTCCCAAAACTTATCTAATTGTTTGTACCTTGAGTTTTGCAATCCTTTAGGATATATGTGAAAAAAATGTAAAGAATTACTTCGATTTGACAGCTTCTACCAAACAATCTAAGAACCATTTTTACAATCAACAAAAACACAGATAAAGGTTAAAACAAATGTGAGGACTTAAGCGCCACATATAGATTGTAATTCGATTTGATATTTTCTGGCGGTTTCTTTCAGTTAACAATAATTTCAAAACTCTTACCACTAACTGATATCTGTATTCTTTTCCTAAGAGGACTGTCAACGCCATTGTCAGCATAACACTCATAATAAACACTTGATTTAGTTTCAAGATTTCTCAATTGCAGAGTTTGGCCAATAATTTCTTTACCTTTTATAAATTCAACACTTATTATCAAATTAAGCTTTAAATTTCACTCGAACCTTGCATATCAATCCACTTAATACTAGGTTTGGGTTCGCCATCAACTACACACTCAATAGCCATGTGTTCGCCTGAAGTTATTCTAATATCTTTTGGTTCTTTGACCCATTTTAGTGGTACTAATCATCGAGTCAAATAAATAATAATCAAACATCAAAATAATCTAAAGCTTCAGACCTTTAACTGAAAGCTGTGAATGTTTGACATCTTCTCCAAAAGCATTCCTAACAATACATGAATAGTTACCAGAATCACTGCGATCAACACTTTTTATCATCAATTGTGAGATATCTTCAGAATTTTCAATTTTATAATTAGTTTGCGAACTACTCGATAGTATCTGCCCATTTTTACTCCATTGAAAAAAAAGTGGTTTATCGCCAGCATTTGTGTGACAGAATAAGCGAAATGGAGAACTCTCAGCAATGATCGTTTGCGGAGGAAGTGGTAATAACTTAGGTATTTCTGTGTCACATAAATTGTTTAAATTAACTCAAATTAAGGACAACTAAACTTATGACAATACCTTGAGTTTTGCTTTCCTTCAAAGTAAAAGTGAAAACAATACATAAGAATAACTGAATTTTACAGCAATTGCTAAACAATTTAAGAACCATTTTCTCAATCATCAAAACACAGAAAAGGCTGAATAAAATGAGTACTTAAGCGACACATCGCGCTTTCAATTTGATTTGATATTTTCTGGCGCTTTGTTTCAGTTTATAAAAGAAACTCAAAACTCTTACCACTAACTGATATCTGAATTGTTTTCCTAAGAGGAGTATCAATACCATTATCGGCATAACATTCGTAATAAATACTTGATTTAGTTTGAAGGTTCCTCAATTTTAAAGTCTGACCAATAATTTCTTTGCCTATTCATATTAAACTATCATTAATTTTAGCAAAATAAAACTAAAAACTTTATTCAAACCTTTCATATCAATCCACTTAACACTAGGTTTGGGTTCGCCATCAACTAAGCATTCAATATCTACGCTTTCACCTGAGCTCAACTTAATATCTTCAGGCTCTTTAACCCATTTAAGAGGTACTAATCATCAAATAAAGTGAATTATAACCTAGTGTCAAATTAGACTGAAACCTCAAACCTTTAACTGAAAGCTGTGAATACTTAATGTCTTCCCCAAAAGCATTACTCACAACACAAGAATAATTGCCGGCATCGCTGCGATCAACACTTTTAATCAAAAACAGTGAGTGATCATCAGAGTTGTCTATTTTATAATTAGTTTGAATGCTATTTGACAACGCTTGTCCATTTTTATTAAATTGAAAAAATAATGGCTTATCGCCAGCAAAGGTAGAGCATAGGATGCGAAATGGTGACCCGATCGGTATTAGATTTTGTGGTGGAAGTGATAGTATTTTTGGAGCTTCTATTAAATTATCAATAATTTTTAGAGCTGTACTTGTATCAGAATTAACTCAAATACCTTCACATTTGTTGCAAATGAAGAGATAATAAATCAACACAAATACAAGATTGAAATTTTTAATCATGTTTACACTAGATATCACCTATTTTTGTAAACTATCTCAGAAAATGATTCAATAAAAACACCAAAAGCGACACACATTGTCTGCCATTCAATTTGATATTTTCTGGCGGTTTGTTTCAGTCCTTAAAAGTGAATAAAAACTGTTTTCTTACCACTAATTATAACACGAATAACTTTTCTCAATGGCTCATCAACACCATTATCAGCAATACATTCATAAGTAAGGCTCGATATTGTTTGCTCGAAATTCAAGGATAGCCTTTCGCCTTCAATTACCTTTCCTTTGAATATCGGATTAAAATTAAATTATATCAAAGTAAAATCACTATCTTATGAACCTTTAGAATCAATCCATTTGATTGAAGGCTTGGGCTCTCCATCAGCTTTACACTCAACTAACATGTTCTCATTTAAGTTCATTCTAATATCTTTTGGTTCAGTTATCCATTTGGGAGCGACTAAACAGTCAAATAGTTTCGAAATATTTGATTAATACTAAATAAGAATACAATTAAGTTAGTCAGACCTTTGACTAAAAGCTGCGAATGCTTAACATCTTCACCAAAAGCATTGCGAACAATACACGAGTAATTTCCAGCATCGCTTCGAGTTACACTTTTAATTGTTAAAAATGAAAACTCTTCAGAATTTTCTATCTTATAATTAGTTTGGGGAGTGCTTGACAATATTTGTCCACTTTTACTCCATTGGAAAAAAAGTGGTTTATCGCCAGCAGAGGCTGAACATAATGAGCGAAACGGAGCGTTTTCAGATATAGCTGTTTGTGGAGGGAGTGGTAGTAATTTGGGTATTTCTGAAACAAGAGTCTGTGTTAGTTTAATTTTAATTAGCTGATCAGTATTTGATAATACCTTGAGTGTTGAACACTTGGAAATGAAAGCTTAACACAAACACAATAAGATAACACATTCTACTCATCTAATCTGGTCAATAATAAGGTTTAAGAGCCATTTTTAAAACCCAAAATTAAAAGTATTGATACTTAAGCGCAACCTTTCGCTTGCAATTCAATTTGACATTTTCTGGCGGTTTGTTTCAGTTTGAGTTATTATTTAAACTCTTACCACTAACTAATATATGAATTCGTTTTCTAAGAGGAGTATCGATACCATTATCGGCGACACATTCATAACTTTTTTCGAGATTGATCAATTGCAAAACTTCGCCCTCAATAACATTCCCTAAATATTAATTTAATTTGTTCTGAATTAAGTTGAAATTCTATCAATATTCGAGACTGAGCTTTAAACCTTTCACATCAATCCATTTAATACTAGGTTTTGGTTGTCCCTCAGCCCGACATTCAACAGCAACATCTTCTCCTGAATTCACTTTAATGTCATTTGGCTCGATTACCCACTTTAAGGGTACTATTAATTTGAACAAACATTATTAACAAATAAATATGAATATAAAACTTCAGACCTTTCACCAAAAGCTGAGAATACTTGAAATCTTCTCCAAAAGCATTTCTAACAATACACGAGTAATTTGCTGCTTCACTGCGATCAACACTTTTTATAATAAATTGAGAAAAATCATCTGAGTTGTCAATTCTATAATTAGATTGAGGGGAATTCGATAAAATCTGTCCATTTTTGCTCCATTGAAAAAAAAGTGGCTTATCGCCAGCACTTGTATAGCACATTAAACGGAATGAAGAACTTTCAGATATAGGAGGTTGAGAGGGAAGTGGCAGTAATTTAGGTATTTCTAGAACAATAACCAGCTTTAGTTCAATTGAATAATTAATGCATCAGTATATGACAATACCTTGAGTGCTCAACTCTTGCAAATATAAGCTAATCACAAACGCAACGAGAAAATACCACATTTTGTTTATCAGGTCAGAAATCAGATTCAAGAACCATTTTTATAAACACAAAAAGTAAAAGTATTGGTACTCAAGCGCCACAGTTTGATTGCAATTCAATTTGATATTTGCAGGCGGTTTGTTTCAGTTTAAAACTCTTACCATTAACTAATATTTGGATTAGTTTTCTAAGAGGAGTATCGATACCATTATCAGCGATACACTCGTAACTATTTTCAGGATTTATTAAGCGTAAAACTTCGCCCTCAAATACTTTTCCTAAACATTAATCAAATATGTTTCGAAAAACCTCAAAATACGATCAATATTTCGCAAAGTTTTTAAACCTTTAATATCAATCCACTTAATATTAGGCTTCGGCTGTCCATCAGCTTTGCACTCAACAACTACTTCCTCTCCTGAATTCAATTTTACGTCATTTGGTTCGATAACCCATTTTAAGGGTACTGTTAATTTAAAATATAGCTCATTAATGTATCAAGAAACAAGAACAAAACTTCAGACCTTTCACTGAAAGCTGAGAATACTTAATGTCTTCTCCAAAAGCATTTCTGACAATACATGAATAATTGCCAGCATCGCTGCGATCAACACTTTTTATAAAGAACTGTGAGAACTCTTCAGAATTTTCAATTTTATAGTTAGTTTGTGGAGTATTTGATAGTATGTGTCCATTTTTGCTCCATTGAAAAAAAAGTGGTTTTTCGCCAGCATTTGTAGAGCAAAACAAGCGAAACGAAGAGTTCTCAGCAATTGGAGGTTGAGAAGGAAGTGGTAATAATTTAGGAATTTCTATGATCGAATTGATTGTACTTTAGTTGATTTGAATATTTGTTCAGTAATTTCAGAAAATTCATACCTTGACTATTGAGCCCCAAAAAGTAAGGACTTATTAAAGAGATAATGAATAAATATTTCAACATTTTGTTAAATATAATCAAAAACACTTCTAGACAATAATTTCGTAAACGCAAACACTACAAAGGCGCCACATCTAGTCTGCAAATCAATTTGATATATGCTGGCGGTTTGTTTTAGTTCTTATAAAATGAATAAAACTCATGTTTTCTTACCGCTAACTAAAACACGAATAACTTTACTCAATGGCTCGTCGATACCGTTATCAGCGATACACTCATAAGTAAGACTCGGTATTATTTGATCAAAATTCAAGGATAACTTTTTGCCTTCGGTTACGCTCCCTTCGAATTAACGATTGAAATCAAACAGAATGAAAGAAAACTAAAGTCTTTTAAACCTTTAGAATCAATCCACTTGATTAAAGGCTTGGGCTCTCCATCAGCTTTACACTCAACTATCATGTTCTCATTCAAGTTCATTTTAATATCTTTTGGTTCAGTAATCCATTTGGGCGCGACTAAACAATTAAATCATTTTCAAAATTGATATTCAATAACAATAGAGCTAAATTAAAGCAGACCTTTAACTATAAGCTGTGAAAGCTTAGTGTCTTCTCCAAAAGCATTGCGAACAATACACGAGTAATTTCCAGCATCATTTCGAGTTACACTTTTGATTAAAAAATGAAAACTCCTCAGAATTTTCAATTTTATAATTATTTGAGGAGTATTTGACAAAATTTTCCGTTTTTACTCCATTGGAAAAAAAGTGGTTTATCGCCAGCGATAGCCGAACACAATAAGCGAAAAGGAACATTTTCAGCAATAGTTGTTTGCGGAATAAGCGGTAATAATTTGGGTGTTTCTGAAACAATAACCAGTCTCAAATAACTAAACATGATCAACTAATCAGAATATGATAATACCTTGAGTGCTGAATTCTTGCAAGTAAAAACTTAGCACAAATACAATCAGGTAATAATACATTTTATGCATCAGGTCAGAAACAATATTTAAAAAACCATTTTTAAACATAAATATAAGTCAAAGTATTGGTACTTAAGCGCCACATTTAGTCTGAGAATCAATTTGACATTTTCTGGCGGTTTGTTTCAGTTTAAGTAAATTCTAAAACTCTTACCGCTAACAAACACATAGATTTGTTTTCTAAGAGGATTATCAAATCCATTATCAGCAATGCACTCGTAACTACTTTCAGGGTTTATTAAGCGCAAAATTTCACCTTCAATTATTTTCCCTGAATATCAATTGAATAACTTTTAAATAAGTTTAAACCTTATAAATATTTTGATTCAATTCAGAACCTTTATTATCAATCCATTTGATAGTGGGTTTTGGCTGTCCGTCAGCTTTGCATTCAATAGCTATTTCTTCTCCTGAATTCGCTTTAAAGTCATTTGGTTCGATAACCCATTTCAAGGGAACTTTTTATTTGAAATGTAACTCATTAATGTATTTAGAAAATCAAAGCATCAAACTTCAGACCTTTAACTAAAAGTTGCGAATGCTTAACATCTTCTCCAAAAGCATTTCTAACAATACACGAATAGTTACCAGCATCACTTCGATCAACACTTTTGATGGTTAAAAAAGAAAACTCTTCAGAATTTTCAATCTTATAACTAGTTTTTGGATTATTAGACATGATCTGTCCGTTTTTGCTCCACTGGAAGAAAAGTGGTTTATCACCAGCATTTGTAGAGCATAATAAACGGAATGAAGAATTTTCAGCAATGGGTGGATGAGAAGCGAGTGGTAATAATTTGGGAATTTCTGTAATTTAAATATCAAGAGATAGTGTTTCAGTTAAATAAACCAATTGGTTAGCATCAAATAAGAACCAATACCTTGACTATTAAGGCCCAAAAGCCTGGGGTTTATCACAAAAATAATAAACAAATATTTCAACATTTTGTTTAACATGATTAAACTCACAAAAGGACCGTCAATTTCAAAATACAAACAGAACAAAGGCGCCACATCTAGTCTACGAATCAATTTGATATTTTCTGGCGGTATCTTTCATTTAAAATTAGTTCAGAAAGTCTTACCACTAATAGAAATCTGAATCAATTTTCTCAACGAAGCTTCAACTCCATTTTCAGCAACGCATTCATAACTAGATTCAGGATTTTTCAACTGAAGAACTGGACTTTCAATTACTTTACCTAAGTTTTCATTTAACAACTATCTTAATAGATATTTAGAAGTATTTCTAACTAATTTCAAAACCTTTAGAGTCAATCCACTTAATCGTAGGTTTTGGTTGGCCATCGGCTAAACATTCAATATCTACGTTTTCACCCAAAGTTATCTTAGTATCAGTCGGTTCTTTGACCCATTTTAATGGAACTACTCATTCATTGAAATAAAATTAGAAAATTTTCAACGAATAAAATTGAAATTCAGACCTTTTATCGAAAGCTGAGTTTGTTTGTAGTCTTGACCGAAAGCATTCCTTACAGTGCAGGAATAATTGCCGGCATCACTTCTATCAACACTTTTAATTAAGAACATAGAATGATCATCAGAATTATCTATTTTGTAATTAGTTTGTGGATTATTATTCAGAATAAGTCCATTTTTGATCCATTGAAAAAATAGTGGTTCATCGCCAGCATGTATTGAACAAAGTATGCGATAAGGTGAACCAACTGATAAAATACTATGCTGAGGAAGTGGTATTATTTTGGGTGATTCTAGTCATTAGTTAAAAATAATGATTAGAAATACATTTTTTTCTAAATTCATGGATAACGTACCATCACATTCGCAGATCATAAATAGTAAACTCAATTGAAATAGCAACAACATGTTAATGACTACCATTATTTCGCTTGCAAAACTATCTTAGGTTTACTCGAGAAAAAAATCTCAACTTTAATATCTAACAAAAGCGACACATTTTGGTTGAAATACAATTTGATTTTACTGGCGGTTTGTTTCAGTTCGTGGAAAAGATGAATAAATGTCTTACCACTGACTAAAACTTCAATAGTTTTCCTCAAAGGCTTATCCATACCATTGTCAGCAATACATTCGTATGAATGACTAGATTTTGCCTCAACATTATTCAAACGCAATATTTTTCCAGCAATAACTATTCCTAATTATCAAAATAATAGTTTTACTTCGAGAAAGCCAATTAAAATTATATAAACCTTTTGAGTCCAGCCATTTGATTGAAGGCTTAGGCTCTCTTTCAGCCCTGCACTCAATACTAATGTCTTCATTAGATTTCATTTTAATATCATTTGGTTCTATCAACCACTTCAGTGCGACTAAACAGATATATTCATAAAGTTCAGAGTATCTCTGAGCAAAAATATAATTTGAAAGTTAAGACCTTTGACTATCAATTGTGAACGAGATACATCTTCGCCGAAAGCATTTCGAACAATACAGGAATAGTTTCCGGAGTCGCTTCTATCAACACTTTTAATAATGAATTGTGAAAAATCTTCTGAATTATCAATTTTATAATTGGCTTGTGGGGTATTCGATAATAGCTGCCCATTTTTGTCCCATTGAAAAAAAGAGTGGCTTATTGCCAGCATTTGTAGAACAAAATAAGCGAAACAAAGCATTTTCTGATAGTGTAGTCAATGGTCGAAGAGGTAAAAGTTTTGGAACTTCTGAAATTCGTAATTATTTTCAGATTAAATTCAAATGGATATAAGTTCAGTCATACCTTGACATTCGCTTTCATAAAAGTAGATAATCAGGAAGAAGATAGCAAAACAATGCATTTTGTTAATCTTTTAAGGATTAAACAACCATTTTTAACATGAATAAACTAGAATATTTGTACATAAGCGCAACCTTTCGCTTGTAATTCAATTTGATATTTTCTGGCGGTTAGTTTCAGTTTATACAGAAGTTAATAAAAAGTCTTACCACTAACTAAAACCTCAATGACTTTACTCAATGGTTTGTCAACACCATTGTCTGCAATGCACTCATATGAATGACTAGACTTAGCATCAATATTATTCAAATGCAATATTTCTCCCATAAATACTACTCCTACTGAATAAAAGTACACTTAAATTGAAGGAAAACTATTGAGAAATATTTGTTTTAAACCTTTAGAGTCCAGCCACTTAATAGAAGGTTTGGGTTCTCCTTCAGCCCTGCACTCAATATTCAAGCCTTCGTTAGATTTTATTCTGATATCTTTTGGTTCTATCACCCATTTGAGTGCAACTAAAGAGTGATATAATTATGATGTTTATAAATTTAAAGAATTGAAAAGCTCTTAAGTTCAGACCTTTAATTATCAATTGAGAATAAGATACGTCTTCGCCAAAAGCATTTCTAACAATACAGGAATAGTTCGCAGCATCACCGCGATCAACGCTTTTGATAGTGAATTGTGATAAATCATCTGAATTATCAATCTTGTAATTAGATTGCGGACTATTGGAAAGTATTTGTCCATTTTTGGCCCATTGAAAAAACAAAGGTTTATCCCCAGCACTTGTAGAACAAAACAAACGAAACAATGCATTTTCAGGCAAAGTTGTCAGTGTGCGAAGAGGTAATAGCTTTGGAACTTCTGAAATTCATAGATTATCTCAATACTTCATTTGTTTTACTGATCTAATTATTCATACCTTGGCATTTAGTGCTATATAAATGAATGATCACAAAGAATAAAGTGAAATAACGCATTTCGGTTTGGATATAAGATTTTCAGAAATCAAGGTACCATTTATGACAACAGAAATAAACTCAAATAATGGTACAAAAGCGCAACCTTTCGCTTATAAATCAATTTGATATTTTCTGGCGGTTTGTTTCAGTTTATACAGAAGTAAATGAAAAGTCTTACCACTAACTAAAACTTGAATAGATTTTCTTAATGGCGTGTCAACACCATTGTCTGCAATGCACTCATATGGATTACTAGATCTTGCCTCAACATTATTCAAACGCAATATTTGTCCAGCAATAACTGTTCCTAATTATCAAAAGCTAAGTATTACCTCGAGAAGTGTCAATTATGATTATCTAAACCTTTAGGGTCCAACCATTTGATTGAAGGCTTAGGTTCTCCTTCAGCCCTGCACTCAATACTAATGTCTTCATTAGATTTCATCCTAACATCATTTGGTTCTATCAACCATTTGAGCGCAACTAAACAAGTTATACAATCACTATATTTTTGAATTTACAGGAAAAATATAATCTCAAAGTTCAGACCTTTGATTATGAGTTGTGAATGAGATACATCTTCACCGAAAGCATTTCTAACAATACAGGAATAATTACCAGAATCACGTCTATCAACACTTTTTATAGTGAATTGTGAAACATCTTCTGAATTATCAATTTTGTAATTGGAATCTGGGAGCATTTGACAATATCTGTCCATTTTTGCTCCACTGAAAAAATAACGGCTTATCGCCAGAGTTTGTGGAACAGAACAACCGAAACAAAGTATTTTCTGGTAATGTTGTCAATGAACGAAGGGGTAAAAGCTTCGGAACTTCTAAATTACATTAAATATCTTTAGAACTTGACTTAAAACAAAATATCTTAAGTCATACCTTGACATTCGCTGATATTCAAAAAAGTAATCACAATTAATAAAGCGAAAAAAATTCATTTTTCAGAGTTCTAGTAAATAAAAGAACCATTTACGATAACAATAATAAACTCAAATATTGGTACATAAGCGCAACCTTTCGCTTGCAAATCAATTTGATATTTTCTGGCGGTTTGTTTCAGTTTATACAGAAGTAAATGTAAAGTCTTACCACTAACTAAAACTTGAATAGATTTTCTTAATGGTGTATCAACGCCATTGTCTGCAACGCATTCATATGAATGACTAGATTTTGCTTCAATATTATTCATTCGCAATATTTCTCCCACGAATACTACTCCTATTTATCAAAGTCTCATTTTTACTTCAAGGAAAATTATTGAGAAATACCAGTACTAGACTAGAACCTTTTGAGTCCAACCATTTGATTGAAGGTTTAGGTACTCCTTCAGCCCTGCACTCAATACTAATGTCTTCGTTGGACTTCATTCTAACATCATTTGGTTCTATCAGCCATTTAAGCGCAACTAAACAAGTTATACGATCACTAGTTTCAAAAGTTTAATACAATAGTTGTTTAAAATTCAGACCTTTGACTATCAATTGAGAATGGGATACATCTTCGCCAAAAGCATTCCTAGCAATACAGGAGTAATTTCCAACATCACTGCGATTAAGATTTTTAATTGAGAATAACGAGTGATCCTCTGAATTATCAATTTTGTAATTAGATTGAGGACTATTGGAAAGTATTTGTCCATTTTTGGCCCATTGAAAAAACAAAGGTTGGTCGCCAGCGCTTGTCGAGCAAAATAAGCGAAACAATGCATTTTCAGGCAAACTCGTGAGTGAACGAAGAGGAATTAGTTTTGGAACTTCTGAAATTCATAAATTATTTCAATCTTTCATTCTGTTCATTGCTCTAATTATTCATACCTTGACAGTCACTGATATAAAAATGAATAATCACAGTGAGAAAAATGAAACGCATTTTGCTTAAGAGATTGGAGAAGTCAAAGAAGCATTTATGACAACAAAAGTAAACTCAAATATTGGTACATAAGCGCAACCTTTCGCTTGCAAATCAATTTGATATTTTCTGGCGGTTTGTTTCAGTTTATACAGAAGTAAATGAAAAGTCTTACCACTAACTAAAACTTGAATAGATTTTCTTAATGGTGTATCAACGCCATTGTCTGCAACGCATTCATATGAATGACTAGACTTAGCATCAATATTTTTCAAATACAATATTTCTCCCACAGAAACTGTTCCTATTATGAAAAGATCAGTTTTACTTCAAGAAACATCGATTATAGTCATTTAAACCTTTAGAGTCCAGCCATTGAATTGAAGGCTTAGGCTCTCCTTCAGCCCTGCACTCAATACTAATGCCTTCATTAGATTTCATTTTAATATCTTTTGGTTCAGTCAACCATTTGAGCGCAACTAAACACAAATATGACTGCTATATATTTGAGAATTTACATAAAATAAAAATTTCAATTTCAGACCTTTAACTATCAATTGAGAATGAGATACATCTTCACCGAAAGCATTGCGAACAACACATGAATAATTTCCAGAATCACTTCTATCAACACTTTTTATAGAGAATAATGAGTGGTCCTCAGAGTTATCAATCTTATAATTAGTTTGGGGAATATTTGATAAGACCTGTCCATTTTTCATCCATTGAAAAAAAAGTGGTTTATCGCCAGCATTTGTGGAGCAAAATAGGCGAAACAATGTATTTTCTGGTAGCACAGTTATAGATCGAAGTGGTAATAGCTTTGGAACTTCTGAAATTCATGAATTAACTTTAGATTAACTTTAGATTCGCTTTGATTATATATTGGCAAACTCATACCTTCACATTTGCTGCTATAAAAATGAACAAGCACAGTGAAAATAATCAAATCACGCATTTTGCTTACAAGTTAGGATTTAGAGAAATCAAACAACCATTTTTATTAACAAAAATAAGTTAACGACTAGTACATAAGCGCAACCTTTCGCTTGCAAATCAATTTGATATCTTCTGGCGGTTTGTTTCAGTTTAAGCAAGTTTTAGAGCTTACCACTAATAGAAATATGAATCAACTTTTTAAGAGGTGCATCGACGCCATTATCGGCGATACACTCATATTGAATATCAACAGCAGGACTGATACTAGTTATGCGCAAAATTTCATCTTTAATCATATTTCCTACAATTTATAATCAAAATTAAACTAATGGAAAAGTTTTCACAATCACTACCTTTAGAGTCAATCCATTTGACGATAGGCTTTGGTTCACCACTAGCTCTACATTCAAGTAGTACCTCATCGCCTGCACTAACATTGATATCATTTGGTTCGATAACCCATTTTGGAGGTACTGTTGAAAGTATTAAAAAGTTAATAAAATAAAGTAATGGCTCAAAATTGAATTCTAACCTTTGACTAACAAAAGTTCTGATTGTGTATCCGATCCAAAAGCATTTCTAACAATACAAGAATAATTGCCAGAATCACTGCGATCAACACTTTTTATTGAAAAAATCGACAAATCTTCCGAACTATCAATTTTATAATTGACTTTCGGATCATTAGTTAATATTTGATTATTTTTGGTCCACTGAAAAATATAGGTTTACTGCCAGATAGTATCGAACAGAAAACTCTGAATAAAGTTCCTCAGATTGAGACTCAGATTTTGGTAACGCTTTCAATTTCGGTGGCTCTGCAAGTCATACCAAATTCAGTTTTAATCATAGTTATAATTTCAATCACTGAAAAGATAGATACCTTGAGCTCGAATGTTATCAAATGAGACCAAAAGCACAATTAAACAGAAAATTCTCAGTTTTTGCATTTTTAAAAATATTATTTGATGGCAGATAATAACAAAAAACATGAGAAAACAATTAACAAATAGAAAGAAGCGCCGCGTTTTGCATCGAAATCAAAGACTATTTTGCTGGCGGTTCGTTCATAAAACTTAAAACAAGTTTAAAGTGTCCTCTTACTATGAACTGTAATTTTAATCAACTTTCTAAGCACTTCATCGACACCATTGTTAGCAATACATTCATAAGTGAGATCCTTATTCTTAATATTCTTCAGTTTCAAAGTCTCGCCTTCTAATACTCCCCCTAAATGTATATTTTATTCGATAATCTCATGAAAAGATTGCATTTCAAATACAAAACCTTTTGAATCAATCCATTTGATGATAGGTTTTGGCTGTCCGTCAGCCTTGCAATCAATTTCAAGATTATCTCCACTTTTAATTCTCACATCTTTTGGCTCTACTATCCATTTAGGCGTCACTTTAAAGTTAATAACTTATTAATACAAAAGCTCGTAATGAAAATATCAAAAGTCAGACCTTTGACTATTAGTTGAGAAGACTTCATGTCTTCTCCAAAAGCATTGCGAACAATACAAGAATAGTTGCCAGAATCGCTTCTTTCAACACTATTTATTGTAAAGATTGATAAATCTTCAAAGTTTTCAATCTTATAATTAGTTTGAGGATTATTTGATAAAATAAGTTCATTTTTGTTCCATTGAAAAACAATGGCTTGTCGCCGGCGCTTCGAGAACATAACAAACGAAATTGAGAGCCTTCTGATAAAAGCGTTTGAGTAATGAAAGGTAACAATTTAGGAATTTCTGAAAGTAGTATAAGATTTTAGAGTAGTCAAAACTAGCAATTACATCATAACTTATATACCTTGACTCCCGCAAAAATGTATGACAATTTCAATCAAAAACAAAATAATATAAACACGCATTTTGTGGTCATAGATAAAAACTATTTATGAACCATTTTCAGGGCAAAATAACAGATCAAACTAATTTGATGCTACAAAAGCGCCTCATTTTGAATCAAAATCAAAGACTTTTCGCTGGCGGTTTATTCATAAAACTTTTTTAAAAGTTAACGAAAATTTCTTACTATGAACTGTAATTTTGATGGACTTTCTAAGCACTTCATCAATACCATTATCAGCAATGCATTCATATTTAAGAAGTGAAGCGTTTTCCACTTTCTTTAACCGCAAAATTTCTCCTTCAAATACTTTTCCTAAATATTTAAATTATTCCATTAAGCTATTGACATCTAGATCATTCTCAAGATTAAAAACCTTTTGAATCAACCCATTTAATAATAGGTTTTGGCTGCCCGTCAGCCCTGCAATCAATATCTATATTATCTCCACTTTTAACTCTCACATCTTTTGGTTCAATTATCCATTTAGGCGTCACTTCAGAGTTAATAACTTATTAATACAAAAACTTATAATGAAAATATCAAAAGTCAGACCTTTGACTATAAGTTGGGAAGATTTCATGTCTTCTCCAAAAGCATTGCGAACAATACAAGAATAGTTGCCAGAATCGCTTCTTTCAACACTATTTATTGTAAAGATAGATAAATCTTCTGAATTTTCTATCTTATAGTTAGTCTGTGGGGTATTTGAAAGTATGTGTCCATTTTTGGTCCACTGAAAAAACAGTGGCTTATCTCCGGCGCTTCGAGAACAAAGTAAACGAAATTGAGAGCCTTCTGATAAAAGTGGTTGAGTTATGAGAGGCAACAGTTTAGGACTTTCTGAAATTAGTTTTAAAACTTTAACATCAATCTAAATATCAATTTAATTGTACTTAATATACCTTGACTTTTACCATAATGATAGAAAATGTTTAACACAATCAGAGAAATATATGAACGCATTTTGTTATTGCGAACACATTTGACAAATCATTTGAGAACCATTTTTCAGATTAAAGATAGTGATAAATAGTCAAATCTATATGAAAGCGCCACATTTTGCTCGCAAATCAAAAAATAAATCGCTGGCGGTCTGTTTATAATCTCTACAAAAGTTTGAAAAACATTTCTTACTCTGAACTGTAATTTTGACTAATTTTCGCAACACTTCATCCATACCATTGTCAGCAATACATTCATATTTCAGATGTGAAGTGTTTTTCACATTATTTAACCGCAAAATTTCTCCTTCAAATACTTTTCCTACAATTTTAAACTAATTTGTGAATTAAACGTTTGGGAACTATTCTAAAAATCGAACCTTTCATATCAATCCATTTGATAGTAGGCTTAGGCTCGCCATCAGCTGAACATTCAATTACAATATTATCCCCACTTTTAACCCTAACATCTTTTGGTTCTTTAATCCATTTTGGTTTCACTTAAATAACAACAATTTTTGAATACAAAGCGAGATTAAAACAATAAATGTAAGCAGACCTTTGACTATAAGCTGCGAAGACTTCATGTCTTCTCCGAATGCGTTTCGCACAAGACATGAGTAATTTCCAGAATCACTTCTATCAACACTTTTAATCGAAAATAGGGAATGATTATCAGAATTATCTATTTTATAATTCGATTGAGTGTTTGAGTTCAAAGTGTGTCCATTTTTGCTCCAAACAAAAAAAAGTGGTTTATCGCCAGCACTCTTGGAACATAAAAGGCTGAACGAAGAGCCTTCCGATAAAATAGTTTGAGGAATAATTGGCAGCAATTTAGGTATTTCTGTAATATAACTCACAGTTAGAGATCTTAATTAGGATATCAATTCATTGACAAGTTCTATACCTTGAGTTTGACACAAGTCTTGAAGTAGTAATATCGCGAACAGAACAATAAAAATACGCATTTTTAGACTTAATAAACAACACTTTTGTGAACCATCTTTTCAGAGCAAAAACTAAACAGAAAAAGCGACACATTTTGCTTCGAATACAATCTAATAATTCTGGCGGCAGTTTTCATTCACAACTTTTTCATCAAAAGCTTACCACTTATTGAAACATGAATTAATTTTCTTAAGGGTATATCAATACCATTGTCGGAAATACATTCATAAACAGTTTCTGATTCAGGGCTTATATTAATCTTATTTAAGCGCAAAATTTCATTATCAATGAAATTTCCTAAAAATTTAAAACAATAAATGCGAGCGAAAAACAACAATTAATCATCACACCTTTAGAGTCAAACCATTTGGTGATTGATTTGGGCTCCCCATCAGCTTTGCATTCAATCAAAATTTCATCGCCAGCTTTGATTGTGATATCATTTGGTTCTATCAACCATTTCGGTGGAACTAATGGTTTAATAACTAAATTATTATCTTACTTGAAAGACAATTTAACTAAAACTTCAAACCTTTGACTATAAGAAGAGCTGATTGACTATCAGTTCCAAAAGCATTGCGAGCAACACACGAATAATTTCCAGAGTCACTTCTATCAACACTTTTTATTGAGAATAGAGAAGAATCTTCAGTGTTCTCTATTTTGTATTTAGATTCTGGACTATTTGATAACATTAATCCATTCTTAAGCCACTGGAAAAATAGTGGTTTTTCGCCAGCACTACTCGAACAGAATAAACGCAATAATGCATTCTCTGCTAGTGTCATTTGTAGTGGAAGTGGTATTAATTTTGGAATTTCTATAGTATGAGTCGAATTATTAGAGAATAGTCCCAAGAATCTCAGAGAATTTTTTCATACCTTGATTTTGACAATTTTCAAAACAGTTAATCATTATAACAAAGAGTAAAACTAATGAATGCAATTTATGATACAAATCAAAAATCACTTTCAGAACCATTTTTTACTCAACAATAAACTCGTTTTAGTTACTAAAGCGCCACTTATTGCTCAAGATTCAATTTGATATTTTCTGGCGGTTTCTTTCATTTTTATAAAAACACAAAACTCTTACCACTAACAGAAATAATAACTTTTTTCCTAAGAGGACTATCAATACCATTGTCTGCGATGCATTCATATGAAAGCGATTTACTTTCAATATTTTTCAATCGCAAAGTTTCGCTTTCAATAATATTTCCTAAACAATCAATTGTTTAATAATCGGGTCATAAATACATTAAATTTCAAATTTTGTTCAGACCTTTAACATCAATCCATTTAATCTTAGGCTTAGGCTCACCATCAGCTGAACATTCAATTACAATATTATCTCCACTTTTCATTCTAATATCTTTGGGTTCGATAACCCATTTTGGTGTCACTAAACATGCAAATGAATTGATGAATACCATTAGAAATTTTTAAATATTTGTCTGACCTTTGACTATAAGTTGTGAATATTTGACATCTTCGCCAAAAGCATTGCGAACAACACACGAATAATTTCCCGAATCACTTCTTACAACACTTTGAATGAAAAATTGGGAAAAATCTGCAGAATTCTCAATCTTATAATTAGATTTCTGACTACTAGATAGTAAGATTCCGTTTTTGTTCCACTGAAAAAATAATGGCTTATCGCCAGCGCTTTTAGAGCAGAATAAGCGAAACGAAGAGCCTTCTGATAGCACTGTTTGTGAACTAATTGGTATTAATTTAGGTATTTCTATGATAATAACAAAACAACCATTAGAATAACAGAATTATAATTTAGAACAACTTATTCTATACCTCGAGCTTTGCATTGATCGTGAAATAAACTCAAAACTAATAAAACTAAATATACAAACATTTTACAGTTTCAGTTCTTACAATGTCTGCGAACCATCTATGACAACAAAAATAACTTTAAATCATTGATATTATGGTATAAATAGCGCCACATTTGGTTTGCGAATCAATTTGATATTTCTGGCGGTAGTTTTCATTTTGGAAAGTTTCACAAAACGCTTACCACTAACTAGTAATTGAATTCTTTTTCTGAGTGGTTTATCGATGCCATTATCGGCAATACACTCGTAAGCAGTCTCAACAGGACTGACGTTAGAAATACGCATAATTTCATCATTAAATGCAACGCCTATTTGCTTAAAAACAATAATTAGTTATTGAACTAAATAAATTCAATGATCACAACCTTTAGAGTCAATCCATTTAATGCTAGGCTTTGGTTCGCCATCGGCTCTGCATTCAAGCAATATTTATCGCCAGCACTAACTTTCATATCGTTCGGTTCTTTAACCCATTTTGGAGAAACTGAAAGTTTCATATGATAAATAAATTGCTATAAAAAGAGCTCAATTTTTCTAACCTTTGACTACAAGCAAAACCGATTGACTATCTGTTCCAAAAGCATTTCTAACAATACATGAGTAGTTTGAAGCATCACTGCGTTTGATGTCTTCGATAACAAACTGTGAAAATGAATCTGAATTCTCGATCTTATAGTTAACCTTTAGCTCATTATTTAAGATTTGATTATTTTTAGTCCACTGAAAAAATAATGGTTTACTTCCAGATAGAACTGAACAAAATATACGAAAAGAAGTTCCCTCTGATTGTGTATTGTTTGATATGAGAGGTATAAGTTTCGGTGGCTCTGAAATCAGTATAAAATTTAAATTCAATTGCAGCGATTACTTAAGAGTCGATCAGTCAATACCTTGAGATTCGACTGCGATTATCAATAGCCATACAAAGCTAATAACCCAATAATTGCCGAACTTATGCATCGTTTGCAGTGCAAAATAAACGAATTAACTTTCATATAAACACAACAAAAATGAAGATAAAAGTCGTATTTCATCTGCAGAAGCGCCACATTTTGCTCAGAAATCAAATATTCAATCGCGAGCGCTTTCTTTAGATCTTTATAGGAAAATGTTCAATCCTTACCGCGAACTAGAATTTTGATTACTTTTCTAAGAGCTGTATCGATGCCATTATCTGCAATGCATTCATATTGCAGTAAAGATTTGTCATGAATGTTATTAAGACGAAGAGCTTCGCTCTCAATTAGATTTCCTAAAAGTTTTTCAATTTTTATTCACTAAAATTGTTTTTGGATTCATTCAGACCTTTGAAATCATTCCATCTTATGACAGGTTTCGGTTCCCCATTAGCTTTACATTCGATAACAATATTTTCATTTGAGTTAATGACAATATCTTTGGGTTCTATCAACCATTTTGGTGGAGCTTAAGATCAAAATCTCAATTAAAACAAATTAAATGAGAAAAAACACTATTTTCTAACCTCTCACTAAAAGCTGTGAATATTTAACATCTTGACCAAAAGCATTGAGAACAATACACGAATAATTTCCAGAATCATTACGATTAAGATTTTTGATTGTAAACAAAGAGTGGTCGTCAGAATTATCTATTTTATAATTAGCTTGTGCGCTGTTTGCTAGCATTTGTCCATCTTTGCTCCACTGAAAAAATAACGGCTGGTCACCAGCATTGACAAAACATGACAATCGAAATATAGAGCCTTCAGATAGTGATGATTGTAGAGGCAGTGGTATTAGTTTAGGGAGTTCTGAAAATTCATATATAGTTTCAAGACTTTTCATTCAATTTAGCTTTTAAATACCTTCAGATCTTATCTGGTTTAGAAATAGGATTTCAACAACGATGGTACTTATGATTTTCAGCATCGTTTTAATGGTAAACATAAGAAACCATTTTTTAACACTCGAATAGAGATAAAACTATCTGAAGCGCTCTCTCTTTGCTTGAAATTAAATTTAATTTCATTGGCGATCCGTTTCAGTTATAGCTTTATTTCAATGAAAGATTGCTTTGTTTTCAAACATGACTCGAGTTGAGAAGAGATCGAAAGATAAAATTCAAAATAAGCACTTAACTTAACCAAAACAGTAAAAATAATTTAGACCTTATAGTTAAAAATTCTGATCCTAGTGGCTTAAATATCAATCGATATCTAATCTATTCAAATAGTTGAATGTATAGACTCTAATGTTTAAATCTTTTAGTGAAGTTTAACAAAATATGTATAGAAAAAATCATATATGCACAGCAAAGTGAATATAAAATATTAATAATGACAAGTAATTGGACAGAAAGCTATGTATTCTCATCAATCAAGCAGTTATTATGAATTTGTGGTTACGAATTGAAAAACTTGTGATTAGATTTTATGAATTGCAATTCAAATGTTCAAGAAATTAGTTGTCCAACTCAATTTATTCTGATTTTCATCGACATAAGACAAGGTATTTAATTAGAATATCACTTCATAAACTTTTCAGCAAATCAATTAAGAATCAATTAGTTTTTCAAACAATTTTCTTACGATTTTTTCTCGATATTTAGCTTAAGAATTCACAATTTTCATGAAATTGACAGTATTAATAAGTGAGACGTACTTTATGAAAGTTCCTAATAATCAAACTGTAAGGAACTGTAAGAGAAGGTAAGAATGGACTGCACTAAACAAGATTGAATAAAATATTAGATTTACAATTTATAAAATAATTTCATTGGTAATTATGCTGCAAATTTGATTCTTTGATACTTCTTTTGAGTTCAAAGTATTTTAAATCAAAAGTCAAATCAATTCTAATGCAAATATTTTAATATTACGCACATTTTGCTCGCAATCAGTTATAAAAACTTCGCGCATAAAAATTACAAAATTTAAATGACCGACTGCTTACCGCTTACAAAAATCTTAACACTTTTACTCAAAACCTCATCCAAACCATTACTGGCAACGCACTCAAAAACTAATTCAGGTTTCATTTGTGTCACTTTAAGAATTAAGGTCTCGTTATGGATAGTATTCCCTAAAAATCATAATCAAATATTTTCTAAAATCAAAATCAAAACTAAGAACAATCAGAGATAAGATAATACCTAACGAACCAATCCATTTAATAATAGGTTTTGGTTCTCCATCTGCTAAACATTTAAGTATAACTTCATTTCCAAGAACTGTTTTTGTATCATTTGGTTCAATAACCCATTTGAGAGACACTAATCATAAGTAAAAACACTAATCTAAATAACTTTGTTCAATCTATAACAGATTTCAAACCTTTAACAATAAGTTGAGTACTTTGCATGTCTTCGCCAAAAGCATTCCTAACAACACACGAATAATTACCGGAATCGCTGCGATCAATACTCTTAATGGTTAACATAGAGTGGTCATCAAAGTTATCAATTTTATATCGATTTTGAGGACTATTAGTTAAAGTTTTATCGTTTTTAGTCCACTGAAAAAATAATGGTTCTGTTCCTGATTGTATGGAACATGTTATGCGATATAATGAACCCTCAGATTGAGTACTCTTAGGAAGAGGTATGAGTTTTGGCGACTCTAATAAAATAATTAATAATTAAAAATTTACAAAAACGTTGTAGATAATTGAGGGAAACTAGTTCATAATTACCTCTGCATCTAATCAAAGTGATCAAAGAGCTCGCAAGCAAACAGTAATACAAAAATTGAATCATTGTTTGTATTGAACCGCATAAGGATAACAAATGAAATGAGATAAATAAATGGCTAAATATCAATAAAACAGCCACAAAAGCGCCACATCTAGTTTCAAATACAATTTGATATCTTCTGGCGCTTTATTTCAATTAAAATAAGAGTTTAAACAGTTTTCTTACCGCTAACTAAAACTTTAATAGCTTTTTTTAAGGGCTCATCGACTCCATTGTCTGCAACGCACTCATAAGTTTGAGATTTTGTTTCTTTATTTCTTATGATTAAAGTTTCGCCATTGAATACAATTCCTGATAGAATCATTAAATAGTTTATTGAATGCAATCTAAACTTTAACTTTCAATAACCTTTAGAGTCAATCCATCTAATCATGGGCTTTGGTTCACCGCTTGCTCTACATTCAAGAGTTATATTATCTCTTGAACTAATTTGTATGTCTTTTGGTTCTTTTGTCCATCTTGGGGGAACTGTTTGTCAGTATTTAGTGGAAAAATTTGATCAAAATTTGAAAAAACTACAAGAAATATAAGCAAACCTTTGACCATAAGAAGCGCAGATTGAATGTCAGTTCCGAAAGCATTGCGGGCGATACACGAATAATTTCCAGAATCATTGTGTTCAACACTTTTTATTATAAACTGTGAGTGATCTTCATATGTTTCAATCTTATAATTGACTTTTGGATCGTTTGATAGAATCTGATTATTTTTAGACCATTGAAAAAATACCGGTTTTTCACCAGAAAGTAATGAACATAATAGTCTTAATACAGTTCTCTCTGATTGTGAACTACTGGTTGGAAACGGAAACAACTTTGGTGGTTCTGTAATGGTTAATAGTATAGTTATTTGAAACTTATGAGAAATAAAATCCGCCAACTATACCTTGACTCAGATTCAGATCAATTGATGCGAAAATCACGAAAACCGCACAATAAACACTGATTTTATTCATTGTTTTTCACGATAACAGATCAAAATAATGACACAAAAATAAAGTAAAAATAAAATCGACAGCAGAAGCGACACACTTTGCTTGGAAATCAAAGAATTAATCGCAAGCGCTTTCTTCAGATCTTAGTTTCAAAACGAAACTTTTAATCCTTACCGCAAACTGAAATCTTAACGACTTTTCTGAGAGCTGTATCGATACCATTATCGGCAATACATTCGTAAGTGACCGAAGATCTAATATTATTAATCTTTAAAATTTGATCCAACAAAACATTCCCTGAAAAATAGATGTTAATTGTTTAAAATATTGAAATAAATAACTATCACAACCTTTAGGATCGATCCATTTAATGGTAGGCTTTGGTTGACCACTAGCACTACATTCTAGTGAGATATCATTACCAAAGACAGCTTTTGTATGATTTGGCTCTACAACCCATTTCGGAAAAACTAAATACGAGTAATAAATCTAATGTCAATAACTTATTGCTCTTCAAAATCCATCAAACCTTTAACAATAAGTTGTGCGCTTTGTTTGTCTTCACCAAAAGCATTGCGAACAATACATGAATAGTTAGCGGCATTGATTTTATCAATACTCTTGATGATAAATAATGAGTGATCTTCAAATGTTTCAATTTTATAATTCGAAAGCGGATTATTTGAGAGCTTATTATCATTTTTGGTCCATTGATAGAAAAGTGGTTTTTCTCCAAACTGTGTTGAGCAGAATAACCGAAATGAAGAGCCCTCTAATTGTATACTTTCATTTGGAAATGGTATCAATTTTGGAACTTCGAGTTAGATATAAATTAATAATTAGTATTTCATTAAAGAGATGTGTTGTATTTCAATACCTTTTGATTCAATAATTGAAAGAGTGCTTAAAATCAACAATAAATGTGATAATGTTAACATTATTGAAGCGATATATTTGGATAGTTTTCAGACACTTTTCAAAATCAAAACAATTAAATGTTTACGTAATCAAATAGAGAGTCACTTAAGCGCCAGCTTTCGATTCAAATACAATTTGATATCTTTTGGCGGTTTATTTCACTGTTTGTAAAAGTTTAAGCAATTTCTTAAAGATAATTAAAACTTTGATAAATTTTTTCAGTCTAATCGACGCCGTTGTTGGCAATACATTAAGTATAAGACTTGGCTCAGTAATTTAAATCATTAGAATTTGACAGTACGTTGCTTTTCTTATTTATAGTCTAGTTATTAAATTATTGAAATTTTCTGGATAATCTTTAGAAGTAATCGATTTGAGGTTTCTGTTGAACACTAGCTCTACACTCGAGTTAATTCATCCGAAGTTTGATTTTAATGTCTTCTGGTACTTTAACCTAATTTTCTGAATGAATATTAACGAACGAATTTGTGATCTCTATGATTTGCGAACTATTTATAAAACTGGATATTATTTCTAACCTTTGACTAAAAGTTGTACTGATTTGAGATCAAATCCGAATGAATTCTTCGAAAACTTGCATTCATAAAGACTACTGATTATAAGAGTTCATCACACGAAGTGAATTATTATTTGATTGCACATTGAGTTAACCAATGAATTGATGGAAAAAGACTTGATAAATATAAACAACTCAATTACCGAAATTTTGATGAATCTTTGATGATTTTGATCACAAGTCTCAATACTATGAACACATTTCGGAATGAGTCTAATAATAGTCTTTTGGTTCAAAACCTTGTGATTTAAAACTTTTGAACTGATATTCAATAAGAGACAAGAGTAATAAATTAATTTTGGGATTAACTTAAGAGATAGATAGATGTGAATACTTTTTGAAACAATAACCAACTAAACACTTGTCTTAAATTTGATATTGCTTACAGCGCATTCTTTGTTGAAACCGATAAAGTAATGACCACTTCTTCAGCGCTTCATACTTGAATTTCTCTTAAGTTCTTATTCTATAGAAAAGATGGTCAATTTATGATTAATTTAAACTAATAGTTTCAAATTTTTTAGTAAAATAGATGAGAATTTGATTAAGGAACTGAGCGACTGATAAAATGATTGGTTATATTAAATTAGATTTTATTCGTATATAGCCATAGATTAAGTTGAAAAAATTTGATTCAGAAATTAATCATTTAATGAAGTTTTAATTATTAATAATTGGTTCATAAATAATTAACTCTTAAAAGATTTTTTAATGAAATTGTGATATGTTTGATTAAAAGCATGAATTCTATAAGAAAAAGTTGTTTGAACTGTAAATAGTATGATTCAGGGTCAATAGACGGCAGTAGTGTACCATTAGATTCAATACTCCAAATAGTTTGTCTAAAAACAAGATAAGTCACTGCTTCTATCGCATTCAGTTATCTTGTTCTCGCACAATAAAATTTTTATATGACACAACTTTTAACAATAGGCTTTGTGTGCGTGATCGCGTGATATCAATCATTGTTGCTTTAAATTGATCCAAAATATATAATTTTCTAAAACTTGGTCTGAATTTTCATAATTAGAACTCAAAATACTCCGTTTAAGTCAACTTGGCTTTAATAGCATTTCGTAGAAAATACTTTTGTTGATAAATTAAGTTAAGAGCTTACGAAAGCTTCAATTCACAGAAAACTCTAAGCATAGACATATTATCCAAAGTTCTAAGAAGTTATTCAAATTATTAAGGAAATATATTTAAATCACTTAATGTGTGTATAATCAGAAAAGAACTATTGTAAATATCTCATTCAATAGAGTATATTCTTAAATTTTAGCTTAAAGTTTCAGCAACTCAAATACAAGTTTTTAATACTCATTGTAATCTATTTAATTATTCAAATACAGCAACTATGAAGGATAGAAGGATTTTATTGTTTAGACTAAAAAATGCAAAATTAATCATAAACTTTGGTTTAAATCTGCTGAACAGAAGAGTAACAAGTCGATTCGAGTTTTCAATTATTCCAAAAATATCTGATATTGAGAAAGCTATAGAGTCAAAAATAAGTTCAAAACACAATTTAATCATTGAATAGAAGTGAGAAAATTGTTTCTAAAGTTTTTAATAAAAATATTTTTATAAATCCAAAAAATTTCTTTACGAGCTCTACTAGAGCTGAGCATAAAAGACCTGAGGTCTTTTGAGGCCAGGTCCGAGTCCTGGTCCTTAATATTAGTTATGGTCCAAGTTCGAGTCTTAATAAAATGGCTCGGGTCTGGTCCAGGTCTTTAAGAAAGACCTCTGAGTGAAGACCTTATAATATAATAACATTTATGATTGAAATGAATATTTATTTAGCGATAAAAATACAAATTTTAAAGTATTTCAAATAGCGGTAACCATGAACTTAAACACATGCATGACGTTATTGTACTATCATTAAGACAATTACTCTTTTTTGTGATTAAATCACCTGATTTTGAAAATATCTGCTCACAAGGAACACTTAAAGCAGGAACAAGAAGTATATCGAAAGCTAATTTAGATAAGTTTGGGAAGTGTGATATGTTGTTTTTCAGCCACAAAATACTTTTGTTTAAATAAACAAAATACACTTGAGGTTCAGGTCCGAGTCCAGGTCTTTAAAAGAGGTCCTCTGAGAGGTTCGGGTTTGCAATTATTTGAGAGGTTCAGGTCCAAGTTCAGGTCTTTCAGAAAGACCTCCAGGACCTGGACCTGTTCAGCACTAAGCTCTACCTTCAAATTACTATTTGCCAAATTATTTTTCTACTACATCTTTGAACCTAATACCAAATTAATCTGTATAGATGTACTAAATGAAAACACAATAGACTTGATATAAATAATCATTGATTTTCATTTCATTAAATTCACTTTTACTACGATCATCTGAAAAACATGAGCCGAAAGTGTTTGAAGAAATTTATGAGATATGATTTCTGGACATAAATTCATTTCCCTTCAATCTTAAGCTTGAAGTCACTCTTTATTGATTATTAAAAATATTGTTGAGATCTCTTTGAGTCTTATTTAGAATTTTTCTTAAATATATTGGTTCTGTGGTTAATTTAAGTTCCGTAGAAGCATGATAAAATCATATATTGTTTTAAAATCCGTTTCTTTCTGTTGAGCAATGTCTTCATTTTTGTTCTCAGTTCCGAGTCGTCCGCAATTATCAAGATCCAAGAGTACGGATTTCTTTATCTTTTGACAGTTGTAAACCATAATTTGAAACATAAATACCTACTTCAACTGTAACTCTACATATCAATCAACAGAGGAATACTTTCATTCAAATTATCACCGATACCTGATTGTCCGCAATGATCGCTTCCCCAACTGGAGATAAATCTACTTATTTTTAATTTCAAAAATGGGATTCTCCGCATGAAACCTCTATAACTTTTTGAACATTAAATCGCTTATCAAAATATGCTTTAAATTATTTTCATTGAAATATGTCTTATTTGTTCATAACTATTATTTCTGAAATTGTAAATGTTTCCCGATAGTGTTTAAACAAGAGCATTCCCCAAACCACAACTAACATTAATTATGAACTTCTTCAACCGATTAACAATTTTCGAGACACAATCATCAGTTTGAGTGCCATTCCCTAATAGTCCGTCTTCATTACAATCCCATGAATAACAGTTTCTGTTCTTGTTAATGCAATGCAATAGTCATCTGAACTACAGGTATCAATCAGTTGTTCGTGACATTTTAATATATTTTCTATTAAATTCAGTCTTTATTTAAAATTTTAACAAAGAGTTTGTTAACGATTGACTTTGATGATAAAAATGAATCAGACGTAAAATTATTCAAACATAAAGTTATCTACAATAAATATTATTTAAATATGACTGACAATTAACTCTCTGAGATATTTATAAACTATTTGTACCAAATGCACGCATTAGGGGCCAAGGCTTACCTTAATTTATTGATTTTATATTAAACTGAAATCAAACTTTTTAGAAGTTCGTTTTCTAATAGGATGTACACAAGGAGGCAATGAAATAAATACAAATTGTCTTCTAGTGTATCGTGAAAAATACAATAAAAGCAGTAAGCTGTACCTATTGAATGCTAGTTAAATAGCAATAGAAAACAGCTTTTTAACTTTCTCTATTGTCTCTCAAATTATTAAAAATAGACTTTTTATTGGTTTCTTCAATCAATTCTAACTTAATGCGCATCAATTGATACAATATAACTAAAATATAACTTATTTTCTATTTGCATATAATCCTACATTAAAAAATAGCATGACTTTTAAAAATCCATTACTAACTAAATAATACTTTGCGATCATATGCATAGAAAATTTCAAACCGGAAACCTTTTGTATCTGGGACTCAAACTTTCATAGCCTAAAGCGTAAATGTTTAAATGTTAGCATTTGTCTAACTCATATAGTATCAGTGATGCTACACTCTAATATACTGTAGACTTGCGTACTATTCCCCGTGTCTCAACAGCAGCTGCTGAATGATGATAGCATTGAATGATGATAGCATTGAATGATAAGCAGCAATAGCCCACTGCAAGGTTAATGCGAGTAAGTCTCAAATTGAATACGAGTTCAAAAGTACTTTGGTAACTAAGAAAAGTACACTATTGTAAGCCTGATTTTCTTATACTTCAATAACCCTTGAAAATACTCTTCAAATACTTCTTAAAAATACTGTTGAGGTCATTATTTCTACTGTTCACTCAAATGATATATACTTTCATAGCTTTTCCAATGCCCACTTCGCACGTGCGCAACACGAGCACTGAAGCAAACGCTTTGTCTGAACTGTATTTGAAGATCTGTTACTGTAAAACACTTTTCAGATGCAATTCAGGCTCAATGCTATGTTGAATCACAGCTAGAAGTATGTAACACTTTGGATCGACGCATGTCACACTTTGTAACGATCTTATGAGCAGTTCCGAAAGTTTACTACATTAGAAGTTGATTACAGTGCAGGAAATGATTAAAAGATTACTAATTTTTCATAAACAACAGTTTTATTGATAGTCAATAGTAAAAACATTGAAATAAATTGTATAATAAAATGCGACAATAGTTATGCTAAGAAAAATGAGTCTATTAGTAGATTTTGAGATTCAATCATAAATCACAGAATGAGTAAACAGTAATTCAAAACAAGCCTAAAATTTTGCAATTAAGATGAGTTTAAGTTAAGATAAATTAATTTAATGAGTATTAAATATGAAAAATGGAAGTTAGACTTGAAATCCTAAATAGTTTGACGTTATGCTAACATGATGTGCAAGCACAATAAATAACTACCATTTAGTTAATCACTAAGACATTGACTAATTTATTGTGGATGATCATAGATGTGATGCGAGTCTTTTTTCATAGTTGAAGGATGAGGGAGTGGACGATCCCACGGCTTCTATCAAATATCGATCGTTACTATAGGCGTTTATATTCAAAAATTTTTTGGTCAAAGAACACATTAAGTGAATGTTGTAAAGCCATTCAGTTAACTTGTTCTTCACCGAACTATTCAAATATCAAATAGATTTGAACAGATTCTTACTTGATTGGCATCACTCGATCCCCCCATCGGTAATGTTGCGTAAGGTGTTGGATAAATGTTTCCCTGTTCTGTCATGATAACTGGTTTACCACCAGTTTTATCAAAATCCATATAACGGGGAGTTGTTGCCGTGTAGCCTGCAAACTGTTTGCTAAGTGTCGCGCTGTCCATTACGACTATAGGAAAAGTTACCAAACTTTGTTAAAATTTTCTTTTCTAACTAATTAGTGCTAACTCACATCCATTATCATTAGCAGGTCTTGTTTTACGAACACAAAGGAATGCAATTATGAGTACGATCACAATAATGACAAATGCTGTCAATAGAGGTATTGTAAACGTTGGCTGCAAATAATATGCACCGTTTTTGAATGGGTTAAACATTTCGCTTTCGAGTATTTGATGATCTATTCGTGAATAAGGAATAATAAGAAAATTTACTCAATAAAGTTGTGAAATAATAGATAGATAGCTAAATAACAGCGCTCAAGCTAAAAAAACTAATTTTAAGAAAAATTTCAAAGTTGAAATAACTCTTGCTTATGGTTCAAAAATAATAAAATTAAAGGAATTTATAGAGGAGAACATTCATTAAAGTAGATTTAAGATATAACAAAGAGTTCAAGTCAAATGTTTTGAGTTTTTTCATCTTATTAATGAAATTATACTTAAATATTGATTATAGAAATTCATACCTCCTTCGGTCTTCACGACCACTATATTACTCGGATCACTGATTCCATACCTGTTGGTGGCTGTCACAAACACCTTATAGTGAGTTCCAGATTCTAGACTTTGCAATACATAGGAATAAGACATTAGGTCCGATGAGGGTACCGGAGTTGTGAATGTTGTGATCGGTACTTCAATCCATTTGTGGTCTCCTTCTTTCTGGTAATGAATGGTATAACCAGTGATTGGTGACGACTGAGAGTCACGAAAGTCTTTCTGATACCAACGCAATGATATCGTACTACCAGTCGAGTCAATAGAACTCAACTGTTGAGCAGATGGCAAATCGCCATCAAGTGTATGAACGAGCATCTCATGAGATTGTGGTCCACTACCAGCAGAATTATAAGCCTTAACAACAATAGCATACTCGGTTCCTTTCGTTAGACGTCTGACAAAATGTTCGTAGAATACAAATTCTGCTTCTTTTCCGTTCAGTGATGGTTTTGATTCAACTGATATGAAAATGAAAGGAAAGTTTGGTTCACGTGTCTTACGATACCCGACATAGTAGCCTTTAATGACTCCATTCCAGTGTTCAATCGGTGGTGGTCTCCACGTGACTCGAATAGTTGTCGGTCCACGAGATTCCACTGTTATTTCATTAGGCGGTGCTGTCGGCTCTTCTTCACCGGTAGTAAAAGTCACAGTGTCTGCCGCTACACTACGACCAACATCGTTCTCAGCTAATATTTGAAAAAATTTTGGGATTCAAGAATCAATTTGTAAATTGGTTTTATTTTTATTCATACCAACGACAGTCATCTCGTATGAAAGTCCAGGACTTAAATCTTTAATAAGTGCTGATGTTTGGGCACTGCTCACACTTAACTCGTGAAGTCTATGTGGAGCACTTTCGTGTCTCCAGTACTGAACCGTATATTTAGTTATTGGAGAATTGCCGGAATATGGTTCAGACCAGACGACACTCACTGTTCGTGACCAAACCTCTTTGACTCTGACATTCAATGGTGGGCCAGGAACCTCTATAGGGATAGGATTAACGTGTGAAAAACCATCAATTGTTGTGATGTAAGAGAATAAATAATACAAACCGACAACAACCAACTTGATAGTTCTTTCATCCCTTCCATGTTCATTCTCAGCATCACATTTGTAAATGGTTCCATCAGTTCTTTGAGTTGTTCGCAATAATAATTCTGAGTTGACTCCATGTTCTGTTGTCGTTTCAAATATTTCATAGCTAATTCATGAATATTCAAGTTTTAATGAAGAAAAGATCGTATTGTTGATGATAACAACTTACTTATGATTTCCGAGTTTATCGAGTTTGACATTATCTTTAGTCCATTTGACAGTCAGTGGTTGATCGCCAGAAGCGTTGCACTTAAGTCGAGCGCTTTCTCCTCTCTTCACTTGAATCAAACTATACTTTTCGTCAAACTTTGCCGGAACTGATTTTTAGTTATGAGAAAAAATTCAATTAATAAATGAAAGTAATTATCGCAGCGCTCAGAACAATATCAAATTGATTTCGAAGCAAAATATGTGGCACTCAATATATCAATCTATAAAAAGTTTGAAAATTACCAATAATTTTGAGAGAAATTAATTTTCTCAATACAACCATATTGTTAGCATTATAAACAACACACTCATAAAGACCGGAATCTGATAATTTTATTTTTGGAATTGTAAGTAATTTTCCCTCGAGTTCATTACTATCTTTGAAATCATTATTAATGGTTTTTCTCCAAACAATTTTAGGCTGTGGTGAGCCACCGGCGTCACAATTGATCTGAACATCAGATCCCAAAAACGTAGATGTATTCTGTGGTTCATTAATCCATTTTGATGGCACGTAAACCTCTAGTCTGATCGTATACGAATCAGATCCAAACGCATTTCTTACAGAACACGTATAATTGCCTGCATTTTCAATCTTAATATCATTTATGCTTAAAACAGAGTTATCTTCCAGTTCATCAGTCTTTATAGTAATTCCATTTTGAAAGTGAGATATTTGTTGTCCATTTTTAGTCCAACTAAAGAAAACTGGTCGTGAGCCAGATTCTAATAAACACGAAGATCTAAATCTTGAGCCTTCAGTATAATGTTTGTCAGGTTGATTGAGAGGTATTAGTTTAGGTGGTTCTGAATTAACAATTCATTAGTATTTAAGCTGACCAAAGTAAAAAAATTAAGTTTTTATACCTTTACTGTAAATCGAATTGAAAACAATAATCAATAGGTCAATGCAAAAAAATGTAATTGATTTTCATTTTGAAAATGTAGTGTTTTTCACAGCTTTCACTTAAAATACATAACAAAATAGGCATCAGAAATGACTGCAAAGGCGCCACATTTTGCAACAGATTTGATTTGGTATTTATCAAGCGGTTCACTCAATTTGATGAAAGAAGAACTCTTACCACTAAAATTAATTGTAATTGCTTTACGCAAAGCATCTCCGATACCATTATCAGCTACGCATTCATAAGTTTCAATATTGCCTGTTCTAAGCTTTGCAACATTTAAAACTTCGCCTTCAATAATATTTCCTATAAATTGTAGGTTTTATTAGTTTTTAGATAAACTCGTTTAAAATCGAAACCTTTAGAACTAATCCATTTGATGGTAGGTTTAGGCAAACCATCGGCAATGCATTCAATAATGACATCATCGCCAGCATTAGCGCGAATATCTTTCGGCTCTTTCACCCAAATCGGCGCAACTATTGTTTCGATCAGAATTTTAATGATTAGTTAAAACAACTCGAAATAAATACCTCTAACGTTAAGAACAACACTTTGAGAATCAGTGCCAAAAGCATTGCGAACAACACATGAGTAATTTCCAGAATCACTCCTTTGGACGTTAGATATGGATAATATCGAGAGATCAGCAGAAGTTTCTATCTTATAATTAACTTCTGGTTTTGAAGTTAAAATTTGATCATTTTTAGTCCACTGAAAGAAGAGAGGAGTTGACCCTTTTTTGAACAGAACATAAAATTCGCAATTTTGTTCCTTCAGTTTGATTTCGGTTCTTTGTTATTGACTCTAACTTTGGCGCTATCGAACGATAGGATAGAGAATATCTTGATATTAAAACTGGAGGGATCAATCCGATAGTCATACCTTCATCAGCGTTGATGCGATAAATTATTAATAAAATGAAGCAGAAACTGATAAACAAATTCATTTTCTTATGTGAACTAATGGCAGACTTATTTGAAAATATGAAATCACTTGAAGAACTAAAAAAGTAGATAACATTGCGCCACATACTGAAAGAGATTCAATGCAATAGTAATCGAGCGCTAGATTTATCTCATTTGAAAGAACAATGTATTTGAAAAACAACTATTCGAGAATTGAAATGGACTATTATCACATAAGTAAACAAAGCTATGTCATAATTAAGTTTTAAATCATTCACAATATCTTCGACACAAATTCTCAATTGTTTATAGGCAAGAGAAAAGCTAATGATTTTATCAGACCTTTAATAGTAAGTAAAGTCGATTGTGTGTCAGTTCCGAAAGCATTTCTCACAACACACGAATAATTGCCAGCATCGCTTCGATCAACACTTTTTATAATAAGGTTTGAATGATCGTCATATGTTTCTATTTTATAACTGGATTCGGGACTATTTATTAGAATTAAACCATTTTTATTCCACTGGTAAAACACTGGTTTAGTTCCAGCGCTTGTATGACATAGCAATCGGAATGAAGAACCAACTGATAGTTCATTCTTTGAAGGTAAAGCTATTAACTTTGGTGCATCTAATAGCGAAAGACTATTAGTAAAATAAGTTCTTATTATTTCCCAGAGTTATCATACCCTTGCTATAAGTTGAATGCAATTTAA
Source organism: Archegozetes longisetosus (assembly GCA_018873245.2). Taxonomy (NCBI): domain Eukaryota; kingdom Metazoa; phylum Arthropoda; class Arachnida; order Sarcoptiformes; family Trhypochthoniidae; genus Archegozetes; species Archegozetes longisetosus. Next base: position 5,649,128 of record JAEMBT020000001.1, read on the forward strand.
TGAGAATTAATGAAAAAATGAGCACAGGTCTAAATGAAAGCATTTTAAAATTATCTTGTTATAGATGGATCAAAGGAGTTACAATTGTAAACAAATTATGGCTAAATAGTGAATCTAAGGACACTTAAGCGCAACCTCTTGCATGAAATTCAATTTGATATTGACTGGCGGTCAAATCAGAATTTTTATAGTCTTACCACTAAAATGAACAGTAACAACTTTTCTCAAGACATCTCCCAAACCATTGTCAACAATACATTCATAACTATCAACGCCTTTAAGTTTTAATTTTGATAACTCTATGATCTCGCTTTCAAATGCTGTTCCTGATTTAGAAAATGCATCATTCAAATAGCTATGACACGAGATTCTAAAATTTTATATACCTTTGGAGTTAATCCACTTTATGTTAGGTTTAGGTAAACCGTCTGCAATGCATTCAAGCTTAAAGTTTTCGCCAGCTTTTGCTTGAATATCTTTAGGTTCCCTTATCCAAAACGGAGAAACTGAAAACTCATTTAGTATTTGAATAAAATTCAAAACTGAACTCAATCATACCTTTAACTGTTAGCAATACATTTTGAGAATCAGATCCAAAAGCATTCCTTACAATACACGTGTAATTTCCGACATCTTTTCTATCAATTTTTGCAATAGTAAAAGTTGAATATCTCTCATAATTATCTATCTTATAATTAAGATCTGGATTTGGTTTAATAATTTGTCCATCTTTTGACCATTGAAAGAATAGAGGGACAGAACCCTCTTGCGCGGAACAAAATATCTGGAAAAATGAGTTTTCTGTTTGGTTCTTATGGCTCAAGTGAGGACCCAATTTAGGAACTAATATGGATCGAAAATCTTTATTACATCAATTGAAGCAAAGAATAGGTACGTGCTCAATACCTGAAACATCACTTGAAGATATTCGAGTTATAAGTAGCGCAAAAATAGACTGAATTATGCAATTTTTATAAGTCATACTGATAATCACAATTCAAAAACAGAAAAATTATGGCCGACTAGAAGTTTAGAAGAAATTCTAACTATATTTTATAGAATATACTGCGCCACCAATTGCTTCAGATTCAATATGACATATTTTGGCGGTCAAAATAGAAGTTTTACCTCTTAAGTTAACTGTAATAACTTTTCTCAAAGTATCTCCGATTCTGTTATCCGCAATGCACTCATACTTATCAGTTGTCAATGCATTTGAGGTAAACTTTGGTAAAGTTAAAATTTCACCCTCAAAAACATCTCCTGAACAGAAAATCGAAATAGATTTTAACTACATATATTTAGGAAAAGTTAAACCTTTAGAACTAATCCATTTAATAGTAGGCTTTGGTAGTCCATAAGCTTTGCATTCAATTTTCATATCTCTATCAGCATTTAATGTAATATCTTTTGGTTCTGATATCCATCTCAGAGGAACTTTTATTTTATAAAATAATCTCATAAGTAAATTTAGTTAAAATAGAGTAATTATTTTCTACCTTTGATGGATAACAATACACTCTGACTATCAGATCCAAAGGCATTTCTTACGATACAGGAATAGTTTCCGGAATTATTTCTATCAATTTTCGCAATAGTAAAAGTTGAAAATCTATCAAAAGTATCAATTTTATAGCTGACATCAGGATTTGCTTTAAGTGATTTTCCATTTTTTGACCACTCAAAAAACAATGGTAACGATCCCTCTTGTATTGTACAGAGAAGTTGGAAATGCGAGCCTTCGGTTTGGTTTCTCTGACTCACTAAAGGTGTCAATTTGGGAACTAATACGAATCAAGAGGTTATAATAAATGAAGTGGTGGTCAACTACATGTTCCATACCTGAAACATCATTTGAATATATCTGACTTATAAGAAGTATAAAAATAGATTGACTAAAGGAGTCTTTGAGAGACATACTGAATGTCACAAATGAAAACATTGAACAAACTGATTATGGCTGACTAGAAATTCACAATTTTCATGAAATAAGTTTCTTTAGTGGAATATATTGCGCCACACTTTGAATGAGATTCAATTCGATATAGTTTGGCGGTTAAAGCATAACTTTTTTACCTCTTAAGTGAATTGTAATAACTTTTCTTAAGACATCGCCCAAACCATTGTCAACAATACACTCATAGTTATCAATACCTTTTAGTTTCAACTTTGACAGCTCTATGATTTCGCTTTCAATAACATTTCCTGATTTTATTAACATATAATTGAAGTAATTAAGAATTGAATTCGGAGACTTAATTTACCTTTAGAATTAATCCATTTTATATTGGGTTTGGGTGAACCGTCGGCAATGCATTCAAGCTTTAAGTTATCGCCAGATTTTGCTCGAATATCTTTTGGTTCTCTTACCCAATAAGGGGGGAACTGAAAAGTCATTTAGTATTAGAGAAAATAAAAGTTTAAACCAGTCATACCTTTAACTGTTAAAAAAACTGTTTGAGAGTCAGTTCCGAAAGCGTTTCTTACAACACAAGTATAATTTGCAGCGTCTTTTCTATCAATTTTATTGATAGTAAAAGTAGAATACCTATCGAAATTATCAATTTTATAGTTGAGCTCTGGATTTGGTTTAATAATTTGTCCATCTTTTGACCACTGAAAGAACAGAGGAACAGAACCCTCTTGCGCGGAACAAAATATTTGTAAATATGAACCTTCAGTTTGGTTCTTATGATTCGATTGATGGCTTAGTTTGGGAGCTAATATAAATCGAAAGAGTTAAGCAACCAATAGTCTGATAAATTATCTGAATATTCAATACCTGAGACATCACTTGAAGATATCTGACTTATGAGAAGTATAAAAATAGATTGACTTAAGAGATATTTGAAAGACATACTGAACTTCACAAATGAAAACATTGAATAAACTGACTAATGGCTGACTAGAAACTTACAATTATCATGAAAAATGAGTTTCATTTGTGGAATATATTGCGCCACACTTTGAATGAGATTCAATTTGATATAGTTTGGCGGTTAAATAAGAGTTTTTTACCTCTTAAGTGAATTGTAATAACTTTTCTCAGGATATCGCCCAAACCATTGTCAGCAATGCATTCAAACTTATCAATAGTTAGTATTTTTGAGGTAAGCTTCGGTAAAGTTAGAATTTCGCCCTCAAAAACCTCTCCTGAACAGAATAACCTCAATAATTAACGATATAAATTCATTAGATAAAATTTGAACCTCTAGAACTAATCCATTTAATTGTAGGTTTTGGCAAACCATTAGCTTTACATTCAATTCTCACATCTCTATCAGCATTTAATGCAACATCTTTTGGTTCCGATATCCAACTCAAAGGAACTTTTTTAACATATTAAATGAGTAAATTAGATAATTCAAAGTTGGAAAAATATTTTCTACCTTTAATAGAAAGTAATACGCTTTGACTGTCAGATCCAAATGCATTTCTCACAACACAAGTATAATTTCCGGAATCATTTCTATCGATTTTCGCAATAGTAAAGCTTGAATATCTATCTGAACTTTCAATTTTATAATTGACATCAGGACCAGATTTGATTGAATGTCCGTTTTTAGACCATTCAAAAAATAATGGTAACGATCCCTCTTGTATTGTACAGAATAGTTGAAAATATGAGCCTTCGGTTTGGTTTCTTTGACTCACTAAAGGTGTCAATTTGGGAACTAATACAAATCAAGAGTTTGTGTTAAGTGAAATAATGGTTAGCTATACTCTCAATACCTGACACATCACTAGAAGATATCCGATATACGAGAGATGCGAAAACAAATTTACTTAAGAAATATTTGAAAGACATACTGAATGTTACAAATTAGAAACACTGAGGAAACTATGGCTGTCTTGAAATTTGTAAGAAATTTAAATAAAATAACTATTTTTCATGGAATATATTGCGCCACCGTTTGCTTCACATTCAATGTGATATAATTTGGCGGTTAAAACAGAACTTTTTTACCTCTTAAATGAATTGTGATAACTTTTCTCAAGACATCGCCCAAACCATTGTCAACGACACACTCATAGTTATCAATGCCTTTTAGTTTCAATTTTGATAGCTCTATAATTTCGCTCTCAATAACATTTCCTGATTTTATAAACACATAATTCAAACAATTATGAACTAAATTTCGGAGACTTGATATACCTTTAGAGCTAATCCACTTTATATTAGGTTTAGGTAAACCATCTGCAATGCATTCAAGCTTAAGATTATCGCCAGCTTTTGCTCGAATATCTTTTGGTTCTCTTATCCAAAACGGAGGAACTGAAAACTCATTTAATATTCGGCAGTAAAGTCAAACTAATTTCAATCATACCTTTGACTGTTAACAAAGAATTTTGAGAATCTGTTCCGAAAGCATTCCTCACAACACAAGTATAATTTGCAGCGTCTTTTCTATCAATTTTCGCAATAGTAAAAGTTGAAAATCTGTCAAAATTGTCAATTTTGTAACTGAGATCAGAATCTAGTTTAATTATTTGTCCATCTTTTGACCACTGGAAAAACAAAGGAACAGAACCCTCTTGTGCGGAGCACAATAGTTGAAAATATGAGCCTTCGGTTTGATTCTTATTGCTCAATGGACTCAATTTGGGAACTGTTATCAATCAAAAGCGTTAATTATTAGCTAATGACAAAATTAATTCTCACTGTTTATAATACCTGACACATCATTTGAAGATATTCGACTTATAAGAAGAGCAAAAATGTATTGTATTATGAAATATTTGTAAGACATTCTCAATATCACAAATCATAAACCTAAGGAAAACTATGGCTGACTAAAAGTTTACAAGGAACTGGCATAAAGTTACTATTTTTAACGGAATATATTGCGCCACACATTGCAAGAGATTCAATTTGATATAATTTGGCGGCTAAAATACAACTTTTTTACCTCTTAAATGGATTGTGATAACTTTTCTTAAGACATCGCCCAAACCATTGTCAACAATACACTCATAGTTATCAATACCTTTTAGTTTCAACTTTGACAGCTCTATGATTTCGCTTTCAATAACATTCCCTAATTTTATAAACATATAATTGAAGTAATTACAAATTGAATTCGGAGACTTGATGTACCTTTAGAATTAATCCATTTTATATTGGGTTTGGGTGAACCGTCAGCAATGCATTCAAGCTTTAAGTTATCGCCAGCTTTAGCTCGAATATCTTTTGGTTCTCTTACCCAATAAGGGGGAACTGAAAATTCATTTAGTATTTAAATAAATTGAACTGAAATCAGTTATACCTTTAACAGTAAGCGAAACATTTTGAGAGTCAGATCCAACAGCATTTCTCACAACACAAGTATAATTTCCAGAATCATTTCTATCAATTTTCGCAATAGTGAAACTTGAGAATCTCTCAAAATTATCAATTTTGTAATTCAGATCTGGATTTGGTTTAATAATTTGTCCATCTTTTGACCATTGGAAGAACAAGGGAACAGAGCCTTCTTGTGCAGAACACAATAGCTGGAAATATGAACCTTCAGTTTGGTTCTTATGACTCAAATAAGGACTCAATTTGGGAACTGTTATCAATTAAAAGTGTTATTTCATCAGCTAATGACAGAATTAATTCTTATGATATAATACCTGATACGTCACTTGAAGATATTTGACTTATTAGATGAGCAAAAATGTACTGAATTATGAAATGTTTGTAAGACATCCTCATTACACAATTGAACAACCTTAGGAAAACTATGGCTGACTAAAAGTTTACAAGAAACTAACATAAAATAACTACCTTTAACGGAATATATCGCGCCACACATTGCAAGAGATTCAATTTGATATAAACTGGCGGTTAAAACAGCAATTTTCACCTCTTAAATGAATTGTAATGACTTTTCTTAACATATCTCCGATTCCATTGTCTGCTATGCACTCATACTTGTCAACAGACAATTTCTTTAATGTGAATTTCGGTAGAATTAGTACTTCACCATCAAAAATATCTCCTGAACATAAAGTTCTGAATAAAATAATACTGTATAACTAATTCAGAGGTTCAAACCTCTAGAACTAATCCACTTAATTGTTGGCTTTGGCAGTCCATTAGCTTTACATTCAATTCTCGTATCTCTATCAGCATTTACAGTAACATCTTTTGGTTCTGATATCCAACTCAAAGGAACTTTATTACAAAGTAAATCCATGAATTAGTCGAGTAAAAGTTGAAAAAAATGATTTTCTACCTTTAATTGTAAGCAATACGTTTTGACTGTCAGATCCGAAAGCATTTCTCACAACACAAGTATAATTTCCAGAATCTTTGCTAGCAATTTTCGCAATAATAAAAGTTGAGTATCGGTCAAAATTATCAATCTTATAATTTACATCAGGGCTGGTTTTCATAATTTGTCCATCTTTTGACCACTGGAAAAACAAAGGAACAGAACCTTCTTGCGCGGAACATAAGAATTGAAAAAGCGAGCCTTCGGTTTGGTTTCTTTGACTCAACAGAGGAGTCAGTTTGGGAACTAATATAAATCAAAATTCATATTATATTCAATGAAAATAGCAAATAACAATATGACCAATACCTGACACATCACTTGAATATATCGAACTGATAAGAAGTCCGAAAACAAAAAGACTGAACAAAATTTTAAGAGACATACTTAATATAGCATATCAACAACGAAGAGACTATTATGGCTGACTTAAGGTTTGCAAGAGATTTATTTAAAATAAGTTTGTTTCATGGAATATATCGCGCCACCAATTGCTTCAGATTCAATTTGGTACAGTTTGGCGGTTAAAATAGGTTTTTTACCTCTTAAATGAATTGTGATAACTTTTCTCAAAGTATCTCCAATTCCATTGTCAGCAATGCACTCATACTTATCAACTGTCAATGTTTTTGAGGTAAACTTCGGTAAAGTTAAAATTTCACCCTCGAAAATATCTCCTGAACAAATAATTCTCAATAAAAAGATATTCTACGTGTGACTTAGAAATTAAAACCTTTAGAGCTGATCCATTTGATGGTAGGTTTTGGCAAACCGTTAGCTTTGCACTCAATTTTTATATCTTTATTAGCATTTACTGTAACATCATTTGGTTCTGACATCCAACTAAGAGGAACTATTGCAATAAGAGTATTTAGTCTAAAATAACAGCAGAATCAAAAGCATAAACCTCTACCTTTAATGGAAAGTAAGACACTTTGAGTGTCAGTTCCGAAAGCATTTCTTACAATACAGGTGTAATTTGCGGCATCTTTCCTGTCGATTTTTGGAATAGTAAAAGTTGAAAATCTATCAAAATTATCAATTTTATAGTTGACATCAGGACTCGCACGAATTATTTGTGCATCTCTGGACCATTCGAAAAATAATGGCAATGATCCCTCTTGTACTGTACAGAATAGTTGGAAATGAGAACCCTCTGTTTGGTTCTTATGACTCACATAAGGGCCCAATTTGGGAACTAGTGTAAATTGAAAGTTTCGTGACATATACATTGAAATAGGGATTAACTATAATTTGAATACCTGAGGTGTCGCTAGAAAATGAACAGCATATAAGCAGAGCAAAAAGTGATCGACTAAATAAATAATTTAAAGACATACTGAATACCACAAATAAAAACACTGAGAAAACTATGGCTGACTTATAATTTACAAGAGATTGAAATTGAAATATTTGTCTTTTGTGGAATATATTGCGCCACCGTTTGCTTCAGATTCAATTTGGTACAGTTTGGCGGTTAAAACAGAACATTTTACATTTTACCTCTCAAATGAACTGTGATAACTTTTCTCAAAGTATCTCCAATTCCGTTATCAGCAACGCACTCATATTTATCGACAGTTAGTATTTTTGAGGTAAACTTCGGTAAAATCAGAATTTCTCTCTCAAAAATATCTCCTAAACAGAAAATCCTCAATAAAATAATATTCTAAATGTGATTTAGAAATTGAAACCTTTAGAACTAATCCATTTTATAGTAGGCTTTGGCAGACCATTGGCCTTGCACTCAATTCTTGTATCTTTATCAGCATTTACAGTAACATCACTTGGTTCTGATATCCAACTTAGAGGAACTTTTTTACAAGTTAAATCCATAAATTAGTCAAATAAAAATCGAAAAAATGATTTTCTACCTTTAACTGTAAGCAATACGCTTTGACTATCAGATCCAAAAGCATTTCTAGCAATACAGGTGTAATTTCCTGCGTCTGTTCTATCAATTTTTGCAATTTTGAAGGTTGAATATCTATCGAAATTATCGATTTTATAATTCACATCAGGACTTGATTTGATTATCTGTCCGTTTCTGGACCAATCAAAAAATAATGGTAACGATCCTTCCTCTACCGTACAGAATATCTGAAAATGTGAGCCTTCGGTTTGATTTTTATGACTCAAATAAGGTCCCAATTTAGGAACTAATATAAACAAAAATTACTTGTCATATAAACTAAAATAGTGATCAAATTAATGGCCAATACCTGACACATCACTCGAGAATGTGCCATTTATAAGAAGTACAAAAACAAATTGAATTAAGTAATATTTTAAGGACATACTGAATGCCACAAATTGTAAACACTGAGAAAACTATGGCTGAAACTATAGTTTACAAGAAATTGACATGAAACTACGATCTTTTATGGAATATACTGCGCCACCAATTGCTTCAGATTCAATTTGGTACAGTTTGGCGGTTAAAACAGAACATTTTACCCCTCAAATGAATTGTAATGACTTTTCTTAACATATCTCCGATTCCATTGTCTGCTATGCACTCATACTTGTCAACAGACAATCTTTTTGATGTGAATTTCGGTAGAATTAGTACTTCACCTTCAAAAATATCTCCTAAACACAAAGTTCTGAATAAAATAATACTGTACAACTAATTCAGAGGTTCAAACCTCTAGAACTAATCCACTTAATTGTTGGCTTTGGCAGACCATTGGCCTTGCACTCAATTCTCGTATCTTTATCAGCATTTGCAGTAACATCACTTGGTTCTGATATCCAACTCAAAGGAACTTTTTTACAAAGTAAATCCATAAATTAGTTAAATAAAAATCGAAAAAATGTTCTACCTTTAATTGTAAGTAATACGCTTTGACTGTCAGATCCAAATGCATTTCTCACAACACAAGTATAATTTCCGGAATCATTTCTATCGATTTTCGCAATAGTAAAGCTTGAATATCTATCTGAACTTTCAATTTTATAATTGACACCAGGATTTGATTTGGTTATCTGTCCATTTCTGGACCACTCAAAAAATAATGGTAACGATCCCTCCTCTACAGTACAGAATATTTGAAAATGTGAGCCTTCGGTTTGATTTTTATGACTCACATGAGGACCCAATTTAGGTACTAATATAAATTAAAAAATTATTTGTCATATAAACTAAAATAGTTATTAAATTAATGGCCAATACCTGATGCATCACTTGAGAATATGCCATTTATAAGAAGTGTAAAAACAAATTGATTTAAGTAATATTTTAAGGACATACTGAATGTCACAAATTATAAACACTGAGAAAACTATGGCTGAAACTATAGTTTACAAGAAATTGACATGAAACAACGATCTTTTATGGAATATACTGCGCCACCAATTGCTTCAGATTCAATATGATATAGTTTGGCCGTTAAAATAGACGTTTTTTACCTCTCAAATGAATTGTGATTATTTTTCTCAGGGTATCTCCGATTCCATTGTCAGCAATACACTCATACTTATCGACAGTCAATACTTTTGAGGTAAACTTCGGCAAAGTCAGAACTTCACCCTCATAAATGTCTCCTGAACAGAAAACAATCAATGGAAAATGTTCTACTCCTGATTCAAGAAATCTAAACCTCTAGAACTGATCCATTTAATGGTAGGCTTAGGCAAACCATTGACTTTACATTCAATTTTCACATCTTTATTAGCATTTAACGTAATATCTTTTGGTTCTGATACCCAAGTCAGTGGTACTGTTTACAAAATTACTAAATTTAAAATTGCATAAAAATCGAGTAAATAAATTTTTACCTTTGACAAAAAGTGATACGCTTTGACTGTCAGTCCCGAAGGCATTTCGCACAACACAAGTATAATTTGCGGCATCTTTTCTATCAATTCTCGCTATAATGAGAGTCGAGAATCTATCGGAATTTTCAATTTTATAATTGACATCAGGACTAGGTCTAATTGACTGTCCATTTCTAGACCACTCAAAAAATAAAGGTAACGATCCTTCTTCTACTGAACACAACAGTTGGAAATGCGAACCTTCTGTTTGGTTCTTATGACTCACATGATATCCCAATTTAGGAACTAATATAAATCAGAAATCTTCATTCATACAAACTGACTAATTGATAATTACATGTTCAATACCTGAATTATCACTTGAAGATGTCAGACATACAAGTAGTGCGAAAACAATTTGACTTAAGAAATATTTGAAAGACATACTGAATGTCGCAGATCGAAAACTAAAAAATTATGGCGGACTAAAAATTTACAAGAAGTTGACAAAAATAACTATCTTTTATGGAATATATTGCGCCACACTTTGTTTGAGATTCAATTTGATATAGTTTGGCGGTTGAAATAGAAATTTTCACCTCTTAATCGAATTGTAATTACTTTTCTTAAAGTATCTCCGATTCCATTGTCAGCAATGCACTCATACTTATCGACAGTAAGTGATTTTGGGGTTAACTTTGGTAAAGTCAAAATTTCACCCTCAAAAACATCTCCTGATTAGAAAAACTCAGTCAGAAAAATGATATAACTTGAAGACTACAACCTTTCGAATTAATCCACTTTATAGTAGGCTTTGGCAGACCATTAGCTATGCATTCAATTCTCAAATTTTTGTCAACATTCAATGTAACATCGTTTGGTTCTGATATCCAACTCAGAGGAACTATTATTTCAAAATTGGTCTCAATTTTGATTAAATCAAATTTGAATAAATAAGTTTCTACCTTTAATTGTGAGCAAAACGCTCTGAGTGTCAGATCCAATAGCATTACTGGTGATGCACGTATAATTTCCGGAGTCGTTTCTATCAACTTTTGGTATTGTTAGAGTTGAATGTTGTTCAAAGTTCTCAATTTTATAGTTTGATTCATGATTTGGTTTAATAATATTCCCATTTTTAGACCACTGAAAAAATAGCGGAACAGAGCCTTCAAGTACTGAACAAAAGAGACTGAATCGCGTGCCTTCGGATTGACTTCTCTGACCGCTCATTGGAGTCAATTTTGGGGCTACTTATAAGTAAAAGCTTTGCATAAATAACCGAAATTAGTTTTATGTCAACCCAAATACCTTGCATTTCATTGCCAATCATAGGAGGTATAAAATTAAGCATTGAGAAAATCACAACAACAAACATTTTCACAAAATAACTATTATGACTTATATTCAAATTTATCAACATTATGGCTGAGCCTAAAATCTTCCCTATTTTTCACAGAAAACATTATCTTTACAGATAATGGTGCGCCACATTTCGCTTGCGATTCAATTTGATTTTATTGGCGGTTTGTTTCAGTTTTAGAGGAGTAGAGAGACTTTCTTACCGCTAACTAACACATGAATAGCTTTTCTCAATGGTTCGTCAATACCGTTATTCGCAATGCACTCATACCTGAGACTATTTCTAGCCTCAAGTTTGTTCAATCGCAAAATTTCGCCTTCAATTATATTTCCTATAATTTGAAATTTCTATATTCAATGTGAAAATTAAACCAATAAAACATTTAGACCTTTAGAGTCCGACCATTTGATTGAAGGTTTGGGTTCTCCATCAGCCTTACACTCAACTATCATATTGTCACTCAAACTCATTCTGATATCTGTCGGTTCAATTATCCATTTGGGAGCAACTAATCATCAATATTAATTAGATTCTGGTTTGAAAACAAATGATTTTTGTTCCTAACCTTTAACTATAAGTTTGGAATGTTTAGTGTCTTCACCGAACGCGTTGCGTACTATGCATGAATAATTTCCAGCATCACTTCGATTAATATTCTTGATTATGAACTGAGAGTGATCTTCGTATGTCTCTATTTTATAGTTAGTTTGCGGGGCATTTGATAAAATCTGTCCATTTTTGCTCCATTGAAAAAACAATGGCTTATCGCCGGCACTCGGAGAACAAAGTAAGCGGAATAAAGAGTTTTCACTTAGATTTTGAGAGACAAGTGGTATTAATTTGGGAATTTCTGAAATTAAATTTCAAATATTGATTTCTGAAACAGTTTTAGTTGAGATAAATGACTATGATAATCATTCATACCTTGGCTAACATATAATCTGATGGAGAGTTCGATAACAAACACAATAAACAAAGACTTCATTTTGTATCTGAATTATTTGAGAACCATTATCATCAAAACATTCAAATAAGTAAATTAATAGATACATAGGCGCCACATATAGCTTGCTATTCGATTTGATATTTTCTGGCGGTTTCTTTCAGTAAAGGTAGTTTTAGAAAAATCTTACCATCAATAGAGACATGAATTTGTTTTTTAAGAGGAATATCTATACCATTATCTGCAATGCACTCAAACGTGAAATTATTTTTTGCTTCAAAATGATTTAACCTGAGAATTTCTCCTTCAAAAACATTTCCTGGATATCAGAAGCATCGTATCAAACACAAAAAAAACAAACATTTAATTTAACTCTATACCTTTAGAGTCCAACCACTTGATTGAAGGCTTGGGCTCTCCTTCAGCTCTACATTCAATTATCATATTGTCTTTGAGTTTAATTTTAGTATCTTTTGGTTCTATTATCCATTTTGGTGCGACTAAACAGTAATGAAACACATACTTATAAAGTACTATCATATTATAATTTCGAAACATCAAACCTTTGACTATAAGCTGCGAATACTTGACATCTTCACCGAAAGCGTTTCTCACAACGCATGAATAATTTCCAGAATCACTTTTGTCAACACTGTCAATGGTGAACAGTGAGTGATCCTTCATATATTCAATTTTATAATTAGTTTGCTGAGTATTAGACAAAATTTTTCCATTTTTACTCCATTGGAAAAAAAGTGGTTTATCGCCAGCACTTATTGAGCAAAATAAGCGAAACAAAGAGCTTTCAGAAAGTGTTTGTGAAGGAAGTGATAGTAATTTAGGTATTTCTGAAATACGAAATCAGTCATCAGCCTTTTGAACAAATCAGATTCATGACTATTGTAATTTTTATACCCTGACTATTGTATTCCTTTAAACACAAGTTTATCACAAATACAATCAATAAACACTTCATTTTGAAATTGAGAATAATCTATTTTTTGGTGACCATATTTAACAAAGCATTTAAATAACTATTTTATGGATACATAAGCGCCACATTTCGCTTGCAATTCAATTTGATATTTTCTGGCGGTTTCTTTCAGTTAAGGTTAGTTTAGAAACTCTTACCATCAATAGAGACATGAATTAATTTTCTAAGAGGACTATCGATACCGTTATCAGCAATGCATTCGAATGTGTGATTACTTTTTGCCTCAAAACTATTCAATCGCAAAATTTCTCCCTCGAAAACATTCCCTAAGTTATAGAGTTTTCATGTTTGAAAAAATAACTTACAATTGAAGACTTTTATAGACCTTTAGAGTCCAACCATTTGATGGTAGGTTTAGGCTCTCCCTCAGCCTTACATTCAATTATTATGTTTTCATTGGATTTCGTCCTAACATCTTTCGGCTCTATTATCCATTTCGGTGTGACTTAAAATTAATAAAACATCATATTTTAATCAAATATTCAAAAATATCTTAGATTTCAAACCTTTTACAATTAGCTGTGAGTGTTTGATATCTTCTCCAAAAGCATTCCTTACAATACATGAATAATTGGCAGCATCCCTTCTATGAATATTTTCAATAGTAAACAGTGAGTGATCTTTGGAGTATTCGATTTTATAATCATTTTGTGGAGTATTTGACAGAATCTGTCCATTTTTGCTCCATTGAAAAAACAATGGCTTGTCTCCAGCGATGGTGGAGCAGAATAAACGAAATGGTGAACTTTCAGAGAGGGTTTGCGAGAGAAGTGGTATTAATTTCGGAATTTCTAAAATTTTGTGTAATTGACACTTATTTTATTTTACACTGAAGCTAATCAGTTATTTATTCATACCTTCAGCATAAAAGCCATTGAGAAAAAGGTTGATCGGCAGTATAATTAAAAAGAACTGCATCTTGTTTATTATGACAAAGATCATTCGAAAGCCATATTTGACAGAACTCTGAAAATAAGATAATTTATAGATACATAAGCGCCACATTTTGCTTGCTATTCAATTTGTTATGTCTTGGCGGTAACTTTCAGTAAAGTTCGTTTTTAAGACCACTACCAGTAACGGAAATAGAATTATCTATGCTATAAGGAGATTCAGTGCCGTTATATGCAACGCACTGTGAAAGTATGCATGATTTTAAAAAAGTTGAAAACTGTCCTTCAGTTTGATAAGCAGTTTTCTCTGTTCCTGTTTTGTTTTTACTAATAAATTTATATCAAAATATTTTTATACAAATGTGTTATTCAATAATATAATCAGAATTTATGTGTGTTAATTGTATAAAGAATTACAACTCTTTCAATTTGTTCACGAATTGAGTTGTCAACCCTCTGTATTTGTTAAAACTTTTAATAATATTTTAGTAAAATTTGTTAGTTCCTTATGCGAAATTGAAAACTATTCATTACAATCTAATCGAAATCTTTCCATTTTTTATAATACATAATGTTTATCTGATGAGTTTTCTCTTTAGTAAACTTGTTTTACACACTTACAAATACAATTGAATGACTAGAGTTAACTCGATTTAACGTAAGTAATAATCAAATATAGATAATAACTATGAAATATGATGAATCATTTTGTTTCATTGAAAAATTATAAAACAGATTGCTAAATATATAATCTCTAATTATGTGACACTTTGTTTCCTTAAAATTTATTCTATTATGAAATTTTGTCAAATTAGTTTGGCAATTGTAGTATCTCTAAATGAAAAAACTAATTTGAAGATATATCAAATTTAGAAATAAAAAGATTCATCTAGTTAGACGAATCTCAAAACATTAACAATGTTCTATTTTAATAACACTTGTAAAAAGTCTTAGAATTTTGATCAATTTCTAATTATTTATGTTTTGATTTACTATACAATTGAGATTTTGCCAAATGCTTACTTTCAACAAAAAAGAATTGAAATTAAATGTATTCTAATATAAACAAGTGTTAATTTAACTTCATTACTAAATGGCGAAAAATAAGTTTTTAGTTATTTGCTTTTATTTAAAAAGTGCGCTTTAAACTTGTGTTTGCTTATTCTAACACTTCAATAATGATTCATTACTGATTAAATAAATTTAATGTAAAATAAATTAAAGGAAATTTTTAAAAGATAATTTTCCTGTACTGTTGCATCTCATAAATGATTAAGGAAATCTTGCATATAATTTAGTTCAGGTATCAGTAAAATCTCAAATTTCGAAATACACCTAAAATTGCACTCTATAATTTGAGAGAAATTTGAACGTGTGTTCATTTTATTCAACTATAATTTGATTTCGAAAATTGAAATCTAAATGAGAGGATAACGTTCAGCTTGATTAAACATCTATATTAGATAAAAATAAAGATTGAAGATTTTTCCTCAACAATTAGATTGTTAAAATAGCAAATTGTTTCTATAAATTATAGTACAAAGTTATTCGTTCATACGCAATATGTTTCAAAAAATAATTGATTTGGTCATGAAACAAAGTAAGGTTTTAGTTTTTCAGCAAAGTAATTTCATTTTGTTTGTGTCTGTGACAAATTATTCAAAACCATTCCACAGTCATTTTAATAAAAATATTTTCTTATTTAAATAAGTTATACTTAGAAATCGTCCTTTAAACAAATCGTTGTTTAGTTAAAATAATATTAGCTTCTAATCTTGATTTAAAATATTACTAATAGCTTCGGTAATATCATAAAAAATGACGAACAAGTCAAGTATTAATGAATCATTTGAAGGTAAATCGGTTTTGATAACTGGAGCAACGGGCTTGGTTGGGAAAATGATCTTGTATAAAATTGTTCATTCTGTCAAAAGTGTCACAAATATTTATATACTAATAAGAAGTAATAAAGGAAAATCTGTTAGTGAGCGATTCAATGAAATGATTAGTAGAAGCTATGGTTTGTTCCAAAGTATTGAAAAGGAATCTTTGATGAAAATAGTTCCGATTGAAGGCGATATAACAGTGGATGGTTTGGGCCTAAGCGAAACTGATAAAAATAAAATCATTAATGAAGTTTCGATTGTATTTCATGCTGCGGCTGATGTCACCTTCGACACAAACCTTAAGTATTGGTTTAGAATTTAGTTTCTTTTTAATAGCGATATTTATTTAAAATATTTTTGATATTTAGGAAGCAATTAATAACTAATGTCTTTGGGACTAAACATGTTATCGAATTATGTCGACAATTGAAGAAGTTGGATGTTTTCGTTCATGTTTCAACTACTTATTCAAACCCTTTGGAGATGGTAACTGAAGAAAAGGTTTATGAGAAAACTGCTCACGCGTTGTACATTTTGGATCACATTAAGTACTAACCAGTTTCTATATAATTCTCTGAATAATCAATATTTATTTCGATTCTAAAGCGACCCAGAATTCAATTTTAATCATAAAGAATTGATTGGAGACTTTCCAAATACTTACACATTCACTAAGAATTTAGCAGAAAATTTGGTTAAACTTGAATACAAGAAAGGAGCACTTCCAACAACTATTGTGAGACCTGGTATAGTATCAATGAGTATAAGAGAGCCATTTAGTGGTTGGTTTGACTCAATAACTAGTATTGCTGGTGGAATAATATTGGGAAGTTCAGGTTTAGCCCGAATTTCAACACTAAATTTTGACATAACAGGAGATGCAATACCTGTTGATATAGTGGGAAACACTTGTATCGCTGCCGCTTGGAACACAATGACTGAATAGTATAAATATATTATCTTGCTCTCAATAACTTTTTTAACTTTCGGACGGAATAAGGCGTTGTTGTGAATCATGTACTGCAATTATGCTTTACGTTTAAGTTTACAATTAAGTTTAAGTTTATCTTAGATAAGCCTTATCTTTAGGGTGATCACCCGTCCCGTTTTTGATGGGAGAGACCCCTCTTTTTAAAGATAAAAGACAGAAATCCTATCAGACCAAGAATTCTCGACGGGACAATTAGTAGTTCCGTTCTTCAACTTTCATTTTGAAAAATGTGTTTAGAAAAATATTTCTTAGAAATTCAAACATTGGATTTATCTTGCAAACGATAAGGGATTAAGAAACCCATTTTAATGTTTTGAACACTTGTGGTTTAAAACCAAATGTTATAGAATTAATCTTTTCTATCATGATTTATATCTGATATAAACTAGCATTTCTTACTTTTGAATAACTAACCTTTGAAAGATGCCATTTCTAACAAGAAATATACCTTTGAAATCAACCATGACTGTTTTTCAATGTTTTAATAATAGAATATATTGTTTGACACTTAAATATTTGTAATGATTTTAACTAATAAAAACGATATTTTTCTTCAAAAAAATGTAAGGGTTTCCCTTTAGATAATTTTGTCCCGTCAGCCAGAGATAAGCCAGAGTTGGTCACCCTATTTATTTTTACTACCTATCCTTAACTAAACTTAAATATGAGTGAGATTTACAACAATTGACTCCTCTTACTACACATAAGCTCTTCTTTCTAATTCAATTTTTCAATCTTTCGCTTAGTAAATCAGAACTTCGTGTTTATAACTGCAACACTTCCTGTTTGGGCGCACCAGTTGTTCGGCAGAGTAATGAGTGGGTACAAGATTTAATTGAAGAATACCCGATTTGGAACACAGTTAGACCTATCAGTATTCTAAAGTCGACTTGGATTCCTATCTTTTTGATACAATTCTTTTCTGAGCTTTGTGTCGCCTATTTTTTCGACTTCCTTCTTTTACTAATTGGACAAAAGAGAATGTATCAAATTTTTTCCATTAAGCTTTAAGATTTTGCTTCATATTTATGTTTTTAGTGTTGTGCGGTATATAAAAACTTATCAACGATTAATGAAGTCCAGCGAGTGCTTTATATCCCATCAGTGGTATTACACTAACAATAATTTCGTCAAACTATCTGAAGAACTGATTGGAATCGATAGAATTACGTTTGATTGTGATGTTTGCAAAATCGATTGGATTAAGTACACCATTGAATCGTATTTCATAGGTTATAGAAAATTATTAATGAAAGAAACTGATCAACACGTTTACTGGGCTCAGACTCGTTATAAACTGTAAGCTTTCAATTGGTTGATTGATTAATATATGAAACCATATTGATTTTTCTTATAGTTTGAAAACTGGTTACACAATTATGAATCATTCGTTAATGTATTTCTTACTGAGTTTATTGCTCACATACACACCACTCGACTCCATGATAATTAGTTCGTTAAACTCTGTTGGTTTGTATTTGGTTGAATGGAATTTAAGAAAAATTGGGTTTTATCTATTATTAATGTCTGCTCTTACCAATATTGTTCTTCATTTTATTCCTAAAAAGATTCATGACCCACTTCTAATGAAATCACGTGCTTACGCTGAACAATATTTAGCTAAAGTTAATTCAAAATGATTTTTAAATATCTATAAAATTTCCCAAGCTTTTTGAGTTGTAATTAGAGATCGATAACTCGAGTTATGTAAGGGTTTATTGAACTCTAAAATTTTTGCGTCAGCTTAAAATATTTACTTCAAATTTTTCAATTTTATTTTGCTTTAAACAATTGTGTGCTTAAAGGGTTTGAGGTTTTATCAATTTCTAGATCAAATTAAGAATTAGCTTTAGGAGTTTTTGGTCTAAACACGTAACTTTATGTCTGTCCTATATTTGGTGAATGGCTCCTGTACGTAAAACAATGCTTATATTTTTAGATATTAAATACAGTTTCGACTTATGTCTAATTCTTAGTAAATAAAGTTTATGTATTTTAAACTCAACTTTTCAATGTTTTAATAAAATAAGATTTATAATTCAAAATATTAAAAGTCTACATGTTTAAAGTTATGTTTAAATCAGAAATATATTTAAAACAGATGAGTCAAATCACTGCCGTCACAGTAACAAGTGGTTTCAGAGTCGTTCTTCCTCCTGTTCGTCGGCTACTGATATTTCTATCGCTGGCTCCGGTTCATGTTTTCATTAAAATTAAAGAGGCTCCTAGACTTCATACTATTGTATTTTTATATTTTTCTGCCAAACAAAGAGATAAGACAATAATGATTAAGAGAATATAGGGATAAATACAAGTGTTTATATTAAATTACTCTTAATTTTTTTCTGAAACTGTAAACTTGACGCAAAACGCTTTTTAAAACATAGCAAAGTGCTCTCTATTATTTGTTTTCTATGCATTCACAATAATTGCGTGATTAGGCTTAGAGAAATCTGCAGGATTTTATATTGTTGAAAATTTCCGAATCAGCGTTCTAACTATAGAAAGTATTCGTACGGACTTTAAATTCAACATTTTGTTTCATTATTTAAGAGAAGAAAATTATTTTTAATAATAATAACAGTGATTAAATAACCTTTTTGAGCGCATGAAATAAATTCACATGTACTTTAATGCAATTTTCTAGTTTTTTGAAAAATATGTGAATGACAGGGGCCAATCTACAGGAGATTCGTGCTCACTAACATAAACTCTCCATAGTCAAAAAATGAGTTTTATTAATAGACAGCGACTCTCTTAATGAGAGATACTCAATGACCGATTATTAGTAAATATCTAAGACTTTTATAACATTCATTGTGTACATATGCACAAAATAGACCAATTAATAAGATTAGTAGTTGCGAAAGTAAACTTTTAACAGAAAGTTTTTTAACACGTTTTAGTAGCCCATGCAAAAAACACTCTCTTGCAAAGCACGCAAGCTGTGAAAATTATATGCTCTTAACTTCTATTTAGTTTAAAATCAAAATATCAAAAAGACGGAAGCTCGAAAATTATTTCAAAATAATCTTTATTGTCGTTTCATGAAAGAATTAACTTGATAATCTAAATCAATAAATATATTAGTAATGATTTGCATGACCGTTTTTTCTATTACTTTCGCTATCAATCAGGCATGGGAAGAGCCAAGTTTTGCATAACTTCAGGTGAATCTAATCTACTCCATTCAACTTGAATAGCATTCCATAGTTGATCTTCATTTTCGAAAATTCTCTTATTTTCTCAAATTTTTACTCAAATTTCAAAGATCTTCGATTGGTTGCAGTCTGAACTTTTCGGCGCATGTGGTGTGACTCGATCGACTCCTAATCGAAGGACTAAGTATGTGATACAACTGTTTTGTTTTTAATAATAAATTTATATCAAAATATTTTTATATAAATGTGTTATTCAATAATATAATCAGAATTTATGTGTGTTAATTGTATAAAGAATTACAACTCTTTCAATTTGTTCACGAATTGAGTTGTCAACCCTCTGTATTTGTTAAAACTTTTAATAATATTTTAGTAAAATTTGTTAGTTCCTTATGCGAAATTGAAAACTATTCATTAGAATCTAATCGAAATCTTTCCATTTTTTATAATACATAATGTTTATCTGATGAGTTTTCTCTTTAGTAAACTTGTTTTACACACTTACAAATACAATTGAATGACTAGAGTTAACTCGATTTAACGTAAGTAATAATCAAATATAGATAATAGCTATGAAATATGATGAATCATTTTGTTTCATTGAAAAATTATAAAACAGATTGCTAAATATATAATCTCTAATTATGTGACACTTTGTTTCCTTAAAGTTTATTCTATTATGAAATTTTGTCAAATTAGTTTGGCAATTGTAGTATCTCTAAATGAAAAAACTAATTTGAAGATATATCAAATTTAGAAATAAAAAGATTCATCTAGTTAGACGAATCTCAAAACATTAACAATGTTCTATTTTAATAACACTTGTAAAAAGTCTTAGAATTTTGATCAATTTCTAATTATTTATGTTTTGATTTACTATACAATTGAGATTTTACCAAATGCTTACTTTCAACAAAAAAGAATTGAAATTAAATGTATTCTAATATAAACAAGTGTTAATTTAACTTCATTACTAAATGGCGGAAATAAGTTTTTACTTACTTGCTTTTTATTTAAAAAGTGCGCTTTAAACTTATGTTTGCTTATTCTAACACTTCAATAATGATTCATTACTGATTAAATGAATTTAATGTAAAATCAATTAAAGGAAATTTTTAAAAGATAATTTTCCTGTACTGTTGCATCTCATAAATGATTAAGGAAATCTTGCATATAATTTAGTTCAGGTATCAGTAAAATCTCAAATTTCGAAATACACCTAAAATTGCACTCTATAATTTGAGAGAAATTTGAACGTGTGTTCATTTTATTCAACTATAATTTGATTTCGAAAATTGAAATCTAAATGAGAGGATAACGTTCAGCTTGATTAAACATCTATATTAGATAAAAATAAAGATTGAAGATTTTTCCTCAACAATTAGATTATTAAAATAGCAAATTGTTTCTATAAATTATAGTCCAAAGTTATTCGTTCATACGCAATATGTTTCAAAAAATAATTGATTTGTTCATGAAACAAAGTAAGGTTTTAGTTTTTCAGCAAAGTAATTTCATTTTGTTTGTGTCTGTGACAAATTATTCCAAACCAGTTCCACACTCATTCTAATCAAAATATTTTCTTATTCGAATAAGTTATACTTAGAAATCGTCCTTTAAATAAATCTTTATTTGGTTAAAATAATATTAGCTTCTAATCTTGATTTGAAATATTACTAAAGGCTTCAGTAATATCATAAAAATGTCGGACAAGTCAAGTATTAATGAATCATTTGAAGGTAAATCGGTTTTGATAACTGGAGCAACGGGCTTGGTTGGGAAAATGATCTTGTATAAAATTGTTCATTCTGTCAAAAGTGTCACAAATATTTATATACTAATAAGAAGTAATAAAGGAAAATCTGTTAGTGAGCGATTCAATGAAATGATTAGTAGAAGCTATGGTTTGTTCCAAAGTATTGAAAAGGAATCTTTGATGAAAATAGTTCCGATTGAAGGCGATATAACAGTGGATGGTTTGGGCCTAAGCGAAACTGATAAAAATAAAATCATTATTGAAGTTTCGATTGTATTTCATGCTGCGGCTGATGTCACCTTCGACACAAACCTTAAGTATTGGTTTAGAGTTTAGTTTCTTTTTAATAGCGATATTTATTTAAAATATTTTTGATATTTAGGAAGCAATTAATAACTAATGTCTTTGGGACTAAACATGTTATCGAATTATGTCGACAATTGAAGAAGTTGGATGTTTTCGTTCATGTTTCAACTACTTATTCAAACCCTTTGGAGATGGTAACTGAAGAAAAGGTTTATGAGAAAACTGCTCACGCGTTGTACATTTTGGATCACATTAAGTACTAACCAGTTTCTATATAATTCTCTGAATAATCAATATTTATTTCGATTCTAAAGCGACCCAGAATTCAATTTTAATCATAAAGAATTGATTGGAGACTTTCCAAATACTTACACATTCACTAAGAATTTAGCAGAAAATTTGGTTAAACTTGAATACAAGAAAGGAGCACTTCCAACAACTATTGTGAGACCTGGTATAGTATCAACGAGTATAAAAGAGCCATTTAGTGGTTGGTTTGACTCAATAACTAGTATTGCTGGTGGAATGATGTTGGCAGGTTCAGGTTTAGCCCGAATTTCAACACTAAATTTTGACATAACAGCAGATGCAATACCTGTTGATATAGTGGGAAACACTTGTATCGCTGCCGCTTGGAACACAATGACTGAATAGTATAAATATATTATCTTGCTCTCAATAACTTTTTTAATTTTCAGACGGAATAAGGCGTTGTTGTGAATCATGCACTACAATAATGCTTTATAAGTTTAAGTTTGTCTTAGATATGCATTACCTTTAGGGTGACCACCCGTCCCGTTTTTGATGGGAGAGACCCCTCTTTTTAAAGATAAAAGACAGAAATCTTATCAGACCAAGAACTCTCGACGGGACAATTAGTAGTCCCGTTCTTCAACTTTCACTTTGAAAAATGTGTCTAGAAAAATATTTCTTAGAAATTCAAACATTGGATTTATCTTGCAAACGATAAGGGATTAAGAAACCCATTTTAATGTTTTGAACACTTGTGGTTTAAAACCAAATGTTATAGAATTAATCTTTTCTATCATGATTTATATCTGATATAAACTAGCATTTCTTACTTTTGAATAACTAACCTTTGAAAGATGCCATTTCTAACAAGAAATATACCTTTGAAATCAACCATGACTAATGTTTATCAATGTCTTAATATTAGAATATATTGTTTGACACTTAAATATTTGTAATGATTTTAACTAATAAAAGCGACATTTTTCTTCAAAAAAATGTAACGGTCTCACTTTTGATAATTTTGTCCCAGCAGCCAGACATAAGCCAGAGTTGGTCACCCTACTTATTTTTACTACCTATCCTTAACTAAACTTAAATATGAGTGAGATTTGCAACAATTGACTCCTCTTACTACCCATAAGCTCTTCTTTCTAATTCAATTTTTCAAATTTTCGCTTAGTAAATCAGAACTTCGTGTTTATAACTGCAACACTTCCTGTTTGGGCGCACCAGTTGTTCGGCAGAGTAATGAGTGGGTACAAGATTTAATTGAAGAATACCCGATTTGGAACACAGTTAGACCTATCAGTATTCTAAAGTCGACTTGGATTCCTATCTTTTTGATACAATTCTTTTCTGAGCTTTGTGTCGCCTATTTTTTCGACTTCCTTCTTTTACTAATTGGACAAAAGAGAATGTATCAAATTTTTTCCATTAAGCTTTAAGATTTTGCTTCATATTTATGTTTTTAGTGCTGTGCGGTATATAAAAACTTATCAACGATTAATGAAGTCCAGCGAGTGCTTTATATCCTATCAGTGGTATTACACTAACAATAATTTCGTCAAACTATCTGAAGAACTGATTGGAATCGATAGAATTACGTTTGATTGTGATGTTTGCAAAATCGATTGGATTAAGTACACCATTGAATCGTATTTCAGAGGTAGAAAATTATTAATGAAAGAAACTGATCAACACGTTTATTGGGCTCAGACTCGTTATAAACTGTAAGCTTTCAATTGATTGATTGATTGATTAATATATGAAACCATATTGATTTTTCTTATAGTTTGAAAACTGGCTACACAATTATGAATCATTTTTTAATGTATTTCTTACTGAGTTTATTGCTCACATACACACCACTCGACTCCATGATAATTAGTTTGTTAGACTCTGCTGGTTTGTATTTGGTTGAATGGAATTTAAGAGAAATTGGGTTTTATCTATTATTAATGTCTGCTCTTTTCAATATTGTTCTTCATTTTATTCCTAAAAAGATTCATGACCCACTTTTAATGGTATCACGTGCTTACATTGAACAATATTTAGCTAAAGTTAATTTAAAGTAATTTTTTAGTATCTGTGAATAATTTTTAAGCTTTTTGAGTTGTAATTAGAGGTCGATAACTCGAGTTATGTAAGGGTTTATTGAACTCTAAAATTTTTGAGCTAGCTTAAAATTTTTACTTCAAATTTTTCAGTTTTATTTTACTTTAAACAATTGTGTGCTTAAAGGGTTTGCGGTTTTATCAATTTCTAGATCAAATCAACAATTAGCTTTAGGAGCTTTTGATCTAAACACGTAACTTTATGTCTGTCCTATATTTGGTGAATAACTCCTGTACGTAAAACAGTGCTTATATTTTTAAATATTAAATACAGTTTCGGCTTATGTCTAATTCTTAGTAAATAAAGTTTATGTATTTTAAACTCAACTTTTCAATGTTTTAATAAAATAAGATTTATAATTCAAAATATTAAAAGTCTACATGTTTAAAGTTATGTTTAAATCAGAAATATATTTAAAACAGATGAGTCAAATCACTGCCGTCACAGTAACAAGTGGTTTCAGAGTCGTTCTTCCTCCTGTTCGTCGGCTACTGATATTTCTATCGCTGGCTCCGGTTCATGTTTTCATTAAAATTAAAGAGGCTCCTAGACTTCATACTATTGTATTTTTATATTTTTCTGCCAAACAAAGAGATAAGACAATAATGATTAAGAGAATATAGGGATAAATACAAGTGTTTATATTAAATTACT
Source organism: Archegozetes longisetosus (assembly GCA_018873245.2). Taxonomy (NCBI): domain Eukaryota; kingdom Metazoa; phylum Arthropoda; class Arachnida; order Sarcoptiformes; family Trhypochthoniidae; genus Archegozetes; species Archegozetes longisetosus. The sequence continues at coordinate 5,674,461 of JAEMBT020000001.1, forward strand.
CTTAATTTTTTTCTGAAACTGTAAACTTGACGCAAAACGCTTTTTAAAACATAGCAAAGTGCTCTCTATTATTTGTTTTCTATGCATTCACAATAATTGCGTGATTAGGCTTAGAGAAATCTGCAGGATTTTTATATTGTTGAAAATTTCCGAATCAGCGTTCTAACTATAGAAAGTATTCATACGGACTTCAATTCAGCATTTTGTTTCTTTATTCAAGAGAAGACAATTATTTTTAATAATAACTAATTTAATCTTTAATTTCTATCTTTTTTGAGCCCATGAAATAAATTCACATATACTTTAATGCAATTTTCTTGTTTCTTTGACAAATATGCGAACGACAGGGGCCAATCTACAGTAGATTCGTATTCACTAACACATAAACACTCCATAGTCAAAAATGAGTTTTATTAATAATGGACAGTGACTCTCCTAATGAGGGATACACAATGACCGATTATTAGTAAAAATCTAAGACTTTTATAGCATTCATTGTATGCATATACGCAAAATAACCCAATTAATAAGATTAGTAGTTACTAAAGTAAACTTTTAACAAAAGTTTTTTGACACATTTTAGTAGCCCATACCAAAAACACTTTCATGCAAAACACACAAGCTGTGAAAATTATATGCTTTTCTATTTAGCTTAAAATTAGAATGTCAAAAAGTTAAAAGCTTGAAAATTATTTCAAAATAATCGTTTATTGTCATTTCATGAAAGAACTGACTTGATAATCTGAATCAATAACTTCGGAAGGAGTTACATAACCTTTTTTTTCGATTACTTCTCGATATTTATCAGGCATAGAAAGAGCCAAGTTTTGCATAAATTCAAGTGAATCTAATCTATTCCATTCAACTTGAATAGCATTCCATAGTTGACCTTCATTATCGAAAATTCTCTTAATTTTTCTCAAATTTTTACTCAAATTTCAAAGATCTTCGATTGGTTGCAGTCTGAACTTTTCGGCGCGTGTGGTGTGACTCGATCGACTCCTAATCGAAGGGCTAAGTATGCAATACTTAGATAAATAGTATGAATATGACTTAAATTCATAAACTTAATTGCACAAATTGTAATTTGAAATGGATTATTGAGAGAAAGGATGAACCATTTCCTAAAATAATGAATGCCAAATGCACTGATGGGCAATCATTTTATAATTTAACGATTGAGAAATTAAATAATTGCACTCAAAATAATGATTGCATCAAGAATAATGATTCAGTCAAACGGTCAATGTCTAGATATTGTTTGAGAATTCTAATGAATTTTCTTATTTTAGAACTTTTAGCACTATAGTCCTAAAAGTGTTTCATGTCTTGGTTGATCGAAACTTCGAGCCTTGAAATAGTTATTATTTATTTTGATTAATAAGTTAAAATCTTAATAAAGTGTATTAATATTTTTAAATTAATCTAAAAATCATATAATCGTTGTGTATACTTGATGGAGAGTAAAGAGTTTAATTCATTTATTTGGACCGAAAGATTTATTTAATGCCTTTCAATCGTTTTGAGAAATAGATGTGTTAACTATTAGCTATAATCAATGATGAGCGTGCTCGGTGCTCGTGCTCAGACAAAATTTGGCGCTCAGTGCTCACGCTCGTGCTCGGCAGAATCAAAGTGCTCGGTGCTCGTATTTTGAAGATGCTCGAGCACTGAGCACCAACTGAGCACTATGTCCAAACTTTGTCTATTGAAAGCTTTAATCCTAAACATATGTAATGCAAAATACATTCAAAACGTCAAAAGTAAAATCAAATACCGTTCAAGTATATGCTTAACGATAAAAACTGATGTCATTTTCCAATAAAATAAGCGAACTATTTATAAAAGGACGAAAATAATTATTGAACTTTAAAATTAAATCAAAATTTGTTTAGATTTGATATTTATATTAAATTCTAACTTTAGTTTCAGGCTCAAAAGGTCGTCAGACGCCACAGTAAATATTAAACCCTTTAATACTGATTTTAAATCTCTGGGGGTAGAGGTTTATAAGCAAATAACAGAAAAATATGATTAAAATCTTTAAAACTTTCTCATACTTTATAATACATGTATTACTAAATCAATTTGTTAGAATAGCAGTTCTCATAGTTTTATTCAATAAAATTATTTATTTTTACATTCAGTTGACATCGTTTTTATTAGTTTTGATGTTAGGACTAAGTACTCGGTGCTCGTGCTCGCCACCGAGCACCGAATGCTCGAGCACTGCTCATCATTGGCTATAATGTAATAATCTATAGGAACTGATCAAATGCATAGAAGTTTTACTAACATTTGAATATAAAATTAATTAAAATAAAGCATAAATGTAAGTAAATCGTGATGTCATTCACCTCCAAAAACTCAATTGTTTAAATTGGTTAAAAAAATTAATACATGTAAGATAAATAAAGAATATTTTAAAAAATAAAAAGTAAACAAAAAATATAAATGAGCCTGAGATTGTTTAAAGGATAATTGTCATAATTGTACAGTACTCCCTGGCTCGACGATTTGGCAATGAGTGAAATTCTTTTTAGGGTTAAAACTTGAACAACTACTTTTGAACTGGCTTATAGCGCATAAAAATTTCTAATTTTGGCGAAAAATTTTAGTATCGACTAATAGTTGTCATTATTTGAATTACATTTTATGGCCAAATTATATTTAAGAAAAATTTACAATATATTAAATTTGTGTATATAAATTAAACATAGGCTACAATGTAAATATAGTCAATGCAATAAATTATTTAATTCTTTAACAAAATGAAAGTTATGAAAAAATTTTCTAAATTTTTTTCTGTCAAAACAATTTCAAAAATGTGATAAAATCTTAAGTGAGAAAAAAAATGAAAATTGTGATAAAATTCTTGTCAAATTTTAATGATACAATGAAGATCTCAAATAAAAATAGAAATTTAAATCTTCCATTTCTTCCAATAAAAAGTATAGTATGTAAAATAACTGACCACTATATTTTAAATGTTTATAATTTCAAAACGATAAAGTAAGAATTTTATTTTATTGAATTTCTTTCACAGAAAGAAAGTAGAATAACGGGAGTTTATGATATCATGTGTTCAAAAATACAGGGTGTAAAATAATTGATCATTATATTTTATTTGATATAAGTTTATATTCCTAAGGTTTTGAAAGTTCAAATTTAGTGAGTATTTTCCTTAGATATTGAAGTTATTTTTTTCCATTTAATTTTTGTTTGCAATTAATTTTTTAAAAATGGTTGTCTATACTTCTGAACAGAGAATATTTATTGTCCAGGAATATTATTCAAGCAATAAACTGACAATTATTGTTCAACGGAAGTTTAAAAAAGAATTTGACACTAGAGTTGCTTTGGGGATATCTTAAAGATAAAGTCTATGCTAAGAATCTCAAGCCAATGGAAGAGTTCGAAAGTGAAATTGAAAGTGAAATATTCAATATTTCTAACGCGGTACTGCATGACGTTATCGACAATTTTCAAGTTCGATTACGCCACGTCCACTTAGAGAACGGATGGCATTTCGAACATATCATATCATAAACTCCCACTTTTCTACTTTCTTTTTGTAAAAAATTTCAATAAAATTCATTGTACTTTTGAAGTTATAAACTTTTGAAATATAGAAGTCAATTATTTTACGCCCTGTATTTTAAACTAAGATATAGTGACTTTTTTTCAATTAAAATATAAAATTCAATTAATAAATAATACTACGAAATGAATAGTCAACAAAAAATTACTTTTTAACACAAAACACAATAAAACATACTAATGGATATAAATATTTCCTTCATAATCAAGAAGTGTGTCAGAAATTATTCTTAAATATAATCAGTGTAACGTGTGCTTCAAGTATAGTGAGATTATACGCGAAATGTGATATATTGAAACTTAATTCAAATTCTTAAATCAGTGCACCAATATATCTAAGATGTCATAATAGAGTTAAAAATGAAAACGCACTATCGATTTCAATAACACGTTAGAAAAATTCATTCACTCTAAAAATCCATAAATCACATTCCGATTCAAGTCATACTAAAAAACTATATTAATAATTACACTTCTGAAAGATTATACGAAAAGTTTGCTCGATTAGGAAATTTTGAACCTGGATTTGAAATAAAAAATCAAAACATTAGCTGAAATTAATAGTGATTTGAAGTGTAAATCAAGTGGAAAAGAAGTTTGTAGATTTAGTCACTTTAAGAAAGCTTGTGATAAATTGAATATCTCTTTCAGTTCAAGATTTATCGAAAAGTGCAGTTTATGCAATAAGCATATAAGTTGTGATGAAAACTGTGCCGAAAGTTGTCAAATATGTAAAACCTGGAAAATTCATATGACTTGTAAAACTCACGAGAAATAAATCTCGCTAGATACTGAAATTCGATATCAAAGTATATGCGAAATATCAAGTTATTCAAAATTTTTAGTTACTGATGCAGATATGCTAAGAACCTTTCAAATTCCCATTATGAAGGAAAATTATTTTCGCGAAAAACTTAATGTTTATAATCTAACATTTGAACAATTGGGAATCAATGGACAATCTATTTGTGTTTTATCACATGAAGAATAGATAAATAGAGATTATAGTGATATTTGCAATTATTATTTGAAGTATTTTTCTCGGATTTGCGTCAAAATTGTGAAACTCTTACAATTAAATGCCATAGTTGTGGTTCTCAACAAGTCACGGAGATTCTTAACTAGTCTGATATCAATAGTAAATGAACCACAATTTCTCTCTAAATCTATAGAAATAGATTATTATGAAAGCGGTCACTCTTTTCAAGCCGCAGATTCTGTTCATTCGAACATAAGCACCAAAATAAAAAATGTGATAATATTTACAGTTATGACCATTTAGTTTCAATAATTGAAACTTGACTCAAAAATTTGAAGGTCGAACATTTGAAATATGATGGAATGTATATTTTCAGATTTATCAAAGAAAATAACTTTTCAACTTAAAAAATTGAATTCAGTTAAGTCTTAAAAAAGATCTTCAATATTATTCATTAAATTTTATGTTGAATAAAATTTTATTGAATATAGTGTTTTAGGTAATATATATGAACTAGAAATTGAAAACAGTATAAAAAATTCAGTCTGTTTCCTCTAAACTCGAAAAACAATTAAAACCAGTCGGTATCGAAGCTCAAAAGCATAGAAATCTAATGATACAAAAAATTTTTTGAATAACTTATAGAGAATTTTATGAAAATTTAGAAATTTCTGACGATTAAATGTAAATGTAGATCAAATATAATCTCAAATTTTTAGTTATTTTAAAAATATAATATTCATTTATTTTATCTAAAATAAAAACTACATTTATCTGAATATATAAATTACTCTTTACTTGAATGCAAAAATTGATTTTAAACTTCAAAGATCAGAGTAAAAGTTTTACGCAAAGCTATTTCTCTAAATCAAGCTGGGTTTTCAATACTTGATATGCAGGTAAAAATCAACTCATTGGCAGGTCGTCGAGCTTGGGAGAGTGTAGGAATGGTCGATCGAGTTGTATAATAATAAGGAACTTGTGTGTTATCCATACCATTAATATTATTCATCAATGTTTATCGTCTTATGTGAATGCTTTACATGGCTCAAGTTTTTCTCTTACTTCGAATAGTGAATTAACTATTAAATCCAATTTGACGTTTCATTAATCCATCTCTTATACTGTTGTCATCATTAGTTTCGTTAATGTTTAAGGGCACGTCAAACGGAAATATTGCCTATTTTGGTCGTTTGTCCTCTAATAAAATCTTTTCATCTCTGATCAGCTGAAAATTTTGCCTTCCTGTTAGCTATGCTTTAGATTAGATTAAAACTAAATATATATTGAGATAATATAACTATTAATGTAATATTGAGCTAAAAGAATAAAATACTTAGTCGAAACTACAAATTAAACAATATATAAAAACGAACAAACAATGTTCAAATGAGTAATTACATTAATTTATGTTTAGATCAATTTTTACTTAGAAAATTAGCTCGGATTCACTCGATTGTGCTTGTACAATATTGTGATTTTTACTCACGTTTCTCTAAACTCTAGAGCATAATTTGGATCTTTTAAATTAAATAGAAAATAGGATACAAATCAGTATAACTAAAACTCATCATAAATACATGTCAAACTTGATGGTAATTAGTATTATCATCAGCAATATCAGAGTATTTGCTTTTTTCGAATTTAAAAATAAGTGATGTTTCGGCAATTATGAAGTTAACGAATTTAAATTATTAATGAAAACTGTCCACTTTTGAATTTCAAAATATATCTGTTCTTCACTCACATCAGATAAATTATAAAAATAATAATCTTCCTAATGCTTTTCGCTTAGAAATTTCCCATTTTAACTAAAATATATTAGCGAAAGAATGTGTTAAGGAGAGTTCTATCACTGAAAACAATAATATTTATATCAATCTGAGTGCGGGCAAACAGGTTGTATAATAAAGACTTATTTAGCGAGCATTATAAATGCATAAATTTTATCTGAGGGTCTGATAAATATCTCATATAATAACTAAATATTCCAGGAGATAAACAAAAACTGAGGAGTTTACTATCGTATTTATTAGGGTGTCTCATTCAAAGTGAAGCAGGCGTGTGGTGGTTAATCTTGGAGGCTACAGGGTTTAATTGATCGCCATTTTGGATTTGTGTTTCTTGATTCTTAATTTTTGAAATTAGACAAATCAACTTTTTCGGATCATTTGTGGTCAGACAAGAGTTGGTTGATAATGTTAATGATTATGAGCAACGAAGTCTCATCAAAACAGAATTAACTAACTCCTATATGTCCATAATTGATCTGAGAAAGTTAGTTCGTTTCATAGGGTGAAAATTGGTGAATACAAGTCTGGTATAGCGACCAGTTCTGTTTCGGGTTTCTGAAATACATCGCGGTGTGTCTGCGTCACATTGAATGGGACACCCTAATATTATGCTCTCATCATATTGGGGTTCTGTTGTGAATGGAAGATTCCATAGAAATCTAGATATTATTACCTTTATGTTATTGGCTTTAATGAGTCCATTACTTCATTACCTCAACTATAGAAATAACGTAAAGCAACATATCTGAAAACTTTTAAAATATTTTTCTTTATATCTATGTATTTGTAACTAACCGTTTAATATTAGCATTCATAACATTGCAAAATGTTTCAAATTTAGAAAAGTGTATAAATATATTGAAAAATTTCATTGCTAGTGAAGAAAATTTCTATTCAGACAAAATATTTAAGAATAATATTTATAGCATTGGATTAAACTAAAAGCTTTGAGATTTGTTTCAATCCTTTCACAAGAGAAAAATATCTGCTATTAAAATGATTGATAGAATAATTATAATTTCGTTGTTTGTTACTTGTTTGATGACTTATGAATTGTACCCTCCAATTTATGTATCGTATCCATGTTATTATAACCTATGGATTGATTCTAACAATGTTACTACTTCACGTCTTATTTGTGATGGTAAGCAATATTACAATGTGACTGAAATATCAATGCGAATAAGTGAATGGTTTTCCAATAATTCTCGTGATGCTCTGTTTGATGAGCTACTTTTTATAAATGAAAATATAACATCATTGGAAGAGAATTCGTTTTATAACATCTCATTTGGAACAATATATATATTTAATACAATAATAGAACGAATACATGAGGATGCATTCAGTTCTTCACGACTTCTTCTTAAACAATTGATTATAAATGTAAGAACCTGAAAATAATAACTTGAAGTAAACTTTCATAAAATACATCTTAATTATATCTTTTGAAATTTTATTTCTATTTTAGAATGCTTCTATGCTTGAAAGTCATCTCTCGCCTTATAATATATTCAACTTAGTGAACTCAATGATAAACGTAAATTTCTTGGCTATAATCGATACGAAAATCAATAGTTTACCAGAAAAAATTCTCAATGGCCAAAATCTTAAAGCTGTTGATATTACGGATTTAAAAACAATAAATAATTATTCATATAAATCATTGAAGAATATAGAATTCATATATATACAAGGTAGTTTTGATTTCATTCCATCAAATGCGTTTGTAGTGGAGAATCACGATCACAACGCGTTTCTTACAATTTATATTTGGCTATCGCAACTGAAAGGATCGAGTTTTGAATTGGATGTTTTTACAAATCCCAATAGAACTTTGCATTTATATTTTTATTATAATAGTGGACTAACTTATTTGAATGAGAGTGTGTTCGGGCCGTTATTCGATAATTTTCCTGCAAGTACAATTACTTTCTATGATAATGTTCTCGATTGCAATGAATGTAATTTAAAATGGATTATCGGGAGAAAGAATGAGTTATTTAATAAAATAAGTTATGCTCAATGCGCTGATAGCCAATCATTTTATAATTTGACAATTGATAACTTCAAAAATTGTACAAATAATGGTATGATATGGGAATTATTTTGACTTTATATTAATATTTTGCATTAAGTTTTTAGTTAAATCAGGTCTTAATATACTTTTAGAAAAATATATTTGTAATTTGAATGGTGAATATAATGGAGATTATGGAATAAGTATTTGGCCAACAGTTGAGGCTGGAAAAGTATCTGAAGGAAAGTGTAATTATGAAAATGGAAGTGCGAAATGGATGTGCCAACAAAATGGGCTGTTTGATCAAAATGGACCAGATTTTAGTGATTGTTTGTTGGATTCCATTATTATTGGTGTTGAAAATATTAGTGATATCTCAGATGTGACTCAAATACTTGAAAATTTAATTGAAAATACTGGAAGTGATGATTCATTGACAACTGCTGAGGAATTACATGAAATGATCTTTTTAATAAATCGATTGCAAAACTTTATTGAATCAAATATTGAAGAAATAGATTTCAATTTAGTGCTCGAAGTAACAGTTAATCACACCTCTTTATTCAATAATTTAATCAATCAGGAAAATGCATGGAAAAGTGCAACTAATAGTCAAAAGACTGAAATTGCATCTGAAATATTACAATACATTCAAAAGACTTCTTTCACATTGAGCTGCAAACAGAATAATACAAATGATTCAATAGTAATAACTAAAAAAGATATTTTAGTTGAGACATTTCACACTAACTTTAGTCAAGAAATTATGTTTGCAGCAAATGATTCCTCTATTTTAATTCCAAAACAAATTGATTTATCACCAGGTCTTACATGTAATAATTCTGGAGTCGGAGCTCTTATTAATAAATTAGATAATTATTTATTGAGTGGTGTGGGAGATGGACAACAAATCAATACTAATATAATTGCATTCAGTATAACTAATGCTAACGAAACCACTGATATTAATAATGGAAAAAAAGTAAGAATAAGGTAAATATAAGAACTGAAGTTACGAAACTATTGAAATAGTTTAATATCTGAATTAGTTTTTGTTTGAACCTACTTTCAGTTTAAAGAATAAAAACAGATTAAAATTTGGAGACAAGATAAAATGTGTTTTTTGGGATTTCAATTCAATGAAGTGGTCATCGAATGGATGTCAACTAGTCTTTCGTGATTTGGATCGTGATTATTCTGTTTGTGAATGCAATCATTTAACAAATTTCACTGCAATTATGGATACGAGTGGAAGAGAAAAAAACGACTTATTGAAATCATTGCTAACATATATCTGTTGTGGTGCTTCTATTATAGGTCTGATTCTCACAATTTTACTTAAAGTGTTAAGTGGCAAAATGAAGTCAAACGCGTACGCAAAATCTATGATGCAGGTGAAAAATTGGATAACATGTAATCTATGCTTGTGTTTAATAGTCGCAAACTTCTTGATAGTCTTTGGAATGGATAGAACTGAGAATAAAGTATGTTTAAGCTTAATATAGTGTAAAGAGATTTATCAAAAATAGGTTCATGATAACTATTCTTATACTATTATCAGCTTTCATGTCAAATATGTTCAGGAACATTATTGTATTTCTTATTGGCATCATTTTCATGGATGTTTTTGGAAGGATTTTATTTGTATAGAATGGCTGTTAATGTATTTTCTGCTAATTTGAAGATGTATTTTATTTTAACATTTGGTTATGGAATACCAATAATTATTTGTATTATCGCTTTTACAACTATTTGGTTCAATGAACATGTACTTTTTGATGTTCTCATTGGAGATTATTTGTAAGCATATCGAAGTTATAATAAAATCACAATTACGAATGTCTTTCATTCATAGCTGTTGGATATCATCTAAAAAATATTCAAAAAACGTGTGGATAATTATTGGTATAATTTGTAAAAGTGATTGAATTAGGATCCAATTTGCAATTATATTGTATTTGTATTTTTTAGGTCCAGTGATTGCTATGATTTTCATGAATACGATATTTATGATCATTTTTATGAAAAAATCTTTGTTTTATTTCAAGAAAGATAAAAAATCCAAACCTGGTGCAACGAGAAGACAAATTTTTGCCTTTTGTTCAATTCTTTGCAATTTGGGCTTCACTTGGATTTTGTTCATATTGTATACGGAACAGTTTGGGTTTTATTTCTCATACTTTTCCTATGCCTTCATTGTATTAAATGGATTACAAGTAAGATTTTATGATTTAACACATTTATTCATAAGTTCATATCGTATATTTTTAAACGACACAAGTAAATTCATATATTGTTACAGGGAGTCTATATTTTTACCTATCATTTTGCGATTTTCATCAATGAAAGGGTCAAATCAGTTGAAACAACAAAAAGTTCGACTTGAAATCTTTCGAATTCTGTTAATATTAGATTAAATCTCTGGTTATAATAAAATAATTGAGAAGATAAGTTCCATGTAAAGTATAAAACTTTTAAACTCCAATACCAATTTAGACTTAATCGCTTATTATAATATCCAGAAATAATAATTGAATTGATTTTTCACCCATTTTTATCACATGCATTGTTATGTTTCACTCAAGGAAAAAATGATTTTTCGATTGAATGAAAAAAATGTATTATCTAATTAAGTAATAATTATTATCCACTTTTCAATAAATACAATAATGCCTATATTTTAAATTAAAATTGTAACGAATTAAATTATTATTCTAGATTTTGTTGAATTTATTGCTAACGAAGCGATTGGAGTTAATTACTGAGTAAAATTTAAAATTAAATAAATCTTTTCTTTAATATAAAATTTTCTTTAAACTGAATTGGCGGAATATTTTGACGAAATGATAATTAAAATTAATTTCGATCTTTTCTATAATTGATTAATTTTGGGACATAAAAAGAGATTACAATTCTGCGTTAAAATTATGTGCTTTTAATAAGAGGCAAAAGTGTAATCAAAGTATATTTCACGGCTTACTGTCATATTCTGTTCTTATGCTCTGCCTGAAGATATGTTCGAACCAACACCTTGAAGCTTCCTTCCTTTGAAACACTAGGAAATAACACGCTTCCCAATCGCTAACTCGTGGGCAATCACTGTTCCTTATTTACGCATTTATTTAAATCTGATCCTTACTCAAATTTCGTTAATCTTTTTTATATCTAAAAGCTTTTATATGGAAAATCCCCAACACCTATGACTCACAAAACCCCTTTCTTTGTATTTATATAGCGAGAGTTCTCACAGTATGTTTTCAGAATAAAAGAGTAAGTCAAACAGTAGATAATAAAATTTTAGTGCTAAACTTTCAAGAAAGACATCTCCCTTAGCCCTCAGGTTTTTATCTTTAGTATGAATATCTATATAGACTTTCTATATTTCTTCAACTTATCAAAAATATATCGGTTGAGGGAAAAGTTTTTTGGTTTTGAAGTTTTTAAATTAATTAATTGATTTTAATTGCATAATGTTAGAGTACAGTTTGTAATAAATTAACACAGTTGTTATTTTCAAAAAACCTCAAATGAAAAAAGTTTTATAAACTTTTATATTGACAAAGGTGACAAAATATGGTTTTATAGTATAAAAACAATTGAATTTACAAATTATTTTAATTAATCAATTATATAACTTCCGCCCAACTCAATGCATTTTTTACTTCTTGCCAATAATGCATCGATTCCATTTTCAAAAAATTTTTGTGCCAGTGAATCAGCCCATTCGTTAACAGCAGTTTTCAATTCTTCTTCATTATCAAAGTGTTTATCTGCCAAAAATTTTTTCAAATTAGGAAATAAGTGATAATCGGAACAGGCCAAATCAGGACTATATGGAGGATGACCTGTGACCTCAATGCGATGGTCAGTTAGGGCCTGATCTACAAGACGATTAATATGCACTCTTGCGTTATCTTGCAACAGTAAGACTCTCCGTCTCCTTTCATATGAGGACGTTTATGGACGAGTGTCCTTGCTAATTTTCTAATTAAATTAGCGTAATGTTCGGCCTTTATTTTTGTACCAGATGAAAGATACTCGATCATAATTATTCCATACATGTCCCAAAAGAAAACTCCCATAACCTTCCTTTTGGTCTTGCTAACTTTAGCTTTTACTGGAGGTTCTTCTGATGGCATTCTCCATTCAGCCGCACTGTGTTTGGGTATTGGTTCCTCATATAACAACCATGTTTCATCCACTGTTACAAAACGCTGTTTGAATTCCAGCCATTTAGACTCATATTGCTGGACAAAATTCTCTGCCCACAAACATCGGCTGGTCATCTCGTAATCGGTTAAAGTCTTAGGTACCCAGCGAGCATTTATTTTGTTGTACCCTAAATCACGATGTATGATATCTCTTACACTGTGTTGATCAATACCCAATTTAGCGGCCATAAAACGAGTTGACACATGTCTATCTGCTTGTATCATATTCTGTATTTCCCTTATATTTTCATTTGTCCTTGCTGTGATCGGTCTTCCACTTCGTTCAGCAGTAAAAACACTTTCTCTTTTATATAGTCTAAACTCTTTAACCCAATAACGAACATTTTCAAGTGATAGACAATTATCGCCATAAACAGTCATCAGCTCATTGTGTATTTCTGACACATCTTTTCCCTTTTTCACAAAGAATTTGATGACCGAACGCTGTTCAATATCCAATTCATATGATTCCATTGTAATTTATTAAACTTTAAACGCACGTGAGTTCAATGAAATATAAATAAATCTCATTTACACACATTAAACAATAACATATGTAAATATCAGTGCTATAGCAACAGCGGAAGTTTCAAACCAAAAAACTTTTCCCTCAACCGATATTAATAGTGCAATATTTTTGTGGTATCAGATAATATCGTACGACAAAATTTCATACTAGAATGTTATATATAATAATCTTTGTATGCGAATTTTATCGTACGATGTTTCGTAGTGAGATATTTTGCGGTGAGAAATTTTTGTCGTATAATATTTCACAGCGCGATATTTCGTAGTGCGATGTTTTATCTGATACCACAAAAATATTGCATTATTAATGAATCAGAATTAAATTTTTATTTTTCAACGTATTTTTTCGCTGTTTATATAAGTTATGTGAAAATGTTGCATAAGGTGTCTCAAAACAAAATCCCAAGACTGAATCATAGTCTTCAGCCTAACATCAATAATCTCCTCAATGATCAGAGTCTTCATTAGCCAAAATTTGTCTATGAAATGAAATGTCTATCAATTGAAATATCTACAAAATGGATATCTATAAAGTGAAATGTCAATAAAGTGGATTTCTATAAAGTGAATATCTATCAATTGGGGTATAACCTAATAAAATAATTGAATTATTTTAATCAGATTTTACTTCTTTAGTTAGTGCAATTTAATCACAGATGCTAACAAATGGTTTATCAATTCAAAAGAAAGTTTGATTATTTATTTAAATAAATATTATTGATAATGCATCTAAATAATCAATATAATTATTATCCAGTTTTAATAGAATGTAACATCTTTATTTCAAGTTAAAATTAAACGAGCCATTATTTTATTTTGAAATTGTTTGAGTCTTTTTGCTGAGTAAACCTTTGAATTAAGTGATTGAAAGGAAATTTATATAACATGAATCTACTTTCCAATTATTAAGTTTTTAAAAATTTATAAAATATGACCTACATTGAGAATATAATGGTTAAAATTGATTACAATTTTCCATTAATTATTTTAATTCGGTTTATAATGTATAAAAATTCGGTAATGAAATAATGTTTTTCAATAGGAATAAGATAAAAGTCATGAAAATTATCGATAAAATCAAATTTAAGTTTTCTTGTCAATTCAGTGTTTAGGTCAAACATTCGATCGACTGCCTGGCGTAAAAATTGACTCCGTAAACGGGTCTCGAGTTAGTCTTCAGCAAGGGAGTGAGCGAACTTAAATGAATGAATGTGAGATATCTCCAGAAATGCCTGTACTGCTTATAGTCATCATTTTGATCGATGCTTTCTTTAAAGTTTCACTTACTTGTGAGTGCAGCTCATAAAAGGATGTGTTACGCTATCTGCCGGGAATACTTTATAAATTTGCTTCAATCGATGCATCGTCGCTTAGAATCTATTCGCAAGGCTTCTGGGGCTATACTAAATACTAATTTTTATTAAATTCTTGTTTTTTTTAAATAAAGTATAATTTGACTAATCTATTTTGTTGTTATTCATTCTATATCTAATTTTTTATTAACCGGGGGAGTTTTTGTTCATTTAAAAAAGCCGCGTCAAAATTGAATGAGTGGTTCAAAAGTTATAAAGCTTTGTATCCCTAAAGTTAGTTTTCGCACTGACTGTATTTAATATTAGTTAAATAGTTAATATAAAATATTCTGACGTATAAGTGCGCTTTAAATACGCGCGTATATAAAACGTACTTATACGGTTACATTCATTATATGATGAAAATTAAAAATTTTATTCTAAAGATCATTATAAGGTTGGAGAGCTATAAATGCACCATCTGTATGATTTAATGACAGAGCTGAAGCACTTATTCTTGAAGACTAACTCTATTATATGAGAATATTTTATTTCTTCATAAGCTTATTTGAACTGTAACGCACGGTAAGAATATTATTGATTGATAAATAAAATAATAAATAATGGGGTTTTATTCTCTAAATGTTTTCGAATGATTAATAGAAAACAGGATATTGAATAAGTCTCAATGAGTTAATTACCGAAAAAATCTGCATTTAATGTTCTTCATGATAACGAATTTAATACATATTTTAAGGATAGAATTGTTTATAGAGCAACTCAAGTTGTATAAATTAGTTGCAAAACTTTGAGTAATGCGAATTTGTTTAATCCAAAACATACGACATTCATCACTCATTAGAGATTGATTTTAATGACCTCTGGATCTAAAATGCTATTAAAATTATGTTCATCATAGTTATAAAAGTAAATTGTTAATGACGTTCAATACTCCGTTTGCGTAACAGTCTATTAAGAGATAAAATTTATTTGTTATTTGACTTTATTTGTTAAACCTCGTAAAACTAATAAAATGGAGGTAGAATAAAAATGAAATTTGTTTTTCTAGAATTTGAGTCCATAAGTGAACCAAATTATGGACTGATAAAAAAGCCATATATTTCATGTGTTTAAATAAGCTGACACTTATATTCTATCATTAATGTGCATGTAATTCGCTTTTTCTGGAAGATTTTTATTGTATAATTCGTGACATAAAACATCAATCATAAATTCATTAAGACTGTATACCGTTTTGTTTCTTATGAAAATTTTGAAAATATTTCTGTTATCACATAATTACTGAAAATAGTGATTATGTGTTAGTATGTAATGAGTCGGAGCGTAGAAATTCTGGTTTTTATCTTTCTGTTTGTATATTTAAAAATATTTAAGAAAAACATTTTTAGCATTGCGAAGTGTTTAGAATTTAGAAAAATGTTATTAATAGTATTGATTGGTCTCTTAATTCCATTGATTAATAGTGAATGTCCTCCCAAATATATAACCGATCCTTGTGATTGTAACTCTTCAGATATGTACCTTGTTTGCCATGCTAATTTAATTTACAATATTACTGAAATTTCTAAACAAATAAGTGAATGGTATTTAAATGTTTCAATTCCAATAAGTCAGCAAATCCGATTAATTCAACTTGATTCAAATCCAAATATAACAGCAATTGAAGAAAATTTCTTTTATGACTTATCAGTCGCTTATGTAAACTTATTGTCTAGGAATTTTGAAAGAATTCATGAAAGGGCATTCAACACTTCTCGAGTAAGACAACTACTGATACATGTAAGTAATAAACAAGTTGTAAACTTACTTTGCAGCAACTTTGTATTTAAATATATTTTAACCTTTAATTTTATTGAAACACAATAGCTTTATTAATTAGTAAAACTCCGAAAATTTTCCTGCTACTATTATTAACTACTTTGAACGTAATTGAATATGATTTTATTGACCAAAAATAGATCTTTACCTGTTAAAATAATTAAATTGTTATCAAATAAAGAAAAATTCTACTAAATTATATAAAATGCTAAATAGGTTGAACTAGATTTTACGTGGCCAGAGATTTATGACAAACTTTGTACATAAACTAAAGCTCAAGCTGATTTCAAGTATATAAATTTTATTTGCTGCAAATGACCAGAACATTAATAAGAATATTCCCGAAAAACCGACTAGACCTTACGTGGCCAGAGGTTTTCGGTATAAGCTTTTTTATATAAATAAACTACAACTCAAGCTGAGTTCAAATATATAAACTTCATTTACCGCAAATGACCAGAACATTGGTAAAAAAGTCTCCGAATAATCAAGTATATAGAAAATTTCCGTAGAATAAATCAATGGAATCAAATTTCAACCTGAAACGATTAAAATAAACGGAATTTTATCGTTCTGATTTTACATTTTTGATAAGACTTCAAAAATTAAAAAAAAGTTGAAAAGGAGGGTTCCAAGTTCTACAGAACCTCAGCCTAGCATAATTCCCTGATAAACTATTTTTCGGGAATATTCTTACCAATGTTCTGGTCATTTGCGGCAAACAAAATTTATATACTTGAAACAACTTGAGCTATAGTTTATTTATATACGAAGTTTATGTCGAAAATCTCTAGCCACGTAAAGTCTAGTCCAACCGCTAAATGTTTTATTGGGTTATTCATTAAACAAGTAGAAGATCATACTTAATCTACATATAAAAATTTTCTACTGAAAATATTTTTGTGCTATTATAGAGCTCTGTTACGAGAAATCAAATGATTTCAGCTTAACGTTTAATTTCAGTGATTTTTAAAGATTATGTATAAATTTTCTGTTAATTTCTCTGAACGAGATATTCGGGATTTGATTGCCTATTGTTTGAAACGAAAACTAACTCCGAAAGAGTGTTTGGAGGAAATAAATTCGACTTTAAGCAAAAATTCTGTTTCCAAATCTACAGTTTATAACTAGTATCGAGAGTTCAGGTATAGCCAGAACTCATTTGATGACATCAAACAAAGTGGTCGACCATCATGTAACCACTCTGGAAACTGTGGTAAAAGTTCAAGATCTCGTATGCGCTGATCCATCAATTTCGGTGCAACAGATCTCGTATGAGTTGGACATATCTACAGGAACGATACATAAAAAAGGTTTAAGACATGTTTGTGTTCGTTGGGCCCCACACTTAGTGACTGATCAACAAATGGAGACCCGAGTGAAAGTGTGCCGACAGAACCCGAAGACGATCAGAGAAAAGGGGGATAACTTCATATGCAATATAGTGACTGGTGATGAGACTTATGTCTATTACTATCAAGAGTTATCATCACGTGAAGCGAAGGTGTGGCTCTTCGAAGACGAATAACCTCCAAAAGTTCCCCGAAGTGAAGTACACGTAAAAAAGTTGTTGTATGCGATATTCTTCAGGTCAAGTAGTTTGGTTGCGTGCATCAAACTGGAAAGAAAGCCAACAATCACCGCTGACTGGTATTCAAATGTATGCCTCAAAAAAGTGTTCGATTCCATCCGCAAAAAGAGGCCAAAGTCGGAAATTCAAGGCATGCTTTTACATCATGACTATGCTAGACCCCATACCGCTTCAATTACATCGAAACTTTTGACCGAAAACAATATCGAACTGGTACCTCATCCACCTTTAAATCCAGTTTGGCTCCCGCAGACTTTTGGCTCTTTATAAATTTAAAGCAAAACTTAAGGGGTCGGCGGTTCGGATCAGAAAGTGAGATCGATCGAACAGTCAACGAATATCTCGATTCGATTACTATAGAGCAGTGGCGGAGTGTCTTCTTTAAGTGGCGGAAAGGAATGGAGCTGTGTATTCAGGTCGAGGGGACTATTTTTAAATAATTTGTCGAAAAATTTCATATAATTTCACAATAAACCTATTTTTCCACTTATTTAATGAATGATCTAATATAATAATTAATAGATATATTACCAATTGGAAACAAGATTAAAGCTATTCTTAAACATAATGATATCTGTACGTACCGTTCGTTTCCCTATCTTATCCTATCTCCCTCTCTCCTATTTTATCAACCATACCATAAGTAAAGAAATGGGTATGGTACGGTTAATCGATAGCCAGTTTGTCGACAATCAGTTTGGTGACAACCACTTTATCGACAACCAGTTAGTCGACAGTCAGTTTATCTACTCCTGGTTTATCAATACGGTTCTAGCCCTGTTCACCAATGACCTGCTCAC
Source organism: Archegozetes longisetosus (assembly GCA_018873245.2). Taxonomy (NCBI): domain Eukaryota; kingdom Metazoa; phylum Arthropoda; class Arachnida; order Sarcoptiformes; family Trhypochthoniidae; genus Archegozetes; species Archegozetes longisetosus. The sequence continues at coordinate 5,693,114 of JAEMBT020000001.1, forward strand.
CGATAATTTATTACTGGCAAGTTTTTTTTTTATAAAATTCGTCAAATTTTCTAATTATCTCGATTTCAATCGACTTATTCGGTTAAGTTAGATTAGGTTATCTTATGTTAGGTAAAGTTGTTATGTTTATTAGGTTAGATTAGGTTACCTTATGTTAGATAATGTTATTTTTATTAGTCTAGGTTAGGTTAGTAATCTAATGAACATGACAATGTTACCAAGCCTAACCTAACCTGATAAACATAACAATAACTAACAAAAGATAACATAACTAAACCAAAACTAACCTAACTTAGACTAAAAACATAAATTTATCTAGTATAAGGTAACCTAACCTAATAAACAGCAACGTTACCTAACCTAAACTAATAAACATAACAACCTTACATAACGTAAGATAACGTAACCTAACTTAAACTAACAAGACGATTGAAATCAAGATAATTAGAAAATTTGATGAATCTTATAAAAAAGTTTATAAATAAACTTGCCAGTAATAAATGATTGGTGAGCAGGTCATCGGTGAACAGGGCCAGACCCGTATTGATAAACCCGGAGTAGATAAACTGACTTTGGATTAAACTGATGTCGATGAGCTGGCTGTCGATAAGTTGGTCGTATCGATAAACTAACTGCCGATAAACTGTACCAGACCAAAAGAAATTAGTTATAATTATGTTAATAGCATTCATATAAGGGTTGGCTTTTACTTTCCAGAGAAGCTGGCAAAGCCATTATATACCTATGTATTGATGATCAGCATCACTTGACAATCAAAAAAGTCTCAAGTTACACCCACTTCCGATCAAGTCTGAGCCACGCCCACCAAAATTTCCTTAAATGTCCTAAGTACACTGGTTATGAATATGCAAACAGATTCGCGAAATTCCTTCTGAGGCGGAGTTATGAGCATTGAGTTTCTGTATTTTACTCATAATAAACTACTTCAAATATTGCTTCAATGATATGATTCATTGAATTTCATAGAATATTAAATGGTTAAATAGTTACAATTTTAGAATATTAAGAAAAATTTTTAAATATTTTATGTACGGTTGAAACCTCGAGTGTGAGTATTTGGAGGACTTCTCAGCTTGAACAATCGGTTATAAAATGAGTATCACTCAAAAATATGGTTAAATCCAATTAAAAGATTGCTGTGAAATCCTCCAAATTTCTTACACGCTCCTATAAAATAATGTCAGACTTTACATTATTTCACAAAGAATTAACTGAGTTTATGCATGCAAATCAAAAAGTTCAATCATTTTATTGTATATTTATAACACAAATTTCAAAAATTAATGAGTAAAAGTTAACACAATTACCATTGAGCGCTTATGGAGAGACTTGAAAGCCTCAACAAAGTCAACACAAGAAAATCCCAACACTCGTGGTAATGAACTTTCAAAAATCTTGGTAATCTCGTTTTATAAACTCATTTAACTACAAAATTAGAGTAAAATCAATAAAACAAACTCAATAAAATTTCTGAAGTTTTTAATCATTTTTTTTCATAAACGCATTAAATTTTGAAAGAGGTGTTCCTAAATGACTTTGGTCCCGGCCCCCAGATATGTATAAACTAATGGCTAATGCTATAGCTGCGCTAAATAGCGCAGAAATAGCTATTTAGAGCTATTGCTGCGCTATTTGACGCAGCAATAGCTCATTAGAAGCTATTTCTGCGCTTTGAATTTGATATATTGAAAATCGTTCAAATTTTAAAGAAAAGTTTAATATAATTTATGATAAATTTTTAAAAAATATAAGAAAAGAGATGTTTAGAATATTATTGAATGTAACAAAATTATTTAGTTTTGAAAATGTTAAATTTGGAGTAAAAATCATCTAATTCTTGAAACATGGTTTCATTATTCATTATAAAATTTTGCTAATTTAATGATTTATTGAGAAGTTCAACCAAAAATCTGTAAATAATTAAATTCAATAAAATTTTAATTTTGATATAAAATAAAAGTTTGGTTGGCTTTTACTTTTGTGTGAAGCTGGGGAAACCATTACATATATATATATATTTATTATCAGCATGACTTGACAAGCAAGTCTCAAGCCACACCCACCTCCGCCCACTTCTAAGCTCCGCCCACCAAAAAAATTTTAGCCACACCTACCAAAATTTTTATCTAAATGTACTGTTTAAAAATATGCAAGCGGATCCTCAAAATTCCTTCTGTGGGCAGAGTTATAAACGTTCAAAGTTCGATTTTTCAAAACTTTGACTGGCTTTTACTTTCCGTAAAGCTGGTGTAGCAATTACATTTATATATATTTGTTATCAGCATTATATGACAAATAAAAGTCTCAAGCCGCACCCACCAAATTTTTCTTAAATTCCTATCTAAACATATTATTTAAGAATATGCAATCGGATTCTCAAAATTCCTTCTGTGAGCGAAGTTATGAATTTTCAAAATTTCGATATTCCAATAGTAACTAGGACATCATTTATGTCTAGTTTTTCATGTTTACTTACTTACTATACATCAACACGTGTTTTGATTTTTTAAATAAGTGTTTTAAATTCAGTTTTTAGTGAAAATTTTGTTTTTTGTGAATTTTACTTGCACTGGTTTCACTCTAAGTGTAAGTTTAACTAATATTTTTATTTGTTATTTTATTTATTAAGATTTTTGGAAGTAAATTTAATCAAATTTGAGATTTTCAATTTAAGAACTAAATATCACAGTTTTTTATTTTATAAATTTTGTTTTTGCTATATTTCACACATATTCATTCGCACGAAATGCACTAAATGTGCTCATAGGCGGATGGACTCTCCATTGTTGGATCCTGATATAAGTCTTGCTGGAGAGACCAGAAGTGGTTACTTTCGAGTAATGATTACCTTCGGGTCCGAGCACTATCCCGTTTACAACAATGCGGGAGTACAATGTTTAGTGTTAGACAATGTTGAGTGAAATTGGAATGAAAATTCAAACGACATCTAATATTGTCCCAAATTTTTGACAAATTTTTCCACTGTGTACTTCTTTCAGAGTAATTTTATTAATATTTAACCAAATGGCAGAAAATCAATTTCCAGAATTTGATGAATGAATGTGTGAAATATAGCAAAAACAAAATTTATAAAATAAAAAACTGTGATATTTAGTTCTTAAATTGAAAATCTCAAATTTGATTAAATTTACTTCCAAAAATCTTAATAAATAAAATAACAAATAAAAATATTAGTTAAACTTACACTTAGAGTGAAACCAGTGCAAGTAAAATTCACAAAAAACAAAATTTTCACTAAAAACTGAATTTAAAACACTTATTTAAAAAATCAAAACACGTGTTGATGTATAGTAAGTAAGTAAACATGAAAAACTAGACATAAATGATGTCCTAGTTACTATTGGAATATCGAAATTTTGAAAATTCATAACTTCGCTCACAGAAGGAATTTTGAGAATCCGATTGCATATTCTTAAATAATATGTTTAGATAGGAATTTAAGAAAAATTTGGTGGGTGCGGCTTGAGACTTTTATTTGTCATATAATGCTGATAACAAATATATATAAATGTAATTGCTACACCAGCTTTACGGAAAGTAAAAGCCAGTCAAAGTTTTGAAAAATCGAACTTTGAACGTTTATAACTCTGCCCACAGAAGGAATTTTGAGGATCCGCTTGCATATTTTTAAACAGTACATTTAGATAAAAATTTTGGTAGGTGTGGCTAAAATTTTTTTGGTGGGCGGAGCTTAGAAGTGGGCGGAGGTGGGTGTGGCTTGAGACTTGCTTGTCAAGTCATGCTGATAATAAATATATATATATATATGTAATGGTTTCCCCAGCTTCACACAAAAGTAAAAGCCAACCGAGTCCTCGTCTTGAGTTCAGAACTGAAAGTAATATTAAAGAAATCAATGCTGAAACTCAATTAAATTTTACTGTTCATTACTTATCACAGAGAAGAAACTAATTTTAAAATAAATATTTCATTCTCTTTCAAAGTCTCAACGTTTAGTATTTATCTTATTTAAACAATTTTAAGCAGTTTCAGAAGAATTTGAATCCAAAAGTTAATCCGCTGAAGGATTAAAATAATTTGAAACCTAACCTTGAGATAAGCAAATAGTATCGATAAAACTCAAAACTTTAAAGTTCAATAAACTTTAAATTATTTGGATGACAGACAAATATTTTTGTAAATTAAATTTAAAATTAATTTTAGAATAAAATACTTTGAGGCGCAGAAATAGCTTTAATAAGTTATTTCTGCTCTATTTGGCGCAGGAATAGCCACTACGTAAACTAATTCTTTATAGAACAATAAAATCAGTCTACTTTTGAAAACTTTGACTATTATGAATTTCATTTAATTAAATCTGATCAAAATTGAAGGTAGTTTGTGTGCTAATTTTGATGTCAAAGTCTACAATTCGAATTTTCAGGGTTTAGACGTTCAAAAATTCATTTCAAGAGAATGGATCAATGTTTCTTTGAAAGAAATCTTGTGCTTGAATAAGAATTTGAGTAAAAATTAATCTTAAAAATATTTCAAGCATTCATCTACATAAAAACGATTTAGAATATTGAAAATCTTTCGTCTTTTTAACTATGACGCCCCAAAAGACCCAACCCGAACTTTGAATAAAGTTCACGATTAGATATTACAAATACTTTGATTTTTTGTTTAGGCCTTTTGGGACATCATATTTTTAAAAATTTTTGAAATTTTTTTTCGTTATAAAATTTTAATCTCTTAATTAATAAATTCTATATTTTGGTGGTAAAAATTATTGATTATACTGATATTTTTAGTTAAAAAAATTTTCAAAAATCTTCAGCGGTTTTCTTGTAATTGAATTTTGAATTTTTGAGCTTTGAAAATAAAATCTAGCATACTTAATATACAGGGTGTTTCAAAAAGAACTGAAGTAAAGTATTCATTTATAACTTTTAAACCCAAGGTTAGAACTTTTTGGGACTTAGCGGCCTCTTTCTTGAACAATGGGAGATTTTTTCTATGTCATGTAATTTGTTTACTCTTACCGAAAAGATGACGACAAACAGTACAGAAATGCGAATACTTATTGTGAAAGAATATTATTTAAATAAAAGGAGCACTATTCTTGTTCAAAGAAAATTCAAAAAAGAATTCAATTGTCGTACGGCTCCATCTTTTAACATGATTTTAAATTTAATTAAGAAATTTGAAGACACTGGAAGCGTTTTGGATAATTTGAGTGGTAATGTTGGGAGACCTGCGACTGTAATGACAACAGAAAACGTTGAAAAAGTGCGAAAAATAATAGAGTAGAGTCCGAAAAAGTCGACCAGAAAAGGGGGTCATTTGGCCTCAATTAGTTCCACGAGTTTTTATCGAATACTGAGAACTGAACTCAAACTCTTTCCGTATAAAATCCAAATCAAACAAAGACTTTCTCCGGAAAACGCTGCGAGAGGATACGAATTCGCCGACACTATTCTGCCCATGATTTTTAATAAAAAATTGGATCCAAAACAAGTGTGGTTTTCTGATGAAGCACATTTTTACCATGATGGTTATGTCAATAAACAGAACTGGTGTTTTTGGGGTAATGAGAACCCACACATTGTCCATCAGAGAGCTCTTCATCCGATAAGAACAACTGGTATGCCCTATCGTCTTATGTCGTAATTGGTCGCGTTTTCATCCATGAGAACGTCAATAGTGAACTCTATATCGAAGTTCTCAATGAAAACTTCATTCTAATTCTTCAAGGAATGGGAGTGAACGTGTCCGAAACGTGGTTTATACAAGGTGGAGCTCGACCTCATTGAACACAAAAAGTTTTTGATCTTCCGCATGAACATTTCGGAGAGAAGGTTATTGCTCTGGATAGTTCTAGATTTGTTAGTGTAGGGATTGATTGGGCTTCTTATAGTCCAGATCTCAATCCATGTGACTTCTTTTTATGGGGTTATTTAAAAGAAAGTTTATACTCAGAACCCTCAAACCTTGAAAGAACTCCAAAACATATTTCAACTGAAATTTTCAACATTCGTAATAATGTGCTCAATGATGTTATCGATAACTTTCAAGTTCGACTACAGCATATCCATCGAGAGAACAGATGGCATATCGAACACACCCTATCATAAACTCTCATTATCCTTCTTTATATTGTAAAAAATTTCATGTAAAAATATTAAATAATTTTCGAGTAATAAGTTTTTACTTTTATTCAGTTCTTTTTGAAACACACTGTAGGTTGAAGCTCAAGGTCATAAGGAGAAACTATCGTTAATTTTAGCCCCCTTTATCAGTATAAAAAATATCAACAAAATCCGAGTTGGGGGCCGAGGTCTATGGGGCTGCGCAACTCTCCTTTCGTTTTAAATAATACAATAAAATGATTGAACTTTATGATTTGTAAGCATAAACTCAGTTAATTTGTAAAATAATGTAAAGTCTGACATTTTATAAAAGCGTGTAAGAAACTAGCGTGTAGAGGATTTCACAGCAGTCTTTTGATTGAATTTAACCGTCTTTTTGAGTGATACTCATTCTATAACCGATTGTTTGACCAAAGAAAGTTCACGATAATACTTTGGTTTGTCGAATAAAGAAGATTATCGTCTCAGGATGACCGGCTAGGTATTTTCAAGTTCTGATTAAATCTTTCATAAGTACGGGAATATGATTGAAGACGTCTATTTTAGTTTGGCCATAAAATTCTCAACCTGAGAAATCCTCCAAAAACTCACACTCGAGGTTTGACTGTATATAATATATTTAAAATATTTTCTAAATACTCTAAGAAATTCAGTGAATCATATCGTTGAAACACTATTTGAAGTAGATTTTTATGAGTAAAATACTGTAACTTTGAATACTCATAACTCCCCTCCTAGAAGGAATTGGTAGATGGGACTCTATGCGAGCACATACTTTTGATAATTGATCCTAATAGTACTCAGTGTGAGTGGTTAAATGATATATTGCATGCCATATTTTATCCACAAATTACGTGAAAATTTTGACTTTAATAATTATATGCCCCAGGCACCCACTTTTGATGATCGATGCTAATAGTACTTGATGTAGTGAGTCAGTGAGTCGAATGATATATTACATACCCATATTCTATCCATAAATTACGTAAAAATAAAATTTAAAAACTTAAAAATAGTTCTATCGCTAGGTATCCCTCCTAAACGCGATTTAAGATAATTCTCTATAAAATAATTAAGTATCCACGTGGGTGAATAACCTAAGTGGAAATTGCGTCAGGTCGCGAAGCGTTGCGAGTGAAGCGATCTGACGCTATCTTAAGCTTAGGCTAAATCGGTTCGTTGTAGTTAGGTCAAACGAGTCGCCAATAAGTATTTTGAGATGAAGGATGAATGGAGAGTGGGTGTCTTGGGTGGTCGGGAGGGTGCCTGGGATATATAATTATTAAAAAGTCAAAATTTTCTCGTAATTTGTGGATAAACATGGTATGTAATGTATTATTTGACTACTCACACTGAGTAATATTAGGATAAATTATCAAAAGTATGTGCTCGCATAGAGTCCCCTCTACCACCAGGCCTCTCACGAGGCCTGTTGCTTGCCAGCACCGCGGGGAGTTGGCTCCGGTCGCACCGCTAGCCTGTTTTCGTTCTATCAAAATCCACTATTTTGTCTATAACTCTTAAACCGACTCATCGATTTACAAAATTCTTTCTATTTCTGAAGTAGGCCTTGGTACTGTATAATATCTTATACAGTACTGGACAAATCTAACTCCGTCTACGTTTACATGAATATCTCGAGAACCACAATTCCGATTTCAATTCTGTTTTCACTATTTTGTAGCAGAAATGTGTACGATTCTAACGGTATGCTACTTGCCAAATTATTCCATATAATAATAAAATAAATCAATAAAATGTAAAATTCATCAAAAAAATTTTTACATCAGATTCGTAAAATCTATAATTTAAATGCTATTTTAAACTTTTTAATAGGTTTTATATTAAAAATTTTAATATAAAATCTTAACCGAAATTAGAAAGTAGCATATCGTTAGAATTGTACACATTTCTGCTACAAAAAAGTGAAAACAGAATTGGAATCGGAATTGTGGTTCTCGAGATATTCATGTAAACATAGACGGAGTTAGATTTGTCCAGTACTGTATGTTCTGTTAGGGGGCGCGCTTAAGCCATTTTGGGCGAACTCCCTTTAGGGATGACATCACTAATGTAATAATAACTTATTTCTAATTTCGTCATATCTATTAAATATTAAAAGTTAAACTTGCTGCAATGTAAAGTAAAGACCATGTAGATTCAATTACTTTAAATTATAATTTTATCTATTAATTTGAATTTACTCGTTCAATGAAATCATTTAGAGTGAAAATCTTATACTCTCTCCTTCACCTTATAATATATTCAATTTAATCAACTCTATGCCAACATTATTTTCTCTTTCTATCGATGCTCCAATTCTTGATGAAATACATGAGAATACATTCAATATTAGTTCAATAACAGATATATATTTGTATAATTTGAAAAAAGTGCATAATTATGCGTACAATTCTTGGAAGAATATCAATAGCATTCTTATTGGAGGAAGTTTCGATTTCATTCCATCGGGCGCTTTCGTTGTCGAAAATATAGACCTAAATAGAAATCTTAGGATTTTTATTTGCTGTTCGCAAATAAATGGCTCAAGTTTTGAACCAGGAGTTTTCACGAACCCAAATAGAACTATATATCTGATATTTAATGAAAACCCTAAAATGCAATATTTAAATGAGGATATATTTAAACCACTTCTTGATGGATATCCTGAAAGTACGATCGAATTTATCAACAGTGAACTTGATTGCGATGATTGCAATCTAAAATGGATTATTGAAAGAGGGAATGAGTACATGTCTAAAATAAAGGGTGCAAAATGTTCCGATGGAAAATCGTTTTATAATTTAACAATTGATGACTTTATTTATTGTACACTAAACGGTATGATTTCAACTAAAATTTCATTCAATATTTTTAGTATTATTTTATACTGTTCTGATTAGTACAGTGTACTAAAAAGTAGAACCATTTTGAATGTTAAGATCTCTAAGAAATCTTGAATAAGATCAAACTTATTCAAATTTTTATAAACTAAGAAATTCGAGCTCACAATTTCAATGAGTATTTTATAGATAAAATTATCTATTAAGAATGTAGCTGATAAGTTTCCGGAATGAGAGAGCTCCTAGAAATTTTCGGCTACTATGGAACCACTTTGTTGAAATATATCCTGATAGAGGTTTATGTACGAAATCTTTCCAATTTTTATCAACAGTAAGTATTGGAAATAAAATTTCCAATATTTCAATTCTTCAATTTTACTGAAAGTTAACGGATTTGAAAGAAGAGAGAAGTTTGACAAACCCTGGCTATCAATTATATAAGATATAATTAGTTGTTATTATTGATACATTAATGCATAGGTGGGGATCCCACCCTCCGCCCCCACTCAACACCCCTAAAAGTCGTCGCCGATACTTACTCTTGGTCCTTCAATTCCACGCAGATATTTAAAAATTCTGCGGGAATTGGTATCTCGGGTAAACGTATGGCATACCAGAGAAACCACAGAAGTATCGCGATGTGCGCACAACATCCGACAGTTCTGATTCCGAATATGAAATCAAAATCTTTTTATATCGAATACTTTTCGAGATATTCGACATTAAATGTTTTATATTGAATTTTTCCACTTTAAGATATTTTATTATGTGATATATGATTTCGATGTAGAATTTAACGCTGATTACAAACCCGTTTTTCGATATCTATAATATCCTTAGAGAAAATGGAAGGTTCATTTTAAACGTTTACTTTAAGAACATCTAGCGGATAAACTATAAGTTATACAGAGGTGGGCCCATTGATAATTTTGATCAGGATGATGACCTCTATTAAAATATATCATGAGATCCCGGGTGTATGGATAGCCAGAATACCATAGGCTTATTTTCATCGTTCTTTGGACCATCTTTTACTAAATTGAAAATCAGTGTTAATGACGCATGGATTTGATCTAAGCAAGAACATTTTTAGGTGTAATTTATTTTGATACTGCCACAAGTACAATATGATACTATGGTTTAACTGTGGATAATGGTCATTAGAAGAAGACAGAGTGGTTAGCTTCTGGATGAAATTGTTAAATAAAACGTCAGATCTTCAAGATATTAGTCCCGTTTTCTGCTGAGGGAAGGACCGAAGAGCATGGAAAAAGAATTGATTTTCTTTCTTATAAAATAGCTAGAGCTAGTATCGTGTTTTTAATCAAATTTGTCCATATTTTTTTCTTTTGGATTAGCATTGAAAAACCACATTTAATTAGGATATCTACTGTCGATAAGAATTTAAGAGATTTCGTACATAAGCCTTTATTAGAATCTACTTTAATAAAGTAGTTCAATAGTAGTCGAAAACTTTTAGCAACATCCCATTCTGGAAACTTACCAACTATACTAATATTTCTTTATTCTAAAGGACGAATAGCCAGTACCATCAATACTTATAAGTTTTCCAAGCGGACGAAATTATTAACCAAAATAATTAGTAGTATCATTCAATTCAGTAGAACTTATTAAAAAATCGTTTTATTCATGAAAGTATAGGATCGAAAAAATTATTTTTTCCCTAGTTTAGAATAAGAACTATGATAGTCACAGCAAAACCAATTGTATATTCTGATTCTACATAAAAAAGTATGTTAGAAAAGTATGTGTGATAAACTTTAATGATAATATAATTACTATAGGTATGGTTCACTCTTCACATATATTAGAACCATAATAATTTACTTTTCAATAATGCTTTAATTTTAGTTTTTCTCCAGAGAATCCCTTATAAACACTTGTGAAGACAAAAGTTCGCGGAGAAATGTTCGCGAGTAAAAAGTTCGCAAGTAAAAATTCGCACGACATAAGCTCGCGTATAAAATTTGCATTGTTTGTAGGCAAAATATGAGACATCAGAATGTGATATTTACAAAGTTTTTATCTTAAACAATATAATAAAGATACAGTAGACATACAGCTCTATCGGCTATTAAAAATTTTTAAAAATGGATATATACGTATTTAAACTTGCAAACTAACGTTATGAGCAATTCCTCGCAATTAGCCTAGCAAATCAATGTCCCTATATTCTTCAACAATATTTTGAACACGTTCGGTAAGTCACTATTTGAACAAATTTTTCATTTATCACGAATACATATCCTAGTACCAGTATCCTTCATCAGCGTATATTTTATCAAGAACTTACGTTTACGAACTTATACCGTACGAATATTTAACCGCGAAAACTTTTACTTGCGGATTTTTACACGAGAACATTTATTCGTGAGCTTTTGTCGTGCGAACATTTGTCCGCGAACTTTTGTCGTGACACGCTTGTGAAGTTATCCACATATCTGAAAGCCATTTGTTTCCACTTTGCTTGTCAAAAGTTCTATATTCTAGCAAATCAATTTTATAATAAAGTACCTTATAAAAACCAAATAAATTATTTTTATTAACTATGTCTAAAGGAGCGATCAATTTTCAAATTTATTTTTTGGCCTGTTGGATTTGAACATTGAGAAGAAAGTTAATAATAAACAATAATTTTTAAATGTACTATTTAACATAGAATCCGAACATATTATTGGTTTTGCTTAATCATAGTTTTTGCTCTAGACTACGGAAAATAATTCTTTCCTACTGTTTACACGACTTAATATCATTGAAATCATAAGCAAGTAATTCGTCTGAAACAAACATTAGAAATAAGTTAAAACTTTCTCGCACCAGGGTTACATATTAAGAAAAAAAATGTTTGAAAAAACTAAATGAATGCCTCTAATATACTGATATGATAAATTACATTTTCAATGAAGGTTCCAGGAACTTCAGTATCATATTTAAAATATAACGCAATCTTGGACATAAAACCACAACTATAGCAGAAAAATCATACATAGACTGAAATTAACATCGTGATATTTTATTATTGATAGAGTCAACTCAAATTCCGATATTCATTTGTAACTTTGATGGTGAATATGATGGAGAGTATGGTATAACCCATTGGCCACCCGTTGGTTCGAAAGAAGTATCTGAAGGAAAGTGTAATTATGGAGATGGCAGCGCCAAATGGATTTGTTTAGAGAATGGAGTGTTTGACCCAAACGGGCCAGATTTCAGTGATTGTTTGTTAGATTCTATTATTATTCGTATAGAAAACATCACTGATGTGTCCGAAGTTATTGAAATAGTTAAAAATTTAGTTGAAAATACTGAAAGTCATAATTCACTGAATACTAGTCGGGAACTTCAAGGAATCATTGATTCAATTATAAAATTACAAAACTTTATTGATTTGAAAGAAGAAGAAATTGATTTGGATATAGCACAAAATTTGACAAACAATTTCATACAATTATTCAGTAATCTGATTAATCAAAACAATGCCTGGAATAATGCAACTGATAGCCAAAAATCTGGGATTGCACCACAAATGTTGCTTTACATTCAAAAGATTTCATTTACATTGAGCTGCAAACAGAATATAGCTAACGATTCAATTGTTATACCCAAACGAGATATTTTTGTTCAGACATATCACACAAATTTCAGTCAAAATTACTCTTTGAAGCAAATGGATCTTCAATTTTGATTCCAGAAGAAATAGATTTGAAACCTAGCTATAAGTGTGATCATTCTGCAGTCGGAGCTTTTATCAATAAATTAGGGAATCGTTTAATAAATGGTCTGAGAGATCAACAAATAGTTAACACTGAAATAATTGCTTTCAGTATAAATAATTCTAACGAAACTTTTGAAATAAATGAAGGAAAAAAGTGAGAATGAGGTAAATTTACTATCTATGAATTGAGAAATAATTTTTCAGACTTTAAAATATTTAGAATTAAAAGCAGTCAATTTTTCAGTCTAGAGCATAAAAACAGATTAGAATTTGGTGATAAAATGAAATGTGTTTATTGGAATTTCAAATCAAATGAGTGGTCATCGAATGGATGTGAACTAGTTTTTGGTGATTCGGATCGTGATTATTCTGTTTGTGAATGCAATCATTTAACAAATTTTGCTGCGATTATGGATTTGAGTGGAAGAGAATATAACGATTCTTTCAAGTCATTGTTAACATATATCTGTTGTGGTGCTTCTATTATAGGTCTGATTCTCACTATTTTACTTAAATTAATAATTGTGAAAATAAAATCAATTTCGTACACGAAATCTATAATGGAAATGAAAAATAAGATAACATGTAATCTATGTTTGTGTTTAATAATTGCAAACTCATTGATAGTATTTGGAATGGATAGAACTGAGAATAAAGTAAGTTTGAGCTTAATATAGTACAAAGAGATTTATCAAAAATAGGCTCATGATAACTATTCTTATTCTATTATCAGCTTTCATGTCAAATATGTTCAGGAACATTATTGTATTTCTTATTGGCATCATTTTCATGGATGTTTTTGGAAGGATTTTATTTGTATAGAATAGCTGTAAATGTATTTTCTGCTAATTTGAAGATGTATTTTATTTTAACATTTGGTTATGGAATGCCGATAATTATTTGTATTATCTCTTTTATAACAATTTGGTTCAATGAACATGTACTTTTTGATGTTCTCATTGGAGATTATTTGTAAGCATATCGAAGTTATAATGAAATCACAATTACGAATATTCTTTTCATTCATAGCTGTTGGATATCATCTAAAAAATATTCAAAAAACGTGTGGATAATTATTGGTATAATTTTTAAAAATGAATTAGAATCTAATTTGCAATTATATTGTATTTTTATTTTTTAGGTCCAGTGATTGCTATGATTTTCATGAATACGATATTTATGATCATTTTTATGAAAAAATCTTTGTTTTATTTCAAGAAAGATAAAAAATCCAAACCTGGTGCAACGAGAAGACAAATTTTTGCCTTTTGTTCAATTCTTTGCAATTTGGGTTTCACTTGGATTTTGTTCATATTGTATACGGAACAGTTTGGGTTTTATTTCTCATACTTTTCCTATGCCTTCATTGTATTAAATGGATTACAAGTAAGATTTTATAATTTGACACATTTATTCATAATTTTATTGTATATTGTATGTTTTAAACTATACAAGTGAATTCATAAATTATTTCAGGGAGTCTATATTTTTGTCTATCATTTGGCGATTTTCATCAATGAGAGTGTCAAATCAATTGAGAAAACAAGTTCGACATAAAATATAAAACTTTTAAACCCCAATACCAATATAGATTTAATTAAAATTATATTATCCAGAAATAATAATTGAATTAGTTTTTAACCAGCTTTTACTAAGTTTATTGGCATAATTTACTCAAGAACAAATGATTTGTTAATCGAATAGAAACATTTTTATTTTATCTTAATAAATAACAATTATTCAAGTTTCAAATTTTAAATTAAAACTTTAATGAATCAAACTATTATTTTAGATTTCATCGAGTTTATTGCTAACCAAACGATTAGAATGAATAAGTGAATGAAAGTTGGAATTACATAAATCTTTACTTAGGTATAAAATTTTTTATACCTGAAAATTGAAGGAATACTGAGGATATGACAATATTTATCGCAATCTCTCCTACAATTTATTGATTTCGGGGTATAAAAAGGGATTACAATTCTGTATCAAAATTATGTATTTTTAATGAGAGGTAAAAGTGGAAGTAAGGTATATTTTGTGGCTTAATTTCAAATTCTGTTCTTATGCTCTGCATTAAGATGTGTTCGAACTAACACCTTGAAGCTTTCTTCCTTGAAACATTAGGAAATAACACGTTTTCCAATCACTAACTTACAGTTTCCATAGCCCTTAGGATTTTATTTTATGGTATAAACATCTGTATACACTTTCTATATTCAATTTACTTAAAACATCTATTCTTTTTAATTTTTCAAATAGTATTTATTAAAGTTGGTTTAGGCAAACTTTGATTTCATATTTTCCGAAACTGAAATTTCTAAAATAATTAAGTTTTCAAAAGAGATTAGGAAATTAAGTCTAGCGTTCATAAAATGCAATCAAATTTGTTACCTGAACTCAACCTAATGCAATGTTTTACTCTTCTCGAAAGCTTTCGATCCCTTGATACTAAGTCATAAGACTATCAAACATATCACTAATAGACATATAACTAATCGCTATCCCTGCTTGTCATTTATCCTATTGTCGGGTCCTAGAGGACTTACTCTTATTAATTTCGTATCAAGTTTTTACAGTTATTTTAACCTTTAATATAAAATGTTTTAACGCTATTATAATAAAGAGTTGTTTTATATTAAATATATTTGTATTTATTTGTGATCAAAGTGAAAGTCAAAGTGGTAGCTTTCATACCGATTGCTGTTATCATCGATTAATCTCGAAGCTCTTCGCGTCACAGAAGTTATGAAAGTGAAAGATGAATCGCAATTATATTTTTTCTGTTAATTCAGTGCTTATATCAAACTAGATTATTCTTATGTTGTTTATTAGAGTCATTTTGATGGATGCTATTGCAGGTATTCTGTTATATGAAATATCTGTCATCTATTTGGCTCTTATTTATATTTGATTTCGGATATAGGGTTATGATTATTATATTTTTCTTATTTTTGATTGATATTCGAAATGGTGCTCGGTACTAGCGCTCAATCAAGAATTGGCGCTCAGCGCTCAATCAAGAATTGGCGCTCAGCGCTCGCACTAACTCTCAAGGAAAGTGAAATGCTCGGTGCTAACTTATTATAAGCGTTAAAAGTGCTGAACATTTACCGAACATCAAGTCAGTAAAGTTCATAAGCTAAAAAACTATTAATATAAATTTTTAAAATTTTATTTGAGCTGTAGTTTTATATGTATATACATTAAAAAAATATGATGCTCACTCTCTGAATACCATTCAATCCAGCAGTTTAAATCCCAATTTTCATATTTTTCTTACACTTCATTGTATTAAATGGATTATATCCTTGGAGATATTTTTAGGGTAGAATAAGTTTGAAAAGATAGAGATATGCAATCGTCTTTTTTAAACTTAAGACCAGATATGAATTGCTAGAAGTTTTATTTTAGAGGTTAAAATGGCAATTGTTCAATTGAAAGATATACATATGTCTATGAGCCTCTAAAATGTCTTATGCCAAACTTGGCAGTCTTCATTTTGGACTGTTTCTGAGTCATACAAAAGTATTTTTTAAGACTCTTGAATAAGTCATCAATATTTTTTTCGATGTATAAGTATGTCAAATTTACTCCATTATAGAAATTATGGAAAAATACATTTCTTAAATTATACAAACTAGATCTTAAATCATGTAATTTCTCTCAAGAGTTTCTTAATTTTTATCTTCCACTTTGTTCAAATCCTTAACCAGAAAATCAGAAACAAAAATTAATATTGATCTAAAGCATAGTGAAAACTAGTTCATTCAAAATGAAAAAAAATTTTGTCAGATGGAAATAAAATATAAAAATTAATGATTAAACGAAATCAACTTTCATATTTTTTGATATCATTTAAAATTTTAAAAAATAACTCAGTTGCATGTTCTTGTCAAACGTTTGATAATTTTTCAAAACTATCATACAAAGAATATATGTAGCCTGATTTTAAAGAAGTATCTTAGCAAATAGGCCTTTTACTATGCATTAAAAATCTTTCTATATTGAATTCAATATAGAAATGTTTTAATGAATACTAAAGGCCTATTTGTTAAGGTACTTCTTTAAAAACAGGCTACATATGAAAACCCCAGGAATAAGTTATAACAAACGCATCGACTTGATTAAAACGCATTCAATGTTATTCTTCTATGCATTAATGTTACTTTGGTTTTTTGATATATTTAATAAATAACAATAAACAAAAATAATTATGATTGAACTTTATTTTTTCAAATTAAAAATTTTTCAAATAGCTTAACCTGATTGTTGTGAGTTAATATAAGATCTTCAAATCTGTGAGTGAATATCACATTTCTGAAACCAAGACAGATAATTAACATAAGTCTTTATTTTCAGGCTTAGTATAAGGAATTAGAGACAATAAATCCTTAGTCTTTTTACTATTTATATTATATTGAAGTGTTTTGACAATTTTATTGATTCAATCATTAACATTTTCTATACCAAATCTCAAAATCAAAATTTTTTCAGAACGATATCATAAGATTTCGAGAAATTTATAGTTCCATAGTAATCGATTTTAAAAAAATTTACTTATTTTGATTTAGTTTATCCCTAATAAGAATTTCGACAAATATTTCTCAAAATCTAAAATATTAGTTTTAGCAACTTAACTTTTTTTTCTATCACTTATAATTTTCCAATAATCCTTAGGTGTTTGAAGATTAGAAGTATTTTTAAATTCTTTAAAAATTTAAAAGCTTACCAATATTAGCGAAATTAGTGTCATGAATATTATAACTGTGACCCCTTAGTGGAAATATATGAATTATCTTAAGTTTTAGAAGAATTGATAGAAAGAGTATTAGCAGCCCAGTTTCTGATTTGACCTCTGGCAGTATCACTGAATAAACAAATATTACTAATATTATCAATATTGACATTAAGCCTGAAACAGTTTATCACACAATTTAAATTAGTATAGAATTCGTGCCTTTTATAACGTCACATTCTAAAGAATACAATGTTTTTTATGCACATAAAAATTAGCTGAATATAGATAGAAAGATCATTTATAATAACTTATACTATTATTAAATTTTGGTAGTGCTTTATTCTAATTATAGTCTGACGTAGATTTTCGTTACTAGCAATTATTTTTTAAAACTCTCATAGAATTCAACTTTTGTTAAATGCGTGAGATTTTTCTAAGATTTCTGTAGATTCGTTATAAGTATTTTCGATTTCTACACAGGAGTCACACCCATCTGTCCTCAGTGAATGAAATGCATAATTACAATGCTTATTAAGATGAAAAGTATTAAATCCTAATTTAGTTTTTCAAAGCTCGTTTTCAAACCATTTCATCAATAGTTCATACAATATTTTATTAATAATATCTAAATCAGGATTTTCACAATAATTCCTCAAAGTATTATTCGAATTATAATGAGATGGATAGCTAGGGATGAGAGTTAAAATGTTTCAAAGAGTTCCATATGTTATCTGCTTATTATTTTTTAGGATTAGAACCTCTCATATCGGTAATCACTGTTTCGTTTACCAATTTTCTGAATTATAAAATTTATTCTACAAGTAATCTTATGTAAATTTACTAAAAACTTTTTACTAACATTGAATCTCTTTCCTTTACAGCCAAAAAGAATTTTCAAACAATTTCTCGCAATCTCTTAGTTTTTTTTCGATGCTGCCTAAAATCGAGATTTGACTAATAGACCCGAAAGTTTAATTGATTTCTTATTCTAACCATAGAGAGGATAAAAACTGTGTAAATTAAAACTGAAACCTATAATCATTGAAGTTTTTCAATCGAATGTAATTCAAAACCTTTGAAATGATTTTCACTGTCTCTTTTGAAATTTTAAAGTAACACTCAACAAAATTTTTAAGTATATCACAATAGCGCGCGCCTTTAAGCATTTTAATGCGATGGCAAAATTTTAAAATATTTTTTCAGCATTTATAGCCAATAATATGTGTACTATAGAGTGATGTTGTATTTAGTTGTTTTCATTTCCGTGTGCAATAAAGTACAGGTTTATTTATTCTATTGTGTATTAAATATTTCTCATAAATTTATTAAATTAACACTAAAGTTTTACTCATTTAGTTGTAAACTCGTTGTTTTTATTGGGTATCTAATTCTTTGGGTTTAGAGTTTACTTCTTAAGAAACCTTATAAGATGTAAACTTTAAAATCATTCTATTAACTATACTGTTTTCAGGTGAGAAGACTTTGAGAGACATTAAATTCTCAACAATTCTCTAACAATAATTGCTATATGGGCACAAGTCATATATTAGGTACAGTCGCCTCTAGTTATTATAAGCAGCCTAATGCAATCTATTAATTATAATGGAAATGAATATTATACATTCAAGGATTCAAGGATTTGTAACAAACCCAACATCTCAAATAATCATTGTTGGATATGCAGGTGGTTGTAGAGTAAGAGTCGACTACTTTTTCATTATTAACAACAGTCAAATCGTCAAAACCCCTAATACGAAACTTTCCGGTATTAATCTTCGCTAAGGGCATTAACGGTATAAATCCACAAGATGCGAAATGAAAGATTTTACAGATTATAAAATTTAAAACATCTAATTCTAGTATCATGTTTAATATAGAATTGAATTCCGTTTATTTGAGTGATAAAAAAATTAGATTTTTCCGATGGTTTAGTCCAGCGATCGCCAACCCGCAGCCCGTAGCCTGATTTTTTCTTGTCCTTCAACATACCGGATGACTTTAATATTTTCGAACTTTTAATTGAAAATTGAAATTATATTTTCTAAAAACTTAAAAGTATTTTCATAATGAAATTAAAAAATCAGATTGATATCAGATTCCAATCATGCTTTGTTGAAAAAGCTGTTTGATACTAAAAGATTGGCGATCACTGGTTTAGCTTTTGCTAATCATTAATATTAAAAAATATTTTGATCTGAAAGTGCATTCAGTTTTACAAAATATTTAATTTCAAATTAAGAAAATTCAGTTGTATATCTACATTAAACAAAAAGAAACTTATTTGCTTAATATATTAATAAGTGAATACGAATTTAACCAGAATGGATTTAATTAAAATGATATTTCACATACTGCTGGAATGGTAGACTCGAAAACTGTAACTTAAATTACTCTTATGAACTCGAGTACCGGTTCATTTGAAATTTCTATTAGAATTTTCTTATTTTTTAGAACCAAAGGTTATCTGTGGCTCACATTGCCTTTGCAATCATCAGAAAACTATTTAAAATTCTGAAAAACCTCAACCTTTTCATGACTATGTCGAACTCGATGCACAATGTACTTTGGAAATAAGCCTTAAAATCTTCGATTTGAACAGTTATTCCACTTTTATAAGCTGATGCTATTTTAAACTCAAAATAGAAGTTAATGATTCGAAAGATATGGTAACCAATTGAACAAGAACTTACACTCATGATTAAGTACTGTATTATTTATTGTTCATTATTATTGTTAGTTTAACAGTTTTTAGTCTTAAAGGGTATACTTTTAAAACGTCGATAACTCATTATTTTTTTTAAATATATAACAGTCGTTAGGAAAGCAATCGATTATGATGAAATCGTCAACAAGAACAAAGAAGAAAAAACCAAAAGGAAGGAATCAACGAAAATTTAAAGCATATTCAATTCTAAACTGTACTAAAGTTTTTTAATCTTTAATGTTTACGAAAGTACTTTTATATAATTTTTATTGAAATTTTAATGAGATATTCATTTACAAAAAATAAATGTTTTATGAGTAAATTGAATGTTTATGTTTAAATTATGCGAATTGTTTTTGTAGGAGATTAAGTTTTTTGATTCAAGAAATCAAGCATAAAAGTCGAAAAGTACTTCTTGCTTGACTTTTGAAAACAAAAAGGCTTATTAGATAGTAGAAGATAAGGTAAAACCGAAAACTAATATAACATATTTAGTCATTAAGACATTAATGAGAACGAACTTTTACGTAAGAAAAGTTTTTAAAAAATTGAATCATAGTTTGTACATTTTATAGATTAAATGCCAACACAAAATACTTTCTCAAACATTTATTTAGTCCTTTAAAACGTGTTTAAATATCTTAGAGAACTGAAAAGTAAAATGAAGCCTAAAAAGATCTCTAAAAAATTCAAATTAAAGCCGCTATATTGGAAGGTAAACAACATTTTGCTCATAAATCTGGAAAAATTATTCCCGCGAGAATTCAAACCAATAATATTGATTGTAGTTGTGAAATAAAATGTAAAACAACTCTGAGTGATGAACAAAAACGACAGTTTTTAATCGTTATAATTCATTAAAAAGTCATGAGCAGCAATACTTTTTCTTAAATCTATGGTAATTCCAGTCACAAATACTGGAAAGAAGATTCAGAAATTTGAGTATTTCATTGAGACCCAATCAGAGAAAAATGAGGTAAAAATTCTATTTATAAAGTATTGTATAGCTTAGAAGATATAAATTTTTCAACATTTTGATTTGAATAAAATCTTGTTGAAGTTTTTCATGTACAGGGTTCAGCAAGATCTTTTGCAAAGGGTACAGCAAAAGTACTTAATCTATAATTTTGAAGTGAATTTTATTAAATATGTTATAAAGACGAGAATAAAAGCTACAAGTTTAATATTCGGTATAGCCACCGTTTTCGTAAAATACATCTTTAAGCCTTTTTGATACTATAAAAGCAGCGTTCAAGTGATTCTGTATCAATTAAGCGGGGTTTTCATTATATGTCCCGACCATTACAGAGGGTATCAACAATTATAAAAACATGTTGAAATAAAAATCTTATTTGTATTCACGCTATATGGTCAGCTAATATTAAGTCGAGATGTGTCTTGAAGCGCAAGTTTCAAAATTTTTATTTTGAATTTTAACTGCATGAGTTATTTCCCTTTTGATTGTATTTCAGAAATAGCACGTTAATTTGCTTTTATCATCGATAGTCTTTTGCCGTACCCCCTTGCAAAAGATTTTGTTAAACCCTCTACATACAGAAATTTTAGTTTTTGAAAATTATTTGATAACTAGGATATTTTAAGTTTAATTATAATTATAATTCTTAGCTTCACAATAACGTTAGTCGAGTTAAAGTCTGTCAAAAAGTATTTTTGGGAATTCTCGGCATCAAAATAAGCGCCTTAAGACGAAAGATATTAAAAATCGTATGAATTCTAATGATATGAGAGGCAAACATAATTCTAGACCTAATAAAACACCTTATATAGCACGTGAAGATGTAAAAGACCTAGTAATATCACTACCGACTGAGCAAACACATTATGGGAAAAATAAAAACAAAAATATTTATCAACTGAATTCGGGAGCGTCGCTAATATCTATAGACTTTTTAGATTTATATCCAGAACACAAAATTGATGTTTCGTATACAGTGTTTTCTCAAATATTCAAAACTTATGAGATATCTATTAAGAAGCCAAGAGTTGATATATGCGAAGTTTGTGACAAATTGAGAATTCAAATCATTAATTACCAGAAAAACAAAGAAATTGAATCAATGAATGAGATAAAAAAGAACTACTGTTGCATGAAAATGAGGCTCAAAAGTTTTATTATTATAAAAACGAGATCAAAAATAAGCTTTTAAACGATATAACGCAAGCTGCAATTTGCTACGACTTTCAAAAAATCTTCAATTGCCTAAGACTAACGTTTCAGTCGAGTATTATTTACGAAAATTTTATTGTTATAATTTTGGAATACATGACTTGAAATCAAATAAAGCGGTTATGTATTTGTATCCTGAGAATTTTGTAAAAAGGGTTCCAATGAAGTTATTTCGTTCATTAATTACTATATTAATAATACTTTGAGTAGTGATGTGAAGATTTTGCATATTTTTTCGGATAATTGTTTTTCTCAAAATAAAAACAAGTTCTTATGGGCATTTTATAAGCATATCACAATATGTGGCAAGCTCAATAAAATTATTATCTATTATCCAAATCCTGGTCACTCACGTATGGAAATAGATGGAGATTTTGGACGGATTGAAGGCAATAAAAAACATTATGAGAAAGTTTATTCTCCCTCAGAATATGAACGAATTATTAAAAACACGGGCATTGAAAACCCCTTCGAAGTGATTTCAGTAAATTATTCAAATTCTTATGACTCTCATTCTAATAATAAAGTTGTAAAAGTTTATAAATATAAGGAAAAGTTGAGTAAAATTGTGAAAACTCAGATAAATCATTGTAAGAATGTAAGAAAAATAGAGTTCACTCGAAAAATATTAAAATTTCTTTTTCGTTGAGTGAAAATTGTGAACAAGAATTGAAATTTTCAAACCAAACACCGACTTTACAAACTTTGATAATATTTTTAATGATATTGATCTCGCGTATGAAAAACCTCTGCCTATATCTCGCGAAAAGCTTTTGGACATTTATAAGATTCTTGAATACGTTCCTAAAACAGTCAATTCAAAATTTTATGATACACTATACAGTTTGGACGATAATTCTTGTACAAAAAGTCAGAAATTATTACACGATCTGTTCGATAAAAACAATAAAAAATTAAGAATTGAGTCAAAATGTAATAAAAAACTAAAAATAGGTAAATTTTAATTGTTAAACTGTGTCAGATGTATAAGTTTGTGATTTTTGAGAACAAATTTTTTTGATTATATTTAATGTGCAGTAAATATGAAGTTTCCTACTTATTAACTCAATAAATATTTCTTAAACTCAAAACTCATTGATATAAACTTGTAATGTGTCAACTCTGACAAATATGGAATAATTAAGTTGAAGTCAGTATTCGGTTAATTTTGTATTGAGTCAAACGCTGAATAAAGTTTAAAATGTAATTACAAGCCCTTTTGCTTTTTCAAACAAGTAGAGAAGTACTTTTCGACTTTAATGCTTGAAATATCTATTATGTTTCGAGAATGACATAAGAGTAAATTTTCTTTCATAACTACATGTTGGGTTAATTATTAGATGATATAGTAGAATAATCGTTAATAAAGAATATTACTTTAGTGAATAAAGGTAATAATCCTTCGTATAAATATATACAATAGTAGATCTCTTTTACAAATTCAATATAATTTACGATCACACTATTTGCTCCTTACCAGGATTATTCGCCCACCAGCCAACATGGTCGTCAAACTAAGTTTTATTATTATTCCAACTTAAGGACGGAAAAAATAGAGTGACATCTAATGCCTAGAGCATAAAACAGAACCAAAGTTTTAGTAGAACGGAACTAAAGTTTCAAAAGTTAGTATAGTATTTGTTTAAGGTTTAGTGCATTAGATGTCACTCTATTTTTCCCGTCCTTAAGTTGAAATAATAACATGTAGAGTAGAATTGAAAAAATTTTTTAAAAATACGATCGCTGAAAGGAGATAAACTTTTAAAGATTGATGTCTAAATAATTAAAATAAATTAAAGTTTAGACCATCATTTTAAGAATTAATTAGCAAAATCCTTATAGATAAACACTATAAAGTGCTTAGATCACTTTTGAAAAATGGATACAGAAACTATTGTTAAAGTTTTTTGTTTTGATAATGACTACGCCATGATCACTGGGGCCTGATCAAGTCCTTTAATGATTGAATAGTTGCTAAATTGTTGGTATCTTTAGATTCAATTATCTGGAATTTGATAATTATAGCTTTTATTCAAAATATTCTGCCACGAACATTAGCGTAGTGCTACGGTTGTCAGGTCTCAAGTAAGTGTTCAGTGAAATAAATCAATCTCAAACAATACAATTTTCAAGAGTCGATTCAAATTTTATTTCGTATTTTTTAAAATTTCTTTTTAAATTATTAAAATATTATGTGGCACATTAGTTTAGCACTACTTTGGAATTAAGTTAAGTTATGTTTTATTATAATTATTAATTGAAATTAGTATGAAATTAAAGATAAAGAGTTGAATTTTTGCATAAAATGTCAAAGATAATTTTTTACATAACGTTGTCAATGTTAATGATGATTAAAGCATTGGATTCGCATTGAAGTGCAGAATATTAATAGAGATAAAGAATTATTCAAACGAGTGTACCGTTCCTTTTCCGACCGGATTAGGGACGTCGCGGCCAACAATGGGGGACATTTACATTATAAACACAAAATTTAATGTATTATTCAAAAGTTTATGTCAATAAAAACATAATTAAATTTTGGTTCAAAGTAGTGCTAATCAAATATGTCACACAATACTTTATTCTCAAATGATTGTACTTTCCTAAAACTAAGGATTGAGGTTCTGCCCGCCAGGGCTCAAAATGACTGTCGTCATGACAACGACGGGCGCCGCGGCAAAAGTGCCTCATTTAAAAGGCTTTACTACGTGTTTATATTTTGTGTTTATGGTTTGTATTTTTTTGTAAATAATTAATAACATCCATTAATACCCAATCATCTTTCACCTAAATTTCACCAACGAATATAATGATTGATTTCGGAGATGTAAGTCTTATTAATTGAACTATATTTTTTATCCCCTAAACCTCAATAAAGTTTAAGCTTTTTGTATAATATTTAATGAGATGTAAAATAAATTACTTATCAATTCAAAATTTGATACAAACAAACTTTTAATAATCAAATAGAATGCAATACAGTTGGCATTAAAAAACAGAAATTCAACATTTTATAACTTGTTGATAATGCTGTCAACTTTCTAAAAAGGTTTAACTCAGTCATTATCTAAACACTAAATGAGTTTGAGAAGTTATTTCTTGGTCATAACATTACTTAGTTAATAAATCTTATAAATAAAGACTATCTTTTTTTATTGAAAACAGCATTTTTGATACTAAAAGTGTTTTTAAACAAAAATGATGATCGATGACAATATTTTCTTTGACTTATTTCAAACTTTATTCATGAGTTTGATTTGATCGAAGCCCAACCTTAGAGAAAAATTGCACTCAATATATGGGTTTAGAAGATAAAAAGATGCTATTATATATGAAAAATCAATGTTTTTTCTATTTTAAGAGCATTTCCTTGAGTTGGCTCACGAATGCTGATAGAGATTCGAGACTGAATTTTATAAAGAGAGTCGTCTCTACTATAAGAGACTTAGACGAAATCAAATGTGTCGATACATTTTTAAATATCAAGAAAAGGAAAATCAAGTCGAAGGCTGCCTCCGTATCAGCAAAGGCTGCGTCAGTAACGGCCCCAAAAGCCACTGAAGCTTTAGGTCAAGAGCCAAAAAAAGAAGAGTCTGCTTCCGTACCAGCGAAAGCTGCGTCAGTAACAGCTCTTCAAACAGACCCACCAAAACAATGGTTCAAGTACTACAAAAAGCAAGACATAGTAGCGATGGACTGTGAGTTTGTCGATTATCACAATCCACTGAACCCGAAGAAATTTATTCCCAAGTTGGCGACGGTGTCTATTGTAGACTTTAAACGTAACACAATATATGAAGCGAAGGTTAAACATCAATACGGATCATTCAAAGTCGACTGGTTTACTAAAGCAATTAATGGGTTCGATAAGAATTCATTTATCAATGGTCGGGACTACAATGAAGTTATAGAAGAGGTCCATGAAATTATAAAAGACAAGCTACTGATTATGGTCAATCACGAGTCTGACTTTAAAGCATTAGATTTAGAAGCTATCGATTATGATATTTTTGAAATCCAAGATCACTACAATGTCTGGAAAGTTAATGAAAATGGTGTAGAAGTTCCCGAACCATTAGGATTAGGTCGCATTTACTATAATTACTTCCGCACAAATCCTCAAATGAACACGCATAACTCTACAGATGACGCGAAGTATACAATGGAAATATTCCACGAGTACATCAAAGGAAATTTGGTCGATAATAGTATGAGAAAGTCGATTGGATATGATATCGAATTATTTCCTCAACTTCCGCAAGAATTCATCCCAAAGCATATTAAAGCAATAAAAGAAAGAAAGTTACGCAAAAAATAAATGTATAGAAACTATTTATTGTATTAAAGAAGTTTTGAAATTACAGAAAATTTTAATTCTTTTATATTGTAATAAAACATTTTCAAACATTTATTTAAATATTAAAGCATAATTTAAGGAGCTGATGCACAATAGTGATACGGTCGCTTATAATGAACTGAGTTAAACGTCAAAGTTTATTGAAATGAAGCATCGATTTCATAGTCTGATGAAAGCCCTAATTCTGTCTCTAATACCTCTTCTTCATTAAAGGGCGTGTCCAAATAAATAATGTTATCTATGTTGAAATCACATTCTATTTCTTGCTCTTCTGTTGATTCTTCAATGTGCTTCTTGATTTCTCTCTCCTTTTTGAGCAATTGATTGAGAGTCCATTGAATTCTCATTATTTTATCAATTTTTTCATCTGTGAGTTTGTTTCTCTCACATGTATGAACACGTTTTTGAGTTGAGAAACTTCGTTCAACTCCTGAAGATGAAGCCGGAATGGACAACAGTCTTGAGCCAATTGTTGCTAACCTAGATGTTGAGGTGAACATCTTGAGATTTTTCCAATAGCTTAAAGGGTTTTTGCCAGAAAATAAAGTAATTCCATATAAATGTTTAGAGTTTCTAAAGTCATTCACGCTGTCTGCTAATTGAGTTGTATCATTTTGACTAGTAATACATCCAATAGCAAGTGCATAATTCAGCAAACATTCATAAACTTTTTTCGCCAAGTTCTCATCTGATTCAATGATTTTTCTGTCTCTATATCTTGGATCTAAATAATAAGCCAGATAGTGATACTCATTAACAAACTTTCCTCTACATCTGTTCTCATATATTGATTGAGCTTTCCTTTGTTCGTCTTCATTCAGAATCGAACCCGACAATTGTTGAAAAGTGAAAACGTTCTCAATTTCTTTATATACAAGAATCACATCAGAAATCACTGCACTTTCTGACTCAACTGCAGCAATACCTAAAAAAAGTTAAGTCACTATTGAAGCATAAAGATGAGACCGTACACTATTCTAGTCGTCCGTTCCATCACTCACCGTCCACTACAGGCTTCAATAATTCTGAGACATAATGTAACCCATCCCAGAAGTTGTTTGATCTAACGTATTGTTCTGCATTTTTGCTCAACTCCTCATCCAGTGCCATTCTTTCCAACACAGGTCTCGCTCTTTTGAGCACAACCAACATATTTCTGATACTATACCAACGGGTTGCTGTCGGTAAACACAACGAAACCTTTGTTACTTTCCTACCCTTCAGTTTCTCGATTTCAATATATCTATCCCACGCTTCGTTGTAAAGACCTCTTTTAGTTTTAGATCCTGTTATGTCTTTGACAATTTCTTTAGCATTATCTATGAAAGCATGAATGGTATTGATTCTGCACAGATCTTCTATGAGAAGATTAAGTACATGAGCAGCACATCTCACGCCAACAATATGTGGATATTTTTTCTGTAGTTCTTCTTGAGCTAGTATCATAGGCGAACCATTATCTGAAACAATTGCTGCAATTTTTTTGTGTCCAATGATTGTCATAACCTTTTCTATTTCTCTTTGAAAGAGGATATTGTCGACCGATTCGCCTCCTATTTCAATGCTCTTATAGAAGATACTCTCAGGAATGCATACCATTATATTGAGAACTGCTAAATGGCGGATATTTTCCCAACCATCGATTGCTATCGTAACATTTTCACATTCTTTGACTATTTTATCAATTTCTTGTCGAGCTTTTTTGTCACGTGCTTCTAAGATTGAAGTTCTTAATTGATAATAAGTCGGAGGTTTGAATCCAGTTTGCATTTCCTCGAAAAACTTCAGCAAAAAGGGGTTTCTAATAAAATTGAAAGGTATACCACCGTTGATAACAGCATTTACCAACAATTCAGTTAACTGCTCGTTCTTTGTTTTGCTTATCCGGTTGATATAGCTATCGATAGATGATGAAGACTGTATCGACATTTGCGATGAGGACCTGATTTCCTCTATTAATATGTCATTATCTGTAGGACTGTCAGTATCAAATGGTTGTGACGCTCTTTCAAGAGGTACGCACGCATCTGATTCTGTTGACTCTTTCATTGACAGTCTTCTCTTCCTTTCCATTACTATTTCTTTGAATTGTTTTCTTACAATCCTTGGAGCTTTGGAACAATTCATGGTATGTCTCTTGCATTTTGGGGCATGTTTTATCTGATTGTGTGATTTACAATAATTGCATTTGACTCGTGTATCTTTTCCAATACCGGCAACATGTGTCCAATGCAGCCAAATAGGATCTGACATTTTCGAAACTTTAAAAGAAAATTTTTAACCTTAATTAATATTAAAGACCGCATATATATCTGTGAATAATAACAATGGCTTCCGGATGTCGCTATGACTGCAAACAGTTAAAGGGCGCCTATTATTGGGTTTATAGATAAAAATAAATATAATATTTAATTGTTAAATTTATTTTTAATGTTTTAAAAGCTTATTGTCTCATAATTATTTAAATAAATAAGCCATTTTCTAAATGGTTCATTATTTTTCGAGATATGAATGAATTATTCAAAAAGTGAGGCGTTTGGCGCCCAAATCTAAATGCCCAAATTTTAGGCGCAATTGTCGCTGTCGTTGCGACCTACGCCAGAGGGCACCGGGCAATGCTCAATCCTTACCTAAAACCTGAATTATGTGCTTTGCTATTAAATAATTTATAGAATTTTTCATTCAAATTAATAGTCATATAAATGTTACTTTAAGCTTGATGTCTTGCGGAAATCAATGTCGAAATAATGACGAAGTTTGTGATGAATAAGAGTATTGTTTATAAAACTTGGATTAACGTATTTACTTTGTTAAAATCTATTACATGTATTCAGAAACATAGAGAATTCTGCTTTTCAAGGAGTTTTTATTATATTTTATAAATGATATGATTATACAATATACACTCCACAACTCTGAATGACTTGCTCCCAGCGCTCAGAAAGTTTGGATATACCAGTAGCATCGTTTCTTTTAGTGATATCGCGAATAGTACTTTCATAGGCACCAATTAGGTCTTGCTCACTTGTAAATCTGAAACCTTTATGTGGCTTCATTATTTTAGTAAAGATACTGTAATCAAGCGGATTAAGATCGGAGCTATAAGGGGGATGTTTTAAGAGGGTCCATCGATGTCGGCTACAGAAGGAAGTGACATCGGCATGTCGATGTGGTGTAGCATTGTCCTGGATAATTAGTGGAGAGCGAATACGCATCTCTCTGACTGCTGGATGGAAGACTTCCTCTAAAAATTGCAAATAAACTTCGTGGTTGACTTTTTTTGCTAATATTTTGTAAGCGATTATCCGATTTTGATGTACAGGCGCTATTATTAGCTTCCAGTCTCCCATTGTTGAGCCAACTTTGATTGGCCTAGATACAAAAATAACCTCATTTGCATATTTTTAATTTAAAAAATTAACATTATGTATTTACGGCTTTTGTCCAGGTAAGCACCAACTTTATACTGGTCTAGCATCTTCTGGGTCATAACTTCTTAACCACAATTCATCAATAGCACTAATCCGTTCTAGCATGCCAAATGAGACTCGAAACATATAAAGGGTTTTACACAAAATTTCGATCGTTTTTCTTTATTTTCAATAGTAAGAGCATGGGGTACCCAACGACTTGCAATTTTTCGTGTCCTTAATTCTTCCAGCATACGTGACACTGTTGATTGGCTAACACCCAATTCATATGCTAACTCGATTTCTGTCCAATCGTCCTCTTTAATTAACAGGTTTTGTAGTTGTTCCTATTTGTCATCAGCTGTTTGTGTCCTTGATGCACCTGGTCCTGGCCTACGTTCGATGTGGGTTCGTTCTCCAGCCTTGTATTGGTTGTATAATCTATATATAGTTGCTTGGGATAAACATTTAGATTTGGCGACCTTTTGTAGCATATCATGAATTTCACCAGGTGTATCACGCAACAACACGTGAAATTTTATAAACGCTCTCTGACCTTGGTTAGCTATGCATTCACGAAGTTGGTCAGTTTTGGGTGCCAGTGATGACTTAAATATAAGTATCACTAAAAATTATGAGCAACGCTTTGATAGCCATGTTGTTGTTTAACAGCTAGTTTTAGTTAATGCATAATATTACATATTATTAAAAACAAAATTATCTTTCCTTAATTAGATATGATATTCTCAATGTTTCTGAATACATGTAATATAAATAAGTAATGTCTCCCCATTTATTAAATATTCGAATTGTGATTATTAATAAAATCTGGAATAAAGTTTTTAATTTAAAATATGTTTTTGACACACATGAGATCAATAATAAAAATAATAATCGTAATGCGTTTCATTTGAAAATTTCTCATTTTAGTCAATATTTATTATAAGGAAAGCACATGTGAATGAGAGTTCTATCCCAGGAAGCTATAATACATATTGACATTTAATAAATATTTCAACAATATTAATACACACATAATGAATGCTTGTATCCGTCTTAGAGACTTAAGTCCATAGTTCTCATATACACGCTTCTCCTTCTCATTTATAATTTCTTGAAAATATCTGACCGAGTAGTCTAGTCGTGCAAACTTGCCATCGATATATATATATATCTTATTTATACATTCTAAGCTCAGATACTTTATTCTGTATGTTCTTTACTTTATTCATTCGTTTTAATACCAAGTGTTGGGCAAAGGTCAGAAAATGCAATAACAATAACTCAAACTTAATATATTATTTTGTTTACGATCACTAGATTTTATTACTACAGGATTTTTATCAAACTTCATGGTAAAATTACTAAGAGATTCATTTTTATCTTTCATTTTGTAATGCCATCAAGCTAATATTTTTATTAACTGAAAGAAATCCTAGAATCATTCGATATTAGTAGGTCTAATGATCACAAAATAATTAAAATAGAAAATCTTGCGTGATTTTGATCTTTCCTTTGAACCTAAAGAAAGATGATGAACGAGGTTTTACACGAAATCTAATCATTATTCACGTAATATACCGTTTAAGCTTTATTAATGCATAGTTTTTATTGAGTCTAAAAATGAAAATTATTCAATAATTTATGAATTAAACTATACTTTAAAAACTGCATATACATTAAAAGA
Organism: Archegozetes longisetosus; assembly: GCA_018873245.2. Classification (NCBI taxonomy): domain Eukaryota; kingdom Metazoa; phylum Arthropoda; class Arachnida; order Sarcoptiformes; family Trhypochthoniidae; genus Archegozetes; species Archegozetes longisetosus. The sequence goes on from JAEMBT020000001.1 coordinate 5,724,914, forward strand.
AATTAATTTTTCTAATTTATAATATAATGAAAAAAATTGTAAGCACAATTTTAAAAACGATTCAGATAAGAACAGAGTGTTAAAGCTGTCTAAAGCTTTGACTCAGTTTCAATTTTATCGTTGCATCGATGTTAAAGTTTCATATTTAGTATCCAGTTTCAGTGTTTAATACAACATTATATGTGTATTCAAAGCAGAAGTAGAGTACAAAATAGTTAGACAGCATTCTGCAATCAAAGATAGAACTCAACGATGAAAAGAGGAAAACGACATTCGTTCGCTATATCGACGTCGAATCGGATTATCAGTTTTGAAACTAACCACTTTTACAGAATTGGTTTATCTCTGTACAGGAATGATTCCGTCAAAAGAAAAAAAAATCTATAATCCAATATTGGCTTCTATTGTACTCTCATCATATTCTTCTCGATGTTTGATCTCAATTCTATCAATATTACCGAAAAATTCTTATTTAATAGAAACTGGTGATTGGGGTTCTATTGTAAATGGAAGATTCCATATAAATCTAGCTATCATTACGTTTATGTTTTTGGCTTTAACGAGTCAATTACTTCATTATATCAACTATAGAAATAACCTAAAGCCAACATATCTGAAAATTTTCGAAATGATCTCAGGTCTTGTTTCAACTCAAAGCCTTGGTTTCGCAGAAGAAGAAGATATAAAACAATTGGTTAAACGAGCAAATTTTTTATTTGGACTTGCAGAATTCATGATCAAAACAGTAACAATATTTGCATTTTTTTGTATCTGCCATCGCTTTAGGCATCAACTCTACTCTAATAGAATTAATTATTTATGTTATACCGTGGAGCTTTTTCTTTGCATTTGGAAATCATTATGCGATTAATTTTCAAATCTATCAAATGATTTATTTTCAAATTATCTGTTATTATTTAAGGCTCAAACTCGAGTTAGTTAACAAGCAAATCAAGTCAATGTTTGATAATAGACGTGGATTTAACTCTAAAAATTTGCAAACCATTATTGAGAAATTGATTACAATTTATGCTGAGGTCAAAGAATACAACGATAATTATTGGTCTAAATATTTATTTTGTGTCGTCCTATTAATGGGAATGACTATAAATTTTGTTTTTTACAGTGCAGTTTTCGAACAAATGGTTTTGGCCATGAGATCAATTCTTATATATTGCATATTTATTTGTTTTTTAATCATATTATTTCTTATCAACTCTTGTGCTATAGTAACCTGTGAGGCAAATAAATCATATAAGTTATTGCATAACCTTATGGTTTTAAGTTTAGACTCAAAAATATTGATCACTAAACTAGTAAAGGTATTTGATAGAAGCTTAAAGTTATCAATTTTTAACTTATAAATTATAATTGATTATTAATATTATTTTGTTTGAAAATCTCGCAGTTACTGTCTTTAATTGAATCAATTGGTCAGGAAAGAGTTGGATTCTATTGTTGGAAACTATTTATGTTTGATTATTTCCATTTCTATGAAGTTAGTTTCTCACAGTACAAGTTTCTCATCTCTCTCTGATATTAAATTTATTTATTTGATTTTCTATAGATCGTAAGCCTAATGGCAGTCTATTTTCTAAAAACAGTTGACATGTCCTTTTGAGTCAACTCCAATTAACAATTAAGAAGACATCAAAATTGAAACTGTTCAACTTTATTATATAACCGTAATTTATTTATCGATTCACTTTCGTGCTTTTCACTTACCTTATTGTGACCTTAGCTGAAGTCAATCAATTTATAGCTTTAGATTTGGCTTTATGTTTCATTTAAAAATTCTATCGATCGCTAACTTAAATAAAATATGTTATAATAGTATATATATATATTAATGTTTTAAATAATAAGAACGTTATAGTTAATGCCTAATAGTAAGTTTTTATTTCATATTCACATAAAGTAATAGTGGAAATGTTTCGATACAATTCTATTTTAAGAATGCTTAGAATATTGAAACAGTGTATTATTGTAACTATTAATATATCAAACGTTGAGAATGTTCTAGTTTATACTTAGTTATTGAAGTGTTTATTTCATATTTACAATAATTTGCTTATTAAGCTGTGACTACAACGAATGCGCAAATTCATTTTTCTTATTAAGATGTAAACGACTTAATGCACAACTTGCGACATTGATGAAAGTCATTCTCAAAGTTTAATAGAATATACAATAGAATCGGATACCAGAATTATTGTTAAGATAACAGAAAAGAAAATGTTTTAAAGGAATTAGAAACATTTTCATAAAAAACTTGTTATATAGTATAAAATAGTGACATACATTAAAGTCATTACTAGAGTCAGATTTGCCAATCGGTGCTTTGACCATAAATTTTATCATAGTCACTGATTCCATTGTATATTTGTTTTAGTGATTTGATTATTAATAGTAATTTTCTGTCATTGAATTTTTTTTCAGATGTAGGCATAGTTATAATTTGATTGTTAAAGTACTTAAGTTTTATTTTTAAGTAACAACATATTATACAATAATAATCAATAGAATGAACGCATGAACCAAATGCATAATAAGCTGATAGACTATTGATTGCTATCCATAGAATCAAAGGTAAAAGGAAAGCTTTAGATAACAGTTTTATATATAGGGTCACAAGTTTGCATTTAAGACTTAGATATTTCGATTATGTTATAGTTATATTCCTTATTTGTGATCTAGTATTTTTAGGTATTTAGGTGATACCAGATTGGACATCATTTCAAACGTTTTAATATATGAGGACTTTATATGATTGTAATGAATTTAGTCCTTTGTTTACAAATTTATGGAAAATAATACCATCTATAATTATGATAACTTCTCGATTTGTGGAATAAATTTTAATTATATAAGATTCTCGACAGTACTAGTGTATCAATTGGTGCAAAACATACACTCACTGCCGTAGCCAGCTTTTTTGGTCTGGGGGGGGGGCTAAATGTCTGAAAATTCTCAGTTAAGCTTTATTTAATCAAAATTTAATACAATACAATTTTTCTGTTACAATGATTTTTACCAAATCCAATGGCAAAATTATCTAGATTAATAGATAATGCAATTTCTCTTTCAATCAAAATAAGAGCCAAACCGTTTAATCTGTCATTAGACATCGAAATTCTCAAATAAGTTTTAATTCTTCTTAATGTTGAAAAACTCTTCACACGAAACATTAACACATCCTATAGTTAATGATATCTTAAAATACTTTAATAAATCCGGCATAGAGTTTGAATAATCAGTTAATTTTTCATAGACATTAAAAGTATCTTCGCATTCATAGAATAATAATTTTTGGAGTTTCAGAATTTGACTTTAAATTTTCTAGATTCGAACAACAATGAGTAGCAAAAGGCTTCATAATTTCAAAGTTCATGAAATACTTGGATATTGGATAGCAAGCGCTAACTCCCATTAAAATATCTGTTAATTTATTATCAAACCTTTGATTTAACTTAAACTTTGAAAAACCTTTGGGGGGGCTATAGCCCCCTAGCCCCCCCCGCTGGCTACGGCTGTGCATACACTTAACAGACTTTATCAAAAGCGCCTTTGATATCAAGTGATAAAATCAGTGAACATTATTTGAAGTTAAGTTTGGAGTTATTTATCATACAGCTTGTTTTGTTGATACAGCATATTGATTGTTTTGTTGATTTTTGTTGAATAAACCAATATTCTTACTTAGATAAAAGTCCATTACTGTACAAATAATAATTAATTCAGTTAATTATTGGTTTTCGCAATATACAGTCGTTTTCAAAAGTCCAGGAGCTAGTTTTTGGACATTCTATACCCCTAGATGTCAAACAATTTTTATGAAAATTTTTATGAATAAACTAGGATTTGCGGAAAACTTTCTGACAAAGTTTAGTAGCTCAATCATTAAGCACGTACCTATTGGATGAAGAAATCTATAAAAAAATTCAGAGATTGAATTCGAATTATGAATACAATCGAAACTACTTAAAAAAATAATTGAATACGTGTTTTTGTTTGACTCAAATATCTCTATTTCCAGAATTATAGCTCGTCAAAGTTGAAAATTTCAAATATTCATATGAGCCTAACTTTTGAACTAGAAGCCCGACAGACTTGAATATGGTATTAAATTGTAGGCTTTTGAAGCAAACAATACGCTTTACATCAAAGAAATTTATCAAATAGAGAAAACTTTGTTCGAATAAAAAATCAATAATGAATGGAAGTTTCAATCGATGAATTAATAAACTGAATTAATTAAAAATGATTAAAACAAATTAATTATAAAAATTAATATCGCGTCATATTTCCTTCAACTTGAACGACTTGCTGCATTCATTTTTAATAAAAGTTCGAAACTTTATTTCATTTGATTTTGACGTTTTTTACAAGGTAATGAAATTGAAATTAAATAGAAATCAAAATGTAAGCAAACTAATTGTAAGCCATGAAATCAAACCTTGAAAAATATATTATAATGACTAAAAATATTTTTAATGATAGTAAGATTAATTAATATTTGAAATTTCCTTGATACAAATCTTCAGAGAAATGAATTAATTTTTAAAGAGCTTTTAAAACCTACAATCTGATACCATATTCAAGTATGTCGGGCTTCTAGTTCAAAAGTTAGGCTCAAGTGAAAATTTGAAATTTTCAACTTTGATGAGCTATAATTCTGGAAATAGAGATATTTGAGTCGAACAAAAAAACACGTATTTAATTATTTTTTAAGTAGTTTCGATTGTATTCAACATAATTTGAATTCAATCTCTGAATTTTTTTTTCTATAGATTTCTTCATCCAGTAGGTAGGTGCTTAATGATTGAGCTACCAAACTTTGTCAGAACGTTTTCCGCAAATCCTAGTTTATTCATCAAAATTTTCATCAAAATTGCTTGACATTTAGGGGTATAGAATGTCTAAAAACTAGTTCTTGGAGTTTTGAAAACGACTGCATGTGTCTTTACTTCTCTTATTTAGTCAATTTTATATTTTAGAAAGTTTCTTTTAATTTGTTAGTTCATTTCCTTTTGTTATTTAGCTTCTGAATCCATTATGAGTTTATTTTTCTACTATATTTCTTTGTTGACATTATCTATTTTTAAAATGCTATTACATATTCTGCAAAATCTTTTGCTACATTACCTAGTTCGGCTAACTTGAGGTATATCTCTTTTATTATCGGACTGTTCATATATTCCATAGTTTGCCAAAATTACTATGAAAGCGAGCTAATAGTTCATATGACTCAATTATTTCGCACATTTAACCATGCATTCATATTATACCTTATCATGTTCTGGTTCAAAAATTCAAAGATATTTGTAGTGGAAAACACAACTTTAATTGATTCAATTAATTATACTGGTATTTATGGAATCTTAGCATGAATATTAGATGTTCTGTATCAAAAATTACTGAAATATACAGTCAGCGCGGAAACTAACTTTACCTATTCAAACATCTATAACTTTTTACTAGATCAGTCAATTTTAATTACGGCCACACAACGTCTGATCCCTAATACAAATTATAAAGTATTTTAGTCAAATTTACCTTGTTTGCTGAGACTATCCCTTAGGGTAGTATTGTACATTGATATGAGCCCTTCATTCTCTTGAAAAGCTGTCGTTTGTCTCAATTGATTTAAATGTTATCAATTATTTTCCAGTGTCAATGTACTCAATGTTTGATCGTCTTCAGAACTTGTCTTCTTATGCCTTCCTCTAGGTCGAGTGATTGTCAAAAAGAGCTTTTCCTCACTAACAATTCGACTTCATTCGGTATAAGTCGGTCTACTAATGACTAGAAAAAAATATTTATAAAATATTCAAAAATGAATGTCAATACTCACCAAATCTCACATAATTATCGACATCTTACGTCCCTGTGCTCTCAATTTAATGAATTTGCTGAAATTCAATTCTCTCTCTCTCTCTCTCCTAACATGAACGGTATTTCAATTAATCAATAAAATAATAAATAATTAAATATTTATTTTAAATAATAGATTGATTTGTTCTTAAATAAAGTTGAAAATAAAAATTAAAAAATATAAACACTGGTTCGACAAAAAGAACGTTAGCATTGAGTTTATTTTATACCTCAATTGAAAATTTCATGAAAACTTGAATTGTCTTCTATAACTCTTTACTTAGTTGTGATTTTGAAAACTTAACAAAATTTTATATAATCGGGAGAATTTTTATTCATTTTAGAAAAACCGCATTAAAATTGACTGATCTAGTAAAAAGTTATAGATGCTTGAATAAGTAAAGTTAGTTTCCGCGCTGACTGTATATAAGACAAGCACAATGTTTCATTTATCAACATTTTAGATTTATTACCGAAAGTTATTAAAATAAAACCAATGAACTCGAATAATTTTTCGTCAACTAGTTAATCACTTTCTGATAATGTTTTCTTTTTGTAAATAAGATTTAAAGATGACTTATCTGAGATTTACATCATAAAACATATTAAACACACATTCATAATGTATTTCAGTATTTTATGAGAAAAAACTGATTCTTTTTTTAATCTGCTTCTTATTGTTACACATGTATTTATCATTCAAAATATATACTGCTGAGCAAGTTCGGGTTTTAGAAGTTTGTGGACGAAACTCAAACCTGAATCCGAACCTTAATGTTCTGATTCATACTCATGAATCTCTAAAATTTTGTATATAAAACCATTTCGTATATTTTAAACATTGTAAAATATATTCTTAGATTAAAGTATTAATTAATTAATCAAAGCAATTACTATCTAAATACCTACACTTCCAAATGCTTGAACATTCACTAAGAATTTAGTAGAAAATTTAGTTAAAGTTTAATACAAGAGGGGAGCACTTGCAACAACTATAATGAGAACTGGTATGGTATCAACGAGTATAAGAATGCCATTTTGTGGTTGGTTTGACTCAATAGCTAGTATTGCTGGTGGAGTGATGTTGGCAGGTTCATGCTTAGCTCGAGTTACAAGGACAAATCTCAACGTAACAGGAGATATAATACCTGTTGATATGGTGGTAAATACTTGTATTGCTACTGCCTGGAACACAATGACTAAATAATGAATTAGTTATCTTTTCTCAATTATTTATATGTTACTAGAATACTTCTTAGCCTTTGGATGAAATCAGACATTGTGAATCACGCTTTCTAACAATATTTTATAAGTTTAAGTATGTCTTAGGTGTACATTAATTTTATTCGGTACCCTTAGCTACTTGAAATTAGGATAATGCTTTCTAAAATCTTAATCGAAATAAATATATCTTATTAATACACAACAAATGATCATTTAATTTACTTACTTATGATTGAACAAATTTCATGTAAAACCGATTAAGGAACTTTTAAATAAAATGATTTTCCTCTACTGTCACACTTTGGAGATTCTTAGGGAAAAATTTCATATAGTCGAAAAATCCAAAATTTTGAAATATATTTAGAGTTGTATTCAATAATTTGAGAAAAATTTGAACGCGTATTCATCTTATTCAACAACTATTTGATCTTGAAAATTAGAATGTTTAAGTGAGAGGATAACATTGAGCTTTTTAAAGAATTTATAGGAAATAATGAAGATTCAAAATTTTTCCTCAACAAATAAGCTTACTAAAATAGCAAATTGTTTGGAGGAAATTGTATTGCAAAATCATTTGTTCATACACAGCATGCTTCAAAAAATGATTGATTTTTTCACGAAACAAAGTACTGTTTTCTCTAAGGCTTTAGCTTTTTAGTGAAGAAAGTTCATTTGATTTGTGTCTGAGAAAAAGCGTTCAACGCCGATTTTAGACTCATTCTAATCCGAAAATTTTTCTTAATTATATAAAGTTATACTTTAAAGTCGACGTTTCAAGAAATTGTAGTTTTATTGAAATAATATTAATTTGCTAATATTGTTTTAAAATTTCACTAAAAGCTTCTATAATACAAAAAATGTCGAACAAATTAAATATTAACGAATCATTTGAAGGAAAATCGGTTTTGATAACTGGAGCTACGGGCTTGGTTGGGAAAATGATCCTGTATAAAATTCTTTATTCGGTCAAAAGTGTCACAAATATTTATATAATAATAAGAAGTAAAAAAGGAAAATCTGTTAGTGAGCGATTTAGTGAAATGATTAGTAGAAGCTATTATTTGTTCAAGAGTATTGAAAACGAATATTTGATGAAAATTGTCCCGATTGAAGGCGATGTAACGGCAGATGGTTTAGGTCTGAACGAAACTGACAAAAATCGAATTATTAATGATGTTTCGATTGTATTTCATGCTGCGGCTGATGTCACATTTGACACAAACCTTAAGTATTGGTTTAGAATTTAATTCTCTTTTAAAAAGTGATATTTATTAATATTTTTGAAATTTAGGAAGCAATTGATAACTAATGTCGTTGGGACTAAACATGTTATCGAATTTTGTCGAGAATTGAAGAAATTGGATGTTTACGTTCATATTTCAACTGCTTATTCAAACCCTTTGGAGATGGTGACTGAAGAAAAGGTTTATATGAGGACTGCTCACGCATTAGATATTTTGGATCACATTAAGTACTAACTAAAGTTCTATATAATTCTCTGAATAATCAATATTTATTTCGATTCTAAAGCGACCCAGAATTCAATTTTAATGATAAAGAATTGATTGGAGACTTTCCAAATACTTACACATTTACTAAGAATTTAGCAGAAAATTTGGTTAAATGTGAATACGAGAAAGGAACACTCCCAACAACTATTGTGAGACCTGGTATAGTATCATCGAGTATAAGAGAACCATTTTGTGGTTGGTTTGATTCAATAACTAGTATTGCTGGTGGAATGATGTTGGCAGGTTCAGGTTTAGCCCGAATTTCAACAATAAATCTTGACATAACAGCAGATGCAATACCTGTTGATATAGTGGGAAACACTTGTATCGCTGCTGCTTGGAACTCAATGACTAAATAGTATAAATATATTATTTTGCTCTGAATAACTTATATAACTTTCGGACGGAATAATGCGTTGTTGTGAATCAGGCACTGCAATAATGCTTTATAAGTTTAAGTTTGTCTTAGATATGCCTTATCTTTAGGGTGACTATCCGTCCCGTTTTTGACCGAAGAGTCCTCTCTTTTTAGAGATAAAAACAGAAATCCCTTTAAACTAGAAACTCGATGGGACAATTAGTTGTCCCGTTCTTCGATTTTCATTTTGAAAAATGTGTTTAGAAAAATATTTATTAGAAATTCAAACATTGGATTTATCTTGCAAATGGCAAGGGATTAAGAAATCCAGTTTAATGTTTTGAACATCTGTGGTTTAAAACCAAAAGTTATAGAATAAATCTTTTCTGCCTTGACTTATATCTGATATAAACCAGTATTTCTTACTTTTGAATAACTAACTTTTGAAAGATGCCTTTTCTAACAAGAAATATACCTTAGAAATCAACCGTGATTTACAATTTTTAATATTTAAAAAATTGTTTGACACCTAAATATTTGTAATGATTATAACTAATATAAGCGACACTTTTATTCAAAAAATGTAATGGTCTCCCTTTTGATATTTTTGTCATGTCATGAGACAAACCAGAGGTGGTCACCCTACATATTTTTATTTCCTATCCTTAACTAAACTTAAATATCAGTGAGATTTGCGACAATTTATTCTTCTTACTATCCATAAGCTCTTCTTTCTACTTCCACCTTTCAATTTTTCGCTTAGTAAATCAGAACTTCGTGTCTATAACTGCAACACTTCCTGTTTGGGCGCACCAGTTGTTCGGCAGAATAATGTGTGGGTACAAGATTTAGTTGAAGAATACCCGATTTGGAACACAGTTAGACCTATCAGTATTCTAAAGTCGACTTGGATACCTATCTTTTGGATACAATTTTTTTCTGAGCTTTGTGTCGCCTATTTTTTCGACTTCCTTCTTCTACTAATTGGACAAAAGAGAATGTATCAAATTTTTTACATTAAGCTTTAAGATTTTGCTTCATATTTATGTTTTTAGTGCTGTGCGGTATATAAAAACTTATCAACGATTAATGAAATCCAGCAAGTGCTTTATATCCTATCAGTGGTATTATACTAACAATAATTTCGTCAAACTATCTGAAGAACTGATTGGAATTGATAAAAATACGTTTGATTGTGATGTTCGCAGAATTGATTGGATTAAGTACTTTACTGAATTGTATTTCAGAGGCAGAAAATTACTGATGAAAGAAACTGATCAACACGTTTATTGGGCTCAGACTCGTTATAAACTGTAAGTTTTCAACTGGTTGATTGATTAATATATGAAACCATATTGATTTTTCTTATAGTTTGAAAACTGGTTACACAATTATTAATCATTTGTTAATGTATTTCTTACTGAGTTTATTGCTCACATACACACCACTAGACTCCATGATAATTAGTTCGTTAAACTCTGTTGGCTTGTCTTTGATTGAATGGAATTTAAGAGAAATTGGATTTTATCTATTGTTAATGTCTGCTTTTTCCAATATTGTTCTTCACTTCATTCCTAAAAAGATTCATGACCCACTTTTAATGGTATCACGTGCTTACATTGAACAATATATTTAGCTAAAGTTAATTCAAAGTAATTTTTAAGTGTCTGTAAATAATTTTTAAGCTTTTTTAGTTGTAACTGGAGATTAATTTTAAAATACTACAATATTTTATAGACAATTAAACGAGTTATGTATAGTTCTATGTTTATTGAACTCTAAGATTTTTTTATGTAAATTTAAAAGTACTTCAAATTTACAATTTTGCTTTACTCTATATAATTATGTGCTTAAGGATTTTGAGTTTTTGTCAATTTCCAGATCAAATCAAGGATTGGCTTTAAAACTTCTGATTTAAAAGCCTGGGAGCCTAATTAATCTGGGTTTCTGTATACAGAAAATTTTAAAAATTTATTAGCGTTTATAAATGAAATTCCGCTACTGTAGTCTGTCCTATATTTAGTGAATAACCTTTGTATGTAAAAGTCATAGCTTGTGTACGAAAATATTACTGGAAGTAATTTTTATAAATCTAAATTATGGCTAAACATGTTTTAAACAATGAAACTTTTGGAAAACTTTGTTTTATTTTTAAATTATACAAATTTTTAGTATTTGGGTACGATTACCAAGTCAATTTAGATCAAATCCGGGAGATCTCATACCAAAGGGGACCCTTATACATTGAAAGTTGACCCTTGTATATTGGAAGTTTCATATATTGTAATACTTCATTTGCAATAGTATACGCTCTTAAGTTCAAGGTTTATGTTTCTATTTAGTAGATATTTCTTATTTTAAAACACTTATTTTAAAAGAATTGAAATTTGAGTTTTAAGAACATTTTGAGACCGAACTTGATCCACTCTTCTCTATATAAAAACTAAATGAAATGAAAACTTTATTTTTAAATTCACGAAAGAATTAAGCTCTACAAAAGAATGTTAATAAGTTTGCAGGTGTTTTATTAAGTTTTCAAATTACTTTGTTTAAGTTTTAAAACGCACTTAAGTTTCAACCCTATCTCCTATTTCTAAGAATAGTTTTATTTTCATTAACCAAAGAGTCAAATCTGGGAGAAATTGCCTCCCAGATGGCCTCAGTTCGAGAGATGGGAGAAAATGTTCAAATCCCAGATACTCCTGGACAATCCTGAAGTTTTGGCACCCTTAATTGAGATCTATTGAGTATCTTTGATGAATTTTGAAAAATGATATTTATGAGAAGGGCTGGAACACCGATAATTTTCAAATAACTAAAAGTAAGAATTAGAAATAGAATAAAGAAACTAAATCAAAGTTTGTGCAAAAATCTAATGAAGGGCTCCTTACAAAAATTCGAAAAGCGGCCGATAACGGTGCAAATATGTAACTTCATTAATATAATAGTTTTATGAATATGTTAATTAACCATTATATAAAATATGATAAAATCATTATTTGTTCAGGGTTTAACAAGATCTTTTGCGAGAAGGGTACAGCAAAACTGTTTAAACTATAAGTTCGAACTTAATTTTATTAAGAACGTTATATAAACAAACATGAATAGGTAGAGGTTTAAGGGTGAATCTTAGCAATCCCTGCTCGGGGTGTTCCTATTGACCTATAACAACGAGTCATATGTCGTTGGAAAGGTCTCGTCAAGCTGAGATCAACAATACCATACATGATGACTTGTGACCTCGGTTTCGCCGACGGGTGACCTTTAATCTCTGACTTATTATCACAATATTTAACCCCTACAACATACATATCGTTGGAAAGATCTCGATAAACTGAATACAATGATAACACTCATGTGATCTTGAGAATTAGAAAAATAAAACGAAATTTTTCGCTGTTGAGCGCTCAAACATTATTTGATCTTATAGGGAGATGATATAATTTGAAAATCGAAACTATTATGTTGAATAGGTCTCAAGATCACATGAGTGTTATCATTGTATTCAGTTTGTCGAGACCGTTCCAACGATATACATGTTGTAGGGGTTAAATATTGTGACAATAAGGACTGGATCTAGAACTTGAGAAATATTTTATTTGATTATAACTTTAGAAGTACAAAATCAGTTAAAATGAAATTTTCTGTTTTTAAACTTTGATATTTGTGTAAAATTATGGAATTAATTGATTACTGATAGAACCCCATTATCTGCTACTTTTCTCACTTTTGTCTTGAGACCTCTCATTAGGTTCTGGCATATAGTTATTGCCATTTTTTGAGCTCAAACTTTATTTTTCTTATTAATTCTTCAATATTTTCTGCTGTCGAAAAAATTAATTAAATTCATCGAAAGATATAATCGGACTGAAAATACATCTTTTGGCCTGACTTAGCGTCGAGTCATTATGCAAATGCCACTCAAGCCGAATACGCGCGTCTCAACATCAAAGTCGTACCTAGAACTTCAATCCTCCGAATGTATCTCAAGTACTTCCTATTGAAAATTTTTGGGCTACTTTGAAAGGAAGAGTCTATAAAAATGATTGGACAGCAGAAAATATTGAAGAACTAATAAGAAAAATAAAGTTTGAGCTCAAAAAATGCCAATAACTATATGCCAGAACCTAATGAGAGGTCTCAAGACAAAAGTGAGAAAAGTAGCAGATAATGGGGTTCTATCAGTAATCAATTAATTCCATAATTTTACACAAATATCAAAGTTTAAAAACAGAAAATTTCATTTTAACTGATTTTGTACTTCTAAAGTTATAATCAAATAAAATATTTCTCAAGTTCTGGATTCAGTCCTTAAGTCAGAGATTAAAGGTCACCCGTCGGCGAAACCGAGTTCACAGGTCATCATGTATGTATCGTTGGACTCAGCTTGACGATACCTTTCCAACGATATATGTGTTATGGGGTTAAAAATTTGTGGTCATAGATACGAGGTCAAAGGTCACCCGTTTGGTGAACTCGAGGTCAAAGGTCATCATGTATGGTATCGTTGACCTCAGCGTAACGAGACCTTTCCATTCCAACGACATATGACTCGTTGATATAGGTCAATAGGAACACCCCGAGCAGGGATTGCTAAGACTCACCCGAGGTTTAATATTCAGTATGGTTACCGTTTGCGCGACGTGCCCTTCAGATTTTTCTATACGCGATAAGAGCAGTGTTTCAACAATTCTATTTCATTTTCGAGTGATTTCATCACTCGATATATATTTTGTAAGGACTGAGAGTGATATATTATTTTAACTAGTTTCTGCAACCATCCGACCCTCAACTTTATCCTTAGTGAAATCTGTTACGGCATCTTTCGCTTTTTTGAATGTAACACATTTAATTCTGTTAATTAAGCGGTGATTTTCATTATGATATGTACCGGCCATTACAGAGGATATCAACAATTATGAAACACGTTGAAATAAGTATATTTGTTGTATTCACACTGTATGGTCAGCTAACATAAAAATAAAACGTGTTTTGATGAGCAAAATTGAAAAATTTTATTTCGAATTTTTCTGCATGAATTATTTCCGTTTTGATAGTATTCTGGAAAACGCACATTAATATACTCATGTCATCAGTAGTTTTGCTGTAACCCCTTGCAAATGATCTTGTTAAACTCTGTATACAACTTATTTCTTAAATTTGTTACAATATCTCATGACATATTATTAATATTGATTTAATGGTAGATTGATTCATTATGTATTACAAATGCTCTCAAAGTATGGAAAAATCGCGTAATGCACAATAAACTAATTTATTTTAATAAAGTCAAAGACTTGGAATTAAAAACATTAGTATCATAAATTTATGCTTTATTTATGCCTTCAAAACTTAGGATCTATAACCATTGAAATTAGATCGTGGTTGAGTTAAAATTTGAAATTTTTATAAGAAAAATTCGGATCAAAATTAGGTAAGCATTAGTCAGAGTCTTAGAAATTTTAACCAATTCCGCTATAAATTGATGACAAGTACTGTCTTAGTTACCAAACCTAACCTTTCGTCACTTTCAGTCATTTAGGGATACTTCCAAACAGTCGATCAATCATTTCTTGTACTATCTGTTCCCAACTTTTAAATAAGACTTTATTGAAACCTGCAATGATTTACTATAAGACTGAGGTACCGATCGGTCAAATTCATCCCACGAATGTTTGATTACATTCAAGTCTGGACTTTGTGGTGGCCATTCGATCTTTTTGATCTTATTTTCTCTAAACCAGTTTTTCACTAAACGTAAAATACGTTTAAGGTCGTTGTCAGATTTAGAGATAAGGTTATCTCTGATTCACATACGAGGTTTGATCAAAAAGTTCCGGTAATGAATTTGCTATTACAAAGCCAAATAACCACATTCTTAATCAAAGGTGTCTCATCCAAAGTAGTCTCCTCCTGAAGAAATACAGTGATTCCAGCAGTCATACCATTTATTTAAGCATTTTCGATTATCTTTTCTCGTGATGCTTTTCAGCTCCCTCCTCGCATTTTCAATAATGGTTAGCACATCTTGAAATCTCTTGCTCTACAGTGAGCTTCTCGGTCTGGGAAACAAAAATGTCAGAAGGTGCAAATCTAGTGATTACAAGGATGATGGACCAATAGGGTGCCGTGTTTGGACCTTATCGTACAGAGAGTGCTCTTTGACATCAGCCATTACGCAATGCGACTTTGTAAATGAAATTGTTTACTAGCAGAGTTGCTACTCAAGACCGAAATGGGATAGCACACTTCGGCTAGGTGTAGGTTATCAGCAGTTGTTTTCAACAACATTTATATCTTAATATCCTTACAAAGTATTTCATATTACAATAAAATAAATCCTGGAACTTTTCGATCAAACCTCGTACCTCCTATACTAGTGATATATGTAATAAAAAGTTTTACGCAATAGTACAGAACTTTGTTCTGTACTATTCCCTAAATCAATGACCTAATGCATTAGAGTTTTGAAAATTGTAAAAGTCTGATATATATATATAAGTTTTATATTAGAAAGTTTTGTAAGATCTCAGGAGTGTCCGACACAATTTCTAACATTAATATTTGTGATAATTGTATTTTGTGTAATGTTCATTGATTAATTAAATTTTTTATTTAATTTTATTAATTGTACAAATATCGAGAGTTTACTGTGTTAAGTAGCTAACAGCGTAATAGACGCATCCCAAGTAAAAACCTCACAAAGACGTCACATGTGGCTCATAAATACTAGTCTTCGCCCCCGAGAGTAGATCGCATGTAACACTAGTATATAAATTTTTTTAATGATTCCGAAATAAAGCTTAGAGTCAATTTTAGTTGAATCGAGTTTATTACTCTAATTTTCATACCTTTGAATGCTAGTGTATTTCCATTACTACGATATATAATCTGTTTGTCGTCATCGCTCATAATTGAATAAACAAGAAATAAATCATTAAAATAATAACTAAAAAATATTCATGTCAAATCAAATGACTCAAACTTTGCCTCACTTTTCAAATAACCTTTATTTCCTGTCACACCACATAAGAAATTGACTTTTTTCATAGAAACAAATATTTTTTCAATTAATTTATTTAGAATCGAAATTAAAATTATTTTAAGTGTTAGCAGATACTGTCAAATCGAGTCTTTGTTTCTATTTGAAGACGAGAACAAGATATAAAAATTTGATTTAAGTGGTAATGCTGACGGCAATCAGCGATAACTATCTGTGCTGTCCACAAGTGATACTATTCCTTGATATTCTTGTAAATCATTGGGTTCAGTAAAACAGTAGAATTTTCAGTGGATATTTCGGAAAAAGAAAATTTCTCGATTCTTAACGAGAAAATGTCTCGAAAATGTTTCCAGAATAATTATTCCTTTAACATTATTTCAGAGTCTTCATGGTTATTAGAAATTAATAGAAGTTTACACTAAAGAAGTGCTCTTTAATCACAGATTAACAAATTTAGTGGTTCAATCCCAAGAGTACTTCCAGCGACCGACTTTTATTTCATAAGTTATTCATACGGTGACATAATTAAAACTCGATATCTTTAATACTGAATGACGTTATCATGAAATAAAGTTATTAGTATTAGAAACTCAGCTGTTTTATTGCTATTAATACTTTTATAAATACAGAATTTTTTTCAATAAAGTAAAATATAATTTACATTGAAATTTCATAAATAACGTTAATATTATGTCTCTCACAGGTTTTATTGAAATATTTTTCTACCTAAAGTTGATCAGCTCTTATCATTAAATCATTGACTGAACATAAATAAAATAATAGAAAAACATAACACCATTTTCATATTTTTTCACATAACTTCGAGCTATTTCAGTCATAATATTCATATAACTTTATTTGAAAAAAGTTAAAATACGATCAAAATTTGATTAAAGCTTTAAACGTAAATGGCATTGAATATAAAAATTAATTTCGATCCTTCATAAGTAATAGCACCAGAATTATTAGTCACTTTTGCAGGAACTCATTTATACCACAGAACAGAGCAGATCGGTCAAAAGGAACAGATTTCGTAACCCATTATTGATTGCTATAACGAATTCGATATATTTGTTCAGTGTAACATTTCACTACTATTATCAGAAGAAAATACAGAATATCTCATAATTCTTTATTTTTCATACTTTATTAAATGATTAATATACTTTTCAGGTAAAAAAGGATCACAATATGTCGAAAATAAATATCAGCTTTCGTTATCAGTCGTGAGTCAAGCGTCGCTTTTTATTCACAAAACTCGAACTAATAAATGAACGACAGTTATCTGCATAAAACTATTTAATTTGTCAGCTGTCCCTAATTTTTGATCTGTACGCATTAGGGATTAAAGAAAAACTATTTGGAGTGTATTGTATATTCATTTTGAGAGACTTCACATCAAAATAAGATGACTTTGAAGTTTAGAAAAACATATAACTTTAAAATAAATTAACAAATAGTAAAACCAACTGAATCAAAGAATGAATTTTAGAGATTAGTAGAGGTCTGAATAAGGTTTTGATACTATGATCGATAAGTTGACTTAAAGACAAAGACTAAGGACAGCACAATTAAATTGAAATTTGTTTTATCGAATAAGTGTAAACTTTATCCTAATAAACATCAAAATACTTGATCGAATTGTCAAATATATACTAATATTAAAACTGAATGTCAAGTATTCAACTATTTCATTGAATATCTTTTACAAATGAGGCAAATATTGTGCAAAACTTAATCAAAGGGTTTTTGAGCATTTTAGGTTTAAATCTGTATTAAGAGAAGGTTAAAACTAACATTAAAACCTTAAATGACAATCGCGGAAAATACAAAATTAGTTCGTGAATCATTAATATAATTGATTATTTTTTCCTCAGTTTGATTGCTTTGAAAATTTAGATAAAGCTCATAATTTATTAAACACAGTGTAAAATAATTTGATATAAATAGTGATAGGCATCAGCTCAGTTACCCTGAGCTTGAACTGAGCTGTGAGCTGAGTTGAGCTGAGAGCTGAGCTGAGCTGATTTGAGCTGGGCTGAGCTATGAACTGGACTGATCTAATCTAATTGATAAGTTCAAATTTTTCGCGAAAATTTTCAATACTTACTAGAAATACTGGAAATTTGTTACAAAGTAAGAAATTTTAGTCAAAGAGTTTTAAATGGTCTAGATTTCAATATCTTGTTATCTAACATTATCAAATAATTTATAGAATCTTTCATTCAAATTAATGGTCTTATAAATGTTACTTTAAGCTTGATGTTTTCTGGAAATTCATGTCGAAATAATGACTAAGTTTGTAGTGAATAGAAGTATTGTTTTTAAACTTGGATTAACATATTTACTTTGTTTGAATCTAGAAATAAGTAATGTCTCCTCATTTATTAAATAATCGAATTGTAATTATTAATAAAAACTGGAATACAGTTTTAAATTTAAAATATGTTTTTGACTCACATGAGATCAATAATAAAAATAATAATCGTAATGCGTTTCATCTGAAAATTTCTCATTTTAGTCAATATTTATTATAAGGAAAGCTCATGTGAATGAGAGTTCTATCCCAGAAAGCTATAATACATATTGACATTTAATAAATATTTCAACGATATTAATACACACATAATGAATATTTGTTTCTGTGCTAGAGACTTAAGTTCATAGTTTCTCTCTCTCTCTCTCTCTCTCTCTCTCTCTCTCTCTCTCTCTCTCTCTCTCTCCTCTTCGCTTTATAATACCTTGGAAATCTCTGGCTGAGTAGTCTAGTCGTACAAACTTGTCATCGACATATTATTTAGATTTCTTTATCTTAAATATTCATTCGTTTTAATACCAAGTGTTAGGCAAAAGTTAGAAAATACAACAGTAACTTTATTCTATTAAGTTCATAGTTTTCTGTGTCTGTCTCTGTCCCCTTTCTCTACTCTTCTCTCCCCTTTCCCTTCGGCGGCTTTGAAATCTCTGGCGAAGTAAGTTTAGTGATACGAACTTATTGTTGACGTACAAGTTCTTTATCCTATAACTTTCATTTATTCGTTCATTTTAATTAAAAATAACGATAATTCAAACTAGATAATTATTCTATAAAATTGTTCGCTACAGGATTAGTCATTAAATTTTATGGTTTAATTGAGAACGGAGTCTATTTTTTCGCTTTATAGTTTCATTTTGTAATACTATCTAACTAATGTTCTTATTTACTGAAAAAATTGGATCACTTGACATTCATAGCTTTGATGATAAAAAGTAATTAATATTGAAAGACTTACGCGATTTTAGACCTTATTTAAACTAAAATATGATGAACAAAGTTTTGCATGAAAGTTGATAATTATTCACATTATATACCGTCTAAACTTTGTGAATGCATCTTTCAATTGACTTTAAAAAAATTAAAAATTTAGAATAATTTATGGACTAAAACATCTATTTTAAAAGTTCGTGAACATTAAATTAAATTTTATTTTTTAATATATAATATAATGAGAGAATTTGAGAGTATAATTTTCAAAATGACTCCGATAAGAATAGGGTGTTCGTAGAATACTTAAAGCCTTGATTCAGCTGCAATTTTATCCCTGTATCAATGTTAATGTTTTGCATTTAGGGATTTGTCTGAGTATTTAATATTTCCTTATATCTATATTCAATCCGAAGCAGCAGAAAATAGAGTTTAAAATAGTTTGACACCATCCCAAGACCAAAGATAGAACTCAACAATGAAAGGGAAAAAATTATATTCATTCGCTAAACCTTCATCTAATCGAATCACCAATTATGAATCAAATCATCTTTATAGAATCGGTCTATCTCTATTCAAAACTGATTCTGTCAAAAGAAAAAAATCTATAATCCAATATTGGTTTCTATCATACTTTCGTCATATTCTTCTCGATACTTGGTTTCAATTCTATGAACATTACCGGAAAATTCTTATTTAATAGAAACTGGTGATTAAGGCTCTATTGTGAATGGAAGATTCCATATAAATCTAGCTACCATTAAGTTTATGTTTTTGGGCTTAATAAGTCAATTACTTCATTACCTCATCTATAGAAATAATATTGTACCATCATATCTGAAAATTTTGAAATGATTTCGGATCTTGTTTCAACTCAAAGCCTTAGTTTTACAGAAAAAGATATACAACGATTGGTTAAACGATCAAAGTTTCTATTTGAACTTGCACATATTATGATCAAAACAGTAACAACATTTGCATTCTTTGTATATGCTATCGCATTGGGCATCAACTCTACCCTAAAAAATTGATTCTTTATGTTATACCATGGAGTTTATTCTTCGCAATTGGTATTTATTATGCGATTAACTTTCAAATCTATCAAATGATTTACTTTCAGATTATTTGTACTTATTTGAGACAACTCGAATTAGGTAACAAAGGAATTAAAGAAATGTTCAAACTAGACACAGATTTAACTCTAGAAATTCGCAAACCATTATTGAGAATTTGATTACAATTTATGCTGAGGTCAAAGAATTCAACGATAATTATTGGTCTATATATTTATTTTGTGTCGTCCTATTAATGGGAATAACTATAAATTTTGTTTTTTACAGTGCAGCTTTCGAACAAATGGTTTTGGCCATGAGATCAATTCTAATATATTGTATATTCATTTGTTTTTAATCATATTATTTCTTATCAGTTCTTGTGAATCAGTAACCTATGAGGCAAATAAATCATATAAGTTATTGCATAACCTTATGGTTTTAAGTTTGGACTCAAATATTGACCACTAAACTAGTAAAGGTATTTAGAAGAAGTTTAGAGTTATCAAATTTTAACCGATAAATTGTAATAGATATGCATTTATTAATATTATTTTGTTTGAAAACCTCACAGTTACTGTCTTTAATTGAATCAATTAGTCAGGAAAGAGTCGAATTCTATTGTTGGAAACTATTTATGTCTGATTATTTCCATTTCTATGAAGTTAGCTTCTCACAGTTTAAGTTTGATAATATATTAGGTCGAGGAAAAAGTTTTGTCATAAATCTAACGAGGGAAGTTCGGGACTATGTAATAACCGATTTTGAAAATATCTGTATGGCATAAATAACATGTCGTATGATGTTCGAAATGACATATAAAAGGCTGACCGCTAGACACTCACAAGTTATGACCACTCAAAAAGTGATTTTCTATGGCTTATTACTATTGATTCCTATGTATTTTGCCTATGAAATAAGTACTCTAACTCAGTCAAATTACTCAATGGATGGCAACGATACTGCTAATAAGGAAAAATTTCAAATAATCTTGAACAAAAAAGGATAATCTGAACTTTCATATTTAAAAGTAAGTTTCTATATGTCAATAGTTCCAAATTTTCGTATTTGTCATATCTCTTAACAAATTTCTTTAGAAATCCACTGAATTTAAAAGACATGATAGATACGAAAAAATTAGATCGATATATAGAAAATTACTTTTAGATATATATGAAATTTCAGATTATCTTTTTGTTCAAGATTATTTGAAATTTTTCCTTATTAACAGTATCATTGCCATCCATTGAGTAATTTGACTGAGTTAGAGTACTTATTTCATAGGCAAAATACATAGGAGTCAATAGTAATAAGCCATAGAAAATCACTTTTTGAATGGTCATAACTTGTGAGTGTCTAGCGGTCAGCCTTTTTATATGTCATTTCGAACATCATACGACATGTTATTTATGCCATAAAATTATTTTCGAAATCGGTTATTACATAGCCCCGAGCTCCCTCGTAAGCGTAATTTTTCGATCTAATTTTTGACACTTTATCTATTGTTAACAAATCTTTTCAAATTATAAACTTCAAACACAGGTATTGAACTCTAATTTAATGAACTAAAGAGCAATTTCAAATTACTCCTGGTGATTCCTAGACATGTCTTCAAACAAAGAGAACACCCGCCACTGTTTGCTCTATGATTTTGACCTCAAGAAAACCGTAGCCGAAGCTCACGAAAACATCACTCGTGCATATTCAGAAACGATGAGTCTCTATGCTTCTGGATATGCACGAGTGATGTTTTCGTGAGCTTCGGCTACGGTTTTCTTGAGGTCAAAATCATAGAGCAAACAGTGGCGGGTGTTCTCTTTGTTTGAAGACATGTCTAGGAATCACCAAATTGCTCTTTAGTTCATTAAATTAGAGTTCAATACCTGTGTTTGAAGTTTATAATTTGAAAAGATTTGTTAACAATAGATAAAGTGTCAAAAATTAGATCGAAAAATTACGCTTAGATTTCTGAAAAAACTTTTTCTTCGACTTAATATTTATTTATTTATTAGATTTTCTATATATTGTAAGCCTAATGGCAGTCTATTTTCTAAAAACTGTCTAGTTGTCAATTTGAGTCAACTCTAGTCAATAATTATGAAAAATCAAAATCTATCTGTTTATTTATTAATACTTATTGAACTTCATCTTATAACAATAATCTATTTATCGATTGACTTTCAAGCTTTTCACTTACCTTATTGTAACTTTAGCTGAAGTTAATCAATTTTATAGCTTTTGATTTAACTTCATGTTTCGTTTAAAACTCCTATAGATCAAGAATTTAAATAAAGAATATTATAATGGCATATATTGGTGTTAGTATATGGTAATTATAGTAGTTATTTAGAATAAGGCTCAAAAATATAGTGAAGACTAATGAGAGATTAAAAGTATTTGTAAAAGCACTAGATTTGTGACCAATTTCTAACTATTTATTTTTTCATATGCCATATACTTGTAATTAAGAATATGTTTGCTTTCTAAAATCTTAATCGAAATAAATATATCTTATTAATACACAAAAATGCTTACTTAATTACATTACTGACTATTGAACAAACTTCAGTAAAACCGATTAAGGAACTTTTAAATAAAATTATTTTCCTATACTGTCACACTTTGGAAATCTTTAGGGAAAATTTTCATATTATCAAAAAATCTAAAATTTTGAAATATATTTAGAATTGTATTCAATAATTTCAGGAAACTTGAACGCGTATTCATCTTATTCAACGACAAGCTTAAGTGACAGGATAACATTCAGCTTTCTAAAAATTATAGGAAATAATGAATATTTAAAGTTTTTCCTCAACAAATAAGTTTACTAAAATAGCAAATTGTTTGGAAGAAATTGTGTTGCAAAATCATTATTTCATACGTAGCATGACTCAAACAATGATTGATTTGTTCACAAAACAAAGTACATGGCTGTTTTTAAATAACTGGACAGGTGCTCCTCCTACTATTAGTCAATTAGTCAATAATAGGTTAATAGTATTGACGTTTTATATATATATATATTGTACAGGGTGTACTTAAAAAAGGGAATGAGTATTCTGACTAATAAAATTAAGATAAATATAAAACTTCTGTTTTGGTAAATAAAATAATGATAAATTTTAATCTTTTGTTTAATAAATTGAGGATTAAACAAAGGAATAAAACAAAAATATGCACATCTGTAATTATGCACACCTCTAGTAAAGTAATAAAAAGGGTATAAATTTAGTCGTAAAATTTTTATATCTTAAAAGATCGCCCAGTATTCAATGAATATATATAAGGAATGAGTTCAGCCAATCATACCGTTCTCGTACGTCCAGGTATATAAAAACAGCCCTATACTGTTTTCTCTAAGGTTTTAGCTTTTTATTAAAGAAAGTTCATTTGATTTGTGTCTGAGAAAGAGTATTCCACACCAATTTTAGACTCATTCTATCAGAATATTTTTCTTAACTATATAAAGTAATACTTCAAAGTCTTCGTTTCAAGAAATTGTAGTTTTATTGAAATAATATTAAATTGCTAATATTGTTTTAAAATTTCACTAAAAGCTTCAATAATATAAAAAATGTCGAACAAGTCAAGTATTAATGAATCATTTAAAGGTAAATCGGTTTTGATAACTGGAGCAACGGGCTTGGTTGGGAAAATGATCTTGTATAAAATTGTTCATTCTGTCAAAAGTGTCACAAATATTTATATAATAATAAGAAGTAAAAAAGGAAAATCTGTTAGTGAGCGATTTAGTGAAATTATTAGTAGAAGCTATGATCTGTTCAAGAGTATTGAAAACGAATATTTGATAAAAATAGTCCCGATTGAAGGTGATGTAACGGCAGATGGTTTAGGTCTGAACGAAACTGACAAAAATCGAATTATTAATGATGTTTCGATTGTATTTCATGCTGCGGCTGATGTCAAACTTTCACACAAACCTTAAGTATTCGATTAGAATTTAATTCTCTTTTAAAAAGTGATATTTATTAATATTTTTGAAATTTAGGAAGCAATTGATAACTAATGTCGTTGGGACTAAACATGTTATCGAATTATGTCGAGAATTGAAGAAATTGGATGTTTACGTTCATATTTCAACTGCTTATTCAAACCCTTTGGAGATGGTAACTGAAGAAAAGGTTTATATGAGGACTGCTCACGCATTAGATATTTTGGATCACATTAAGTACTAACTAAAGTTCTATATAATTCTCTGAATAATCAATATTTATTTCGATTCTAAAGCGACCCAGAATTCAATTTTAATGATAAAGAATTGATTGGAGACTTTCCAAATACTTACACATTTACTAAGAATTTAGCAGAAAATTTGGTTAAACGTGAATACGAGAAAGGAACACTCCCAACAACTATTGTGAGACCTGGTATAGTATCATCGAGTATAAGAGAACCATTTTGTGGTTGGTTTGACTCAATGACTAGTATTTATGGTGGATTAGCGCTGATGGCTTCAGGTTTAGCTCGAATTACAACAGCAAATCTGACGTAACAGCAGATGGAATACCTGTTGATATAGTGGCAAATACTTGCATCGCTGCTGTTTGGAACGCGATGAATAAATAGTATATTAATTATTTTTCCCTCAATAACTTTTTTAGCCTTCAGAAGGAATAGGGCATTATTGTAGATCACAATCTTCAATAGTTCTTTATAAGTTAAAGTTTATCCTAACTGGGTCTTATCTTTATTATTTATCTTTAACTGAACTCTGATACTAGTGTGATTTACAACAATTAATGCCTCTTACCGTCCAAAGTACTACTTTCTACTCGAATTTTCAAATTTTTCATTAGTAAATCAGAACTTCATGTCTATAACTGCAACTCTTCATGTTTGAGGGCACCAGTTTATCGACAGAGTAATGAGTGGATACAGGATATAATTGAAGAATACCCGATTTGGAACACAGTTAGACCTACCAGTATTCTAAAGTCGACTTGGATTCCCATCTTTTTGATACAATTCTTTTCTGAGCTTTGTTTCGCCTATTTTCTCGACTTTCTTCTTCTACTAACCGGACAAAAGAGAATGTATGAATTTTTTTCTAAGATTTTTGATTAATATTTAATTTTTTAAAGTGCTGTGCGATATATAAAAACATATCAGAGTTTAATGAAGAACAGCAAGTGCTTTGTATCTCGTCAGTGGTATTACACTAACAATAATTTTGGCAAACTATCTGAAGAACTGATTGGAATCGATAAAAATACGTTTGATTGTGATGTTCGTAGAATTGATTGGATTAAGTATTTCACAGAAGCGTATTTTAGATTCAGAAAATTACTAATGAAAGAAACTGATGAACATGTCTATAGAGCTCAGAAACGTTATAAACTGTAAGCTTTCATTGATTGAAAAGTATATGAAACCAGATTTATTTCTTTTACAGTCTGAAAACTGGTTACACAATTATTAAACATTTGTTAATGTACTTATTACTGAGTTTATTGCTCTCTTACACACCACTGGATTCAATGATAATCAGTTTATTAAGTTCTGTTGGTTTTTATTCGATTGAGTGGAATTTAAGAGAAATTAGTTTTTATCTATTGATAATATCTGCTCTTATCAATATTGTTCTTCATTTTATCCCTAATAAGACTTGTGACCCGCGAATGATTGCAGCACGTGCTTATGCCCAACAATATTTAGCTAAAGTTAATTCAAAATAATTTTAAACATCTGTTAACATTTGTCAAACTTTTTAATATAAAATTCTACTGTATTTTATAAACAATTCGACAAGCTTTATAGAGCTTTATTGAACTCTAAAATTTTTGTGTTAATTGAAGAATTTGAGGCAAATATCTTAGGCTAACACAAAAATTAGTGTCCAGTTTTTGTCAATTTTTTATCAGTATTTTTTGATAAAATTCCAGCTTTAATTGAAAAATGTCTGGCTACACAGCTTTTAGACCAGAAGTACTTAAAGCTAATCCTTACTTTGATCTTGAAGTTGACCTAAGATCATACCCTTTAAGCACATAACTGTTTAAAGTAAATATAGCTTAGGATATTTGCTTTAAAATTTTAAATTATGTTTACTTTAAACAGTTATGTGCTTAAAGGGTATGATCTTAGGTCAACTTCAAGATCAAAGCAAAGATTAGCAGTCCTTCTGGTCTAAAAACGCTGTAGCTAGACCGACCAGACTTTATTCACTAAAACTGGAATTTTATTAAAGAATAGTGATAAAAAATTAAAAAAGACTGGACACTAATTTTTCCACCTATTTTATTTAGAATAATCATTGATTACATTTACGAATGTTTTAATTAGAATTTTGATTAGATTTGACTGATTTTAGTTTTCATTAATTAATTTTTAAGATTTGAATTCAATACAATCTATAATAAAGTTATTTTTAATACAAATTTTGGCCTAACTAAATCAAAACTCATTGAATGAAATCAAAATCACTGTTCAGATGATACTTACCTAAAAATCTCCATTTGAATCAACTGCTAATCGTTAGACACGAATTGACTCAATCGATAAACAGTTTATTCATTAGTTTAGAATTAATTTTATTTTGGATTCAAAAAATGTATCTGAGATTTAATTCATTTTAATGAATAAGTATTTTATTATTTGATTTGAGAGACAGTTGATGGAAATCAGAGATAATTAGACGAAAGACAAATATATATAGTATTAATGGATTTATTTGATAAATGACTGAAGGAATCAATTATAAATCCGACGCGTCGCCTGAACACTAAAAGGTTCTGAATGCAAAAATTATACTTATGAGAAAATCCACTTTGAAGTTCAATGTTTTATACACGAAATGAGATGAAGAATAATTCTCTAAAATATGTTACCAAGGAATATATGTGAGATGCTCACATTTCACTGTTGATTTGGGTCCTATTCTGTTTCTATCATGGATAACTGAGAGCTGATTGTTGCATTTAGAACTTTATTATACTCAAATTAAATCTAGAACTGAGTGCTATCAGATTCTAAGTTACTGATAATTGATAAATAACTAAATCGGATCAAATTTTTATCTACCAAATTTTAAAAGGAAATTAGAAAATGAAGTTCGAAAATTTTAAGAATATTTTGACATAATTCCGTCAGATGTTTTAAAGTAAAAATTCGACTTGACTACTTTTATATTGCAAATTTTCAGATACATCATTAAGAAATTATTTGAATCACTGAAAATCTATTTTTATAATAATGTATTTGACAATAGTCTATTAAAGAATCGAATTTATCTATATAGAAGGAACTGAATCAAACATTAATAAAAATATAATGAAATTCTACAACACTTTAAAGTAAATTACTCAATTACCTGACATATTAAGGCCGGCCTTAATATCCCGATTTTAAAGTTTTTCAATACAAATGTTGCGTATGTTCTATTAATAAAATTTTCAAATCTCATTGAAAAATGACGCACATATTCTATCTAAAAATTTTACTGTTCTCGCTTAAAGAAATGCATACATCTAATTTTTATTAAGTTATAACGTATGTTTTATGGGTTTAGCG
Source organism: Archegozetes longisetosus (assembly GCA_018873245.2). Classification (NCBI taxonomy): domain Eukaryota; kingdom Metazoa; phylum Arthropoda; class Arachnida; order Sarcoptiformes; family Trhypochthoniidae; genus Archegozetes; species Archegozetes longisetosus. Next base: position 5,752,710 of record JAEMBT020000001.1, read on the forward strand.
TCAAAGTTAACGCCGCAAAAATAACGCCATCAAAAATAACGTCGCAATAATAACGCTAACAAAAATAACGCCAAATCAAAATAACGCCAATATGAAATAACACTAACGAAAATTACACAACAGTAATAATTTTTATAGATTTTTAAAGCGTTTTTAATAACATGTATTGCTTACAATATTGGTATTAATTTGTATTACCCAAATAATTTCACATATCTTTAACCTATAAATTTAAATTGTAATCCTTAAGACAAAAAACCCATGGCATATTTTAAGAATTAATTTTTTCGATCTAAACCCGATTCAACACTTGTGAGGAATAAAATAAGATATTTTCGAGAAAGAAGAGCCGAAAAAATTTTAACTGTGGGTCGCCAAAATAAACCAAATATGAGACAATTTATAATTAGAGGTATAGGAGTCATTTAACAAAAGTACGAAAGAACGAAAGAACGAAAGAACGAATTGAAAAGCGTATAGCGCAGAGGGAAATCGAACTCGATTGTTATTTCTTTATAGTTGTAATAATTAGAATCAAATGCTTTCTTGTGATAAATTTGAGGTCAAAATATTGTAATTTTCATTAAAAACTTTACGCTTACTTTTTCTAGATTTTTGTCGCGAAGTATATTTACAATTTTCATTATTCTTACATGTTTATGTTAAACATTAATGTGTGCGATATTTTTATAACTTTCAATAAATTAGGAGTTCATATTCATGTATAAATTATATCTAAATACTATTTTCTTGTGCTATTTTTGCTAGCATCATTTTGTATTGGCGTTATTTTTGCCGCGTTATTTTGACGCGATACGTATTTTATGGCTCAATATTATACTTAGAACTAACGCAAAGTAAGTTATTATTTCACTGTTTCATTTTGCAGAATATCTAAAATATCGATTTTAAAATACATCGAGACTTCTTCATCAAAGTTCGTAAAACTTAACAGCAATCCTTGTAAACAAGTGCCCAGTTGACTGAATCTTCTAAAACTGAACAAAAGTTCAAAAACTGGACGGTTGGCAACACTGTGCCCAAATCTAGTCAGAATTTATTTTAATATCCATTAATTTTTTAATATTAATGCAGATTCGTATATAAATTCTGTAAATTTAATTTATTTAAAATTTATTTAAAATTTTCTTGGAGTATGCATAAAAAACGCATTAATTAAATTAGACTTATATATAAAATGAATAGAATAAATATTTCGTGCAAACCTTGATTAATCATCTCTTGGCTCTCAGATATCAAAACAGATCGAAAGCATGCAAGACTTTGAATAATAAAACACGATGATTTTAAAAAAGGAAAGACATCATTTTAAATTATTACTATTATATTTTTAAATTTAGCCAACTTTTAAAATGAAAAATATGGGAATAACTAAATGCTATTTTATAAAAATAGTACCAAAGTTAACTAATAAAAGCTTTAATAAGGAATAAATTATGGAATATTATGAAATATTTTTGAAATATATCTTAATCACAATTGTTATTTAGATGAATGCGTTTTTCAATGTCACTAGGAGAAAGTTTTACTACTTTTGGCATCGTTATTCATGAATTTTTACTGCAAATGTAGTAATGACAAACAGTTCATAAAAGTTTAGATAAATATATTCTATAATTGCATGACAATGCGAAGTAGTCTTAATCTTGAAGCTATAGATCTCTTGTCATAAGTTGATACTATCAACTCTGATAGAGCTCATTTATGCAGAATTGGTTTGTCCCTTCGTCTACTTGGCCCTAAACGAAGAAATAGATTTTGTGATCTATTCTTTTGTTTTGCGGTGATGTTTATACCTTTGATTAGACGCATAACAGCATTATTCATACTTGAAGATAATGAACTAAACTTAAAAGTAATCATCGATTATAGAATTTATCTCAATGATAGAACTCATGCAAATTTAGTGAATAAACAATGCATACCTTTAGCATATGTATCACAAATAATACGTCCTGACACATTAAAATCATATAAAGCTCTCATATCTTAAGCTATTTGAGATGATATCTATTTATAGTTTGGTATGGCCTAAAGGTATTAGAATCATAAACAAAGGTGTCTACAAGCTAGTCGGAAGATCATAGTCTTAATTCCAAACGTGCGGCTCTTAATCTAAAACTATATTTTTCAGTGTATTTCCTTCATTATTGATTCTACGAATATCAATCGGTATCCTATAGGCTTAGTATGCACTTATTTTTCAGGCGCATTCTATTATTTACTTTTACCTGTTATGTTTTCACTTAAAAGGAAAACTAAAGCTTTATAACACTTAAAACATAATAATTTCTACATCTGGAGAGAGAGAGAGAGAGAGAGAGAGAGAGAGAGAGAGAGACTGACCAACAGACAGAGAGCCAATGACAGGAAATTACTATTAATAGGTTAGTCACTAAAAATACATACACTGAAGTCAATGACTATAAATTATTTTATAGCCAAAGTACGAATATTTATTAGTAAATCAGGCTTTATTAATGAGTTTAATGAATGTCACTCCTTATTTTATTTATATAACAAGTTTTTTGTGAAAATGCTTCTATTTCTTTACAAATACTTTTTTCTGCTATCTGCTTCTACCGTATATTCTGCGATTTTTGTGAATGACTTTCATCAATATCGTAAGTTGCGCATTAAGCCGTTCGCATCTTAACAAGGAAATTGAATTCGACGACTTAGTACACAACTAGTTGTAAATATGACATAAATACTTTAATAACTAAACATAAACCAGAACATTCTCAATGTTAAATACATTGATAATTACAATGATACACTATTACAATATTCTATATATTCCTAATAATGAAATTATACAGAGATATTACGACTACTACTTGACAGCGAACTTCATAACTTGTTGATTAAGAATTGAATCCGTTTAACTCTTAAATATTAGTGAAGCTAAAAACAAACCAAATTTAAAATTATTAAATGCCAAGTACGTAATTCACTATACAATTAATCTGTTTTGAGATTTGTTATATTATATTTAACATAATAGCAGTTACATTGAACTGAAGCATTTGCCAGAATGCTCACTCTAAAGGACTTATATAAAGTAAGGATTTATAGTATGCGAATTACTTGAAAAGTCATGTTGAAACAGATTGATTGCTTAATGAATAAAACACTTTGCACTTATTAATTTAAATTTGGTTTGTCTTAAGCTTCAATAACATTTAAAAGTTAAACGAATTTAATTCTTAGTTAACAAGTTGCGAAGTTTGCTGTTTAGAGTGAATACGACATAAAACTTTTACTACAAGGCACGAACTATAAAGAATTTACTATTTAAAGCATTAATATGTACTATTATAACATTATTTAAATTAGTGTTCGATAGAATTCTAAAATAAAACATAGATAGGGTGACCACTCGTCCCGTTTTCGACTGGATAGTCCCTTCTATTTAGAGATAAAAGACAGAAATCCCGTCAGACCAAAAACTCTCGACGGGACAATTAGTTGTCCCGTTTTACAATTTTCATTTTGAAAAATATGCTTATAAAATATTTCTCAAATATTGAATTTATTTTACAAATGATAAGGGATTAAGAAGTTCAGTTTAATGTTTTGAGCATTTGTGGTTTAAAATCAAAAGTTATTGAATTAATCTTTTCTGCCTTGACATATCTGATATAAACCAGCATTTCTTACTTTTGAATAACCTTTGAAAGATGCCATTTCTAAGAAAAGATACACTTTTAAAATCAACCATGACTAATAATTTTCAATATTTTAATACTAGAAAGTATTGTTTGACACCTAAATATTTGAAATGACTAATAAATGAGGCATTTTTCTTTTTAAAAATGTAAGGTGACTCCTTTGATATTTTTGTCCCGTCATGAGTCAAGCCAGAGGTGGTCACCCTAAACATAAAGCCAAATCAAAAACTATAAATTAATTGACTTCAGTTAAAGTCACAATAACGTTAGTGAAAGACTTGAAAGTTAATAGATAAGTAGATTACAGTTATATGATAAAGTTGAATAATTTCATTTTGATGTCTTTTTAATTGTTAATTAGAGTTAACTCAAAGTGACATGTCAACTGTTTTTAGAAAATAGACTGCCATTAAGCTTACAATCTATAGAAATGAAATAAATGTAAAAATTAATATCAGACTTGTACTGTGAGAAACTAACTTCATAGAAATGGAAATAATCGAACATAAATAGTTTCCAACAATAGAATCCGACTCTTTTCTGACCAATTGATTCAATTAAAGACAATGACTGTTGAGTTTTGAAAGAAAGCAATATTAATATATCTATATATATAATAATAATAATAATTCATAACTGAATACCTTAATTAGTTTAGTGGTTGAGATTTTTGAGTCCAGACATAGAACAAGAAGTCTATGCAATAATTTATATGGTTTATTTGCCTCATAGGTTACTGAAGCACAAGAATTGATAAGTACTAATATGACTGAAAAACAAATAAATATGCAATATATAAGAATTGATCTCATGGTCAAAACCATTTGTTCGAAAACTGCACTGTAAAATACAAAATTTATAGTCATTCCCATTAATAGAACGACCCAAAATAAATATATAGACCAATAATTATCGTTGAATTCTTTGACCTCAGAATAAATCGTAATCAATTTCTCAATAATTGTTTGTACATTTCTAGAACTAAATCTACGTCTATTTTCGAACATAGACTTGATTTGCTTGTTAACTAACTCGAGTTTGAGCCTTAAATAATAACAGATAATCTGAAAATAAATCATTTGGTAGATTTGAAAATTAATCGCATAATGAATACCAAGTGCAAAGAAAAAACTCCACGGTATAACATAAATAATTAATTCTATTAAAGTAGATTTGATACCCAACGCGATGGCAGATACAAAAAATGCAAATATTGTTACTGTTTTGATCATGAATTCTGCAAGACCATATAGAAACTTTGAACGTTTAATCAGCTGTTTTATATCTTCTTCTTCTGTGAAACCAAGACTTTGATTTGAAACAAAACCCGAAATCATCTCAAAAACTTTGATATATGTTGGCTTTACTTTATTTTTATAGTTGAGGTAATGAAGTAATTGACTCATTAAACCCAATAACATAAACGTAATGATAGCTAGATTTATATGGAATCTTCCATTCACAATAGAACCCCAATCACCAGTTTCTATTAAATAAGAATTTTCCGGTAATATTGATATCATTGAAACCAAACACCGAGAAGAATATGACGAAAGTATAATAGAAACCAATATCGGATTATAGACTTTTTTCCTTTTGACAGTATCATTTTTGAATACAGATAAACCGATTCTATAAAAATGATTTGATTCGCAATTGATGATTCGATCTGATGATAGAATAGGGAACGAATATCGTTTTACTCTTTTCATTGTTGAGTTTTAACTTTGATTTTAGAATTTTGACAAACGATATAAAAATCTATTGTGTTTTCCATATAGATATAATCGATATTAAATATTGAAACTAAATACTGAATATGAAATATTGACATCAATATAGCGATAGCTTGATACTGAGTCAAAGCTTTTAGTATTCTATGTACATTACATACACTCTGTTCTTATCAGTATTATTTTGAAAGTTGTGTTCAAATTTTTTACTATATAGTATATTAAGAAAGTGAAATTTCTTTTAATATTCATGAGCTTTTAATATAAAGTTTAATTTATATATTATTCTAAATATTTTCCATTTCTCAGAGTCAATATAAATTATGCATTCATTAAGTTTAAACGGTAGATAACGTGAATAAATAATGAGATTTTGTGCAAAGATTCGTTCATTTTTATAATTCAGAAAAATCAAAGATTACGCAACACTTACGATATTAAATTTTTAGTAATTATTAGAGCAACAAATGTTAAGAAATCCTAGTATTTTATTTTCAGCATGTAAGAAAAGATAAATAAAGAACAACAGTTCGATAGTATTTTTAAATATATAATTAAACCAGATAATGTAAACAGACGGAGTCCGTTCGTAATGTTACTATAATATTTGATGATTAATCCCACAGTAAAAAATTTTATTTGGTAGTAAACACCTAATAATCATAAATAAAAGATTTAGTTTGGGTTATTGCGAATTGTAATTAAAATGATGAATAAATAAAACGTGTAGGATAAAGAACTCGAATAGTTTTTAGAACTTAAATGTCAAGAATAAGTTTGTACTGCTAGACTTACTCAGCCGAAGATTTCAAAGCCAGCTAAGGAAAAGGGGAGAGTTAGGATGACCAAGTGCTTCGCATCCCTCATGCATCTTTTACTGAACGGAAAATATCACACATTTAAGATCTATCGATTTGTAACGACCATGTTAAGTATTTAATGTAATGCAAAATCCTTGGACTGATGAACGTAGTCGAATGTAAATTAGTTAAGTAAAAGCAGAAACATGCATACAATTTAATTTTTCAATGACATTTTCCGAATTTTAATTTCATTAAAAGCAATAAAGAATGATTATATCCAGCAAAATCTCAGAAGTATAAGTTTTGAATAATAAAGATTGTAAATTCGTAAATAAAATTTATTTTAAAATTAAAGCTCTTAGAATTTTTTGTGCAGCATTGAACAGTTTTTGACTTGATCGTCCTACCGTCGCCTTAATACTATAAGGTTCTAAATGATCGAAAATCAATAAATAACTAAATCGAAACAAAATTTTATCTAAAAAATTTTAAAGGAAAGTAGGAAATCAATTTCGAACATTTTAAGAATATTTCGACATAATTCGGCCAAAAATTTTTTAAGCCGAGATTCGACTTGACAATTTTAATATCTCGAATTTTCAAATATTTCATTAAGAAATTATTTGGATGAGTGGAAAGTGAATTTTTATAAAGAAATGACGCATTTAACAGCAGTTTATTAAAGAATCGAATTTATCGATATAGAAGAAATCGAAGTGACTAAATCAATTTTGAAAAGATGAAATATCAACAGAATATGAGTCTCTTCATCAAACTTCTATGAGATTTAGCTTTAATAACCTGAAAGGTTGTGAAAAAGCCTGCTTTACAAACATTTTGCTTTTCTAATTCGGCGATTACGACGAATCAGATATAAATTTATAAATTTATATAAATACCAGCATCAAGGCCATGAAAAGGTATGTGAATTTGTTAATAAATCATTTTGTCAAACAAATTAATTTAGAACCTTATAGTACTCTAGCGATGCTATGTACAATACAGTATAATACATGCAAAATACGCTAGATCATATGTGCGCTGGTGTATTTTTCTATTATCATCACCTATGTCTTAGTTAAGCTAAATGTGTTTATATAAAAAAGAGGTATGAGAATCTTGAAGTAATCGAAAATAGATCTAACTATTGATAAACAGCCTAAGCAAACCGTGATAAAAGGCTTCATATAATAATAGTACGAATCTAACTTCGAGAAGAGGGGTTAGCTAAAACACCATAACTAAATGAATATCAATAAGATATAGAAAAGTATATGCATTATACATGGTTATACTTATATGATACAGAATAATACATTTCTGAAAATTTTTTCTTGTGCATTTTGCCAACTCTATCAGGAATAAAGATATTTAGGTTATGGTAAAACTGATTACAAAGTAAATGATTTAAAGATGAAGGTTAAAACCTTAATTCATCAGTTTTCGTTTCATATTAATGAATTTTGAATTAAAAATCTTCATTCTTTATTGAATATAGACAATTAGTATATTTTCCAGAATAAGTAAAGAATATTAATACACTGTTAAGATTCTGTTTCATCAATCAAATAGTAGACATTTTAAGTCTTGATCATTCTTGAATTAAAACATTAAACACTATTGATCCTTAATGCTAAAAGTTCTAAAATAAGAATAATAATAGAGAAACTCAAACAAGGAAATGATAATAAGGATTTGATCGAGTTATTTTTCGATCCATTCATATCTACAATCGCTGCAAAATTTGCTAAATGATTACATTCGCAAACGGAGTGAATATTAGTCGAATTTCTTGGTACGAGTTGACATCCATTTGTTGACCACTCCATCAAATTAAAATCCCAATAAACACAAATCATTTTGTTTCCATTTTGTAAAATGTTCTTATGATTTAAACTGAAAAAAAAATGTTCAAAACAAATAATTAGAAATGATTTACATTTTGATATATGAAGTGTTTCCAGTTAAAGATAACAATATATGACTCAAGTTTATCATATAATCAAAAACTCTATTGCAATTGATATCTGTCTATGACCTTAGAAAATTTAAGTTCACAAATTTGTATATTTTTGGTTAAAAATCTTCATATTATCATAAGTACCTGATTCTGACTTTCGCTCCATTATTTATTTGTTTGTATTCGTTAGTATTAGTTATACTAAAAGCAATTATCTCAGAATTGATCATTTGTTTATCTTTTATGCCACTCAACAAATATTTCGATAATCTTTTAACAAGAGTTCCGACTGCAGAATATTCACATGTATGACTGGACTTCAAATCTATATCTTTCGGAATCAAAATTGAAGATCCATTTGATTGAAAAAGTAATTGTTGATCGAAACTTGTGTGATATGTTTTAACATTAATATTTCTTTCAGATATATCTACTAATTTATTTTTGATATCTTGTTTGCAGCTCAATGCAAAAGAAGTCTTTTGAATGTAAAGTAATATTTTTGATGCCATTTCTATCTTTTCGGTTTCAGTCGCATTTTTCCATGAATTGTTTTGATTAATTAAATTACTGAATAGATACACAAAATATTCAGTTATATTAAGAACTGTATTATAATCCAGTTTTGCATTATTAGTTTCAATGAAATTTTGTAATATAATGATCGAATTAATAATTCCTATTAATTGCTGACTATTTGGTAATGAGTTATCACTTTTAGTGCTTTCCACAAAACTTTCGAGTATTCGGTTCACATTGGAGATATTATTTATATTTTGAGTATCATTTATAGCAATATCTATTGGACACTGATCGAAATTGGGTCCACTTTTATCAAACAAACCATTATTTAAACACTTCCACTTCGCACTCCCTGTTCCATAATTGCACTTTCCTTCGGACACGTTTCCGACACTGACTGATGACCAACGATTTATTCCATACATCCCATCATATTCTCCATAGGAATTACAGACCTCTGAAATTTATATTATTCATCTTTTGAATACTTAGTATAATTATTCGAGAAATAGGCAAAATTTTTTCAGGTCAAGTTGACCATAGAAAAAGAAGTCAGATGTATCTCATTCAACTAATTATCTTATCGAATCTCAATGCAATAGACGTTGGGCTAGCATATTAATAGAGTCGATGGATAAAATTAAAACCTTTTTGTAATATCAGTTTATATGAGATTTCTGGCTTGTCTGTCATTAGATTCAATTTTAAATGTTCCGCAATATCAAATTAAATATATTTCAGTTCCATCGTTAAATGTTAGTGAATAGCGAATATTACAGTTTTAGCATGCAAATGAAAATTCGTCTTAAGTTAGTAATGCATAATATTTCTGAATTAGAATATAAGCATATTCTTCTATCATTTAATGACTGGAACTTGAAATGGACAACAGTAGTTGAAATTCTAAAAAAGACACGGCTGATCTTGTCAAAAATACATGAATATTTCAAACGAAGAAATTGCTTTGAAATGTATCAGAATGATACAAGTTTGTCAATTTCCACTAAGGTTTTAAGAGACAGAGACAACTCATGTTTTCCAAAACCTAATGTTTACTTCATTTCTAGCGATGTTAGATCACTATCTAAAACTTTTCTAGGATTGTATCATTTGAGACTAGAGGGGCATTAGATCTTCAGCTGTAATGTGACCAAAAAGCTTCTAAGTGGTATTTTTTATTAGAGATTCGTAAAGTAAGCCTCTTCTATTTAACTATTGTGATCACGTATTTAATGAAATTTAAGAACAATAATGTTTAAGGCCATTATCTTCACATAGCTTTTGATAGCTTAACATCCGCCTCGTCCAGTCATATAATTTCTCAAACTATTCAATTTATAAAACATTAGTCATCATAAAAAAGCGAAGCCAATCTATAATGTATTTTAAAAATTCGATATTTCAATTTCTAAATAAATTAACTGAAAATAATGACTTTTATCACAGCATTTTCAGTTATGAATCATAGTTAAATCTAGACTTTGTATTAATTGATATGAACAGATATTATTTCAAATATGAATGGTTAATATGAAACTCCTGTCGCCAAGTGGTGTTATTAAGTTTTTAATTTACAAAGCCTTCAAGCTCGCGAGATATAGTATAAAATATGCCAATCATCTGTATCTAATCTTCTATTTACACATTAGTATTCTAAAAACCGGTATACATAATCCTCAAGCTAAAATTATTCTCAGTATGCATCGAAATAGATACTTAACCATTCTGTAGAGGGATTCAATACTTTATATGTTATATCAATTAAAATTCATAACATAATATATCTAAAATGTTTTTCAGCTGATAGGGATAGTCAGATCTGACAGACTCGATTCGATGAAACTAATCAATTGGTATACATATTATCTTGAAATTCTGTCAGTATATTATTAAAGCGGTTCATTCATTTCAAGATTTAAGTGAGTGCGAGTCTTATAAGCGGGCATTTTACAAATTGAAATTTATATAATAGTGCTCACTTACTTTTATTGGATTTCTGTAACCAGGACTTTAAAAGAAGATTCCAAATCGATAACATGCTTTTATATAGATATTGCTGCAAATATCTCAAGTTATATAAGCTATAATGCGATACATCGTGGACTATTGAGTCTTAAGATTTTTATAATAGGAGCTGAATTTCAGTTTCTTATACGGTATGTCACTCTAGTCATTTGAAAAAGCATTTAAATATTTAGATTAACATTAGTTAAAGACTACATGGCCTCGTTATCTAAAAATGCGCGTGTAGCCCATATGACTCATACTATATCTGAAAATGTAGGTCTAACTGAATCACTTCGAGCATATTCGAAAGTATAGCAGAATTATGATATGACCGAGAATATTGACTAAGAAAAACTTGTTTCAACACAGAAAAACACCAAATCAACTAATGATTATCCCATTTACACTATCCAAAGAATACTGACTTTCTGTAACTTAGTCAATCACTTGAATTGATAAATTGATCAAATAATTCCACATACCAATTAACTACATAAACCATGAATATATAAATATGGTTCTTAATACATACCTTTCGTTTGAACGCATTTATCGAAAGCATCAGTGGTTAATTTATAAAAATCTTGTCTATTCCTGCATCCGACAGTCTTTATTTTTGGCAATAATTCATTTTTTCTTTCAAAGATCCATTTCAGATTACAATCATTACAATAGAGGCTATTTGATCCGAAATCGATTGTACTGTTAGGATAATCATCGAATAGTTGTCCGAATATAGTCTCATTCAAATATCTTAGTAATGAGGTCGGAAAAGTCAAATGTAAAGTTCTATTTGGACTTTTAAAAACATTCAATTCAAAACCAGAGTCTTGGAGTTTTTCACTAGAAATTGTGATACTCAGATCGTCGTAATTATGATGATCATTCACTACAAACGCGTTCAATGGGATGAAATCAAAACTGCCTGATATTTCTATAGACTTTATATTCTTCAATCCAGAAAATGCATAATTTTTTATTGTTGTTAAGTTCTTAATTGATATATACTTAAGATTTTGACCATTCAGGAAATTTTCTGGTAAATCATCGATTGTTGTATTCCATAAACGGAATCGTTCTAAATTTTTCAATGAGTTGACTAAATTATATATATTATAAGGTGATGGATAATTCTTAAGACGTTGATTACTCTAGAGTACGGAAAAAATACATAAGTCTCCATAAGTTCAACCATTAGATAATGGACTTTATCAGAGCAGATTTAAGGCGATTCTGAGTTTTCATTATGAAATACGAATTTAAGTTAAATATAAGTTAAAAAACGCAAGGATAATAATTTTTAATAGTGTTAATTAAAAGTCCAGTATTGATTTCAAGCAACCTTATTTAAGTACATCCCACCCTTAAATAATTATATAGTTGAACTCCCCTATCCAAGCACACCTGGTGACAATTTACTTCGTCCAACCCCCACAAACCTAATTGCGCCTAAGCAGAGATAGCTCCAGATACTTTCACTCTGGATGGTAAGCAACCTGACGCTATTCTCGCTAAGATTAATCCTGCGCGTAATCGTTTTATAAAAAATTTCACTTTTGCAACCTTAGTGTTGTTTACTAACCTAAAATTTAAGTTATGGGGATTATAAAGGGTAGAAGAGGTCTAGTGAGAGGTGGTGTGAAATTGGATAGTACCTGGATAGAAGAATTTAACTATATAGGTTTCAATTGTGTGAAGATTAAATGCGAATGCTTCGAAATTAGTAACGCTACCAAAAGTCGAATTTATTTATAACTATTCAATTATAGAGAACTGGATATCGCATATTGCGAAACACTACAAATGCATTTAAAACTAAGTTGTGATTACTGCATTCTTTATTCTAAGTTTTTACACAAGTTTTACACAAATATTCGATTGGGTGGATATTTAATATGAAATTAGAATTTTTTATTTACTTACATCTATGCTTAAAAATGTGAGATTTCTTTGAGAACCTAAAGCATTTTCATGAATTCTTTCAATTCTATTTGCATTTTTTATTGCAATAGCCTGGAAAGAGAGATCGTAAAATGTATTTTCTTCCAATGATATTGTATTTGTATTGTTAAATAATAAGCCATAGAACTGTTTTTCATCATCAGTTGATGACCATTGACTAATTCGCACAGATATTTCAGTCACATTATAATATTGATTACCACCACAATAGAGAATTTCACCAAAAAAATCATCTTTACATACACACGGATTTGTTATATTATAAGGAGGACACGCGCTATAACACTTGGAAATTAATAATGCAATTATTAGTATTTTGTTAATCATTTCAACAAATCTCTTTATTCTTCTTTCTTAAATAAGAACACGGCACTCTTTTATCGTTAAGGTTGACAGCTTGGATGTAATGCTACCAAATATTCGCAATAATAATCAAATTTGTTTGAAAATTATTACAAAAAAATCAAATTTTCAACCAATTATATGAGTATGTGAAGAGTGTCGACAGGTTTATATAATTAATCATCAAATGACTTGTTAATGTTATCTTTAATATTCTGAATAGCAACTCAGCTAAACTAGTATCATTGGCGTATCATACCCCAAAGTACATTCTTTTTATAAATATGATATATGTATTTCATTCATTTGTCCTTAAAAGTTATCAATAACTATTTCTATCAATGGTGTGATAACAGGTATTGTTCAAATATTTATTTTCGCCAATTGTTTGTTAAATTTGATTGATACTCTACAAAATAAGCCTTCGGTTGATGCTTGATATGATTATTGAGATAAAATTAATCTTTAAGTAAATTATCAGCAAAAGCACTTTAAATGACTAATTGGATGCAATTATTATAGTAAAAGTGTTATACAATTCATTACTATTTCTAGTGGCAATATATTTCTATAACTTTAAATAAGGATTTAACATAATTTCACATAATATTCTTTTGAAATATCTCATTGAAACATAAATTATTATTAAATCAAAAGAGAAATATATATATAATTCTATTATTTGACTCAAAGCTGTTGTAACTCAAAGAATATACAAGACAATTTCATGAAAGTTTAGGACATAAAAATTTGAACAAATTTTTTTAAAATGATACTTTGCTCGTTAAAATCTATAATCTAGTTTTGGAGTTAAAAGTCTTCAAACATAGGACACGAATTATCAAACAGACTGTATATATACATAAGGGTTTCCATTAAATCCTGTGTATTTCAAGGGTGAAATTGTAACGATCTTTTGAAAATAGACAGTGACGGCCAAGTATTTTCACCAATTCCTTGAGTGTTTTCCGTGGGTCTTCTTCGACCTCTACCCGCAGGACGTCTTTGCCCACCACTATAGATCGGCCACTTCTCGGGAGGTCTTCGAGGCTACGGTTGCCGGATCGGAATAGACTAAACTACTCCTTATACTATTGGACACTGATTACTTCGTCGTATGTGTAATCGTATGGTCATAACTCATTGATGTTATTGGCGATCACTGTTGAATTTGATCCCCGATTTGGTGGGTCAACGGTGGGAAAGGAAAGGGTTAGAGTAACCAAGTGTCTCGCATTCTGCATACATCTTTTGCTGAACGAAAAATATCATATATTCAAAGATTTATCGATTTGTAACGATTATGATGAAAGTATTTAGCGTAATAAAATCTTTAGACTAATGGGCGTAATCGAATAAATAATAGTTTAGTTTAGTAAAAGTAAAAATATGTGTATGGTTTAATTTTTCAATTACATTTTCTGAATTTTATGATTTCGAAAAAAGCAATAAGAAATTATTATACGAAGTAAATCTCAGAAGTATAAGTTTTGAATAATAGAGATTTTTAATTTGTAAATAAAATTTGTTTTAAGATTAAGACTCCTAAAAATTTTTTATGTCCAGCGTTTAACAGTTTTTAACTTGATCATCCTATGTATCAGGGGTTGAGTTAAGTATCCGGACTATCATATTGCAGAAATTACAAGAGTAGTAAACATGTTTATGGAATATTATTGCGCATTAGAGCAAAATATAATGGATGATGTAGTTGCTTGTAATTTAAACACTTTTATTTATTAAATATCCGAGTAAAATTTTAAACTCATGCTACCTTGAAAAATACAACAGTAGCCATCGAATGCTAGATAGAATTATAGCCATGACTCAAATACTATGACCCTAAGGAATACTGGGCATCTCGCCAATGTCGCCTCCCTGAAGAACCACCGTAAGAATATCGATTTGAAAATCATAAATCTTTAATAATGCTAGTGCTTATAATTTGTATCTCAGGCCTACAAAAGTAAAAGCAACAATACAAGATTGGAAGCAGATGATGATAGAGGCCTTTCATAAGAATCGGGTGTTGGGTTACATAATTTTAGCGAGAAATACAAATATCAATTTTGAAATTTATCTTTATTTTTCAGTCGAGTAATGCTCCCAGCGATAAAATGATCATGGATTCATAGACCAATAATACTCCATGACAACGCAAGATTCCATAAACATTCGAAAGTTGGAGAATATTTTGTGAGACATTGATGGGAGGAATCGAACACACGCTTTATAGCCCTAATTTGAAGCCGTGCGATTATGATGGCGTATATATAGACACGACGGATTTCTTTTAGTAACCGGAAAAATCCCCCAAAGCTGACAAGAGTGAATTTGCACGTTCGGTTAGAAACCGACAAACATTGAAAGTGCAACTTTAGTTGCTATCAGATAGCCTTTTAATCGTAGTAAAGAATATGTGATTACACATCAACACATGATATATATTTGAGTTTAAGTTAGTATCGGTATAAAAGAGGTATAAGAATCTTGAAGTAATCGAAAATAGGTCTAACTATTAATAAATAGCCCAAGCAAACCGTGATAAAAGGCTTCATATAATAATGGTACGAATCTAACTTCGAGAAGAGGGGTTAGCTAAAACACCATAACTAAACGAATATCAATAAGATATAGAAAAGTATATGTATTATACATGGTTATACTTATATGATACAGAATAATACATGTCTGAAAAATTTTTCTTATACATTTTTCCAACTCTATCAGAATAAAGATATTTAGGTTATGGTAAAACTGATTACAAAGTAAATGATTTAAAGATGAAGGTTAAAACTTTAATTCATCAGTTTTCGTTTCATATTAATGAATTTTGAATTAAAAATCTTCATTCTTTATTGAATATAGACAATTAGTATATTTTCCAGAATAAGTAAAGAATATTAATACACTGTTAAGATTCTGTTTCATCAATCAAATAGTAGACATTTTAAGTCTTGATCATTCTTGAATTAAAACATTAAACACTATTGATCCTTAATGCTAAAAGTTCTAAAATAAGAATAATAATAGAGAAACTCAAACAAGGAAATGATAATAAGGATTTGATCGAGTTATTTTTCGATCCATTCATATCCACAATCGCTGCAAAATTTGCTAAATGATTACATTCGCAAACGGAGTAAATATTAGTTGAATTTCTTGGTACGAGTTGACATCCATTTGTTGACCACTCCATCAAATTAAAATCCCAATAAACACAAATCATTTTGTTTCCATTTTGTAAAATGTTCTTATGATTTAAACTGAAAACAAATGTTCAAAACAAATAATTAGAAATGATTTACATTTTGATATATGAAGTGTTTCCAGTTAAAGATAACAATATATGACTCAAGTTTATCATATAATTAAAAACTCTATTGCAATTGATATCTGTCTATGACCTTAGAAAATGTAAGTTCACAAATTTGTATATTTTTGGTTAAAAATCTTCATATTATCATAAGTACCTGATTCTGACTTTCGCTCCATTATTTATTTGTTTGTATTCGTTAGTATTAGTTATACTAAAAGTAATTATCTCAGAATTGATCATCTGTTTATCTTTTATGCCACTCAACAAATATTTCGATAATCTTTTAACAAGAGTTCCGACTGCAGAATATTCACATGTATGACTGGGCTTCAAATCTATATCTTTCGGAATCAAAATTGAAGATCCATTTGATTGAAAAAGTAATTGTTGATCGAAACTTGTGTGATATGTTTTAACATTAATATTTCTTTCAGATATATCTACTAATTTATTTTTGATATCTTGTTTGCAGCTCAATGCAAAAGAAGTCTTTTGAATGTAAAGTAATATTTTTGATGCCATTTCTATCTTTTCAGTTTCAGTCGCATTTTTTCATGAATTGTTTTGATTAATTAAATTACTGAATAAATACACAAAATATTCAGTTATATTAAGAACTGTATTATAATCCAGTTTTGCATTATTAGTTTCAATGAAATTTTGTAATATAATGATCGAATTAATAATTCCTATTAATTGCTGACTATTTGGTAATGAGTTATCACTTTTAGTGCTTTCCATAAAACTTTCGAGTATTCGGTTCACATTGGATATATTATTTATATTTTGAGTATCATTTATAGCAATATCTATTGGACACTGATCGAAATTGGGTCCACTTTTATCAAAAAAACCATTATTTAAACACTTCCATTTCGCACTCCCTGTTCCATAATTGCACTTTCCTTCGGACACGTTTCCGACACTGACTGATGACCAACGATTTATTCCATACATCCCATCATATTCTCCATAAAAATTACAGATTTCTGAAATTTATATTATTCGTCTTTTGAATATTTTATATTCGAGATATAGGTCAACATTTTTCAGATCAAGTTGACCATAAAAAAAAGAAAAGTTAGATGTACCTCATTCAACAATTTTAAAGGTTAACTCATCGAAAATGCATTTAACATTTGTATTAACTTTAATTAAAAACTACATGTCCTCATTATAAAAAATTGCACGTGTAGCTTATATAGCTTATGCTATATCTGAAAATGCAGGTCTAACTTCTGAGTCACTTCGACCATATTCGTAATTATGATAGAATTATGATATTACGGAAGATATTAACTCTTTGTCACAAACTTAGCTCCTAAAATCATAAAATTAGCTGTGGGGTAAAAATGTTACCCCACGTTTTCCAAGCTTTATATCTGTCCTATGTTAATCCTGATGCTTTAAGAATCTAAGTTAGCCTTAATTTTTGAAGTTTTAATTTACTAATTAATTCATTTCTAGTTATCTGCTACAGCGACGTCAGTGGTTCAATTCCTAGTAGCGACATCATAGCACTGCGACACATGGTAAACACGAAGCACTGCGACGTTAGGGCAAATTTTCTGTCCTCAGAGAGATATGTTG
The DNA here is from genome assembly GCA_018873245.2 of Archegozetes longisetosus. Classification (NCBI taxonomy): domain Eukaryota; kingdom Metazoa; phylum Arthropoda; class Arachnida; order Sarcoptiformes; family Trhypochthoniidae; genus Archegozetes; species Archegozetes longisetosus. The sequence continues at coordinate 5,770,643 of JAEMBT020000001.1, forward strand.
TCAGAAAAAAATCGAAAATAACTTTATAAGTCAAATTAATCAGATTTTTTTGTCATTCAAAGTCAGATATATGACTGAAGAATACCTAAATTCTCAAGAAACGACGACCTTGTGTTGATTTTGCGAAATCTTTAAATCAAAATTAGGGAACATTTACCTTATAGTAGTGACGAGGGATAATAAAGAAATCCTATTTCATCAGAGAAAAGCATCAAATCAACTAGTGATTATCCCATTTACACTGTCCATAGTATATTGTTTTTTACAACCTAAAAGTAATGATATTTCACCTCCAAAAGATATCTTCATGAGTGATATGTCATTTTATAGGTTTTTAAAGGATAATTAAGAATACGTGTCTTCAGTGCCGCTCCTGAGTTTTAGTCACTTTTCTCGTTAGCAATATGTGGAAATTATATCTGATTAGTTGTATATGTTCTAATTAATGTTAGCATATTTTCCAAATTATAAACAAACTATAAGGTAAGTTATATCTTGATTTTGTTTGTATTTATGAGAAATAGTGTGAGTGATCTAGCGATAGAAAGTAAAATATTGCAAAATCAAGACATAATTTAGCTTACTAATATATTCAAGTTGTAACGAAATTTATACTATAACCAATTTATTTTAGTCTGATCTCAAAGAAAGATATACAGAATTAAAGATTAAACTCCCAGCTAAAAAACTATATTTTAGCATCATGATGACTTAATGACTTTTCATTGTGAAAATTGAGCTCGAAGTGAACACACTTCTAGCGACCGACTACTTTTACTATATAACTCAACGCAATAGTCTGTGCACGAGAACATAGGAAGCAGTGAATTTTAACGACTTTTGTGATTTCTAGTGATCATAACTCCTTAATCATGGTTCAAAAATGAATGAAAATTCACAAAGCAAATTAAAGTACAATACAGATTTAGTCTTATATATATCTCGAAGACGAACAAATAAAAAATGAAACATTTTTAATGAAATTTAATAAACAGATCTTATTCCGTGACCAATCGTTAGAAGTGTATTCATTTCGAGCTCGGTTTTGCTAATAGAGATGCGGCTGGATCATTATTCTATCAATGTAACTTTTGTAGCTAATAGTTTAAACTTCATCCCATATATTTTTTATTGAGATCAGACCAAAGACAAAATAGTCACAGCATAAATCTTATTACAATATGAATGTAGTAATATAATGTCTATTGTTATGCGGGGGATACTTCGGTATATGGCCAGCAATATTTTGAAATAATAAGTGTCGCAAATAATAGTACTCGAAGAGCTGATTCCATTGATATATGTCTTTGTTATCGGAAATGAGCCATTGCGGAGATATCGGCTCAAGAAGTCAATGAATTCCCATAGACGTAATGGTAAAAAAAACTAAAAATTTCTAACATTACGTCTATGGGAATTCATTGACTTCTTGAGCCGATATCTCCTCAATGGCTCATTTCCGATAACAAAGACATATATCAATGGAATCAGCTCTTCGAGTACTATCATTTGAGATACTTTTTCTTTCAAAAGCTTGCTGGCCATATACCGAAGTATAGCCGTTATGCGAAATAGCAAATATAATATCAATAATAAGAACGGATACAGCTAACCAGCTGTGATTTCCACAAATTACTTAAGATAAAAGGGTCTGAAACTCAAAAAGGGCACTGAAGCCATACATGTTTTTAATTAAATTTTAAAAGCCTTTAAAATAACATCACTCAGAATATCGTTTGGACAGTGAAACATTATTACTTGTTAGTCAATCTCTTGAATTGGCAAATCAATCAAATAATCCTACTTAGCTATTAGTTATATAAAATATGAATTTATGGTTTCTAATCCATACCAATCGTTCGGATGCATTTATCGAAGTCATTAGGGGTTAGTTTGTAAAAATCTTGTCTATTCCTGCATCCGACAGTGTTTATTTTTGGCAATAATTCATTTTTTCTTTCAAAGATCCATTTCAGATTACAATCATTGCAATAGAGGCTATTTGATCCGAAATCGATTGTACTGTTAGGATAATCATCGAATAGTTGTCCGAATATAGTCTCATTCAAATATGTTAGTAATGAAGTCGTGAAAGTCAAATGTAAAGTTCTATTTGGACTTTTAAAAACATTCAATTCAAAGTCAGAGCCTTTGAGTTTATCGCTGGAAATCGTGATATTCAGATGTTCGTTATAATGTTGATCCTTCACTACAAACGCATTCAATGGGATGAAGTCGAAACTGCCTGATATTTCTATAGACTTTATATTCTTCAATCCAGAAAATGCATAATTCCTTATAGTTGCTAAATTCTTAATTGATATATACTTAAGATTTTGACCATTCAGGAAATTTTCTGGTAAATCATCGATCGTTGTATTCCATAGACTAAATTGTTCTAAATTTTTCATTGAGTTGACTAAATTATATATATTATAAGGTGATGGATAATTCTTAAGACGTTGATTACTCTAGAGTACAGAAAATATACATAAGCCATCGTAAGGTCAACCATTTGACAATGTACAGTCTGGAGATTTTATTTTGAGATACCGTATGCTACCTTTCATAAAATCCTTAATTAAATAATTTGCACTTTACTGAATAATTTATATCAGATAAACTTATGATAAGCTTTGATTCACAATAATAAAGAGTATTTATTAAAACACGTGCTTTTATGAAAGCAAAACATGTCTTTAACATTCAATCAAAGGGCTCAAACTTTCTAAAGATTAGGACAGAAGGAAAATTTGAGTGCAATAGTTAGAGAAGTTAGTTGTGGCCATGAAACAGACATAAGAATAGGTAACTATTTCTAATTCATAACACTATTGAACCCAAAAAAGGATAAGAAAACAGAAAACAGCTGAACAGGATAAAAAAATTATTGAGGTCGTTATATTTTACAATAGTTTAGCTATTAATGAAAATTGATTATAATATTTAAAAAATTCATTAATAATTGTTTCGGAGACAAAACATCGCAGCAAAGATTATATGTAATGTTCTCGCTCTATATTTTGTCTGATACCACAAAAATTGCATTACTTATAAATTAAAACTAAATTTGTATTATTCAGCATATTTTTTCACTGCTCAAATAAATTATATTAAAGGTTGCATACGGTGTCTTAAAATAAAATCCCAAGACTGTACTTTAGCAGAACATATTTAAGGCAAATCTAAGTTTTCATGTATGAAATAAGAATTTATCTAAGTTAAATATAAGTTTAAAAACTCAAGGATAGCAATTTTTAATAGTATTAATTAAAAGTTCAGTAGTGGCATTGATTTCAGGCAACCTTATTTAAGTACATCCCACCCCTTAAATAATTATATAGTTGAACTTTCCTATCCAATTATACTTGGTGACAATTTGCTTCATCTAACCTCCATAAAACTAATTGTGCCTAAACAGAGATAGCTACTACTAATGCATTAAAAATCAAGTTGCGGTCACTGCTTTTTTATTCTAAATTTTTACAAAAATATTCGATTGGGTGGATATTTGATGTGAAATTAGAATTTTTTATTTACTTACATCTATGCTTAAATATGTGAGGTTTCTTCGAGAAGAATCAAAAGCATTTTCATGAATTCTTTCAATTCTATTTGCATTTTGTATCGAAATTTCTTGAAAAGAGAGATCGTAAAATGAATTTTCTTCCAGTGATATTGTATTTTTATTGTCAAACACTAAACCATAAAACTGTTTTTCATTATCAGTTGATGACCATTCACTAATGCGTACAGATATTTCAGTTACGTTATAATATTGATCGCCACCACAAACAAGAACTTCACCAAGAAAACTAGATCGGCACACACACGGACTCGTTATATTATAAGGAGGACACGTGCTATAACACGTGGAAATTAATAATGCAATTATTATTATTTTGTTAATCATTTCAACAAATTTCTTTATTCTTCTTTCTTAAATAAGAACACAGCACTCTTTTATCGTTAAGGTTGACAACTTGGATGTAATGTTATCAAATATTCGCAATAATCATCAAATCTGTTTGAAAATTATTATAAACAAATCAATTTTTCAAGAAAATATATGAGAAAATGAAGAGTGTCGACAGGTTTATGCAATTGATCATCAAATAACTCATTGTAGCTATCTTTAATGTTCTGAATAGAAACTAACATAAACTACTGTCATTGACGTATCATAACTGTGGTACATTCTTTTGACAAATATGATACATGTATTTATCCTTAAAAGTTATCAATTATGTGATAACAGATATTGTTTCAAAATTTACTTTCGTCAAATATGAGTTAAATCTGATTGATACTTTACAAAATAAGCCTCCCATTGATGCTTGATATGATTAATCGAGACAAAAGTTTATCTCTCAGTAAATTATCAGCAAAATGACTTTAAATGACTAATTTGATGCAATTATTATGGTAAAAGTCTTATTCAATTCATTACTATTTCTAATGGCAATGCATTCTTATAATCTTAAATAAGGACTAATAAAGTCATTTCGTTCAATATCCTTTTGAAATATCCTTTTTAGACATATTAGGTCTGTTGAAAAGTAAGAGCACATTTATATCTCCTTATTGAAAAGAGATATAAAAAAAATGATATTTTGTTATTATATGATGTAGTCGCGCTTTTTAACAACTTTCCAACGCTTTGGTAGGATTGATATTACAATTGTGGCATTAAAATTAATTTCACGAATAACTTCACCATAAGCTACTCTCAAAGCAAGTTCATTTGAAAATCCTTTACCCTTTTTTGGTTTTTTAATTCTAGCGATGCCGGAGTAATCATAAAGCTTTAAATTAGGGCTATGAGGGAGTGTTTTAACTCCTCCCATCGATATCTGGTCAAGAAATCTTTGACATTTTGATACTTATATGATCTTGCATTATCGTGTAATATCATAAGATGTCGAATTTGATGTCTTTGTATGTTAGGAAGTATTACTTTTCCAAATATTGAACAAATATACCATTGTTCACAGCTTGATTTCGGAATAATTTGATAATTCAGCTTTTGATTTTGATAAAAAGCTACTATCGTCATCTGCTTCCGATCTCTCAACGTTACTTTTACTTTTGTTGGTCTAAAATTAAATTCAAGGTCGTTTACATAAATTTTAAAATTTCAATTTTTGAAAATCAGACACACGGCTCTTCTTCAAGATATTGACATTATCTAGATTGCGAAATATCCCAGGACCATGGCTTTTTACTCGCGTTTCACCAATAGTTATGATTTTATTTATGAGCTCGGGATCATGGTAAAATCTTTCAAGGTGTTCTATTGATAATTTTACTCGAAGTTCTTCCTGTTCAGCTGTAAAATTTTATGGTACCCAACGTTTTGGCACTTTGCGCACATTCAGTTTTTTAAGAGCTGTTGAATACTATACTTACTGGTCTCTGACCGATAAGCTGATTCTTCTGTGGCTCAAGTTCTTTGTTCATCTGAGAGTTTTTCAAGTGAATGTTGATGTTTCCATTTGTTGCAACGCAAGGTCTCCCACTGCGTGACTCATCTTGGATGATGTAAGCCCTTCATCCCGAAATTGATAGTATGGATTATGTACTCATCTCATCTTAATTGCATTTCGACTAGTTAATTTAGTTAGCATTTTTGAAATTTCAGGGACAGTAGAGCACAGTAATACACTGTGCTTTATAAACACTCTGTTTTTCGTTTGTAACACTGGTCCGAGCCAATATTTGGGGCAATCACAATACGACTGATAATAAGCAGTGAAATCAAAGTGGCCTGCATCGTGAAGCAGCAAGTTAACAAGTATATAATAATTTGTAGTAAAATATTTATTACTTTATTCAATGATAGGATATGGATGTGCAATTACATTTCAACTGACCTAATAAATAATTATTAAATCATAAGAGTAATTCTCACTCACTCACTCACTCACTCACTCACTCACTCACTCACTCACTCACTCACTCACACACACACACACACACACACACACACACACACACACACACACACACACACACACATACATACATACATACATACATACATACATTTATTTTTGTGACGAGGGATCATCTATATACGAAAGACCCGATCTAAATGTTTAAATGTGAAAATTAAATCAAATGTAAATTTAATTCAAATTTTAATTGTTATTTTGGAATGGATATCAGTTCATTTCGAATAAAGATAAAATTGATTGAAAGGTATAACCTTCAAGAAAAAACTTAGGTGATAGCAGAATTATCTAGCCTATCGCTAAATTTACTAAAATTACAGTCAGCAATAATTATAGCAATTTACTACTTTCAATATAATAATATTATTACAATAATTGCATATTATTGAATTGTATTATTTATATATTAATATACTTAATCAAATTATAATATTGTTATACGTATTATTATAAATATATAACTCTAGATTATTATTTCGTAATGTTATATATTATGATCATTATTTTAATTATATTGTAATATTATATTTTTATATTTTCTAATACTCAATAAATGTTGATTTCAAAGAATTATCCATAATTGATTTTTGTAATAATAAAAATAAATTTTAAACAAATATTTTAAAATTTTGATACGATAATAGATTAACGATTAACTGTCAATTATTGAGGTTATCCTTTAATTTAATTTATTCGTACGCACGAATCTCAAAGACACGAGCAGTGCTCAAACCCTGAGTCGACAATACTTCCAAACGTAAGACTTTCGCTTCGATTGGTTTCTCCAAATGATGGACGCGCTTTCGCAAATAGTTATCGTTAATGGATAGCACTTTAGTTCCGTCCAAATATACATCATAATCCTTCACTGTTTCGGGCTGTGCTCCGCGAATCATGGTATTAGTTACACTATCGCTGGCGCTTAGTGTTAACTGTCGTGTAAACCCTATGAAGAACCAAATTTAAAAGCTTAGTCCTTGCTATTGACAACAAAGTCTCATTTTATTCTCTACATTAAGATTTTAAGTTTTAAACTTTAAATTTGAATTATGCAATCCCAAGGAAACACAAAGGGAACATTATGCAACTTACTATGGCAACCAAATATAAGGAGTGATGTCTCAAAATGAGCATTTTGTTATTCTATATACTGCTATATAAACGCTTAGCAGTATCAAAATGCTCATACTATGACATCACCCTTCAGAATCTATGCATAAAGAATGATTTGTTGTTTTAAGATACACTTTAGTATCCGTTTCTAAATATAATGTTGACTGTGAATTTTCATAATCACTTCATAGTGAGTGCGTCGATTCCTTTAGTAGTGTTAACACGTGACCCTTACTTTTGATAACTTTGGCATTACCTGTGTCGAAAGTAAAGTGTATTTCTTTGATAGGTTTCTTCTCTTTGAGCTCAATCTCTATCCATGCAGGCAAAGCTGTTGATTCCCAATAATTTTTTAAATCAGAAGACCACAATCCGAAGTCGGAGTGGAGAAGTCGGGTCACACCGTTGATTACGTTGGACGCGACCGCATCATCCTTTGTTGTTGATGCTTTGCACGTACCTGAAAGGCAAAGGTCTTTGGGATCAGAATTTTTAATACCCAAAAGGAAAGCGTCATTCTTAAGCAATAATTGTTGGATCTCATGTATTGTTGTAGCATCCGATGACAATTCTCGAATTGATTCACGATTTTTAAGTTTTTTGACTAAAATTGAAGCTGAAGTACCAATTCCTTGACCCATAACTGAACAAGTAGCCATCACACGTGTAGAGGCAAATGCAACGTGAGATGCACTCATGTTTCGTCCAGCAAAGAATAGGTTTTCAATGTTTCGGGAATAAAGACTCTTAAGTGGTATAGAATATAGATTTTTCACGGGAATTTGATGTGTCGGAGCCTCATTGACAGCGTCTACTCCAGATGGTGGGTGTAAGTCAATTGACCACCCGCCGTACGCAACTTGATCTTCGAATACCCTTCCTCCAGTGACATCCTGTTCAACAATAACGTGATCACCAAGAAATCTTCGAGATTCCCGTTTTCCAGGTACAGTTCCGACCCAATCCAACACCCAATTGGCTGAATGAGGATGATCTCCTTATGGTGATGAAAAGATTAAATTACTTCTAATTATCAGTGTTAGAAATATTGAAAAAATTTATTTTTAAATGCCCATTAAAGTGTTATTAATGAAGTGTGTTGATTTTTAATTATTCATTAATGGAAAAGTGGCGAAACATATGGTGTACACACATGTAAGCTTATGTTAAATATATAAGCTTACATAAGTTCACCTATATTGAGTTTGTTTATTAGTTGTTTTGAAAAATAATAGTATACCATTGCTGTTCATATAAAACTAAAAATTGTAATTAAAAAAATAACAATAATATCATTAATGAATATAGTGTCTTATCACTTGCTAAGATTAAATAAATAAATAATATTAATGTGCCATCAATTAGTATTTATAGGCTTTAATTGAACCTTAAGTTTGAATGATATTAAAATTTTACTCGGCTTTTCTGGTAAGATTTGTATTATTATTGTAGAGATAACGATAAAATGATAATTGATCCCAACAACTGATCACAGTGTACAAATACATGCCTGAATTCTTGACGTAATCCCATACTCCAAGAGCGATGCGAAGTAACTCGTGGCGAATATCTTCGATGTCTTTAATTGTATTCAATTGTCCGCCCCATTCTGACCACCAATAGCCGTACTCATAGCCTTCAATTCCACGAAGTTTTAACTGCTCTTTAGTAAACTTACGTATCCATGAGGGAGGGTGGAAGGGTTGAGGTTTATCCATTTTATGAGCTGTAAGTAGGATTGAGCATCCGAGAGTTTGATGGTCAGCCTTTTCGAGGGCAAACTTCTCATTGTATTCACTCTTAGCCTCACGACCCATGATATAATCAGCGCCTGCTTCAGCACCTAGTCTTCCATCACCTGAACAGTCAGCAAAGAATGTAGCTGTTATGATGAACTCATCTTCAGTAACACTTCGGGTAACATGAACAGATTTAATTCTCTTTCCAGTAGAAGTGGTCTCGACTTGTACGCTATCGCAGACTGACTGTAAAAGAAGAGTGATGTTTGAGTTTTCTTTGATCTTTTCGTAAAGTAAGAGATCCCATTGAGAGTAACAGCGGTATGGGTTTCTATACGCGTCTTCGAGTCTCATCTCTTCGATGAGTCCGGATTCACGCGATCCTTTGCGTTGTCCGTGACAGTCAGCTCCCACGACATGCATCTTAACTTCAGATGAAGAGTTGCCTCCCAGTACTGCTCTATCTTGAACCAAAATAACTTTAAGGCCATTTCGGCCCGCAGCTAATGCTGCATAAGTTCCTGCCGCTCCTCCACCGATAACACAAAAATCGCATGATAATTCTTTCTTTGTATTTAACTTTGACATTTCTATTAAAATGAATAAATCAATTAACTATAATTATATAGACATTACTTGTTTGTAAATTGAAAAGTGCTTTACTTAAATCATTAAAACTTTGCAAAACAACAATTTAAAAGTGCTTAAACATAAAATCCTCTTTGATATTATTCATCCTATCAAGCTTAGAGAATAAAATATTTTATTGCTTAATATAATAAATAATCCGAAGCAAAATATTTATCGAGAAATTATTCAGATGACAATAGAGAATATTTTGTATACCATAAGCATAGAAAAAGGTTGGATGTATAATGAAAAATTAGAATAGATGAAAGCAGAGAGGATGATGGGTAATCTCAAAATCATCACTACAACTGGCTTTGAGTTCTGGTTATAGAGACTTAACGACAATTAAGTGTGATCAATCAAAGGCCTAATTCAAATATTCAAATGAAAAAGCCTTTAATTTATCTATAGCTTATGAAAGCTTCTGTGATTATCGTGGTTCTCTAAATTCATTATTCTTCGATTAATAAAAAATGTAGTATCGAACAATTAATATGATAAATAAGGTTGACTACGATATAAAAAATTTTTAATTAATATTTATCTGGGTGAAAATGTTAATAGCATTATCGGCCCCAAAATTTTATGATAAATTCTTTATTTTTTATAAATTATTTTGTCATAAAATTAATATCATCAATCGTAAAGGTAAAAATAAGACAACATTTTAGTTTGTAAATTGATTAATTATCAACTATATCAAAAAAGACACTAGAATAAGAATTTAAACTAATATACATCTATATCGGAGCAAAATAAAGTAATATTGATTAACCAATAATTTAATAATTTTTACGTTAAAATTTACTTATTAAATCTAATTTTTATTACAATTTCTGATAAAAATAAATACTTAAAATAATCGTAAATACCTGTAAATTATGTATTATCAAATTATTTACTAAAAAATTAAAGACTCTATGTATTCAAACGAATATTCTGCAATAAAATAATTCAACAGTTAGAAATGACCTATTTGTTAAAATTTATATCCTTTTATATGAAAATTTAGTTCAAAAACTGACAGTACTCATTTTGGAATTAAATTCTTTTGGATAAACATCACCATCAAAGGTAATCATTTCCACGTGTCAACCATATAAAAAAATTGATTAAATAATTCTAAAAATTAGCGATTATTATGTGATAAAACAACTAAATTAGATGTGATAAAATGTAATGCATACGCGTAACTAAAGTGCTAATTTTTTTATAAATGACATTATTTTATTCTCTTAATGATATCATCGCTAACTTTTGAATAGTAACGTAATGATTCATTAATATAGATTATTAAGGTTAGATCTCAAACTGATAAAAATGGGTCGGGAATGGCAACCTCTGCTCTCTTCCGATCCAAATAAATCAGAAATAACAATCTTTCCTCTCTTTTCAATCCAAATGGATTGAAAAGAGCTATTGTGGATTATTAATAATTTTAGGCTCAGACTTTGCGATAGTTACTACAGTTTTAACCTACCAAAATATGTTTTCCTGTCTGTTTGTTTATGTGACAATTTGAGAATTTCTGAACCGACCATTACCAAATTTGATACATTTAATCTTTTTGAATAGTTGAATAGTGGATCGTACTGTCCACCACATCACTCTTAAAAAATTTAATTTTGGTTATCGCTTTCAAATGATGTATACTAAAGCTTATCTAAGAATTTATGGGGATTATCTTATGATTAGCAAAGTTTAAGAGACTATTGAATAATTAAAAGTTACAAGGGACCGTCTCATAATTACAAAATGTAAGTGACTAAGTGATAGTCAATGAATCTATAAAAATTAATGATATCGGCATAGGCCGATCAGAGACTGGACTAACCTTGACGTATATGCTTATTATATATAATCTTATCATTAGTGGAAAAATAAGGTAAATAGAATAAATATTTATATAATGATATGATTCAATAATTATGATTGATTAATTACAAATAACTTTGACTGAAACCCTCCCTGAAAATAGAAGCTTGGATTGATTCAATGTTTTGAATGATGTTTAAAAATTATTTCATTTTGATTTTGGCACCTTCGTAGAGGGTTTTCATAGAGCTCTAAAAGGTCACCATTGTAATATAAGCCTTTGAATTTGATAAAAAAAAATAAAATGAAAACTGCAGTAATATTTATAAAGTTAATAATGTCAAACTTGGCAACATCTTGGACAAGAAAATAAATAATAAAATCAAATCGTATTTGTTAAAATTTCAGGGAGACTCACATATAAATTTTTCACCACCTTAAAGAATTAAATTACGTATTTCAATTGTATTAGCAAATATCTTGAAAAGTCAATAGTTTAAAAGAATAAATATTTATTTAGCAATGCTTATTATAAAAATTTTTGCTTTTCAATTGAATTATTAATATGTAAGTTAGCTATTAAAGATAATTTTCAATTTTTATTGTTAAACTATATTCAACGCTTTTAAAACATTGCTTGTAGACATAGACATAATACTAAATATAAGCGCATTCATTATGTCATTTGAAATTTAGAAACTTTTTTTGCTATGCAGTTGAGTGGGAGATAAATGGTTTTCCTCTAATCCTTAAACCTCAGTCCTCAAAAATTTTCGATAAGAACTTTTGAAAAGATTAAAGTTTAGATATAGTTTACTTTTTTTGCTTGATTTTTTATTTGTTTATATTAGCTTTCAAACAGATTCAGGGATTATGGAAAAAAATTGATAGTATTATATTTAAGCTGTGAATCAAAAGTTGGAGTGCTCTGTATCTTTGTCTAGAGAGAAAGAGTTTGTTGCTAAAATGATTAATAAAGTAGTGATAATTGTATTATTGTCATATCTTAAAGTTTTCTTATATTTTGTTTTAAAGTCTAAGCTCTGTATTTCAATTTAGGTGAGGGAAACCATAAATAGATGAAAAGAGGAATTAGTTTATAGCTTTGAAAGGCCTCGAACTTCAACAAGCTTCTCTGGAGAAAAAACGCTGGTCCACATTTATACATTCTCTCATAAGCCTTTGAATCTAATGGTTTAGTACCTCTCATACTTTTAAATTATTTTGTATTCATATAAATTATACTCATAACTTAATCTTTAAGGAAAAGCCTTGTGTGACATTATTAATCTCAATGTGTTATAGTGTGTCCTCGTATTAACGCCACAAGTTCTTGTAAATGTCAAGAATCAATTTATGACGGTAAAACTCTTTATGATTGCGGCAATCAATATTATAATATGACTGAAATACCCGTACGAATCAGTCAATAGTATTCAACCGTTGATGAAAAATATTTCAATGTTTTAGTATTTAAAAATGCAAATACAGTATCACTTGGAAAAAATTCATTTCACGATCTTTCTTCTAAAACTATTTTAATAACGTATGCAGGTAGAATTGGAAAATTCATGAAAATACTTACGGTTCTTCTCGACGAACTCTAACAAATTTAAGAATAGATGTAAGTGAATAATAAATAATAATTTGAAATTCAACTCATTCAATCAAATGCCTATAAGAAAAATTAGCATAAAGAAGTAGTGATTGTAATCTTGCTTTAAATTCATTCGACATATCAATAGTATTAGCCATTTTTTTATGAGTATAAATATTTAACCCTTCGTCATAACTCAACTTCCGAAAACGTAAAATTAACTGTGGGGTAAAATGTTACCCCACGTTTTTCACGCTTTATGTCTGCTCTAGGTTAGTCCTGATGCTTCGAGAATCAAGGTTAGCCATTTTTATTGTAAATATAGTTGTTTAAGTTTTAGATAAATATAGAATAAGTTCAAGAAATATATCAATAAACTAAGTTTGTTATAGTTTAATTATATATAAAATGTGACAGATCAGTTTTAGACATTTTTAATTTATGTACCCAACTTTTTAATGTATCTACATAAGATGTACACAGTTATGCTTAATTTGTAACCAGGGGCTTGCAGTCAAAGCTACAAGTGATACGTCGAATTCTTTCTCAACATAGTTTATTGAAACAGAATTGATTGGTTTTATCTAACGATCAACTTAACCTCTTCATTATCGTGTGCATACATGCATCGTTCTTATAATATAAAATGGATTCAATTCAAGTCGCCAATGAATGATTTGAACTATTTTAAGATCTAATTTGAATATTTTTCAAGTCTTAATTGAATATTAGTCAGAAAACGCTTAGGACACATGTCTAGTTTCTATACTTTTTAAAAGAAATAATCTAATCGTTCAAACTCGAGACTTCTTTTGAGCCTCTAAGGTTTGATGGTGTTCACAATGAAGATAGTGATTGAGCTAATCATTAAATATAACCAATCACTTCAGTTTTAGATAAAGTATTTGAGAAAAAATTTCATGTTTTCATCATTTGTAATTTTGGCTGTATATTTCTGGTTAAAGGTCATGCTGAACATGCACAGTATATGAATATTACAACTATTTAAACTTCATTAAGTAAGTAATGAAGAATTTAGTGAATCTATCATCAATGGTGGCTCTAACAGTTCGACATATAAACTTTGTATAAGTTATAAATTATTTATATATACATATTTAATATACATTTATATATATATATTATATCATACATATATATAAATGTATATTAAATATAAATATAAATCATCTCTGAACTCTCTGGCCATGTAAAGTCTAGTTCAACCAAATACGATATAGAGGCGGAGAAAGAGAAACAAGTGCTTTATGATAAATAGAGGATCAGGTAGGACGGAAACAGAAGAAGCTAGTAGTAGTGATGTCGGTGGAGGCTCTGTAGGTAGAACTGTAGATGGAACTGTAGATGGAGACGTTGGTGGGATGTAGACGGTGGAGGATCTGTATCTAGTTCTAGGGATGTTGATGTTTGTGAAACTAATGGAAGTATTGGCGTTTCAGGAGATATTGACCGACAAGTCAAATTTTGAAAGTGGTTATAGGTTCACTTCTAAAGCGCTCAGAACAAGAAGTAGCAGAAAAATTCTAGAAATTTAAGTGATAGATCAAGAATTGGGTGATTAAAATTTTTATTAATTATTAATACAGATTCTTATTGTTATGGATACTCTGAAAGGTATCACAAAGCATAATGTTGCATCTTGTCAATTTAATGAACAAAATAGGCAAAAATTACTTAATTATTTGCAAATTTGTATCCTCAAAGGTTCATGACTTTAGATAGTCTAACCTCACATAACATAAAAAAATTATGAAATAACATAAACAATTGTGAAACAGCATAATTCGATAAATATATCTTCAGTTAGTTTACTCTATTTATCAAATAACTATGCAAAAACTAAATTTTTAACATAAAAATGGAAACAAAAATATTGAGAAAATCAAATTCTTCGATACAGGATCCATCATGTCGTTTAATGGATTGAGTGAACAATAATTATATGAGATATGCGATGTTTTGCTGTAGAATATCTTTAGGGGATACCATAATTAAATTATAAAAAGTTTGAACTGGAAGTTTTGGGCCTCAGACCGATTGTTGGAAATTTCTTCAAATTGCATATATAACTGAAAACTAGAGTCAATCGGAAGATAATCTGATAAAGGAATTTAATTTAGAATGAGTTAAAGTTAAAAAGTTATCAACTAAAAAATTCACATTCAGTGAGTGATTTCTGATGAAATTCAATAGAAAGCATATCAAAGCAATGATTTGGTTCTAATGGAAAAGGAGTTATTTCGTACCCAACGCAACAAAGAACTCAATTTAAATTACATTTCTTTGGTAGATTATCTTTCGAATAACTGTGTTTACAGTTATATATATACTATTAAAAAAGTTTTCAAAAAGTAGTTGGAGGCTCAAAACTTACAAATCAAGCTTATATAATCGATCAATTAACCAAAGGCAATAACTACTTTGAATATTTAATTTTAGGCTATTTTCAATTGTTTTATCATTCAAACTGATTAGATATTAGTGATTAATGAAGAGCATAGCCTAGGCTCAGGCTATCGAGCCTGAAAGGTTTTGAAAAGTTGTTCAGGGAAATATTTGATGAACATATCAATAAATATTCTAAAACTAAATCTAATGATAGACCTCAAGCCACTATTTCATCATTATTGGATACTGTATATAACCTAAAGTTAACACTAATGAAGAAATTAATAAATATTTTCGAAATCCAGAAGAAGGGCCTGAAATAGAGCCGATTGATTGATGGAAAAGACATCTTCATATCCTAGTCTTTCGAAATTTGCTTTTGATATTCTATGCATAACTGCTACGAGTATTCCGAGGGAACAGGTATTCTCAAAAACAGGAACAATATAACTAAGAGGAGAAATAGATTGGCGGATAACACAATTCGAAGCGTCATGTGTTTAAACTCTTTCAATAATTAGTTAGATTAAAATATATTTTCAAATATTCATTTTTGGTTTTAACTCCTTTTGCATCACATTGTTATCTTGACTTTTAATCATTAATAATAGATGCTATTACAGATTTTTTTATGACAATTATATCAATATTTCAATTTAGGCTCTAGGCTAAGGCTAAGACTCGGAGCTCAAAATTTAAGCTCAGGCTCGATGTTTTTAAGCTTATGCTCATCATTGTTAGTGATATAATTAGATTTTTATTATAACTCGATGATTCGTTAAACTATTTTCTAAAATATTTTAGACTAAATTCAATTTAACATATGTTTAATTATAATTTGGATTCATAAAAATCACTTTTATCAATAATTTCGTATACAAATGATAAGGTTTACACACCGAGATTATTCATTAAATATATGACAGACTACAGTAGTGGTATTTCGTTTAAGACGGCTAATAAAATTAAAAAATTTTCAGTATATGGAAAAATAGGCTAATTGGCTTCTGGGCTAGAAGTTTTAAAGCCAACCATTGATATGATCTGGGAAATTCACAAAACATCAAACCCTTTATGCATGCAATTGTTTAAAGTAAGACAAAATTGAAAATTTTAAGATTGCTTTTATATTGATATAAAAATACGGAGTTTAATAAACATTTACATAATTCGTTAAATTTTTTTTATAAATAAGGTTAAATTTTAAAATTAACCTCCAGTTACAACTCTAAAAGCTTTTAAAAATTTTCCAGATACTTAACATTTCCCTTAATTGTAGCTAAATATTGTTCAGCGTAATCGATTGCTGCCAATAAAAGCGGGTCACGAGTCTTTTTAGGCATAAAATGGCGAACAATATTGAAAAGAGCAGACATTAACAATAGATAAGATCCAATTTCTCTTAAATTCCATTTAATCGACTGCAAACCAACAGAGTTTAATAAACTAATTATCATTGAATTGAGTGGTGTATATGTGAGCAATAAACTCAGTAATATATACATTAACAAATGTTTCACAATTGTGTAACCAGTTTTCAAACTATAAAAAATTTGATTTAATATATTAATCAAACAGTCAATTAAAAGCTTACAATTGATAACGTGTCTTGGCCCAATAAATCTTTTGATCAGTTTCTTTCATTAATAATTTTCTGTCTGTGAAATACGATTCACCGCCATACTTAATCCAATCGATTTTGCGAGCATCACAATCGAACGTATTTTTATCGATTCCAATCAGTTCTTCAGATAGTTTGACGAAATTATTGTAAGTGAAATACCATTGACCTGATACAAAGAAATCGCCAGTCTTCGATAACCGTTGATAAATTTTCATATATCGCACAACACTTTAAAACAATAAATATGAAGTAAAATCTCACAACTTATAGAAAAATGTTCATACATTCTCTTTTGCCCAATAAGTAGAAGAAGGAAATCGAGAAAATAGGCAAAACAAAGCTCAGAAAAGAATCGTATCAAAAATACAGGAATCCAAGTCGGGTTTACATTACTGACAGGTCTAACAGTCAACCAAGTTGGATATTCGTCATAGATGTACATTCCTCGTTCAACGTGCTGCTTAATGTTTGATGAGCACAAACACGAAGTGTTGCAGTTATAGACACGAAGTTCTGATTTACTAAATGAAATATTCGAAAAATTGAAGTAGAAAGAAAGGCTTTTGTGCAGTACCAAGCATTAATCATTGCAAATCACACTCATATTTAAGTTGGCTAAGGGCACCGAATAAAGTTAAGGCGCACTTAAAACAAACTAAAACTTATAAACATTATTGGAGAGCGTGATTAACAACATCTCATTTCATTCAAAGACCAAATAGCTACTCTAAGAACGTATAAATAATTCAGAAAAAATAACTAATTTACTATTTAGTCATTGTGTTCCAAGCAGCAGCGATACAGGTATTTGCTACTATATCAACAGGTATTGCATCTCCTGTTACGTCAAGATTTGCTGTTGTAATTCGAGCTAAACCTGAACCTGCCAACATCATTCCACCAGCAATACTAGTTATTGAGTCAAACCAACCACAAAATGGTTCTCTTATACTCGTTGATACTATACCAGGTCTCACAATAGTTGTTGGGAGTGTTCCTTTCTCGTATTCACGTTTAACCAAATTTTCTGCTAAATTCTTAGTAAATGTGTAAGTATTTGGAAAGTCTCCAATCAATTCTTTATGATTAAAATTGAATTCCGGATCGCTTTAAAATTAAAGTAAACATTGATTATTCAAAAAATAATATAGAAACTGGTTAGTACTTAATGTGATCCAAAATGTACAACGCGTGAGCAGTTTTCTTATAAACCTTTTCTTCAGTTACCATCTCCAAAGGGTTTGAATAAGTAGTTGAAACATGAACGAAAACATCCAACTTCTTCAATTCTCGACATAACTGAATAATATGCTTAGTCCCAACGACATTGGTTATCAATTGCTTCCTAAATTTCAAAAATATTGTTAATAAATACCGCTATTTAAAAGAAACTAAATTCTAAACCAATACTTAAGGTTTGTGTCGAAGGTGACATCAGCCGCTGCATGAAATACAATTGAAACTTCATTAATGATTTTATTTTTATCAATTTCGCTTAGGCCCAAACCATCTACCGTTACATCGCCTTCAATCGGAACTATTTTCATCAAAGATTCCTTTTCAATACTTTGGAACAAACCATAGCTTCTACTAATCATTTCATTGAATCGCTCACTAACAGATTTTCCCTTTTTACTTCTTATCAGAATATAAATATTTGTGACAGTTTTGACAGAATGAAGAATTTTGTACAGAATCATTTTTCCAACCAAACCCGTTGCTCCAGTTATCAAAACCGATTTACCTTCGAATGATTCGTTAATATTTGACTTGTTCGACATCTTTTATATTATTAAAGCTTTTAGACCAAAGATTTTAAACCAAAATTAGAAATCGATATTATTTCAGTAAAACTAAAATTTCTTGAAAAGATAACTTTAAGTATAACTTATTTAAATAAAAATGTTTGAATTAGTATGAGTATGAAACACCTTGTTGCAGAAATAAAACTAACGAAATTTCTTTACTATACCTTGGAATAAATAGTATTTTGTTTGATGAATCATAATTACATAATGAAAAATATTACGTACCTGTTAATGATTCATGTATTACAAATGATCTTGTAATATAATATGCTATTATTGTTAGTCTATTCTGTTGAGGAAAAATTTTTTAATCTTCATTATTTCCTACAAACTTTTTAGAGAGCTCAATGTTATCTTCTCATATAGGTTTTCTAATTTTCAATGTCCAATTATCATCGAATAAAATGAACAGACGTTAAGGTCTCTCTGAATTTATGGGATACAATTCTAAGTATATTTCAAAATTTGAGATTCTGTTGATGGTAGAACTAAATTACATGTAGGGTTACCAAGTCTTGTAGAGCCCGAATCTGAACAAAAATATCGAAGGGTCCCTCCTTTGAGATTTTCTTAAGTTCTAAAATTTATTTACAATACTCAATGAATATTAAAGGCTACAAATTTCAATTATGAAATTAATTATATTCTTTCTGTCATTTTGCAACATTAAGTAACTTAAGTTATCTCTAACATAATTATAAGGTTCTGAACAAGAGACTAAAGACGAGTAATTTCAGTATATTAAAATACGTTGGCTTAGAATCAATATACACTTATAAGATAAAACATTTGTGATAGAAGTATCTATTTATTCAGCTCAGATCTGGACAAAATGCATCAAAATTGGCGTTCACTCTGGACTCTGGACTGTCCAGCTCAAATCTGGACGCTAGGTCACCCTAATTACATGTAAGTTTTCACAAACATTCACGATATAGCAGTACAGGAAAATTATTTAAAAGCTTCCCTAACTTCCTTTACAAGAAATTTGATTAATCATCAGTAATGAAGTCAAATGAGCATTTGATTATTTAGAAAGACATTTAATTTCAGATTATGACCTTTGAAAGCAAACATTTGGTAAATTTTAAGTATATAGTATACCGAAAGATAAATAATTAGAAATTGATCAAAATCTAAGAATTTTTACGAATACTATTAAAATTTTCTTAATCATCACTATATTTTAAAGCTTTGTTTATCTAAAAAAATAGATTATTAATTTTTAAAATTTTATCTAACTAATTGAATATCATTATTTTTAAATTTGACAATTCCTCAAATTATTTTTCATTTAGAGATAATACAATCGCAAACTATTTTAACAAAATTTCATATTAGTATGAACTCTAAGCCAACAAAACGTCGCACAATAGATTAGACATATAGAGAAATCTGTTTCATCTTTCATAAATTTTTCATTGCAACAGAGAGATTTCTCCTATTTCATCACTATTACTTCATGACTATTATCTATATTTAATTATTATTTACATTGAATTGAGCTACCTCTAGTCTTTCAATCTGTGAGATGCAACAGTAGAGGAAAATTATATTATTAAAAATTTCCTTTAGCTTTACATGAAATTTACATTGCATTTACCTGTAATGAAGCTAAAGAGCATCATTTGTTTTATTAGAGGTACATTTCATTCGAAATTATCATTTTAGTAGCAAACATTTGGCAAATTTCAAGTATATGGCATATGAAAAGACAGATAATTAGAAATTGATCACAAATCTAAGACTTTTTAGAAGTATTATTAATCTTTCATTGATCTTCATATTTTTAAACTTTGTTTTTCTTAAAGAATAGAATGCTGTTTATATTTTTTGAGTTTTACCTTTACTAAGCGAGTTATTGTTTTCAAATTTGACATTTCCTCAAATTATTTTCGATTTAGAGACAATACAATTGCTAATTCATTTAGTAAAATTTCGTAATAGGATAAGTTTTAAGAAAGAAGAGTTAAATAATAAAAAGTTATATTTAGAAATCTGTTTCACCTTTCATAACTTTTTCAGCACAATAGGAAAATTACTCAAATTTCACGACTATTATTTGTATTTAGTTATTTACAATGACTAACTCTTGTTATTCAATTATACCTGCATGTGCTTAAACAAGTTTAATAAGTGAAAGACTCATCAAATAGCACTATAAGTATAAAATAGGCTATAGGTATTTGAAGCTTTCGAATAGTGCCGATGAGCAGTTTGCAATTTTCACCAAAAACAAACTAATTTTGATGAAATTTTATTAAAAATTTGAATGACTGCATAAAAATTTTTAGTGTTCATTTATGATGAAGAAAATCCGTTTTCATTATTTCTCTAAAATATATAAATTACTGAAACTACAACTTGAATAAGCCAAAAGTAATTCATAATAGAAGACATCATATTAAAGTTTTTAAAAAATTTAGGGAATAATCCAAGTTTAATTTTGTCGACGTCACTATAAATTTTAAGATAGAACCTTCAGAATTAGTAAAATCCAGGGTAAACTATGCTCGTACATATATATAAAGTGTTCCATTACAAGAAGAGGATATGAGATGCTTATATCTTTTACGTTAACGAACTTATTTTATTAAATAGAACGTCATTTTAAAGCTTATAAATGAAATCTTGTATGTGGTTAAACGAATTCGAATTTCGATGCAGTTATTCAAATTTGTCAAAGCATTTAAAACAACCAGAAAAATAATGGTCATTATTAATTAACAGCGTTATTTGTTGCACTGAGGTATCATAAACATAAATCTCTAATCAAAGTTATGAGACAATCCAAGAAAAAGTTTAAAAAGCAGAAATAACCGAGTTATGAGACGATTTAAAGGATTTATAACAATTTGCAAATACATTATGAAGTAGAAGACTTGAGAAAATCGCCCATCATTCGCAATAAAACAACATTAACTGATGAAAATATTAAAAAAGTTAAATCTCTGTATAAATCGGATTATAATACTTCTTTAAGAAGAGCTGAATCTCAGTTGAGGACTAATAGCATTGAAATTTCTTACACAGTAAGAGGAACTCTCAATATTCTCAAGTTTGACTCCTATCACACCGTTTTAAAGTTTGATTTGAAGCCTATTGATTGTAAGCCTCTAATTTAGTTTTGTGAATGGATTTTGTCTAAAATTAATGAGAACGATATTTCCTGAGTAATATTTTGATGTCAGGCGAGGCGACTTTCTGTATTGACGATTGTGTTATCATATACGGGATTCAGCTTTGCTTAAAAACACTTATCAGTCTCTATTCAATCGAATTCATCTTTGTATTGAAATAAATGGTCAATATTTTGAAATTTAATAAAAATATCTCATTTTAGCTTTAGTTCAATGTATTATATATCTATCTAAGTTTTCCAATAAAAATGTTATGAGAATTTCAAATCCTTAGCTTGTAATGAACATTATATGCCTTAATCCTTAAAAACATCTTAAACTCTATTATTTGAATCTAAATATTAAATATTTGTATATTTTAAAAGAGAGACAAGGTTTTGTAATAGTTTTATTGTTCAAAACAAGTGCTTTAAAATTAATTATCTTACTGCTAGTTGTTCCCAGAGCCAGGATTCATATGAACAACACTCAGTATATTGCAACACAACAACTAGATTCAACTAAAATTTACCACAACCCTAAATATTTAACAATTCATAGAGAAAATAAATTAGAAATTAATATATATATATTTCTTGATTTAGGCTTTTTATCATTGAAAAACTATATTTTAAATATTAATTTGCGCTGAAAAGTAAAAATACAGACGAATTACTAGATATAGTAAATACCAGTTTCGATCTAAAATTGATATCAATTCTATGAATTAAACATATTGAATATGCTAATAGAATCGTTGATAAAACTGAATCTGATTATATAAATATTATATTATACTTCAGCTTTAAGATAGTTAAGTTGAACAATCAAGTGACAAAAAATTTGCTTAAAATGTAATAGTTTATAAGCTTTGTAGATATTTTGTTGGGCAACCTAAATTTCTATAACTTAATAAAAATATCTTTCATAATATTATTTCTTAATCTGATAAGAATTATTTTTTACGCATTCTAAAAGATAAATGATGTCTAACTGGCAGGAATGTCCTTCTTCGTATTTTACGTTGTCATTCAAACCTTTATTGTTCTGACTTAGCTCTTACAAAATTTGGCAACCTTTATTATCACATCAACGTTAAGAAGTACTCATTCGCTTTTCTGTTCCTATTTTAGTGATGAACTTACATTTTTCATTAAGTATTACGATCAAGTTTTTTAATCGTCAGTGGGATTAAAAAAAATTAAAAATTTTAAAATGTTTGTGAAGTAATAATAAGTAACAGATCATATATTTTCTGATGATTACCTAAGTTTTTTCTTTACTAAACATAACAAGAATATCTTCTTTTCTATACTCATATAATACTTCAAATTAAGTAACGTTTTCTCAAATAAGAAAATTATTATTCATATAGTAAATGATACCATAATGGTATCTTTAAACTAGGTGAAATTCAGCAAATACAGCAGGGGATCAATGTGATAAGTGTACAATTATCATTCAGCTGTTAACCCTTCGTAACAACTTAACTTCGGAAAACGTAAAATTAACTGTAGGGTAAAATGTTACCCCACGTTTTCCACGCCTTATATTTGTTCCAGGTTAGATCGAATGCTATCAGAATCAAGGTTAGCCTTTGCTTTTGAAGTTTTAATTGACTAATTAATTAATTTCTAGTTATTATCTGCTACAGCGTCATCAGCGGTTCAAATTGCTAGTAGCGACATTATAGCGCTGCGACACATATGGTAAACACGCAGCACTGCGATGTTAAGGGAAATTTCTGTCTTCAGAGAGACATGTTGCCTGAAAAATTTTTTAGAAATAAAGTTATAAGTCTAAATTAATCAGGATTCTTGTCATTCAAAGTAAGATATATGACTGAGGAATGGCTAAATTTTCAAGAAATGACGACATTCTGTTGACTGTAGAGAGATTTTTAAGGTCAAACTTGGAAACATTTTACCCTACAGTTGTGACGAAGGGTTAAAAGAGAAAATATTTTATTCAAAATGATGTGATTCAAGATTAAGTTATAAATTATTCATGGTATAACTCGTGCCGTTTTTGAATTTCACCGATTAGATATAAACCTAAACATTAAATATCTATATTTAAATGTATGAATAAATTTAACTTTAAGATTATTACCACTGTGATGAAATTGGGGGATTCCTTGAAGTAAGTCCTTGAAGCTGCAAAAACAAGTTTAATTGACTAGTCTAATGAAGAATTAAATACGTAACACTTTCACCATTACAATTTATGGCAAACTGCAAATGCTTGAGACTACTTGCAAACTCACTACACAATAGGACGCTTTCTAAAAGTGCTCGTTCTATTCTTTAAACTTGCAATCTAGTAATCATAAGTTATATTACTAGCTATTTAAGATTTAGTTAATGCAAAATTAATTCACAATTCTTGCGATTGTCCTCGTGATTCAAAAATGTCTTTTTATTTAATATATTAGAAAACCACTTTAATAGACTATTATTAATGATTTTTAAACTAAAAAAATACTAATTTTACTGTTTTAAAGCGTTCGAGTCCAGAATGACTCTTACATTTACCCTCTTATGGAATACCACGAAATATTTTCCTCTCAATCAAAAATATTTGTATAAGGAACTTTGAATTTCATGTGTTTAGGAATTTGCGACATTAGAAAATTGATTTTGAACGGCAAATAGCAAACGTAAAAAAATTATCAAAATAATGAGGAAAAACAAAAGATCGGAACTTTTATTTTGATAGAATATAAAAATTTGGTATAAATGTATATTAAAGTAGTTTTAAAATTGTTTCTCTACCAAGACAATCATTTAAAAAATATTTTCACAAAAATAACTTGATAGATTAACAAAGTATAAAGCTAACCTTTTCCACAAGAATTAGTCGTATTTATTAGCTTTATTCTTATAAGTTTTAACATAGAACCTGAAAAATAAGTAGAAAAATAGGGGACATTGTAATTGTGCGTAATATCTGAGTGGCTTTGGATACGGAATATCTAATATTTCTATTAAAATTCCATAGACTCCCAGAATGACGAATTGAATCAATTCAAGTTGTGTGATGTACTTTTTCCACCACAAATATCTTTCAATTTTTGGACCAAAACATGATAAGAAATAATATGAATACATAATCACATGTATGAAAGAATTGATTATAACGAACAAATAGCCCCCTTTTGAATTAAATCTAAACCATATACCAAACCATGTAATCAATGCGACTTCTGTGTGATGATAGAGATGAAGAAAAGTTATTTGACTTGACTTTTTCCGTAATGCAAAAAATACAGTATCCAATAGATTTATCAATTTTACTATGTGATAAAAATAAATGAGTTTCATTTCATATTCAATTTCAAGAGAATTGTCTTCATCTGATGGTATACTCATATCGAGTAATTCAAAGCCAAAATTAAGAGATCTTAATATAGCTACAAAGAAATAAGCATTGATAGCCACCATCAAAATATTGTAGCACTGAATAATTACTTGAAGTTTGAACGCTTTTCGAGATTTCATGAAATTCGGGATAACTTCTGTAACTAATATTAAATAAATTATCAAAATGGCTATCAAAACATAAGGGCCATTATTAAACATCGGTAGACTTTTCATTCTTCTATCACCGAAATCATGCCATAATTCGTAAAAATAATATCTTAAGTTTTTCGCTGAATAATCCAGGATTGACATCTCACTCATTTTGATGGAAAGTAAAGAGTTGATCTCAACTTATGCTAATAGTAATGTTCATCACCTGAACTGAAATGTTATGAAAGCTTTTTTGAAGATAATTTTTAAAGAGATTATTTTATACAATTTAGAGGCTTTTCTAAAGACACCTTAATTTCAAGACATAACCGCTTTAACATGTGACTTGTTCTTGAAACTAGATTTTTTATTGCGAAACTTAGTCGCAAATTTTTATTGAGATAAAATGATATGACTTCATGGCTATTGATTTCAAAGTTGATAAATTGATTTCTCAATCAAATGGACTTAAATGTTGATGGCCTCTAAAAATTCGATGTCAACGCCAAATGTAACAATTAATAAATAGATTACAGTATTTCTCTATTAATATAATATATGTCAAATACAGATAACATATCGCATCTAAAATGTTGATAATCAAAATAATTTAACTGCGCAAAAATCATGTAAAAATAAAATCATATAAATCATGGATTCTAGTCATAGTTGAAGGCCACTTTTTATAGATTGACGTCTCAGTAATAGTTTTCTAGGCAAGGGTAGAAAAAAATTTATTATAGCATCAAAAAGTATTTTGCAACAAGTCGTCTGTTAGATAGAATTAAAAAAATTTAATTTGTAATCAGACTTAAGAAAACAGACTGAAAAACATAGTGAAATGTCTTCAATTATTATTACTAAAAAAAGTTAAGATGAATGAACTGCTTAATTGAAGTTTTCACTATGGAAACCTGAAATCTCTGCTATAAAAACATTGACGTCTGTATAATCACGAATTGAACTAATTGCATTTTTGCCATAAATATTTTCAAGTTAAACTTCAAAAATTGGTTCCTATGATGATGACTAACAATTTTATCAGAGAGTCTTCTGGCATAAGATGTTCAAAGAACAATAAATAAGTTTAATTATCAGATTTGATGCAGATCTAGCATCAACTAAAATTTCATAAGACTTTGAATCACTTTTTGAGACGTTCTAGTGAAACCGAGAGTCTATATAAACAAACTGAAAGTAGAGCTCGAACATATAAACCCTAAACCCGTTGAAGACCCGTAAAAAGCCCAAATCCGTAAAGTTGGATTTTTAAAATCTTCCTCCCAAAACCCTAACATGAGGAAATTGTAGATTTCTCTTAGAAATTAAAACGTTCAATTCATGTGCAGGGATTTTTGAAGGAAAATTTTTAAAATCCAACTGTACGGGTTTGGGTTTTTTACGAATCTCTAACGGGTTTAGGGGTTTATATGTTTGAGCTCTAACTGAAAGGCTCGCCAATAATGTGGGTGGACATAAAGGCTTGAGAGTCAGCTCAGAAGATATATGTTTAGATATAAAGTTCTCTCTACTTCGCGAAAGCACAACAGAGTACTTTGAGAATAAATGAATGAGTGAGTGATATAAAGTTCTTATTATGAGAAACTCTTGTGTTTTATTGTAATGTTGATGAATATGATTTTCTAAACCAAGAATTGTTTTGCAGGTATTCATAGAGAGAAAAAACATCCATGAATACTATTAGAACTTCAAAATTATATTTAACGTAAATCATTTTTATGCTAGTTGATTGTATGAAATAAAATTTTCTAAACTTTCAACATTTATAATTATTTATATAATTTAATTTTGCTATAGACTACTGTGTATTGCATTAAACTTCAAACTAAATCAACTTAATAATAAGTACACATTTGTAACTACTAAAGTAAGTAAACGGCAAAATAAGATGTCCAGGGGTTTGAAAACTGTACAAGAACTGAACAACCACTAGCATCTAGTTTGTATGTTGTAAAATATTTCATCAAAATTAACCTGATTAGTTATATAATACTTAAAATCCTCACTAAGACCGGAAATATTGCTTATGTTAGTCTCTGAAGCTTTAATATGAATTGTCACAAAATTTCGTCATATTCACATATTTGCCAATCCATTAAATTATTTAAAATATTCATATGCTTTTTAGAAATAGAGTCTTAATTTTAGAGATTGCGACTTGTTTAGATGCTTTTAAAACGCGAACCATCAAATAATAATAATGAACAGAGAAATAATTCGGTCGAACCATTACTATCTTTTTCTTATTTGAGCATTCCGATTATTTTACATATTTTAGATCTTTCAGTATTGAAATTCTAGCTATGTTTGACGTCTTAAATCATAAAAATGTTAAAAATTGAGTTACATATTGTTTTTTTGTGTCTTGAAGTTAATATTAATCAAATTTTCTAAAATTTTAAAACGTTTATAGAAACCATATAACCGTTATGTATTTTCAATAGAGAATTAAGATTTAAAAACAGAAGTTCATTTGTTTAAGCCGAAAACTCATAAGTTGAACTTAAAGATTCGAATTTTGATTTTAAATTTAAAATACTTAACATAATCATCAGACTCGAAAATTTTTTAATCAAATGAAGTGAATTAATTTAAATTTTGTCAAACGATTCTTAGTTCTTGTGAAAAATGATGAAAAACCAATTTTATTACAAGATAAAGCTTTGACTGCAAGAAAAGCCTATTCTCTATTGAAAAATATCAAAAGGTTTATTAAATCACTAGTATTTACATATCTATGTATAAATGCGAGAGGTACTTTGCAAATTTTATGCTTAGCTTAAAAAGTCTTTCAATCTTTAAGAGTGAAAGTAATAAGCATCAATATATAATTTTTATTTCATAATTAAAGATTTTAACATGCAAAATGATTATATATGATTTAAAGAATCTTTATTACTTTTTATTTATATGATTAAATAGTTGAAAATGACTCCCTTACATTTATACATAGATATGTTGAATGTTTTTGAAGATACGCTCTAAGTATTTTCAAATAACTTGTTTTATAGACTTAAAATATAGATAAACTCCTTGAGCTCATTAACCATAACTTTATTACCATTCAAAGTAACTATACAATCAAGGTTCACATTGAGGTTCGCATATGCAGGTGAGAGTAATATTTTGAGTCTTTGATGGCAACATTTTATTTGAATAATGTGTAGAATGTTCTTTACCAGCAATTATACATTTCATGGTAAATTCTCTTTTATGAATTTTTGCTTTCAATTCATTTTTATGTAATTATCACAAAAAATACTTATTATAAATTTAGTCATTTAATAAATGAAAATACTTGGAATACTTATAAACTGCAATAAAGTATTAAAGTTCTGAACTATTAGTTAAAAGTGCAAAAAGACCTCTCTTGCCTCGAGATATAAATGAAAGTTCGAAAGAACCCAATATTAACTATTACTTAAAGCATATCTTCAAAAGCATTCAATATATTGTAATGGGTGCTTTAATCATTCAATTTATTGATTCAATATTATTTTGAAATATTTTTGCGCTTATGATTTTAGTATAAGTATTGAACACTACCTTAAATTGAAAGCGAATTCAGATCATTAAAAGATTAGAGCTAATTCACTTTTTGATATCTTTATCAAGCTCTTAGTTTTACTTGAATACAATTTGATATAAATTATAATTTACACTAATAATCATTTGTATATGTAAAATATTCATATATTATGTTATTTTTGTTGCCATATACTCAAGCTTTTAGTGATAAGACTTATCTCTATATTATTTTGCCATTAGTTAAGAGTTGAATAATTTACTGAAATCAAAACTTATGTGTATATATGTCTTACAATGGAGACTTGAAACCGATTGGTGGAAATACAAGTTAAAATCAGTTGAAACTCCAAGATCAATGTATTTTAAACACTAGAATCGGCAAATTAGCCGCCACTGGGACTAGGATCATAATTAAATTAACGATTAATTTGTTAATTAATTATGAGGCAATGCGAACTTCTTTAAAAGTTTAGAGCAAAGCGATCATGCGCTTTATTAAAATAGAGTTCTGTACGGATTCGCAAACTTTTATGACAAAGCTGTAACATTGAAAACATTGAAGAACTCATTGTTTGTTGGTCTAATTTAAGCTTAATAAGTTCATAAACTTTGTAATAAAAGTTAGCGAATCCATACACAACTCTATTTTAATAAAGCGCATGATCACTTTGCTCTAAACTTTTAAAGAAGTTTGCATTGCCTCATAAATAATTAACAAATTAATCGTTAATTTAATTATGATCATAGTCCTAGTGGCGGCTAATTTACCGATTCTAGTGTTTAAAATACATTGATCTTGGAGTTTCAACTGATTTTAACTTGTATTTCCACCAATCGGTTTCAAGTCTCCATTGTGAGCATCATTGACTCAGGAATTCGAAAGCTATAATTTGACAAAAATCTCACTAGAAAATCATTTGATCATCAAATTATTGAATAAATATTGATTTTTGTCGGTGGATACCGAATACTGGCTCTTAAACTTCATTAAAGTTAAACAATTAACTTTTAAACAGTTAAACAATTCAACAAATATTTAAACAACTCTAAAATATTTCACAAAAAAATGATTAAACAAGTTTTTATCAATTACCTATTCGGTCCCTAATTATAAAACTGTAGATATCTAGGCAATTTTTAAACTGCAGTTAATTAATAATTTTTAATTCTGATTCATGTATAAAGTTATGAATGTTTTATATTTTGAATTTTTAATTAATGTAGGAGTCATTCAAAGTATTTTTCACAATATAATACCGGACTTTGGCTTTTCAATTTCATAACTCAGGCGAAGATTTGACTTTTTGAGAACAAGAGATAACTAGCTCTCTACTCCAAAAACATTGAACCAACAACGAACGCAGAAACCGCAATCATAGCCAGTGAGTATGTACTACAATGCCATAGCCTCCTAGATATTATTTTCAAAATTTAAGTGTAGGTCTTTATTAAAAATAAAATAAAAGAATATTGTAAAAGACTTTGAAACTGTACTTATTTGATGAATCAATCGATTACTTATTTTTAAATATTAATGAAATATTTGGTAAATTGAATATTCGAATATGTGTTAGCGTTTACTTTAACAAATCTCAATATTCCAAACTTATAACACCTTCCCCTCATATCGAAACCTACAGCAATGGCATGAATTCATTATTTCTGTCTAAATCCTGTTACCGTTTCCGTGCCTAATTCTATTCACACACACTTAAATCTAAAAGGTTGATTGATCTATAAGTGCATTGACTTAAACGAATGGCTAATAATTGTATAACAATTAATTTAATAAAAATATCAAACTTCGGATTTTTGTTTTTTTTTCTACAAAAATATATGTTTTTAACATTGAGCAAAGTGAAATGAAGTGAATTATGGATAAATATTTTAGAACTTAGAAAACAATTAGATCATCGGAAATCAGGATAAGATAATTAGGTTAAAAATAATGATATCATCTGTGATTATCAATCAAATGCTAGTTTTCATGAGTGTCACCGAAACTTTTAGTATAAATATGACTGAAAGTTAGTCCAGAAATAAAAACTCTTTTCTGGGACAGAAATTTTTTCGCTTATTTAATTTTGATTTTATGTAAGTACAAGTGTATGTCCGGTTTATTTCTATCATTAAGTTTTTTTTGTTGATTTTAATCATACTTTCAGTACAATTTGGTCTAATTATTAGAATAATGGCAACAAAATGGGGTGTTTTGAGCGCTGGCAAAATTAGCCACGACTTTGTGGGTGCTGTTAGAAGTTTTCCAGAAGGTGACCATCAGGTAAGATATGATTCAAATATATTCTCCCATTATTCTGAAAACAACATAACTTTGACTGTCCTCAAGTTTGTTGCTGTGGCAGCGCGTGAACTAAAGTCAGCGCAAGAGTTTGCGACATTGCAGAAAATTCCAAAAGCGTACGGTTCTTATGAAGAACTAGCAAAAGATCCAGATGTCGAAGTCGTTTACATCGGAGCTATAAATACGGTTCACTTATCAACAGCCAAACTTATGATAGAATACGGAAAACATGTTTTATGTGAAAAGCCATTGACTATGAATTTGAAACGTAAGTCAAAAATAGTCTAACAGAATATCTGGATATTCTTA
Source organism: Archegozetes longisetosus (assembly GCA_018873245.2). Classification (NCBI taxonomy): domain Eukaryota; kingdom Metazoa; phylum Arthropoda; class Arachnida; order Sarcoptiformes; family Trhypochthoniidae; genus Archegozetes; species Archegozetes longisetosus. The sequence continues at coordinate 5,802,123 of JAEMBT020000001.1, forward strand.
TAAACTTTATTATTGACTATAATCTATTAGTACATACACTTTCAACTAAAAGCCTAAAGTTAAGACTTATTTGCATTTTTTAATGCTTTTAAATTTATTTTCCTGAAGAAACTCAAGAATTATTTTCTTTGGCACAAAAGAATAAAGTATTCGTAATGGAGGCTATTTGGTCACGATTTTTACCCGCATATGAGTTTGTCTTTGATCAAATCAAAAAGGGTGTTATCGGAGATATATATCACGTTGATGCGAGTCTCGGCTTTAAGATTGAAAACGTTGAACGCGTGGCTAAAAAAGAATTAGGTGGCGGAACAATACTCGATCTCGGAGTCTATGTTATCAATATAGTGGAACAGGTCTTCAACGGGGAAATGCCAGAGAAGATCAATGCTGTTGGCAACCTCAATGCAGATGGCGTGGATTTGAATGTTTCAGCAGCTCTTAAGTTCAAAAATGGTAGAACTGCTACTATTTCAACACACAGTGTAGTTTCTTTGCCAAATGAGGCACATATTGTTGGCACCAAAGGAATTATTAAAGTATTGACTCCTTTGGTATTTAAGAATTTTATCAGTTTTATCGGATTTATATTTTTACCCATTTTTAGTTAGCCTCTAGTTTTCAAGGAACAGAGAAAGTCTATGTCAACGATGTTTTGCATGAGTTTAAATTTCCTCCAACCATAATTCCTATGGTCTATGGTTCTGCAGCTTCTGGACTCAGATATCAGGCGAATGAAGTCAGAAAATGTATTAAGGCTCATAAGTTAGAAAGCGATATAATGCCTCACAAAGATTCAATAACTATCGCCACTATTGAGGACGAGCTGAGAAAGCAAGTGGGAGTTAAATATGATGTCGACTAAATCCAGGTCTTTTAGAAAATTAGAGATTGTTTTTAATAAATTGAACTTCAATACTTCAAGCTTCATGTATTTTAGTATATAAAAATAATTAGTACAAAATTCCTTATATTTGCTTGTTAATTGAACTTATAATAAGGCTTTAAAATATTTATCAACAGTATTGATTTAATACTAGTATATCAGTAGATTTTTTTAAAATAATGTTGAAAAAATTTTGAAGAGATATACTTTTCAATAAAGCATTATATTTTAATTTACACATTTTACAAATATGACTTAACATTAAGGTTGATAAAGAGGATTAGAAAATATCCATTGACCGAACTTCATGAACAAAGTTTTAAAAAGTAATAAAAATTGGCTAGATCTAGTCTCACATTAATGCGAGAATAGCAAATGCGACTCGGAAGTGCTAAAATTCCGCACTAATACTAATGCTAAATTATAAAAAATGTTTCAAAATTAATTATATTAGTGTTCGTATTGTGAAATTAATTATTAAAACTACTTAATAATTTATGAAAAAAATTTTGATTCAAATCCTATAGATTTTGTTAAGTATCAATTGATGCGTATATTTTTAAATCAAATAATGCGTTTATGAAGTTCGGAAACGAGAAATTTTGTACCGCTTTGAATTATGGGAGTCCTACTGCTTATCGTTTAATAGAAAATTTTCTAATATGTTCAAAAATGAGTCTTTACCGACGGTTGGCTTTAAATTTCCCGAGAAGCTGGCAAAACGATTATATATCTATATATTTATCGTCAGTATCACTTGACAAACAAAGTCTCGAGCCACATCCACTTCCGACCAAGACTAAGCTCCGCCTACAAAAAATTTTGAGCCACACTTACCAAAATTTTCTTAAATGTTCTTAAATGTTCTTCTAAGTATAATGGTTAAGAATATGCAAACAGATTCTCAAAATTCCTTCTGGGAGCGGAGTTATGATTATTCAAAGTTTTGGCATTTTGCTCATAAAAAACCATTTCAAATATTTTTTTAATATGATTTACTGAATTTCATAGAATATTAAATTTTTAAATAGTTACACACAATTTTAGAATATTAAGAACATTTTAAAAATATTTCTTACATATTTAAGAAAAATTAACCGAGTTTATACAGGGTCTTTTGTTGTGTTAGCCATTGAAAAAGTTTAATAACTTTTTAATTATAATTAATAGAGAAATTAAATTTGGCTCAATTATTCCTCATTTCGTGACAATTAAACTCAGTTTATAACAACTGCTGAAAGTGTCTGCCATTCATGGCCAGACACATTCGAACGCGGTTTACCATATTATCAGAAACTTTATGCTAAGTTTCAATACTTATTTCTCTGATTTCATTAGTTATATTGAATTTTAATTCCTCGAGATCTTGAGGATTTGATGAATAGACATTGTTCCTCAGATGGCCCCAAAGAAAGAATTCGGGGCTGGTCAAATCGGGTGACCGAGGAGGCCGCTCAACTTCAGTCGGGAGATATCTTTGGCCACTTTTTTACTTGGGCCATCTGAATAACAATGTTTATTCATAAAATCCTCAAGATCTCGAGGAATTAAAATTCAACATAACTAATGAAATCAGAGAAATAAATGTTGAAACTTTGCATAAAGTTTCCGATAAAATTGTTATGCAGATATAAATTCTTTGATTTTAAATCAGTTTTTCACTGTTTTAAAATAGTTTGTCAAACAGTTATCTTTAAAATGCTTTATATTTTATGTAATGCTTTACTAACGCTTTTAAGGTTATTTTTGTATTAACGTTTGCTATGAAATGCAGCTCATATTTTAAAAGAATAACGATTCAGATCTATTTTGTTTATATAAAATACAGTCAGCACGAAAACTAACTTTAGGGATACAAATTTATTCTTGTGTTGATCTTTGAATAAATTTGGAAACAAATCATTCAATTAATTAATTGAAATTAATATTTATTTAATTATTAATTTAAATACCTTTCACTATTAAAGAGAGAGAATTAAAATTTCAAAAATTTATAAAACTGAGGGCGCAGGGACGAAAGAGATCGGCAATTATGAGAGAAGTTGGTAATTATTGACAGTAAATTATGAATATTTTATTAATATTCTTTTAGGCATTAGGGAACCAACTATTATCAAATGGAGTCGTAACGATGACGAGGAAGAAAAGTTTTCCTCTTATAATTGCCAATCTCTTTCGTTCCTGTGCTCCCAATTTTATAAATTTTCGAAATTTTAATTCTCTCTCTTTAATAGTGAAAGGCATTTCAATTAATAATAATTAATTAAATATTAATTTCAATTAATAATAATTAATTAAATATTAATTTCAATTAATAATAATTAATTAAATATTAATCTCAATTAATAATAATTAATTAAATATTAATTTCAATTAATAATAATTAATTAAATATTAATTTCAATTAGTTGAATGATTTTTTTCCGAATTTATTCAAAGATCAACACAAGAATAAATTCTGAACATCAGTTCAACAATAAATTATATTTACATTAAATTAATTTTGTACCTGAATTTTAAATTTCATGTAAATTCGATTTTTCCTTTATAATTTTTCATCAATTGTGATTTTATGATTTTAACTAATTTTTATAAAACCGGGGGTTTGTCTTCATTAAAAAAAACCGCATCAAAATTGAATGAGTGGTTCAAAAGTTATAAAGCTTTGTATCCCTAGAGTTAGTTTTCGTGCTGACTGTATGTTAAAAACTTGTAAAGAGAGTCAGTCTTTGAGGCGGAGGACCTCTGCCTCAAAGTGGTGGAAAGTATTAGAGGAAAATCATTGTGCCTCAAGTGAAATTACGTCTTAAAGTATTAAGAAAATAAAAGATTGCAATCAAACAAATCTAATTTACTAAATAATAGAATATTTGTTTCAGAATTCAAATAGTTTTTAGTAACATTTTTATGAGTATCAAATCAACGATAATTAAAATTGGATTCAATATACAATGTCTTGGGCTCAAAAGTGCAGACAAGGGGCGGAAGAGTCTCTCAGGGAAGACAACTCTTTAAGTTATCATGTAAGTAAACATGATTTAAGTATTTCACATAAGGCTAAGCCAAATATAGAGTTATGGCAAAACTTATTTAATTCAGTTTCTGAGCTTGATTTAAGTACAACTTTTTATTTTTAAGGTTTATTTTACGGCAGTACATATGAAAAATGGCAGACATTGTATGATATTTTAAGTTCTGATGAGGTATCAGATATATTAATGAAATATAAGCAAAATATTTTACTAGACAGTGGATGTAAAGTAACTTTAAATGAAAACAGTTTTGTGCAAAGGGATAATTTTAATACTAATGTTATATCAAAACAGATACAGTCAAGCCCTGCTTTTATATCATACAAAGACTATGATAATCGTAAATCTGTCTCTTTTAACGCAAATAATTGCAATGAATCGGTAAAGTCAACATTTGCAAGTAATCAAAATGATATTCATGAAGTCGATAATTCAAATTTTAGTCTTAATGAGTCAGTTATTAATGTAAATCAAGTACAGTCGAATCCCCATATAAATGGCAATAATTCTTATCAACTGAATCCTAAAATAGTTGAAAATGATATTAACAATTTAAAAGTCGATTTGATTAATAAAATTGAAAGCTTATCTTTAAATAAGCAAATTTTCAACAAACCCAATATGTATTTATTTGGAAGTGATCCTAAAGAGTGGATAAAAAGTTTGAAAAGTGTGCTTTAATTAATAATTGGAATGACTTCAAGAAAGTCAAGGATTTTTCTTAAATTTTTTGATGATGAGGTTTTAGATTGGTTTGCGAACAATTTTACTGATGTTTATTCTATTGATTGGCAATCTTTGAAAATATCTTTTATTCATGAATTTTATTCTTATGGGTTGAGAATCAGGAATAAGTTGAAACTGAATGAACTTAAACAATATGATAATGAGACAGTTAGAAATTTTATTAAGAGGTCCTTGGATTTATGTAACAATTTTGATGAATTTATGCCAACTGACTATAAAATTGACTATATTATTTGTGGTTTCAAACCAGAAATTAGAGAACAAATAGTTAGACCTGATGTTTGGCCTTTAAAAGATTTAGATCTTTTGAAATTTCTAGCTTTGAGAGCTGAAGATTTTATTAAAATAAATAAAGCTATTGATAAAATAAATTTTGAAAACGAGTTAACTGGCGATAATAACTTAATACCTTATATTAGTATAAAATATAACTATAAAGTGAGGAGAAAATGCATGTCGGTTAATTGCATGTCAGTGAGTCGTTGTCAGTGAATCGTACCAAACCCTTTCAATCATATAACCAAAAGTTTTGTTTTGTTACTGCTCTGAAAGACCAACTGGAATTGTTTAAAAATGAGCCCTATGGTTTAATCTTTTTATATGGCGACTTAATAAATTAATTAATGAAAAGATTTGAAAAATTGGACTGAAACTCAGTTGATGGACTATATATACGACTTTGAAGACAACGATGACTGGTTATATAAAAAAAAGAAAATCTTGAAAAATAGGACTAAATATTCATAAATTGAAAAAAATATCATTTTATTGGTATAATTGAAAGGTTCGTACCCTAGGTATCAAAGAATGAATTTTACTGAAATTTTTTAGCAAAAAAACAAGAGTAATCCCCCCGAGCACTAGTGACCCGCTTCACCCTCTCCTACCATTTATCATAAACCCGTGACCACTCGCCAGAGTAATACTATTGAAGAAATCATTTACTGTCCGATCGATCTCTTCTTCGGACAAGAATCGGCGCCCTCTTAAATATTTCTAAACCGATTCATATAAAACAATGTTAGGCCCCAAAACTAAATTCATTTCTTCGGCCGTGTTCTTGGCCGACATTTTCTTCTTAAAACAATAGCCAATAATAGCCTGAAAATCTAGAAAAATGAATACAATTTTTATTTCAAACAACTATTGTTTAAAAAACCATAAGATGCAAACAGAACGACATAAAAAGTTGAAACTTTGTGTTTGATATTTAAAAATGATATATTTAAATAAAATATTCAAAAAATAGCCTTGTTATCATCAGAACCTCGTTATGGTACGAACTTTTCAATTATAATAATAGTTTAATTTTTTTATTCAACAATTTAACTTCGTGTTTGGGCGCACCAGTTGTTCGGCGGAATGTTGACTGGGGCAGGATTCCTTAAGAAATATCCGATTTGGTGGACTATTAAACCCGTAAGCAATGTAAAGCCTACTTGGATTACTGTCTTTTGAATAAGATTTATTCCTGAGCTTTGTGTTGCCTACTTTTTCGACTTCCTTCTTCTACTAATTGGACAAAAGAGAATGTATAAAATTTTTCCATTAAGCTTTAAGATTTTGCTTCATATTTATGTTTTTAGTGCTGTGCGGTATATAAAAACTTATCAACGATTAATGAAGTCCAGCAAGTGCTTTATATCCCATCAGTGGTATTACACTAACAATAATTTCGTCAAACTATCTGAAGAACTGATTGGAACCGATAAAAATACGTTTGATTGTGATGTTTGCAAAATCGATTGGATTAAGTACACCATTGAATCGTATTTCAGAAGTAGAAAATTATTAATGAAAGAAACTGATCAACACGTTTATTGGGCTCAGACTCGTTATAAACTGTAAGCTTTCAATTGATTAATTGATTAATATATGAAACCATATTAATTTTTCTTATAGTTTGAAAACTGGCTACACAATTATGAATCATTTTTTAATGTATTTCTTACTGAGTTTATTGCTCACATATACACCACTCGACTCCATGATAATTAGTTCGTTAAACTCTGTTGATTTGTATTTGATTGAATGGAATTTAAGAGAAATTGGATTTTATATATTATTAATGTCTGCTCTTATCAATATTGTTCTTCATTTTAATCCTAAAAAGATTCATGACCCACTTTTAATGGAATCACGTGCTTACGTTGAACAATATTTAGCTAAAGTTAATTCAAAATAATTTTTAAGTATCTGTAAACATTTTTCAAGCTTCGTGAGTTGTAACTGGAGATTAATCTCAGAATTTTGTGTTTTATTAATAATTAAACGAGTTATGTAAAGGTATAGGTTTATTGAGCTCTAAAACTTTTATGTCGATTTAAAAGTATTTCTTCGAATTATCAATTTTGTTTTACTTTAAACAATTATGTGCTTAAAGTGTTTGAGGTTTTGTCAATTTCTAGATAAAATCAACGATTAGCTTTAAGATTTCTGGTCTACAAGCTAATTTGTCTATATTTTTATATACTGAAAATTTTAAAAATTTGTTAGCTGTCTTAAACGAGATACTGCAGTCTGTCCTATATTTAGTGAATAATCTCTCTATGTAAACCTTATAGATTATAGGCTAAATTATTAATAAAAGTGATTCTTATGAATCTAAATTATAGTTGAACATGCGTTAAATCGTAGTCTAAAACTTTTCAAGAAAATAATTTGATGCATCATTTAATTCGAATAAAAAATTAATTAAAGCATTAATTAACTGATTTGAGTAATAAAATATTTGAAAATAGCTTAAAATTAAATATTCAAAAGTAATTATTGAATTTCATTAATTGATCGAGCATATAAGTTTAAATTGAATGCTTTGAGCCTCCAACTATTTGTTGGAAAATTTTTCAAAGTACATATAAAACTGATAACAGAGTTATTCGAAAGATAATCTGCCAAAGCATTTTAATTTAGATTCAGTTCTTCATTGCATTGAGTAGGAAATAAACCTTTTCCATTCGAGCCAAATCATTACTTTGATATGCTTTCTATTGAATTTTATCAGAGATCACTCACTGAATGCAAATTTTCTACTTGATAACTTGCATTAGTCTCATCAATCAGATTATCTTTTGATTAACTGTAGTTCTCAGTTATATATGGAAATTGAAAAAACTTCCAACGAATGGTTGGAGATTTAAACTTTCATTTCAAACTTTATAATTTAATTATGATATCTCCTAAAAATGAAGAGATCATTTCCAAAAAGGCTTAAGTGTCAATATATTAAAAACTCCGTAAAGATCACTGTGAGCGCTCAAACTAAGAGACTTTAACTTCGTGTTTGCCTGAATATTATTGCAAATTACGCTTATATTTCTGTTAGATTGGAATGAGATCAATAAAAAAAAGTAATAATTTATAAATTTAAGATAGGTCTACTTTTATTTTTATTGATCTCATTCTAAAAATTCTCATTTCCTGCGCTCAAAAAAGATAGAAATTAAAGGTTATTTAATCACTGTTATTATTATTAAAAATAATTTTCTTCTCTTGAATAATGAAACAAAATGTTGAATTTAAAGTCCGTACGAATACTTTCTATAGTTAGAACGCTGATTCGGAAATTTTCAACAATATAAAAATACTGCAGATTTCTCCAAGCCTAATCACACAATTATTGTGAATGCATAGAAAACAATTAATAGAGAGCACGTTGCTACGTTTTAAAAAACGTTTTGCGTCAAGTTTACAGTTTCAGAAAAAAATTAAGAGTAATTTAATATAAACACTTGTATTTATCCCTATATTCTCTTAATTATTATTGTCCTATCGCTTTGTTTGGCAGTAAAATATAAAAATACAATAGTATGAAGTCTAGGAGCCTCTTTAATTTTAATGAAAACATGAATCGGAGCCAGCGGTAGAGGTATTAGTAGCCGACGAACAAGAGGAAGAACGACTCTGAAACCACTTGTTACTGTGACGGCAGTGATTTGACTCATCTATTTTAAATATATTTCTGATTTAAACATAACTGTAAACATGTAGACTTTTAATATTTTGTATTATAAATCTTATTTTATTAAAACATTGAAAAGTTGAGTTTAAAATACATAAACTTTATTTACTAAGAATTAGACATAAGTCGAAACTGTATTTAATATTTAAAAATATAAGCATTGTTTTACGTACAGGAGTTATTCACCAAATATAGGACAGACATAAAGTTACGTGTTTAGACCAAAAGCTCCTAAAGCTAATTGTTGATTTGATCTAAAAATTGATAAAACCTCAAACCCTTTAAGCACACAATTGTTTAAAGTAAAATAAAATTGAAAAATTTGAAGTAAATATTTTAAGCTAACTCAAAAATTTTAGAGTACAATAAACCCTTACATAACTCGAGTTATCGATCTCTAATTACAACTCAAAAAGCTTGGGAAATTTTATAGATATTTAAAAATTATTTTGAATTAACTTTAGCTAAATATTGTTCAACGTAAGCACGTGATTCCATTAAAAGTGGGTCATGAATCTTTTTAGGAATAAAATGAAGAACAATATTGGTAAGAGCAGACATTAATAATATATAAAATCCAATTTCTCTTAAATTCCATTCAATCAAATACAAATCAACAGAGTTTAACGAACTAATTATCATGGAGTCGAGTGGTGTATATGTGAGCAATAAAATCAGTAAGAAATACATTAAAAAATGATTCATAATTGTGTAGCCAGTTTTCAAACTATAAGAAAAATCAATATGGTTTCATATATTAATCAATCAACCAATTGAAAGCTTACAGTTTATAACGAGTCTGAGCCCAATAAACGTGTTGATCAGTTTCTTTCATTAATAATTTTCTATAACCTATGAAATACGATTCAATGCTGTACTTAATCCAATCGATTTTGCAAACATCACAATCAAACGTATTTTTATCGATTCCAATCAGTTCTTCAGATAGTTTGACGAAATTATTGTTAGTGTAATACCACTGATGGGATATAAAGCACTTGCTGGACTTCATTAATCGTTGATAAGTTTTTATATACCGCACAACACTAAAAAAATAAGTATAAAGCAAAATCTTATAACTTAATGGAAAAAATTTGATACATTCTCTTTTGTCCAATTAGTAGAAGAAGGAAGTCGAAAAAATAGGCGACACAAAGCTCAGAAAAGAACTGTATTAAAAAGATGGGAATCCAAGTCGACTTTAGAATACTGATAGGTCTAACTGTGTTCCAAATCGGGTATTCTTCAATTAAATCTTGTATCCACTCATTACTCTGCCGAACAACTGGTGCGCCCAAACAGGAAGTGTTGCAGTTATAGACACGAAGTTCTGACTTACTAAGCGAAAAATTGAAAAATGGAATTAGAAAGAAGAGCTTATGGGTAGTAAGGGGAGTCAATTATTGTTAATCTCACTCATATTTAAGTTTAGTTAAGGATAGGTAGTAAAAATAAATAGGGTGACCAACTCTGGCTTATCTCTGGCTGACGGGACAAAATTATCTAAAGGGAGACCCTTACATTTTTTTGAAGAAAAATATCGTTTTTATTAGTTAAAATCATTACAAATATTTAAGTGTCAAACAATGTTTTTAATATTAAAACATTGAAAAACAGTCATGGTTGATTTCAAAGGTATATTTCTTGTTAGAAATGGCATCTTTCAAAGGTTAGTTATTCAAAAGTAAGAAATGCTAGTTTATATCAGATATAAATCATGGCAGAAAAGATTAATTCTATAACATTTGGCTTTAAACCACAAGTGTTCAAAACACTAAAATGGGTTTCTTAATCCCTTATCGTTTGCAAGATAAATCCAATGTTTGAATCTATAAGAAATATTTTTCTAAACACATTTTTCAAAATGAAAGTTGAAGAACGGGACTACTAATTGTCCCGTCGAGAATTCTTGGTCTGATAGGATTTCTGTCTTTTATCTTTAAAAAGAGGGGTCTCTCCCATCAAAAACGGGACGGGTGATCACCCTAAAGATAAGGCATATCTAAGATAAACTTAAACTTAATTGTAAACTTAAACGTAAAGCATAATTGCAGTACATGATTCACAACAACGCCTTATTCCTTCCGAAAGTTAAAAAAGTTATTGAGAGTAAGATAATATATTTATACTATTCAGTCATTGTGTTCCAAGCAGCAGCGATACAAGTGTTTCCCACTATATCAACAGGTATTGCATCTGCTGTTATGTCAAAATTTAGTGTTGAAATTCGGGCTAAACCTGAACTTCCCAATATTACTCCACCGGCAATACTAGTTAGTGAATCAAACCAACCACTAAATGGCTCTCTTATACTCATTGATACTATACCAGGTCTCACAATAGTTGTTGGAAGTGCTCCCTTCTTGTATTCAAGTTTAACCAAATTTTCTGCTAAATTCTTAGTGAATGTGTAAGTATTTGGAAAGTTTCCAATCAATTCTTTATGATTAAAATTGAATTCTGGGTCGCTTTAGAATCGAAATAAATATTGATTATTCAGAGAATTATATAGAAACTGGTTAGTACTTAATGTGATCCAAAATGTACAACGCGTGAGCAGTTTTCTCATAAACCTTTTCTTCAGTTACCATCTCCAAAGGGTTTGAATAAGTAGTTGAAACATGAACGAAAACATCCAACTTCTTCAATTCTCGACATAACTGGATAATATGCTTAGTCCCAACGACATTGGTTATCAATTGCTTCCTAAATTTCAAAAATATTGTTAATAAATACCGCTATTTAAAAGAAACTAAATTCTAAACCAATACTTAAGGTTTGTGTCGAAAGTGACATCAGCCGCAGCATGAAATACAATCGAAGCATCATTAATGATTTTATTTTTATCAGTTTCGCTTAGGCCCAAACCATCTACCGTTACATCGCCTTCAATCGGGACTATTTTCATCAAAGATTCCTTTTCAATACTCTTGAGCAAACCATAGCTTCTACTAATCATTTCACTAAATCGCTCACTAACAGATTTTCCTTTTTTACTTCTTATTATAATATAGATATTTTTGACACTTTTGACAGAATGAACAACTTTATACAGAATCATTTTTCCAACCAAACCCGTTGCTCCAGTTATCAAAACTGATTTTCCTTCAAATGATTCATTAATATTTGACATGTTTAAAATTTTGTGGTAGTGTTGGACCACTTAGTAATATTTTTAACCAAAATTAGAAGTTAATATTATTTTAGCCAAACAGCAATTTATTGAAAGGACGACTTCTAAGTATAAACTATTTAAATAAGAAAATACTTTGATTAGAGTGAGTGCAAAATCGGTTTGCAATACTTTGTTTCATACAGAATTCAAATGAAACTTCTTTACTAAAAAATTAAACCTTAGGGAAAACAGTACTTTGTTTCGTGAATAAATCAATTATTTTTTGAAGCATAATGAGTATGAGCGAATGATTCTGCAATATAAATATTAGAAACAATTTGCTATTACAACGATCTAATTGTTGAGGAAAAATCTTCATTTTTATTATTATGTAACATTGTTAACTAAGCTGAACATTATCTTCTTATTTAGATTGTAGTTTTTGAAATCTAATTTTAGTTGAATGAAGTGAACACGCACTCTCCCAAATTATAGAGTAAAATTTTAAGTGTATTTCGAAATCCAAGAATTTGTTAATAGCTGAAGATTTCCTTAATAATTTATGAAATGCAACATTACAGGAAAATTGTCCTATTAAAATTTTCCTTAATTTACCTTACATCAAATTTGTTAATCATCATTAATGATTCATTAGTGAAGTAATAAAATCCCGAATTGTTAGAATAAGCAAGCACGAGTTTTATAACGCGCTTCATAAGCAAAATAGCAAACAAGCAAGTGCAAACCTATTTTCTGTAGTTAAGTAAAGATGCTAAACTAACATTTGTCTGTGTTTAAAGGCATTTAATTTCAATTTTTATTATTGAAAATAAACATTTGGCAAAACATATGGCAAAATCTCAATTATATGATAAATCAAATCAAATAATTAGAAATTAATCAAAATTATAAGACTTTTTACATTTTTTATTAATCTTTCCTTAAATCATCACAATATTTTTGAACTTAGTCCTTCTTAAAGATAAAACATTGTTAATATTTTTGGGTTTTACTTAAATAGATGAAGTTTTTATTTTTAAATTTGACATTACTTCAAATTAATTTTTTACTTAGTGATAATACAATTGCTAAACTAACTAATTTGACAAAATTTCACAATAGAATAAGCTATAAGGAAATAAAGTGTTTAGAATATCAGAGATTATATATATTTAGCAATCCGTTTCATCATTTTTTCAATTTAGCAAAAAACTTCATCAAATTTAATAACTATTATCTATACTTAATTATTTCATTCATTGAGTTAAGTTATCTCTAATCATTAAATTATATTTGTAAGTTTGTAAAACAAGTTTACTTAAGGGAACACTCATCAGATAAACCTTACGTATAAGAATAAAATGTGAAGATTTCGATTAAAGTGTAATGAATAGTTGGCAATTTTGCGTAATGAACTAACAAATTTTGCTAAAGTTTTATTAAAACCTTGAATAACTGCATGAAAATATTAAGCGTTTATGATAAGGAAAAATGATTAACATTGTTATATTGAATTATTTATGTTTCCTTCGCTCAAATGACATAGAGCTGCATTGATGTTGCTTTCTTGAGTAAATCAATTAAATTCAGATTTTAATAAAACATGAGAAATGGTCTAATGAACGCTGTTCGAGTCAATACACTAAATTGAGAGAAACTCATTCAAAGTTTGGATACACTTAAATTCAAAATTTATATGAAAATTTATTTATCACATGAATTTCTTTCAAATTAGTTGAAATATGCTTAAAAAAATTTTGATGCACAATTCGACTGGATTTAATAATTCAATAACGAAAACTATATTGCAGGCCACTGGAGATAGTGTATATTATGCCACTGAATAGTTGTTTGAAGTTTAAGCGATCATTTGATTCTACAAATCAGAAATAAATTTGATGATCATTCTCAGACAAATTACCAAAGTAATTTTAAACACCAGAACTATCGTTAAACATTTGTACAAGTTTCGCTCTTGTGTCTTCATAATCAGAGAATATTTAATACAAGTGTTAATTGAAATTGTTTGTTCAATGATCTACAGTTGACTCATTTTCATTTTTTTATTAGCAAGGGATCGATCACAAGTACCTAACTGTTCACTAGACAAATAGTTTTCTAGTGCGAAGTTCTTCCAGTATTTTAATGTTTTTCTGTAAAAACGATTTAAATTGCCTCAACTTCTATTTTGACTTTTTGATAGAAATTGAAAATATGAACTTAGTTTCTGATTTGAATATGTTTAAATAGATAAAATATGTTTTATTAAGTGAAAATGAAGAGTTCAGTTTCTATTTAAATTAATGCTAAATTAGATTAGAGTAATATTTTGCAAAAGAGATTGTGTTAAGTATAGACTTTCCTACTAAACACTGAGCATTAAGTAATGCATTGAACGAACAAAAGTAGACAAGACTTGTCAGCTCTAAAAGTATTTCAAAGTGTTTTACTTGATTTAAAATGAATAAATAGTTTAATGAAATTGACTTGAATAAAATCGATGCACTGATTAATAGAAAAAATATTTGACAAATAATTAATAATGAAGATAGTTTGGGGAATAATCAACTCAAACGTTGATCACATCCTATCACTCGAAAAAAATACTTCGAAGTTTAGTCAGTGTTTAAATTAGACATCTTAATTAAAGACATGTGGATTTGAATTTTATGCAAATCAATACGAAAATTATAATAAAGTTGTAATTAATGAGGAAATTTTCAAACCATTAGCTAGAATAGATTTAAAACTTTTGAGCAGTTTTTTTCAAAGTGTAAAGTAGTCACTTAACTTCTTTTTGTGTAAATTCGTTTATTGGATACTAATTATGTATATCAGATATTATATTAACTATCTTCTAATCTTTGAATGCTTCACATGACATAAAATACAATATTTCTTTGTGTATAAGATATAATTCAAATGCTTTTGTTTAAAAATTGAGTAAAATAGCAATTCACTTTGTGGAACTGGAAAACTAGTTTTATTTTAATTTAATAAGAAAACATTTGTGCTCACGATTATCCATTAGTATATGTTTTTTGATATTTGTGTCATTTAATGTATAATTACTAGCATTATATGTAAATCAGTATTACCTTTGTATGAGTACACTTTTGTACAAACAGTCTAATAATAAAAAGCGCACCTCAAGTTAACTTCTTTCTCGGATTTAATTCGAGACACTCACAGCAACATAATTATCAAAGAGAAACCTACTGATGCAATAAACAATTTTTCGTTTCATTACTTCGAATGATTTGAAGTAATTCAATATCGTTTGACTAAAATTTATCAAAACTTATTTTCTAATTTAAATTTCTCTATCTATTAGAAACTTTTGATAGTAAATCGAAAGCATTTTTATACGAAAACTTGAAGACTAATTAGATTACACAGTAAAACAAATTTTTGAATAACTATTAATAGTGTTTAAGACGTTCGGATACTAAATCAGATTAAAGTAAAATATTTTGTGAAAGAGATTATGTCAAGTGTAGACCTTTGTAACAAACGCTAAGCATTAAATGCATTGAATGAACAAAATTGAACAAAACTTTTGTAAGCCCTAAAAGTATTTCAAAGTGTTTAGCTTGATTTTTAAATGAATAAGTCGTTTAACCAATAAAACGTTTGTTCTCGGTTCCCTGACAAAATTGAAGAAAAACTATCGAATGAAAAAAGTCGAATTAATAATATCGAAAACAAAAGGATCGAATGCGAGATGAGGCAGAATACAATTTAAAAATTAAATTGATTTTATTTATATATTATACTCTTATATTCAATTTAATTGAATTTGTTTGTGAAACTATATACAATAAAGCTCGATATAACGAACACTCAAGGAGTAAAGTTTTTGTTCGTTATATCATGTTATATCGAAAGTCGGAATATATCAAATTTTAGAGTTTTTATTAAGCAACAATGTCAATATAATAAATAGAAGTACATATTTTTAAAAACCAGTTATTTTCGTCTGAATGTTTTTCTTAAAGATATTAATATCCGAAATTTATTTTTCTATGAAATGGAACTTTTTGAGGACGCTGTCTTTGTAGTTATTCGTTTAAAAGTGTCTAAAAATCAAAATATTATATCAGTTTAAAGTTGCAAACGTGATTTTACCGTATTTTTTTGAATACAAGCCGCATGTGTGCATGATCCGCACCAAATTAGAGATATAACTGACGAAGCTTATGCGAATCAATTAAGTCATTCGCAACACTTTCGAAACCTTCATCAAATTTTATTTTCAAATGAGTTAACTCACAATCTTTGAATCAAAGTCAGAACTTTAGGGGTTTCTAAATATATCACTATCTACACTGTCTTATAGATTATTCATTCATTATCTGTCATTTCATTTTAAGTTGAGTTTTCAATTTTAAAATTTTTTCAATGAATCAAAACTTAATCTTTTAATATAAAATGCAGAAATCGCTGTCATAAAAATTAAGCCTAGTATTTCCCCTTTTGATGTCTTTCAATTTGAATAAAATTTTTTTAATTTGAATTTTTCTAACTTCTTCTTATGCAAGTCGCACTCCATATATTAGCCGCACTGCTAAAATTTTCAAAAATCTAACTTCTTTCTTTATACAAGCCGCGGCTTATATTCGGAAAAATCCAGTGATACTACAATACTTATGAGAACTCTATAAGAAATATATTTTATATCGAATGCCATTGCAAACTCCATTGCATCAAAATATGTTTACTGCATCGAGCTTTTACTGTATTTTGCAAAGATCCGAATATTTTTTATTACATATGAAATTATAAAAATTTGATCAGTCATTTCATGTTTTATTATATTTTTAAAATTATAAATTTGATTAGTTCGAACTAAAAAGGTTTGATCTGATAATTTATTTTTAACATTTGATACAATATGTTTAATCATGTGTTGCATTCGGTCTTATGTCGTAATACCAGTAGTGAACTAGTTACTCATAAAATTTTAGTTGAAAATTTTTCTGACATTGGAAATATAAATTTATCTGAAATTTGTGATTTTTAACCTAAATGAAAGTAAGAAAAATGATGAACTATTTCTCGTGAAATACTTAATAGAAAAAAACAGAAAACTCTTTTGAAAAAATCTGTGTTAAGTAGCTTGAAAATTATTCTAACAAATGTTATTCTAACTATTCAATTATATTTTGTTGAATTGAAACTTTTTCAACCAGTTTCTTGCATTAACTGATTTGAAAATAAAGTTAATAATTATTTTCAATATGACTTTAAAACAACTTTTTATAGAAATTTTCAAAAACAAAAATTAATTTCTTCAGTAAAAAGCACATAATAAAGCAAAAATAGATATTAAACTTTAAAGCAGTCTTTCTCAAAGTGTATAGTAGCTAGTTACCTGCCTTTTGCAGAAAAGCATTCAATTAATGAGCTGCTATTTTCTAGAAAAGCTTTGAAATCTTTGTATAATTGCTATAAAAGCTTTTGTCAATTCGTTACAGTTTTTAACGACTAGTGTGAATCTAAACTTTAAACTTTAAGTATTCCCAATCAAAGCGTTTAATAGTGAATTTTAAACGATTTTTCATAAGGAATCACATAAACGCCTTGGGGTTAAGTATAACTAACAGGTTAATTCAAAATAATCTAAATAAAATAAAATTTATTTTCTTATTGGATCGAAAGTTATAAACTAAAATCTATAATAAGTTTTATAATAATAAACTAATTAAATATTGATAAAACATGAGATGAAAAGATGTTAGTCTTTCAATGAAAGGAATTAAAAGATTATATCAAATTAAAAATAATAACTGGAATATTAATCTAATATTTCGCGAAAGCACTGAATTATCAATGAATTATATAATGGAAGCGCAACAACAACTAAATCATATTTTAATACTTGGGCCTAATAGTTCCTATTATATCAGCAAAATTGGACGAATACAGATTGAAAACTCCTACTATACATAAGTAATTTATGAATCCAAACCTTACCTTTACTGAACCTATAATTCTGCAAAATTCTGTTAGCCGATTATAAATTTTAAGAATTCAAATCATTTTTGCACATTTGTTGACAGCTTAGTTTGTCATAACTCCCTCAGCTGTTCTAGTCTGTGGTAACATTCTGTTTATTAGATTCAACACTGTTTCTAACTTTTAATTCTGTACCCTTTAGTATCTCTATTAAATCTAAGATTTCGCTCACTTGAAGGTTAATTAATTAACTAATTAATTAGTAAATTTAGAGTTGGTGATCAGACTGCAAAAGTTTTTGAGAGTTCTCAATTCTAACGTCAGCTTATTTTGGTAAAATTTTCTCGATAAAATATGATTAGTCACCGACAGTGTTTGAGGCCACTGTAATTCGTATCCTCTGAGTCTAACCATGAATAATTTAAAATTAAACATCAGTACAAATCAGCCGAAAGTTATTTCCACTTTACGACGTTGTAAACATGACATTTAATCTGTGCCGATGAAATAATTTTCATCGCGAAGATAGATGTAGGTTTTAAACTACTGATCCCATAGTTGGAGTATAAAGAACTTTTTAATAGATCTTGTTTGATAGCGATTTCAAAGTTTTTCATTAGTTCCTTGAAAGGCTATACTTGACTAAACATTGTGATTTTCTCATTTGATGCACTATAAATTTAAAGTTAAGACACTTCGACCAAACTGAACTTTACATATCAGGGTTGAGTTAAGTATCTGGACTATCATATTACAAAGATTACAAGGGTAGTAAACATGCTTATGAAATATTATTGCGCATTAGAGTAAAATATACTGGATGATGTGGATGTTTGTAATTTGAACACTTTTAATTATTTAATATGTGAGTAAAGTATTAGATTCACGCTCAAATTTGTACTAGACACCTTGAAAAATACATCAGTAACCATGGAATGCTAGATAGAATTATAGCCATGGCTCAAATACTACGACACTAAAGATTATTGAACATCTCGCTAGTATCGTCTTCCTGGGAAACCACCGTAAGAATATCGATTTGAAAAATCGTAAATTTGAAATAATGCTAGCGCTCATAATTTGTATCTCAGGCCTACAAAAGTAAAAGCAACAATACAGGATTGGAAGCAGATGATGATAGTGGCTCTTCATAAAAATCGGGTGTTGGCTTACGCAATTTTAGCGAGAAGTACAAACGTCAATTTTGAAATTTATCTTGATTTTATAATTCAAGTAATACTTCCAGCGATAGTACGACTACGGATTCATTGATCAATAATACTCCATTGACACTATTTAGATCTACTCTTTAATCTTCTAGACAGAAAGACGACACCCAAGTCAAAATAATTAAAGTATAAAGGTTTGGACCTGAAAGTAATGCAAGCGTCCCACCATTATTTCATATGTTATTAATATGATA
Organism: Archegozetes longisetosus; assembly: GCA_018873245.2. Classification (NCBI taxonomy): domain Eukaryota; kingdom Metazoa; phylum Arthropoda; class Arachnida; order Sarcoptiformes; family Trhypochthoniidae; genus Archegozetes; species Archegozetes longisetosus. The sequence continues at coordinate 5,821,245 of JAEMBT020000001.1, forward strand.
ATATAACTAAAAAGCGATACCTTTACTCACAATAAATGACATGTTATCATGAAATGAAACCATTAATAATAGAAATGAAATACTACATCGCTATTAAAACATCGATAAACACGAAAATAGTCAATAAAGAGAAACTTTACTTATATAGAAATTCCTTAAATAACACTAGTATTATGGTGCTTCCAAGTTTTAATTGCGATATTTTACTACCCAAAGTTAAATTTACCTTATCATGAAATCGTTAAATGAGAATCAATAAAACGATGAGAATAAAGTCTTCATGTCTTTCTTATATCATCTCAGACAACCTCAGTCACAATATTCACATAAGTTTATTTGAGGAAATATTTAAGTTTGAACAAAATTTTATTAAAGCTTAAACCTAAATGGCACTGAATTCAGAAAGTGATTTCGACCCTTCACAAATATTAGCACCAGAATTATTGGTCACGTCTGCAGGAACTCATTTATATCGCATCGGCTTATCTCTTTTCCAAAACAGATCGGTCAAAAGGAACGGATTTCATAACCCATTATTGATTACAATAGTAAACTCGATATTCTTGGTCAGATGTATAATTTCATTACTGTTACCAGAAGGAAATCCAGAATACTTCATAATAATTCTTGACTTTTCATACTTTATGAACGCTAGAATTCACTACAATATCTTAGCCATTCTTATATTTTCCTTATCACTAATTACACAATGGATTCATTATAGAAATTACAAGAATAACGAATTTCCGACTTATTTGAAACCATTTGAGATGATATCGGGATTGACTTCACCACAAAGCATTGGACTTTCAGATAAAGACAAAATCTACAAACTCATGGAAACAGCAAAACAAATATTCTACATTTTTGATAATTTCTCAAAACCAGTGATCATACCAATTGCTTTAATTTGTGTGAATTTTCCTCTAATTTTCAACTGCACTCTCAGTCAATTTATTTTCTATGTATTTCCTCTAAATTTCATCTTCGCTTTCGGTGGTTATTACGTTAATATGATTCTTATATACCAAATTACATACTTTTACCTCATTTGTTATTACTTGTTGATTAAAGCTAAAGAAGTAAATGAGAAAATCAAATTTTTGCCAGGAACAAATCTAAATTGACGGATAATGGAGTCATGGCTATAATGACCACTTTGAATTCAAACTATTTGGAAATCTATTCATTTAACAGAGATATTTGGTCGAAATATTTATTCTGGGTCTGGCTTCTAAACTCTTATATAATTAATCTACTCTTATTCATTAGCATATTTTCAAAAGCTGGTTTAATAATGAAGTTGGTTTTCACTTATTGTTCTTTTATTTTCATATTTCCTCTGATATTAATAATAAGATGTGCCTCTTCTGTCTATTATCAATCTAATAAATCTTATGATATATTATTGGGAACCCTGTTTACGCCTAATAAGTTGTCTTTAACTAATGCCACTCGTTTAAAAGTTTGTAAAACTCACAAAAATTCAAGAGTTATTAATTAAATAAATGAAAATTTTTGTTATATTTTAGTTCTCATCATTTATTGAGAGATTGAGTCAGAAGAAAATTGGATTTTATTGTTGGAAACTATTTATTATAAACCACTTTCGTGGATATGAAGTAAGAACTGATTCTTAACTTTATTTGGATTGTAAAAATTATTTTTATTATTTTTAGATCACAGCCTTGACTATGATTTTTATGCTTAAAATCATAGAAATTTCATTGTATCGACATAATAATATGTAGGTCATTGAATTCTATTACTTAATATCCATTTATAAAACTGTTGTTATGCTCGTTACATTTGCTTATTATATTTTAGTTAAAAGCTTTAAAGAAGTATGCTCTAAATGGCCTAAACGCACCCCTAACGAAAAATATAGAGGACTAAAACCTAGTTAAGGAACAAAAGAAATTTTGTTAATCAGCGAGGTCCTCCTAGAGTTATAGTCATAAACCTAACTCGATTTTGGTAGGAATGGGACAAGTTAGCAGTTGCGACCGAAGCCACCTTTCCGCGGTGCTGGCGGGCAATAGGCCTCGTGAGAGGCCTGATAAGTGCTCTGGGTCGCGTTATGCCGGCCTGGCATCACTAGTGGCAGGGGGTCTCGGGCGGTACCCTCATAACAAATAAAGCCCGCCCTGGAGACTTAAGCAGAGGGTTCCAGTGACAAGTCGACAACAGTTTCCATCTCAGGCATCGAGCCCATCTGGAGTTGCTTCCTTAACCGGAGGTCAGCCAACTTCACGTCCATAACCGTGAACTCTGCATTAATGTTCCCGAGATTGAACATGGCTGACCTCTGCAATATATCTTTGGGCCCCTATCAGCTGAAGAAAGTGTTCCTACTTTGCTGAACGCACAAGTTCCTCGGGGAAGTAGGAGTAGCTCAACTTACAGTGCCACTTAGTCTCAGCTCTGGGGATTCAAGCTTCAGAGCCCATGCTCCCCTGAGCGCGGATTCAGCTCGGCACCGCTCTGGTATAAAATATTACATCTACGTTTTAATTTAGCCAAACGCTGTCCCGAGTCCATCTTGCAGCACTGTTGTCAGTGCAAATGTAGCCTAAGAACGGCCGGGTGTTGTGCTCATATTATGATCGTTCCTTGGCTCCTCGGATATGCGCGGCACATATCTGAGTTCCAAGTCCCGCAGCATCCCTAGACGGGATTTGCTTGACTTTGGAATCCATTGATAGCGAACAAGATTGTTGAAGTTTGAGATTTCTATATTTACACTAATCAAGCTATAACTTAATTATTTTGTAGTATTATTTTATTATATTTTAAACTTTTTACACGTCCCTAAGTTTTCATATATATTTATTAGGTGATTTCATAATGGACTTCAAACTTTTTTCAATATTATTTTTCAAATATTTCCGAAATGATACAAGATATCAAAGTATGTTTTATACTAATCTTCGACATATTTGCCACGTGCAAGGGTGATAGCTCTCCAGCGGTCAGGTAGCATCGTGATACCCAAAGATTTGTGTTTTTCGTTAATGTCCCGAATTACAGCTGCGTAATCCCTTATGAGCTCATCTCGACTCTGGAACTGCTTCCCCTTGTTTGGTACTTTTATACGATGGATAGCGTCCATATCCGGCGGTGACATATCAGAGCTATACGGTGGGTGCTCCAATTCTTCCCAACGTTTTTCTTGCAGAAACTCCCTAATAATGCGATGTTTATGGGGTCTGGCATTGTCATGTAATATGATGGGACGTCCAAATTTTTTTCGATTAACTTCGGGAAGCACATGACGTTCGAGGAAGTTAAGATAGGTGACACTGTCAACAGTACTTCCTTCAGGTAAAATCTCGTGTGTGAAGACCTGCTTCTTCCAAAGTGCCAAAATCATAATGCACTTCCATTGTTGAGGTTCTTCCTTTAATATCTTGGGTCTACGACAAATAGGAAAAAATGCGGTGAAAAAAGATTTTTCAGAAAAAATTTTTTTTTCATTTCCGCATAACTACGGTTTTGCCCGGCAATAGCCATTCACTAGCGGCTCCAGACTCTTGTGGGTCATATGATTTAATCCATGTCTCATCGATGGCGATTATCTTATTCAGAAAATCACGTTCCCTTTGATAACGTGCAAGATGTTTACCTGCTATATTCATTCTTGCTTGCTGTTGTCTCTCGGTCAATTCGTGAGGGACCCACCTGGACTTTATTTTTCTGGCTCCGATTTCTTTGAGAAGTCTCCATAAGCTTGTATGAGACATTTGAGTTTCATATAAGAGATCTTCCGTACGCATTCCCTCGCTCTCCAATATCAGCTGCCTAATCATTTTTTCATTTTCTTCTGTAACCACATCTCGTGGTCTTCCGGGTCCAGATAGATTTTCTATATCTGTGCGCTTTCCGTCTTTAAAATCATTATACCAGGTGTATACTTGCCTTTCACTTAAATGGCCTTGAGGAGCAGCAGTTGCCAGTTGTGTCGCAACAACTCTTGGAGCTGTGCCCAGTAATACACTTAACTTTATAAATGATCGCTGGTCCTTTGCAGTGACACTTTCCCGAAGTTGGTCTAAAATTGGGGCCTCGATACTTTTCAATGCCAACACGGCAAGAATCAACACAATTAGTTGAAGGGCCATCATTTAATAGTACACTAACTAGTGATTAGTTGGATGTATTAACTTATTGACTAAAGTTAATAATAACGTAATTTTATCTTATCAAAAAGTTTGAAGTCCATTATGAAATCACCAAATATTTATAATGTATATGCAACTATTTTGTTTTTAAATGAACTTTTTAAGTATTAGCGTGTTCCATTCGAAGTGATGCAGGCTTGTGGCGGTGTGTCTTGGATGACACAGGGTGGAATCGGTCGCCACTTCGGATTTGTATTTGCTGATTCTTGATTTGTGAAACAAGTCAAATTAACATTTTCGGATCAATTATGGACAGATAAGAGTTAGTCAACTATCTTAATGATTAAGAGCAACTAAGTCTCATTAAAAACAGAATTGACTAACTCCTTTCTTTCCACAATTGATCCAAAAAAGCTTATTTTTTTCATAGGACGAGAATTGGTGAATACAAGTCCTGGATGGCGATCAGATCTATTTTGTGGTTTCCGGGGTACGCCGCTACATGTCTGCGTCACTTTGAATGGAACGCCCTATTACATATGCTAATGATTTTTCATTAGTTTTAACCTTATGACTCGTTAAGGATCTCACCCATCTCAAAAATTCTTTCGATTGTTCGAATCTCTAGTTCAGGGCTACAACTTATGTAGGTCACCGTTAGGGGAAGTCGTTAGACCAGAGTCTATCGGTTTTAGGAATACTTCTTTAATATCAGTTAATATCAGGTTTGGGTGGAGCGGATAGAAGTTAAATAAATCTGTCTAAAAGTGAGGAATCAATATTTGTATTTTTATTAAGAAAGATCATTTTGTACTATTTTAATCTGGATTCGAACGTGCTGTATATCCAACCAACAAATGTATGATCGTATCGAAGCCTGTGGTTTAGAATATGTTCTAAAGTTTGTAGCTTAATCAATATATTGCACTCCTATTATTGTATTTGTAATTTATTTCTAAAATGTATATCTTATAATATATCTTATCTATTACTTCAATATATATTCTTTTTTTAGTCATCGCTCATAATAAATAGGTTAGAAATGAATCATTTAAATAATAATTTTAAAATATTCTGTAAATTTGAATGGGATCAGCTGATTGGGAATGTATAATATTAGTTCAAAGTTCTCATAAACTTGGTTGATGTAATAAAACAATGTTTTACAAGTGTTGTTTTCATTTCTCATCTAATAAAATGGTATAACTGATGATTATAAGTTTAATTTTAGGCATATTCATATTATAGAAATTGACAGCAGATAATCATTTTTTATATGATTATCTCTTTGTAATATTGAAAAAACTATGAAATAGATTGCTAAATATATATATTCTCCGACTATTTAACACTGCTTCCTTAATGCTTATTCTATTGTGAAATTTTGTCAAATTAGCTTGGAGATTGTATTATCTCTAAGTAAAAGTTTAATTTGAGGAAATATCAAATCTAAAAATCAAAAGATTCACCTATTTAGATAAAACCCAAAAATATTAGCAACGTTCTATTTTTAAGAACGAAGTTCAGAAATATCGTGAAGATCAAGGAAGGATTAATAACATATGTAAAAAGTGTTAGAATTTTGATTAATTTCTAATTGTTTATGTTTTGATTTACCATATAATTAGAGTGACCGCCTCTGGCTTGTCTAGGGTGACCAAGTGTCCCGCATTGTGCGGGATTGTCCCACATTTAAGAGTTGTGTCCCGCATGCCGTATGCACCCTTTGCGGGACGGAAAATATCATACATTTTAAGATTTATCTTAACAGATTTCCACTGTATGTTTTTATTTAATGCAAATAACGTAATTTTATTGTCAACACGTTTCTTATCTTAAAATATGTAGAAGTCTTTAGATAGAAAGCTTTAATCCATTTATCTGATACCTTGTTTTCATTCACATCGTGTGTGATTCTTATAAAGTGCAGTTCTCAATCAAGTCTTTAGTTTATATTTCAAGTAATTATTATTTCAAACTGTGATTTGTAACTTCAATCAGGTTAAAACTCTTTAAAAAATTTTGTAAGGGAGCCAAAATTTCTTTGTCCCGCATTTAAAAGTTTTTGACTTGGTCACCCTAGGCTTGTCTCATGACGGGACAAAAATATCAAAGGGGGACCCTTAAATATTTAAAAAGAAAATGCAGATTTTATTAGTCGTTACAAATATTTAGATGTCAAACGATACATTCTAATATTAAAATATTGAAAATTATTAGTCATGGTTGATTTCAAAGATATATTTTGTTAGAAATGAGTCATTTCAAATGACATCTTTCAAAATTTATTCAAAAATAAGAAATACTGGTTTATATCAGAAATAAGTTAAGGCAGAAAAGATTAATTCAGTAACTTGGTTTAAAACCACATATGTTCAAAACATTAAACTAAGTTTCTTAATCCCTTATCATTTGTAAAATAAATTCAATGTTTGAATTTCTAAGAAATATTTTTCTAAACACATTTTTCAAAAAGAAAGTTGATAAACGGGACAACTTGTTGTCCTGTCGAGAGTTTTTGGTCTGACGGGATTTCTGTCTTTTATCTTTAAAAAGACGGGTCTGTCCCGTCAAAAACGGACAGGTGGTCACCCTACATATAATTGAGATTTTGCCAATGTCTACTTTCAACAATAAAAATTGAAATTAAATGCCTTCTAACAAACAAATGTTAGCTTAACTTCATTACTAACCAGCGGAAAATTAGCATTTAGTTGTTTGATTTTTTACTTATATAAGCGCGAGTTTTTAAAAGCGCCCTCTTATTCTAACACTTCATAATTTTAATATTTCACTAATGAATCATTGATGATCAACAAATTTGATGTAAAGTAAATTAAAGGAAATTTTTAATAAGATATTTTTCCTGTACTGTCGCACCTCATAAATGATCAAGGAAATCTTGCACATAATTTGGTTCAATTATCAACAAAATCCCGAATTTCGAAATACACTTACAATTCTACTATATGGTTTCAGAGGAGGCGCATTCATTTTGTTCAACTAAATTTGATTTCGAAAATTAAAATCTAAATAAGAGGATAACGTACAGCTCGATAAAAATTTGTATTGGGCAATAATAAAGTTTGAAGATTTTCCCTCTACAATTAGATTGTTATAATAGCAAATTGTTTCTAATTTTTATATTGCAAAATGATTCAGTCATACGTATTATACTTCAGAAAATAATTGATTTGTTCATGAAACAAAGTACTGTTTTCCCTAAGGTTTTACTTTTTACTAAAGAAATTTCATTTGGTTTATGTCTTCAATAAAGTATTCACCCCGATTCATATTAATTCTAATCCAAACATTCTCTTATTTATATAAGTTATACTTAAAGTTGTTTCTTCAAGAATTTTTGGTTTTGCTGAAATAATATTGATTTCTAATTTTGATTTGAAATAATACTAAAGGCTTCAATAGTATTACAAAAATGTCAAACAAATCAAATATTCGCAAATCATTCGAGGGAAAATCAGTTTTGATAACTGGAGCAACGGGTTTGGTTGGAAAAATGATTCTGTATAAAATACTTCATTTTGTCAAAAGTGTCAAAAATATTTATATTCTGATAAGAAGTAAAATGGAAAATCTGTTAGTGAGCGATTTTCTGAAATGATTAGTAGAAGCTATGGTTTGTTCGAAAATATTGAACAGGAATCTTTGAGTAAATTAATTCTGGTTGAAGGCGATATGACTGCAGACGGTCTTGGCCTGAGCGAAACTGATAAAAGTAAAGTCATTAATGAAGTTTCGATTGTATTTCATGCTGCGGCTGATGTCACCTTCGACACAAACCTTAAGTATTGGTTTAGAATTTAGTTTCTTTTAATTAACGACATTTATTCAAAATATTTTTGATATTAAGGAAGCAATTGATAACTAATGTCATTGGAGTTAAGTATGTTATCGAATTATGCCGGGAATTGAAGAAATTGGATGTTTTCGTTCATGTTTCAACTACTTATTCAAACCCTTTAGAGATGGTAACTGAAGAAAAGGTTTATATGAGAACTGCTCACGCGTTGTACATTTTGGATCACATTAAGTACTAACCAGTTTCTATATAATTCTCTGAATAATCAATATTTATTTCTATTCTAAAGCGACCCAGAATTCAATTTTAATGATAAAGAATTGATTGGAGACTTTCCAAACACTTACACATTCACTAAGAATTTAGCAGAAAATTTGGTTAAACGTGAATACGAGAAAGGAACACTCCCAACAACTATTGTGAGACCTGGTATAGTATCAACGAGTATAAGAGAGCCATTTTGTGGTTGGTTTGACTCAATGACTAGTATTGCTGGTGGAATAATGTTGGCAAGTTCAGGTTTAGCCCGAATTTCAACATTAAATTTTGACATAACAGCAGATGCAATACCTGTTGATATAGTAGCAAACACTTGTATCGCTGCTGCTTGGAACACAATGACTAAATAGTATAAATATATTATCTTGCTCTCAATAACTTTTTTAACTTTCAGACGGAATAAGGCTTTGTTGTGAATCATGCACTGCAATAATGCTTTATAAGTTTAAGTTAATCTTCAATATGCCTTATCTTTAGGGTGACCACCCGTCCAGTTTTTGATAGGAGAGACACCTCTTTTTAAAGATAAAAGACAGAAATCCTATCAGACCAAGAACTCTCGACGGGACAATTAGTAGTCCCGTTCTTCAACTTTCACTTTGAAAAATGTGTCTAGAAAAATATTTCTTAGAAATTCAAACATTGAATTTATCTTTCAAATGATAAGGGATTAAGAAACCCATTTCAATGTTTTGAACACTTGTGGTTTAAAACCAAATGTTATAGAATTAATCTTTTCTGTCATTATTTATATCTGATATAAACTAGTATTTCTTACTTTTGAATAACTAACCTTTGAAAGATGCCATTTCTAACAAGAAATATGCCTTTGAAATCAACCATGACTAATGTTTTTCAATGTTTTAATATTAGAATATATTGTTTGACACTTAAATATCTGTAGTGATTTTAACTAATAAAAGCGACATTTTTCTTCAAAAAAATGTAAGGGTCTCCCTTTTGATAATTTTGTCCCATCAGCCAAAGATAAGCCAGAGTTTGTCACCATACTTATTTTTATTACCTATCCTTAACTAAACTTAAATATGAGTGAGATTTGCAACAATTGACTCCTCTTACTACCCATAAGCTCTTCTTTCTAATTCCATTTTTAAAATTTTCGCTTAGTAAATCAGAACTTCGTGTCCATAACTGCAACACTTCCTGTTTGGGCGCACCAGCTGTTCGGCAGAATAATGAGTGGGCACAAGATTTAATTGAAGAATATCCGATTTGGAACACAGTTAGACCTATCAGTATTCTAAAGTCCACTTGGATTCCTATCTTTTTGATACAATTCTTTTCTGAGCTTTGTGTTGCCTACTTTTTCGACTTCCTTCTTCTACTAATTGGACAAAAGAGAATGTATAAAATTTTTCCATTAAGCTTTAAGATTTTGCTTCATATTTATGTTTTTAGTGCTGTGCGGTATATAAAAACTTATCAACGATTAATGAAGTCCAGCAAGTGCTTTATATCCCATCAGTGGTATTACACTAACAATAATTTCGTTAAACTATCTGAAGAACTGATTGGAACCGATAAAAATACGTTTGATTGTGATGTTTGCAAAATCGATTGGATTAAGTACACCATTGAATCGTATTTCAGAAGTAGAAAATTATTAATGAAAGAAACTGATCAACACGTTTATTGGGCTCAGACTCGTTATAAACTGTAAGCTTTCAATTCATTGATTTATTAATATATGAAACCATATTAATTTTTCTTATAGTTTGAAAACTGGCTTCACAATTATGAATCATTTTTTAATGTATTTCTTACTGAGTTTATTGCTCACATACACACCACTCGACTCCATGATAATTAGTTTGTTAAACTCTGTTGGTTTGTATTTGATTGAATGGAATTTAAGAGAAATTGGATTTTATATATTGTTAATGTCTGCTCTTATCAATATTGTTCTTCATTTTAATCCTAAAAAGATTCATGACCCACTTTTAATGGAATCACGTGCTTACGTTGAACAATATTTAGCTAAAGTTAATTCAAAATAATTTTTAAGTATCTGTAAACATTTTTCAAGCTTCGTGAGTTGTAACTGGAGATTAATCTCAGAATTTTGTGTTTTATTAACAATTAAACGAGTTATGTAAAGGTATAGGTTTATTGTACTCTAAAATTTTTGAGTTAGCTTAAAATATTTACTTCAAATTTTCAATTTTATTTTACTTTAAACAATTATGTGCTTAAAGTGTTTGAGGTTTTATCAATTTTAGATCAAATCAACGATTAGCTTTAAGATTTCTGGTCTACACGTAACTTTATGTCTGTCTATATTTTGAATAATACTAAAAATGTTATATTTTTAAATATTAAATACAGTTTCTGACTTATGTCTAATTTTAGTAATAATTTTTATGTATTTTAAACTCAACTTTTCAATGTTTTAATAAAATAAGATTTATAATCAAAATATTAAAAGGCGACATGTTTAAAGTTATGTTTAAATCAGAAATATATTTAAAACAGATGAATTCAAATAACTTCACAGTAATAAAGTATTTCAGAGTAGTTCTTCCTAAATGTTCGAGTAATTATACCTCATTAATTGATCGATTCATTTCATTAAAATTAAAGATGCTTAGACTTCAACTATTTGTTGGAAAATTTTCAAAGTACATATAAAACTGATAACAGAGTTATTCGAAAGATAATCTGCCAAAGCATTTTAATTTAAATTCAGTTCTTCATTTTTTTGAAAGTAAACTTGAAAAAACGTTTTTAAAACGTAGCAAATGCTTCTATTAATTGTTTTCTATGCATTCACAATAATTGTGTGATTACTTGGAGAAATCTGCAATTTTTATATTGTTGAAAATTTGAATCAGTTCTAATATAGAAAGATTTATCTTTAAATTCAACTTTTGTTTCATTATTCAAGAGAAGAAAATTATTTTTTAATAATAACAGTGATTAAATAACCTTTAATTTCTATCTTTTAGCGCAGGAAATGAGAATTTTAGAATGAGATCAATAAAAAAAAAGGACTTATCTTAAATTTATTAAATTATTATTTTTTTATTGATCTCTCAATCTAAGAGAAATATAAGCGTAATTTGCAATAATATTAGGCAAACACGCTTAAAGTCTCTTAGTTTGAGCGCTCACAGTGATCTTTAGTTTTTAATATATTGAACTTAAGCCTTTTTGGAAATGATCTTCATTTTAATATATCATAATTAAATTATAAAGTTTGAAATGAAAGTTTAAATCTCCAACCATTCGTTGGAATTTTTCAATTTATAATAACTGAGAACTACAGTTAATCAAAAGATAATCTGATTGATGAGACTAATGCAAGTTATCAAGTAGAAAATTTGCATTCAGTGAGTGATCTCTGATAAAATTCAATAGAAAGCATATCAAAGTAATGATTTGGCTCGAATGGAAAAGGTTTATTTCCTACTCAATGCAATTAAGAACTGAATTAAATTAAAATGCTTTGGCAGATTATCTTTAATAACTCTGTTATCAGTTTTATATGTAAAAAATTTTCCAACAAATAGTTGAGGCTAAAGCATTCAATTTAAACTTATATGCTCGATCAATTAATGAAATTCAATAATTACTTTTGAATATTTAATTTTAAGCTATTTTCAAATATTTTATTACTCAAATCAGTTAATTAATGCTTTAATTAATTTTTTTTCGAATTAAATGATGCATCAAATTATTTTCTTAAAATTTAGACTACTTTAACGCATGTTCAATATAATTTAGATTATAAAATCATTTTATTAAAATTTCGCCTATAATCTATAAGTTTACATAGAGATTATTTACTAAATATAGACAACTGTATCTATTTAAAAATATAAGCATTTTTTATTTTCAGTATATACCAAATATAGACAAATTAGTGTTTAGACCTAAAGCTCCTAAAGCTAATTGTTGATTTGATCTAAAAATTGATAAAACCTCAAACACTTTAAGCACATAATTGTTTAAAGTAAAATAAAATTGAAAAATTTGAAGTAAATATTTTAAGCTAACTCAAAAATTTTAGAGTACAATAAACCTATACCTTTACATAACTCGTTTAATTGTTAATAAAACACAAAATTCTGAGATTAATCTCCAGTTACAACTCACGAAGCTTGAAAAATGTTTACAGATACTTAAAAATTATTTTGAATTAACTTTAGCTAAATATTGTTCAACGTAAGCACGTGATTCCATTAAAAGTGGGTCATGAATCTTTTTAGGATTAAAATGAAGAACAATATTGATAAGAGCAGACATTAACAATATATAAAATCCAATTTCTCTTAAATTCCATTCAATCAAATACAAACCAACAGAGTTTAACAAACTAATTATCATGGAGTCGAGTGGTGTGTATGTGAGCAATAAACTCAGTAAGAAATACATTAAAAAATGATTCATAATTGTGAAGCCAGTTTTCAAACTATAAGAAAAATTAATATGGTTTCATATATTAATAAATCAATGAATTGAAAGCTTACAGTTTATAACGAGTCTGAGCCCAATAAACGTGTTGATCAGTTTCTTTCATTAATAATTTTCTACTTCTGAAATACGATTCAATGGTGTACTTAATCCAATCGATTTTGCAAACATCACAATCAAACGTATTTTTATCGGTTCCAATCAGTTCTTCAGATAGTTTAACGAAATTATTGTTAGTGTAATACCACTGATGGGATATAAAGCACTTGCTGGACTTCATTAATCGTTGATAAGTTTTTATATACCGCACAGCACTAAAAACATAAATATGAAGCAAAATCTTAAAGCTTAATGGAAAAATTTTATACATTCTCTTTTGTCCAATTAGTAGAAGAAGGAAGTCGAAAAAGTAGGCAACACAAAGCTCAGAAAAGAATTGTATCAAAAAAGATAGGAATCCAAGTGGACTTTAGAATACTGATAGGTCTAACTGTGTTCCAAATCGGATATTCTTCAATTAAATCTTGTGCCCACTCATTATTCTGCCGAACAGCTGGTGCGCCCAAACAGGAAGTGTTGCAGTTATGGACACGAAGTTCTGATTTACTAAGCGAAAATTTTAAAAATGGAATTAGAAAGAAGAGCTTATGGGTAGTAAGAGGAGTCAATTGTTGCAAATCTCACTCATATTTAAGTTTAGTTAAGGATAGGTAATAAAAATAAGTATGGTGACAAACTCTGGCTTATCTTTGGCTGATGGGACAAAATTATCAAAAGGGAGACCCTTACATTTTTTTGAAGAAAAATGTCGCTTTTATTAGTTAAAATCACTACAGATATTTAAGTGTCAAACAATATATTCTAATATTAAAACATTGAAAAACATTAGTCATGGTTGATTTCAAAGGCATATTTCTTGTTAGAAATGGCATCTTTCAAAGGTTAGTTATTCAAAAGTAAGAAATACTAGTTTATATCAGATATAAATAATGACAGAAAAGATTAATTCTATAACATTTGGTTTTAAACCACAAGTGTTCAAAACATTGAAATGGGTTTCTTAATCCCTTATCATTTGAAAGATAAATTCAATGTTTGAATTTCTAAGAAATATTTTTCTAGACACATTTTTCAAAGTGAAAGTTGAAGAACGGGACTACTAATTGTCCCGTCGAGAGTTCTTGGTCTGATAGGATTTCTGTCTTTTATCTTTAAAAAGAGGTGTCTCTCCTATCAAAAACTGGACGGGTGGTCACCCTAAAGATAAGGCATATTGAAGATTAACTTAAACTTATAAAGCATTATTGCAGTGCATGATTCACAACAAAGCCTTATTCCGTCTGAAAGTTAAAAAAGTTATTGAGAGCAAGATAATATATTTATACTATTTAGTCATTGTGTTCCAAGCAGCAGCGATACAAGTGTTTGCTACTATATCAACAGGTATTGCATCTGCTGTTATGTCAAAATTTAATGTTGAAATTCGGGCTAAACCTGAACTTGCCAACATTATTCCACCAGCAATACTAGTCATTGAGTCAAACCAACCACAAAATGGCTCTCTTATACTCGTTGATACTATACCAGGTCTCACAATAGTTGTTGGGAGTGTTCCTTTCTCGTATTCACGTTTAACCAAATTTTCTGCTAAATTCTTAGTGAATGTGTAAGTGTTTGGAAAGTCTCCAATCAATTCTTTATCATTAAAATTGAATTCTGGGTCGCTTTAGAATAGAAATAAATATTGATTATTCAGAGAATTATATAGAAACTGGTTAGTACTTAATGTGATCCAAAATGTACAACGCGTGAGCAGTTCTCATATAAACCTTTTCTTCAGTTACCATCTCTAAAGGGTTTGAATAAGTAGTTGAAACATGAACGAAAACATCCAATTTCTTCAATTCCCGGCATAATTCGATAACATACTTAACTCCAATGACATTAGTTATCAATTGCTTCCTTAATATCAAAAATATTTTGAATAAATGTCGTTAATTAAAAGAAACTAAATTCTAAACCAATACTTAAGGTTTGTGTCGAAGGTGACATCAGCCGCAGCATGAAATACAATCGAAACTTCATTAATGACTTTACTTTTATCAGTTTCGCTCAGGCCAAGACCGTCTGCAGTCATATCGCCTTCAACCAGAATTAATTTACTCAAAGATTCCTGTTCAATATTTTCGAACAAACCATAGCTTCTACTAATCATTTCAGAAAATCGCTCACTAACAGATTTTCCATTTTTACTTCTTATCAGAATATAAATATTTTTGACACTTTTGACAAAATGAAGTATTTTATACAGAATCATTTTTCCAACCAAACCCGTTGCTCCAGTTATCAAAACTGATTTTCCCTCGAATGATTTGCGAATATTTGATTTGTTTGACATTTTTGTAATACTATTGAAGCCTTTAGTATTATTTCAAATCAAAATTAGAAATCAATATTATTTCAGCAAAACCAAAAATTCTTGAAGAAACAACTTTAAGTATAACTTATATAAATAAGAGAATGTTTGGATTAGAATTAATATGAATCGGGGTGAATACTTTATTGAAGACATAAACCAAATGAAATTTCTTTAGTAAAAAGTAAAACCTTAGGGAAAACAGTACTTTGTTTCATGAACAAATCAATTATTTTCTGAAGTATAATACGTATGACTGAATCATTTTGCAATATAAAAATTAGAAACAATTTGCTATTATAACAATCTAATTGTAGAGGGAAAATCTTCAAACTTTATTATTGCCCAATACAAATTTTTATCGAGCTGTACGTTATCCTCTTATTTAGATTTTAATTTTCGAAATCAAATTTAGTTGAACAAAATGAATGCGCCTCCTCTGAAACCATATAGTAGAATTGTAAGTGTATTTCGAAATTCGGGATTTTGTTGATAATTGAACCAAATTATGTGCAAGATTTCCTTGATCATTTATGAGGTGCGACAGTACAGGAAAAATATCTTATTAAAAATTTCCTTTAATTTACTTTACATCAAATTTGTTGATCATCAATGATTCATTAGTGAAATATTAAAATTATGAAGTGTTAGAATAAGAGGGCGCTTTTAAAAACTCGCGCTTATATAAGTAAAAAATCAAACAACTAAATGCTAATTTTCCGCTGGTTAGTAATGAAGTTAAGCTAACATTTGTTTGTTAGAAGGCATTTAATTTCAATTTTTATTGTTGAAAGTAGACATTGGCAAAATCTCAATTATATGTAGGGTGACCACCCGTCCCGTTTTTGACGGGACAGACCCGTCTTTTTAAAGATAAAAGACAGAAACCCCGTCAGACCAAAAACTCTCGACAGGACAACAAGTTGTCCCGTTTTTCAACTTTCTTTTTGAAAAATGTGTTTAGAAAAATATTTCTTAGAAATTCAAACATTGAATTTATTTTACAAATGATAAGGGATTAAGAAACTTAGTTTAATGTTTTGAACATATGTGGTTTTAAACCAAGTTACTGAATTAATCTTTTCTGCCTTAACTTATTTCTGATATAAACCAGTATTTCTTATTTTTGAATAAATTTTGAAAGATGTCATTTGAAATGACTCATTTCTAACAAAATATATCTTTGAAATCAACCATGACTAATAATTTTCAATATTTTAATATTAGAATGTATCGTTTGACATCTAAATATTTGTAACGACTAATAAAATCTGCATTTTCTTTTTAAATATTTAAGGGTCCCCCTTTGATATTTTTGTCCCGTCATGAGACAAGCCTAGGGTGACCAAGTCAAAAACTTTTAAATGCGGGACAAAGAAATTTTGGCTCCCTTACAAAATTTTTTAAAGAGTTTTAACCTGATTGAAGTTACAAATCACAGTTTGAAATAATAATTACTTGAAATATAAACTAAAGACTTGATTGAGAACTGCACTTTATAAGAATCACACACGATGTGAATGAAAACAAGGTATCAGATAAATGGATTAAAGCTTTCTATCTAAAGACTTCTACATATTTTAAGATAAGAAACGTGTTGACAATAAAATTACGTTATTTGCATTAAATAAAAACATACAGTGGAAATCTGTTAAGATAAATCTTAAAATGTATGATATTTTCCGTCCCGCAAAGGGTGCATACGGCATGCGGGACACAACTCTTAAATGTGGGACAATCCCGCACAATGCGGGACACTTGGTCACCCTAGACAAGCCAGAGGCGGTCACTCTAATTATATGGTAAATCAAAACATAAACAATTAGAAATTAATCAAAATTCTAACACTTTTTACATATGTTATTAATCCTTCCTTGATCTTCACGATATTTCTGAACTTCGTTCTTAAAAATAGAACGTTGCTAATATTTTTGGGTTTTATCTAAATAGGTGAATCTTTTGATTTTTAGATTTGATATTTCCTCAAATTAAACTTTTACTTAGAGATAATACAATCTCCAAGCTAATTTGACAAAATTTCACAATAGAATAAGCATTAAGGAAGCAGTGTTAAATAGTCGGAGAATATATATATTTAGCAATCTATTTCATAGTTTTTTCAATATTACAAAGAGATAATCATATAAAAAATGATTATCTGCTGTCAATTTCTATAATATGAATATGCCTAAAATTAAACTTATAATCATCAGTTATACCATTTTATTAGATGAGAAATGAAAACAACACTTGTAAAACATTGTTTTATTACATCAACCAAGTTTATGAGAACTTTGAACTAATATTATACATTCCCAATCAGCTGATCCCATTCAAATTTACAGAATATTTTAAAATTATTATTTAAATGATTCATTTCTAACCTATTTATTATGAGCGATGACTAAAAAAAGAATATATATTGAAGTAATAGATAAGATATATTATAAGATATACATTTTAGAAATAAATTACAAATACAATAATAGGAGTGCAATATATTGATTAAGCTACAAACTTTAGAACATATTCTAAACCACAGGCTTCGATACGATCATACATTTGTTGGTTGGATATACAGCACGTTCGAATCCAGATTAAAATAGTACAAAATGATCTTTCTTAATAAAAATACAAATATTGATTCCTCACTTTTAGACAGATTTATTTAACTTCTATCCGCTCCACCCAAACCTGATATTAACTGATATTAAAGAAGTATTCCTAAAACCGATAGACTCTGGTCTAACGACTTCCCCTAACGGTGACCTACATAAGTTGTAGCCCTGAACTAGAGATTCGAACAATCGAAAGAATTTTTGAGATGGGTGAGATCCTTAACGAGTCATAAGGTTAAAACTAATGAAAAATCATTAGCATATGTAATAGGGCGTTCCATTCAAAGTGACGCAGACATGTAGCGGCGTACCCGGAAACCACAAAATAGATCTGATCGCCATCCAGGACTTGTATTCACCAATTCTCGTCCTATGAAAAAAATAAGCTTTTTTGGATCAATTGTGGAAAGAAAGGAGTTAGTCAATTCTGTTTTTAATGAGACTTAGTTGCTCTTAATCATTAAGATAGTTGACTAACTCTTATCTGTCCATAATTGATCCGAAAATGTTAATTTGACTTGTTTCACAAATCAAGAATCAGCAAATACAAATCCGAAGTGGCGACCGATTCCACCCTGTGTCATCCAAGACACACCGCCACAAGCCTGCATCACTTCGAATGGAACACGCTAATACTTAAAAAGTTCATTTAAAAACAAAATAGTTGCATATACATTATAAATATTTGGTGATTTCATAATGGACTTCAAACTTTTTGATAAGATAAAATTACGTTATTATTAACTTTAGTCAATAAGTTAATACATCCAACTAATCACTAGTTAGTGTACTATTAAATGATGGCCCTTCAACTAATTGTGTTGATTCTTGCCGTGTTGGCATTGAAAAGTATCGAGGCCCCAATTTTAGACCAACTTCGGGAAAGTGTCACTGCAAAGGACCAGCGATCATTTATAAAGTTAAGTGTATTACTGGGCACAGCTCCAAGAGTTGTTGCGACACAACTGGCAACTGCTGCTCCTCAAGGCCATTTAAGTGAAAGGCAAGTATACACCTGGTATAATGATTTTAAAGACGGCAGCGCACAGATATAGAAAATCTATCTGGACCCGGAAGACCACGAGATGTGGTTACAGAAGAAAATAAAAAAATGATTAGGCAGCTGATATTGGAGAGCGAGGGAATGCGTACGGAAGATCTCTTATATGAAACTCAAATGTCTCATACAAGCTTATGGAGACTTCTCAAAGAAATCGGAGCCAGAAAAATAAAGTCCAGGTGGGTCCCTCACGAATTGACCGAGAGACAACAGCAAGCAAGAATGAATATAGCAGGTAAACATCTTGCACGTTATCAAAGGAACGTGATTTTCTGAATAAGATAATCGCCATCGATGAGACATGGATTAAATCATATGACCCACAAGAGTCTGGAGCCGCTAGTGAATGGCTATTGCCCGGGCAAAAACCGTTAATGAAAAAAAAAATTTTTCTGAAAATCTTTTTCACCGCATTTTTTTCCTATTTGTCGTAGACCCAAGATATTAAAGGAAGAACCTCAACAATGGAAGTGCATTATGATTTTGGCACTTTGGAAGAAGCAGGTCTTCACACACGAGATTTTACCTGAAGGAAGTACTGTTGACAGTGTCACCTATCTTAACTTCCTCGAACGTCATGTGCTTCCCGAAGTTAATCGAAAAAAATTTGGACGTCCCATCATATTACATGACAATGCCAGACCCCATAAACATCGCATTATTAGGGAGTTTCTGCAAGAAAAACGTTGGGAAGAATTGGAGCACCCACCGTATAGCTCTGATATGTCACCGCCGGATATGGACGCTATCCATCGTATAAAAACCAAACCAAGCAGTTCCAGAGTCGAGATGAGCTCATAAGGGATTACGCAGCTGTAATTCGGGACATTAACGAAAAACACAAATCTTTGGGTATCACGATGCTACCTGACCGCTGGAGAGCTATCACCCTTGCACGTGGCAAATATGTCGAAGATTAGTATAAAACATACTTTGATATCTTGTATCATTTCGGAAATATTTGAAAAATAATATTGAAAAAGTTTGAAGTCCATTATGAAATCACCTAATAAATATATATGAAAACTTAGGGACGTGTAAAAAGTTTAAAATATAATAAAATAATACTACAAAATAATTAAGTTATAGCTTGATTAGTGTAAATATAGAAATCTCAAACTTCAACAATCTTGTTCGCTATCAATGGATTCCAAAGTCAAGCAAATCCCGTCTAGGGATGCTGCGGGACTTGGAACTCAGATATGTGCCGCGCATATCCGAGGAGCCAAGGAACGATCATAATATGAGCACAACACCCGGCCGTTCTTAGGCTACATTTGCACTGACAACAGTGCTGCAAGATGGACTCGGGACAGCGTTTGGCTAAATTAAAACGTAGATGTAATATTTTATACCAGAGCGGTGCCGAGCTGAATCCGCGCTCAGGGGAGCATGGGCTCTGAAGCTTGAATCCCCAGAGCTGAGACTAAGTGGCACTGTAAGTTGAGCTACTCCTACTTCCCCGAGGAACTTGTGCGTTCAGCAAAGTAGGAACACTTTCTTCAGCTGATAGGGGCCCAAAGATATATTGCAGAGGTCAGCCATGTTCAATCTCGGGAACATTAATGCAGAGTTCACGGTTATGGACGTGAAGTTGGCTGACCTCCGGTTAAGGAAGCAACTCCAGATGGGCTCGATGCCTGAGATGGAAACTGTTGTCGACTTGTCACTGGAACCCTCTGCTTAAGTCTCCAGGGCGGGCTTTATTTGTTATGAGGGTACCGCCCGAGACCCCCTGCCACTAGTGATGCCAGGCCGGCATAACGCGACCCAGAGCACTTATCAGGCCTCTCACGAGGCCTATTGCCCGCCAGCACCGCGGAAAGGTGGCTTCGGTCGCAACTGCTAACTTGTCCCATTCCTACCAAAATCGAGTTAGGTTTATGACTATAACTCTAGGAGGACCTCGCTGATTAACAAAATTTCTTTTGTTCCTTAACTAGGTTTTAGTCCTCTATATTTTTCGTTAGGGGTGCGTTTAGGCCATTTAGAGCATACTTCTTTAAAGCTTTTAACTAAAATATAATAAGCAAATGTAACGAGCATAACAACAGTTTTATAAATGGATATTAAGTAATAGAATTCAATGACCTACATATTATTATGTCGATACAATGAAATTTCTATGATTTTAAGCATAAAAATCATAGTCAAGGCTGTGATCTAAAAATAATAAAAATAATTTTTACAATCCAAATAAAGTTAAGAATCAGTTCTTACTTCATATCCACGAAAGTGGTTTATAATAAATAGTTTCCAACAATAAAATCCAATTTTCTTCTGACTCAATCTCTCAATAAATGATGAGAACTAAAATATAACAAAAATTTTCATTTATTTAATTAATAACTCTTGAATTTTTGTGAGTTTTACAAACTTTTAAACGAGTGGCATTAGTTAAAGACAACTTATTAGGCGTAAACGGGGTTCCCAATAATATATCATAAGATTTATTAGATTGATAATAGACAGAAGAGGCACATCTTATTATTAATATCAGAGGAAATATGAAAATAAAAGAACAATAAGTGAAAACCAACTTCATTATTAAACCAGCTTTTGAAAATATGCTAATGAATAAGAGTAGATTAATTATATAAGAGTTTAGAAGCCAGACCCAGAATAAATATTTCGACCAAATATCTCTGTTAAATGAATAGATTTCCAAATAGTTTGAATTCAAAGTGGTCATTATAGCCATGACTCCATTATCCGTCAATTTAGATTTGTTCCTGGCAAAAAATTTGATTTTCTCATTTACTTCTTTAGCTTTAATCAACAAGTAATAACAAATGAGGTAAAAGTATGTAATTTGGTATATAAGAATCATATTAACGTAATAACCACCGAAAGCGAAGATGAAATTTAGAGGAAATACATAGAAAATAAATTGACTGAGAGTGCAGTTGAAAATTAGAGGAAAATTCACACAAATTAAAGCAATTGGTATGATCACTGGTTTTGAGAAATTATCAAAAATGTAGAATATTTGTTTTGCTGTTTCCATGAGTTTGTAGATTTTGTCTTTATCTGAAAGTCCAATGCTTTGTGGTGAAGTCAATCCCGATATCATCTCAAATGGTTTCAAATAAGTCGGAAATTCGTTATTCTTGTAATTTCTATAATGAATCCATTGTGTAATTAGTGATAAGGAAAATATAAGAATGGCTAAGATATTGTAGTGAATTCTAGCGTTCATAAAGTATGAAAAGTCAAGAATTATTATGAAGTATTCTGGATTTCCTTCTGGTAACAGTAATGAAATTATACATCTGACCAAGAATATCGAGTTTACTATTGTAATCAATAATGGGTTATGAAATCCGTTCCTTTTGACCGATCTGTTTTGGAAAAGAGATAAGCCGATGCGATATAAATGAGTTCCTGCAGACGTGACCAATAATTCTGGTGCTAATATTTGTGAAGGGTCGAAATCACTTTCTGAATTCAGTGCCATTTAGGTTTAAGCTTTAATAAAATTTTGTTCAAACTTAAATATTTCCTCAAATAAACTTATGTGAATATTGTGACTGAGGTTGTCTGAGATGATATAAGAAAGACATGAAGACTTTATTCTCATCGTTTTATTGATTCTCATTTAACGATTTCATGATAAGGTAAATTTAACTTTGGGTAGTAAAATATCGCAATTAAAACTTGGAAGCACCATAATACTAGTGTTATTTAAGGAATTTCTATATAAGTAAAGTTTCTCTTTATTGACTATTTTCGTGTTTATCGATGTTTTAATAGCGATGTAGTATTTCATTTCTATTATTAATGGTTTCATTTCATGATAACATGTCATTTATTGTGAGTAAAGGTATCGCTTTTTAGTTATATTATCATATTAATAACATATGAAATAATGGTGGGACGCTTGCATTACTTTCAGGTCCAAACCTTTATACTTTAATTATTTTGACTTGGGTGTCGTCTTTCTGTCTAGAAGATTAAAGAGTAGATCTAAATAGTGTCAATGGAGTATTATTGATCAATGAATCCGTAGTCGTACTATCGCTGGAAGTATTACTTGAATTATAAAATCAAGATAAATTTCAAAATTGACGTTTGTACTTCTCGCTAAAATTGCGTAAGCCAACACCCGATTTTTATGAAGAGCCACTATCATCATCTGCTTCCAATCCTGTATTGTTGCTTTTACTTTTGTAGGCCTGAGATACAAATTATGAGCGCTAGCATTATTTCAAATTTACGATTTTTCAAATCGATATTCTTACGGTGGTTTCCCAGGAAGACGATACTAGCGAGATGTTCAATAATCTTTAGTGTCGTAGTATTTGAGCCATGGCTATAATTCTATCTAGCATTCCATGGTTACTGATGTATTTTTCAAGGTGTCTAGTACAAATTTGAGCGTGAATCTAATACTTTACTCACATATTAAATAATTAAAAGTGTTCAAATTACAAACATCCACATCATCCAGTATATTTTACTCTAATGCGCAATAATATTTCATAAGCATGTTTACTACCCTTGTAATCTTTGTAATATGATAGTCCAGATACTTAACTCAACCCTGATATGTAAAGTTCAGTTTGGTCGAAGTGTCTTAACTTTAAATTTATAGTGCATCAAATGAGAAAATCACAATGTTTAGTCAAGTATAGCCTTTCAAGGAACTAATGAAAAACTTTGAAATCGCTATCAAACAAGATCTATTAAAAAGTTCTTTATACTCCAACTATGAGATCAGTAGTTTAAAACCTACATCTATCTTCGCGATGAAAATTATTTCATCGGCACAGATTAAATGTCATGTTTACAACGTCGTAAAGTGGAAATAACTTTCGGCTGATTTGTACTGATGTTTAATTTTAAATTATTCATGGTTAGACTCAGAGGATACGAATTACAGTGGCCTCAAACACTGTCGGTGACTAATCATATTTTATCGAGAAAATTTTACCAAAATAAGCTGACGTTAGAATTGAGAACTCTCAAAAACTTTTGCAGTCTGATCACCAACTCTAAATTTACTAATTAATTAGTTAATTAATTAACCTTCAAGTGAGCGAAATCTTAGATTTTATAGAGATACTAAAGGGTACAGAATTAAAAGTTAGAAACGGTGTTGAATCTAATAAACAGAATGTTACCACAGACTAGAACAGCTGAGGGAGTTATGACAAACTAAGCTGTCAACAAATGTGCAAAAATGATTTGAATTCTTAAAATTTATAATCGGCTAACAGAATTTTGCAGAATTATAGGTTCAGTAAAGGTAAGGTTTGGATTCATATATTACTTATGTATAGTAGGAGTTTTCAATCTGTATTCGTCTAATTTTGCTGATATAATAGGAAATATTAGGTCCAAGTATTAAAATATGATTTAGTTGTTGTTGCGCTTCCATTATATAATTCATTGATAATTCAATGCTTTCGCGAAATATTAGATTAATATTCCAGTTATTATTTTTAATTTGATATAATCTTTTAATTCCTTTCATTGAAAGACTAACATCTTTTCATCTCATGTTTTATCAATATTTAATTAGTTTATTATTATAAAACTTATTATAGATTTTAGTTTATAACTTTCGATCCAATAAGAAAATAAATTTTATTTTATTTAGATTATTTTGAATTAACCTGTTAGTTATACTTAACCCCAAGGCGTTTATGAGATTCCTTATGAAAAATCGTTTAAAATTCACTATTAAACGCTTTGATTGGGAATACTTAAACTTTAAAGTTTAGATTCACACTAGTCGTTAAAAACTGTAACGAATTGACAAAAGCTTTTATAGCAATTATACAAAGATTTCAAAGCTTTTCTAGAAAATAGCAGCTCATTAATTGAATGCTTCTCTGCAAAAGGCAGGTAAATAGCTACTATACACTTTGAGAAAGACTGCTTTAAATTTTAATATCTATTTTTGCTTTATTATGTGCTTTTTACTGAAAAAATTAATTTTTGTTTTTGAAAATTTCTATAAAAAGTTGTTTTAAAGTCATATTGAAAATAATTATTAACTTTATTTTCAAATCAGTTAATGCAAGAAACTGGTTGAAAAAGTTTCAATTCAACAAAATATAATTGAATAGTTAGAGAATAACATTTGTTAGAATAATTTTCAAGCTACTTAACACAGATTTTTTTCAAGAGTTTTCTGTTTTATTCTATTAAGTATTTCACGAGAAATATTTCATCATTTTTCTTACTTTCATTTAGGTCAACAATCACAAATTTTAGTTCAGATAAGTTTATATTTCCAATGTCAGAAAAATTTTCAACTAAAATTTTATGAGTAACTAGTTCACTACTGGTATTACGGCATAAGACCGAATGCGACACATGATTAAACATATTGTATCAAATGTTAAAAATAAATTATTAGATCAAACCTTTTTAGTTCGAACTAATCAAATTTATAATTTTAAAAATATAATAAAACATGAAATGACTGATCAAATTTTTATAATTCCATATGTAATAAAAAATATTCGGATCTTTGCAAAATACAGTAGAAGCTCGATGCAGTAAACATATTTTGATGCAATGGAGTTTGCAATGGCATTCGATATAAAATATATTTCTTATAGAGTTCTCATAAGTATTGTAGTATCACCGGATTTTTCCGAATATAAGCCGCGGCTTGTATAAAGAAAGAAGTTAGATTTTTGAAAATTTTAGCAGTGCGGCTAATACATGGAGTGCGACTTGCATAAGAAGAAGTTAGAAAAATTCAAATTAAAAAAATTTTATTCAAATTGAAAGACATCAAAAGGAGAAATACTAGACTTAATTTTTATGACAGCGATTTCTGCATTTTATATTAAAAGATTAAGTTTTGATTCATTGAAAAAATTTAAAATTGAAAACTCAACTTAAAATGAAATGACAGATAATGAATGAATAATCTATAAGACAGTGTAGATAGTGATATATTTAGAAACCCCTAAAGTTCTGACTTTGATTCAAAGATTGTGAGTTAACTCATTTGAAAATAAAATTTAATGAAGGTTTCGAAAGTGTTGTGAATGACTTAATTGATTCGCATAAGCTTCGTCAGTTATATCTCTAATTTGGTGCGGATCATGCACACATGCGGCTTGTATTCGAAAAAATACGGTAAAATCACGTTTGCAACTTTAAACTGATATCATATTTTGATTTTTAGACACTTTTAAACGAATAACTACAAAGACAGCGTGCTCAAAAAGTTCCATTTCATAGAAAAATAAATTTCGGATATTAATATCTTTAAGAAAAACATTCAGACGAAAATAGCTGGTTTTTAAAAATATGTACTTCTATTTATTATATTGACATTGTTGCTTAATAAAAACTCTAAAATTTGATATATTCCGACTTTCGATATAACATGATATAACGAACAAAAACTTTACTCCTTGAGTGTTCGTTATATCGAGCTTTATTGTATATAGTTTCACAAACAAATTCAATTAAATTGAATATAAGAGTATAATATATAAATAAAATGAATTTAATTTTTAAATTGTATTCTGCCTTATCTCGCATTCGATCCTTTTGTTTTCGATATTATTAATTCGACTTTTTTCATTCGATAGTTTTTCCTCAATTTTGTCAGGGAACCGAGAACAAACGTTTTATTCGTTAAACGACTTATTCATTTTAAAATCAAGCTAAACACTTTGAAATACTTTTAGGGCTTACAAAAGTTTTGTTCACTTTTGTTTATTTAATGCATTTAATGCTTAGCGTTTGTTACAAAGGTCTACACTTGACACAATCTCTTTCACAAAATATTTTACTTTAATCTGATTTAGTATTAGTTTAAATAGAATTTGAACTATTCGATTTTATTTAATTAAACATGTTTCGTCCATTGAATATTATATTAAACTTAAAGTCATATTAAAGCTAAGTTTAAATTTTCGATTTCTATCAAAACGTCAAAAGAAGATAACTCCGCTTTACAGAGAAACATTCAATTAAATCCTCAAAGACAAATACGAGAAAAAATATCAACAAAAACCTTGTAATCTTTTGCTTAAAAATGAAGACCTTATTACATTTTATTGAAATTTTTTCAGAAAGTACAGCCAAAAAAGTTAAGAGTCATATACTTCATAATGTGGTATCTGTACAATTGGTGTCAGTCTTGTAAGTGTCACCTCAGTACGATAAAATTCTGGAATATTATGATTTAAGTTTAATACTTAAGAGTTAGTGTTTATAATTTTTTCTTATTAAAATGCATAATTGATTAACGTAAATGCTTAATATAATCTTTTAAACAAATTATTAATGATATCAAATATAATTTCATTAGTAACGAATAAGATATAATTTTGTAGAATTTCAGTTAAATGAATGGTTTTTTCACTTCCTCAGAAGAAATTAATAAGCTCTCATTTTTCAAATTACTAATTATTTCTTCGAGTATTTCAATGGCATCGCTGATATGCGTTATATTTGCTGTTTTATTGGTTGCTATATCTAACCAGCACTCACTAAAATCAGATCCATTTTGATCAAAGATTCCGTTTTCGCGACATATCCATTTCATACTTCCATTTCCATAATTACACTTTCCTTCAGATACTTCTCCCAAACCAACGGGTGGCCAATGAGTTATACCATACTCTCCATCGTATTCACCATTAAAGTTACAAATGAACTTCGGGTTTTGAGTTGACTCTAGTAATAATGAATATTATGTTAAATTTGGCTAAAATATGATTTTCCTGCTAACATTTATACTTCTCTTCTCAGAGTTGTGCTTATATGTTAAAATTTTTTGAATCTTCAATGAAAATATAATCTATTATTCCTATATTAAAATGGTAATCATTCAATTTTCTTTAACATTTCAATTCTAATCTATAATCTTGGTCAGAGAAAGTTTTTACTTATTCCTAATGTTTGTTTCAGTCAAATAATCTGTTTATGATTTCAATGATCTTAAATTATATGCTTTCGTGAATATCAGTTGTGCTAATTACGAAATGAATAATACTATTAATTATTTTTATCAATATTTTCATCAGCTTAGAAGACATAAGTATTGATAGTAATGGTTACTCGTCCTTTGCAACAAATAGATTACAAGATATTGTGAATAGTTTTATTCAAAAATTGCTCATTAAAACTATGAATTTTGTCTTTTTTTGTATATAAATAGTCAACTGAGCTCAGTCTCATTAAATGTCTCCAAAAATTCTAAACTTTCATAATGAGTCAACTTTAGAATACAATTTTCTAATCAGAATACTAGTATAAATAAATACAAAATAAGCGAACTTATAGTTGAAACATACCACTTGAAGTACAATGAGTAAAGTCATCAATAGTCAAATTGTAAAATGATAGTCCATTGGAACATTTTGCACCAATTATTTTATTCATGTAAACATCCTTTCTTTCGAAAATCCATTTTAGATTACAATCATTGCACTCGAGTGGACCATAGTCGATAAATTTAATCATACTTTTAGGATATTCATCAAGAAGTGGCTTAAATACATATTCTTTTAAATATCTCATTTTAGAGTTATTATCAAATATCAGATTGATAACTCTTTTTGGGTTCGTGAAAACTCCTGATTCAAAACTTGAACCATTTATTTGCGATGACAAAATATTGATCGTAAGGTCTCTATTTGGGTTCATATTTTCGATTACAAAAGCATTTGATGGAATGAAATCGAAACTTCCTCTAATTATAATTTGCTCAACATTTCTCAAAGATCTGTACGCATAATTATTTACTTTTTTCAATTTTTCGAAGTATATCTGTGTTATTGAACTACTGTTCAATGTATTCTCATGTATTTCATCAAAACTTGGAGCATCGATCGAAAGAAGTGATAATCTTGGCATAGAATTGATTAAATTGAATATATTATAAGGTGAAGGAGAGAGTGTAAGATTATTGCTCTAAGTGATTAATTTGCAAAAATTCAAATTAATATGATGCATAATGAAATCGTGATTTGAGATATTTGAAACTATTATTACTTACATTTATAGCTAATTGTACGACTCGAGAAGTGTTGAATGCTTTTTCATGAATTCTTTCTATACTCCAAGACCATAAGTTTATATAAGCGATTGATAAATCATAGAAGAAATTTTCTTCAATTGTTTTAATATTTGGATTAGAATCAAGTTGAATTAATTGAATTTGCTTGTTAATTGGAATTGAATTACTTGAAAACCATTTACTCAGTTGTTTAGAAATTTCAGTAATATTGTAAATCAAATCTTCAGCACAAACTAACCATGATCCTTGAGGCTCGGTGCAACTACATGGATCGGTTATATATTTTGGAGGACATTCACTATTAATTAATGGAATTAAAAGGCCGATCAATAAAATTGATAACATTTTATAACGACAGATTTTATAAACATCAATTTTTTGATAAACTATAGAAATATCAAATATTTATTTTAATTTCAAATTCGTTCAAAACCAATATATACACATATATACATATATACATATATATCGATATCGATATTTCAAACATCAATTCAAGTTTTTTATACTAAATAGATTCTTATTAGAATTACTTGATCCAATTTAAATTTTTAAAAATTATAGTTGAAAATTTGATTCAACAATATGAAACTTCACTACACTAGATGAGTTTATATAATACGCGGGGGATCACGAAGATTACGTCTATATTATCTGTAATAACTTTGATAACCGAGTTTATGGATTTTCGTTTATTGCATAGCAATAGAGAGTATTAACCCTACACTGCATAGTGTAGCAGATCTGCTACACTACGATCTTAGTCCATTATCTCAATATTACAACATTTACTAGAAATAATGCATATCGTAGCCGATGTGCAACAAAGCTTTTGAGATTATATAGCTTCGTTATTTATATAGATATCATGATTTCAAGAAAAATAGACATTCATCATTTCTTATTATGTAAATCAACAAGGTACTATATATCAACAGTTAAAAAATGTTCTAAATTAGGCATACTTTTCATATTTCTTCCAAAAGTTAATAATTTTTGAGTTAAAGGTATGTAGAACAATCAATAATATCATAGAAAATCCTCTTTCCTCAAAATGATGGTACATTACAAGAACTTATAAGTTACAGATCAGCCACATTTCAAACAATTTTTTCACATAATCCTATCATTATAGCTTTTTCAATGATTTTTCCAAAATATATGCTCCCGAAAGTGTCTGATGCTAAATTTTCATTGAAAAATAAAAAAATCATGCAGTGTAGGGTTAATTCACCTATTTATGAGTTAATAGAACTTGGTTGTATCTTTACGATGACATTAACTTCCCAGTTATACAATTTCTTAGAATTATCTAACTTGTTATGCCGTTCTGGTTCGAGCTCATAAACCTAAACGCATAACTGGGGACTAAAATTAACTATTTATCCAGAATTCTGAAACAAATATTCTATTAAAATCTTAGTAATCACTTTGTTTGATGGCAATCTTTTATTTTCTTTAAAATGATAAGTATTTAAAATAATATTTAATAACAAATAGATAAAGAAATATAACATAGGGTTTAGACGTGATTTCATTATTTGATTGATACATAAAAATGTTATAAACATATTTGAAGGTATTCACATATTAAAAGATTTTTACTTCTTTCTAATACTTTTCCACTCTCACTTAGAGGCGTAATGAGGCCCTCTCCTCGAGGTCTCCGCCCAAAGACTGACTCTCTTTACTAGTTTTTTAACATATCTTATATAAACAAAATAGATCTGAATTGTTATTCTTTTAAAATATTCACCGCATTTCATAGCAAACGTTAATACAATGATAACCTTGAAAGCATTAGTAAAGCATTACATAAAATATAAAGCATTTTAAAGATAACTGCCTGACAAACTATTTTAAAAGAATGAAAAACTGATTTAAAATCAGAGAATTTATATCTGCATAACAAACTATTGGTAAGAAAATTACTTTTTGAAAAACAATATTTTGAATATTCAGATATTAATGCAATTATTCAAAACTATTATTCAAGTTCAAGTTCTCAAGGCTAGGATTATTTGTAAATTTTATAATCAAAATTTTATAGTACCTAATGTTGACTTAATGATCGAGTTTAAGCCTAGAAAACGCTTATCTATTATATATGGTTGGTAGAACTATCACGTTATAAAATGTCGTTTACATTTAAACTAATCAAAAATGACTTTTTAATCGTACATCTTCGGAAAATTCACTAACATTGAAGATTTAAACTTCAGTTTAACATGTTAAAACTACCACACTACCTGGATTGTAGTGATTGTAGATGGTTTGATGGTTGTCGACTAATTGATATTTCATCAGATTTCAAATTTATTATATGTTAGCAGAATAGTCCAGACAACTGAATCTTTAAAACGAATCTATACTTTTCAAATATGATTATATGATTTGTGAGTGTATTCGCCTCCTGTCTGGTATACAAAGACCCAACGAGGTCATAGGTGTCTCTTACCGGTGACTCTAATTTTTAAATTCATTTCCCCTTTACACCTTCTCCGTACGCAGCTTCATGTTGAATATTATTTGCACTTATTAGATTTTTGCCTCTTTATTCTTGCAAATTCATTACTTTT
Source organism: Archegozetes longisetosus (assembly GCA_018873245.2). Lineage (NCBI taxonomy): Eukaryota > Metazoa > Arthropoda > Arachnida > Sarcoptiformes > Trhypochthoniidae > Archegozetes > Archegozetes longisetosus. The sequence continues at coordinate 5,852,572 of JAEMBT020000001.1, forward strand.
TGCAAATCGAAAAGAAAAGGTCAAATAAAACTTAAAGATCTGCAAATGAAGTTTAACTTTAAGCTACGTATGGAGAAGGTGTAATAGGGAAATGAATTTAAAAGTTAGCGCCACTGGTAAGAGACACCTCTCACCTCGTTAGGTCTTTGTAAACCAGACAGGAGGCGAATACACTCACTAATCATTATAATCATATTTGAAAAATATAGATTCGTTTTAAAGATTCAGTTGTACGGACTATTCTATTAACATCTAGTAAGATCATTAAATAGCATCGCCCGGATTTAGATGTGCATGGCTTGGCCTACGTGTTTACAGATTAAAACCTATGCGATAGTGAAAGGTATCACCGAGAGAGCGAATGTACGCATCATGTAAGTGTACGGTGGCCAAGTTTTCTAAACCTAATTCCGGGACATCATAGAGGAATCTTTTAGTTCAAAAATATCTAAATTAATATGTTTCTCATTCTTATTTAACAGATTATTTATTTTTAATAAAACTGTATTTTTCCCATATATTATAGCATTTAGTAAAACAACATTGTTTTTTACAAAATTATAAAACTGTGCATGGTATATCAAAATTAAACTTAATGCAAATCTCTGCTTTTACTAAGCTAATTCTCATTTGATTTCTTTCATTTGTCCATACATTTGTAATTACACTAAAAACGCGCTCAACATAATCATTACTAATAGGTATTGCTAAAAACATCCTACAATTTTAGTCAAATTGATAAAATTATTTTCAGATAAAATAGAACATACAGAGAAAATAAAGATTAAAATTATTTTGCAAAACAAGAATGTTTTGCAAAGTTAGCCTGTAATAATTGTTATGCTTAATTCTGGGACATAAGCTGTCCTGGAATGTGTACTCCCGGGACTCTGCAAGGAAAGGCTAAAATCTAGGACTGTCCTGTCCATTCCGGGACACTTGGACACCCTATGTAAGTGTGGAAGCATGGACCGGAATAGGTTTTTCGTTGTTAAACAGGCTGTCGAATGTGTAAAACTGCAACAAACTCTAAGTAACTGCCAAAATCTGTTATAAAGAGTGATGATTCATGTAAGAAATTGTTTAGTACTGAGAGATTAATGATTTTCTGAAAAAATTTTTTCAGTGAATGGGCTGTTGGTGCAAAAGACGTTACCTCTCTGGACGTACCGAAGATTTCATACATATAAAAAATGCTTCAATATAAGTGCATAGTTTAATTATAACTTTTTCACGCATTTTTCAGTGATTAAATAAAATATTAATTCACTATTAAACGTGTCTCCTTTTTCTGCTCATAAAAGGAATCTTTTTTATTAGATTCTATAGCATGTTGTCTCAAAGTCTTGGTTTTAGTTATATTGTTTTATATCAAAATATTAGTTCGTTTTTCTTTGTTGTGCTGCTATTTGATATATTAGTACTTAAACGAGTATTGCTTTATCTATTAGAAATTATTTAATATATTATAAACTAAACAGTTAATTAAGTATACATTCTAATTAATTTGATTATGTTAAAAACTTATCACAGAACTTCTCAATTATTTTGATATTTTGAGAAAAAATAATTATGATCACTAATTAAAAATAAATCTTGCAAGGATATGTTCATTTGATAACATATTTTAAGGAACTAAGTTTTTTTATGAGTTTGCTCTTATCTTTTTTTGAAACAATTAGCGAGTATACCATAGAAGTTAAATATGATAAAACGTTTAGGTGATATATAAGACAAGCAGAAAAGTTTTTCGAACGATTACTGATCGAAATCCTTTTTAAATTGACTATTAGAAGAATGAACTTATATATTAACTTGTGTTCAGATAACTTCAATTATAACGAACCCATTAGTATTAAAAGCTGATTTTTTCGTGAAGCGATTAAAGGTTCTATCTTTTGCTTAAATTAAAGTTACTACAGGTTGCTCATTTTCTCTATAAAAGTGTTTTGTTGTTTTTAAGAACATTCTTTTATTTCTTAGAACTATAATTTGTAGACCGACATTTTTTTTATTAAAGCTATATTTTTTTATCATTTAGAATTATAACCTTTTATTAGAATATTTTTTAATTTCATAGATGGTAAATTATTATTAGAGTAATATTGTCTTATCTTCAAGAATTCTCATATTTCTTAGAGTAATATTCACTGTGGCTGATTTCGAGGAAAATCACCATAAGAGTGATTGCTATGATTGTCGTTTCTATTAAATGAAATCGAACTAAAATCCAAAGACAATAGTAAAGAGAGTGAATCTGTACAATTAAAAAATCTTGAGTCATGCCATGAATAATTTATTATTTTATCTTAATTCACATCAATTTATAATTTTTACATTTAATAACCAAATGATAATTATGTATCCACGTTGAATCCCTTATTGTATTTACTGAATATTGCCTAATATGATGATACGATATGACATTGTTTACTATAATGAATAACAAGTTTCTTATTTGAGAAAACATTACTTAATTTGAAGTATCATTTGGGTATAGAAAAGGGAAAATTCTCTCTAAATCTAGTAAAGGAAAATTACATTGCACTACAAGTATTTTGAAATCTTTACCTGTTTTTTAATCCCACTGACGATTGAGATAAGTTGATTGTAGAAAGACGTAAGATTGACGCTCAAGAAGAGGGAAGTGAGTGAGCAGAAGAGGGAAGTGAATCTAGATGTGATAACCAAGGTTACTAACTTTTGTAAGAGTTGACTAGAACATAAAGACTTAAAGCAAGTCAGTATATAAATACGAAGATCATTGATGTTTGTTAGATACCACTTATCTTTTAGAGTATGTGAAAATTAATTGTTTTTCAGATTGAGAAATAAAATTTTGAGATATAAAAATTTAAGAGATATTTGTTGCAATTTTAGTTATAAATTGACACTTAATTACATCTCTATCAAAATAAATAAAAACAAAAATTTTGTTGGCGTTAAACAATACTCATCAAAGTTTTGCTATTCACAAAACACAGCATGATTAGAGGAGGCATTTGTTGATGTTTATTTGTATTAATTACCAATGTAATACAAAATTTTTAAATTGAATTTATATAAATTTCTACTTTGAATCATTTACAAAATTTTATTGTAAGTACTGTATGACTTAAACTAGATCTGTTCGAGAAAGAGATTAACTCAGAGTATATTTCTTTTATTATTCGACTGTTCATATGATTCCGATTTCATAGTTTGTCAGATTTAATATGAAAACGAGAGAGTTATTGATATACACAACTCTTTCATACATATAATTAAGTATTCATATTATTTCTTGTTATAGTCCTAAAATTCAGTCATTATTTATGAGAAAAGCGCATAACACAACTTGAACTAATTCAATTTGTGATTTTGGGAGTTTATGGCATTATAACTGAGGTATTAGATATTCCAAGTCCAAAACCATTCAAATACATAAGACAAGTAAAATATTTCATTTATTCATTTACTTCCTATGTTTTATACCATAAGTCATAAAAATAAAACTAATAAACTCAAATCATTTTTTGTCAACTCGTTAAACACTTAGTAATCTTTTATTTTTATAAATAATATTTAGAGTTGATTTGCATGAGGTTTTCAACATAAAACCTATCAAACACAGAGTTTCGTATTAAGTGTCTTATATTTAACTATAGTGTTGTATTAAGAAAATATTTGTAGTTTTCAACAAGTGTTGAGTTATGTTGCTATGTGTTGAGTGTTTTTTCAGATCCAGAATCAGGAGCAGTGGTCCACATGGATCCTGACTCGAGGAACCACTAACAGTAGTTAATCTTAAAAACATTTGTTTTAACAATAAAATTATTACAAAACTTTGTTCTATGTTTAAAATACACGTATGTTCAGTGTTTGGGATCAAATGATAGAGTTTAAGATAGAGTGTGTTGAGAGGATAACATTTAGCTTGATAAAAAATGTTGTATTAGGAAATAATAAAGACCCAAAGTTTTCCCAAACAAACAGGTTTATTAAAATAGCAAATTATTTGGAACAAATTATATTGCAAAATCATGCGTTCATACGTAACATGCCTCACAAAATGTTCGTGATTCATGAAACAAGTTACAGTTCATTATAAGGTTTTAACATTTTTAGTAAATAAGTTTCGTTTAGTTAAATTGTGCGACAAAGTATTTCACATCTGTTTTACACTCATCCTAATGATAATATTTTATTATTTGAATAAGTTATATTTAGAAGTAGTCCTTTCAATAAATTGTTGTTTGGCTAAAATAATATTAGCTTCTAATTTTCGTTAAAAATATTACTAAAGGCTTCAAAAATATCACAAAAATACCAAACATGTCAAGTATTAACGAATCATTGGAAGGTAAATCAGTTTTAATAACTGGAGCAACGGATTTGGTTGGTAAAATGATTTTGTATCAAATTTTTCATTCTGTCAAAAGTGTCACAAATATTTGTATTCCGATAAGAAACATAAAAGAAAAATCTGTTAGTGAGAGATTTAGTGAAATGATTAGTAGAAGCTATTGTTTGTTTGAGAGTATTGATGAAAAATATTTGATGAAAGTAGTTTCAATTGAAGGTGATGTAATTACAAATGGTTTGAGCCTAAACGAAACTGATAAAAATCAAATTATAAATTATGTTTAGATTGTATTTGATGCTGCAACTGATGCAACACAAACCTTAAGTATTGGTTTAGTACTGCTCTTTTAAATGATGATATTTCTTAATAATACTTTTGAAGTTCAAGAAGCAATTGATAACTAATCCCATTCAGACTAAATGTCATCTAATTGTGTCGAAAATTGAACAAATTTTCCGAACGTCTTAAACACTATTAACAGTTCAAAAATTTGTTTTACTGTGTAATCTAATTAGTCTTCAAGTTTTCGTATAAAAATGCTTTCGATTTGCTATTAAAAGTTTCTAATAGATAGAGAAATTTAAATTAGAAAATAAATTTTGATAAATTTTAGTCAAACGATATTGAATTACTTCAAATCATTCGAAGTAATGAAACGAAAAGTTGTTTATTTCATCAGTAGGTTTCTCTTTGATAATTATATTGCTGTGAGTGTCTCGAATTAAATCCGAGAAAGAAGTTAACTTGAGGTGCGCTTTTTATTATTGGACTGTTTGTACAAAAGTGTATTCATACAAAGGTAATACTGATTTACATATAATGCTAGTAATTATACATTGAATGACACAAATATCAAAAAACATATACTAATCGTGAGCACAAATGTTTGCTTATTAAATTAAAATAAAACTAGTTTTCCAGTTCCTCAAAGTGAATTGCTATTTTACTCAATTTTTAAACAAAAGCATTTGAATTATATCTTATACACAAAGAAATATTGTATTTTATGTCATGTGAAGCATTCAAAGATTAGAAGATAGTTAATATAATATCTGATATACATAATTAGTATCCAATAAACGAATTTACACAAAAAGAAGTTAAGTGACTACTTTACGCTTTGAAAAAAACTGCTCAAAAGTTTTAAATCTATTCTAGCTAATGGTTTGAAAATTTCCTCATTAATTACAACTTTATTATAATTTTCGTATTGATTTGCATAAAATTCAAATCCACATGTCTTTAATTAAGATGTCTAATTTAAACACTGACTAAACTTCGAAGTATTTTTTTTCGAGTGATAGGATGTGATCAACGTTTGAGTTGATTATTCCTCAAACTATCATTGACAAGACGTTTGACAAGACTTGTCAGCTCTAAAAGTATTTCAAAGTGTTTTACTTGATTTAAAATAAATAAATAGTTTGATGAAATTGACTTGAATAAAATCGATGCACTGATTAATAGAAAAAATATTTGACAAATAATTAATAATCAGTGCATCGATTTTATTCAAGTCAATTTCATTAAACTATTTATTCATTTTAAATCAAGTAAAACACTTTGAAATACTTTTAGAGCTGACAAGTCTTGTCTACTTTTGTTCATTCAATGCATTACTTAATGCTCAGTGTTTAGTAGGAAAGTCTATACTTAACACAATCTCTTTTGCAAAATATTACTCTAATCTAATTTAGCATTAATTTAAATAGAAACTGAACTCTTCATTTTCACTTAATAAAACATATTTTATCTATTTAAACATATTCAAATCAGAAACTAAGTTCATATTTTCAATTTCTATCAAAAAGTCAAAATAGAAGTTGAGGCAATTTAAATCGTTTTTACAGAAAAACATTAAAATACTGGAAGAACTTCGCACTAGAAAACTATTTGTCTAGTGAACAGTTAGGTACTTGTGATCGATCCCTTGCTAATAAATAAAATGAAAATGAGTCAACTGTAGATCATTGAACAAACAATTTCAATTAACACTTGTATTAAATATTCTCTGATTATGAAGACACAAGAGCGAAACTTGTACGAATGTTTAACGATAGTTCTGGTGTTTAAAATTACTTTGGTAATTTGTCTGAGAATGATCATCAAATTTATTTCTGATTTGTAGAATCAAATGATCGCTTAAACTTCAAACAACTATTCAGTGGCATAATATACACTATCTCCAGTGGCCTGCAATATAGTTTTCGTTATTGAATTATTAAATCCAGTCGAATTGTGCATCAAAATTTTTTTAAGCATATTTCAACTAATTTGAAAGAAATTCATTGTGATAAATCAATTTTCATATAAATTTTGAATTTAAGTGTATCCAAACTTTGAATGAGTTTCTCTCAATTTAATGTATTGATTCGAACAACGTTCATTAGACCACTTCTCATGTTTTATTAAAATCTGAATTTAATTGACTTACTCAAGAAAGCAACATCAATGCAGCTCTATGTCATTTGAGCGAAGGAAACATAAATAATTCAATATAACAATGTTAATAATTTTCCCTTATCATAAACGCTTAATATTTTCATGCAGTTATTCAAGGTTTTAATAAAACTTTAGCAAAATTTGTTAGTTCATTACGCAAAATTGCCAACTATTCATTACACTCTAATCGAAATCTTCACATTTTATTCTTATGCGTAAGGTTTATCTGATGAGTGTTTCCTTAAGTAAACTTGTTTTACAAACTTAAAATATAATTTAATGATTGGAGATAACTTGACTCAATGAATGTAATAATTAAATATAGATAATAGTTATTAAATTTGATGAATTTTTTTGCTAAATTGAAAAAATGATGAAACGGATTGCTAAATATATATAATCTCTGATATTCTAAACACTTTATTTCCTTATAGCTTATTCTATTGTGAAATTTTGTCAAATTAGTTAGTTTGGCAATTGTATTATCACTAAGTAAAAAATTAATTTGAAGTAATGTCAAATTTAAAAATAAAAACTTCATCTATTTAAGTAAAACCCAAAAATATTAACAATGTTTTATCTTTAAGAAAGACCAAGTTCAAAAATATTGTGATGATTAAGGAAAGATTAATAAAACATGTAAAAAGTCTTATAATTTTGATTAATTTCTAATTATTTGATTTGATTTACCATATAATTGAGATTTTGCCATATGTTTTGCCAAATGTTTATTTTCAATAATAAAAATTGAAATTAAATGCCTTTAAACACAAACAAATGTTAGTTTAGCATCTTTACTTAACTACAGAAAATAGGTTTGCACTTGCTTGTTTGCTGTTTTACTTATAAAGCGCGTTTTAAAACTCGTGCTTGCTTATTCTAACAATTCGGGATTTTATTACTTCACTAATGAATCATTAATGATGATTAACAAATTTGATGTAAGGTAAATTGAGGAAAATTTTAATAAGACAATTTTCCTGTAATGTTGCATTTCATAAATTATTAAGGAAATCTTCAGCTATTAACAAATTCTTGGATTTCGAAATACACTTAAAATTTTACTCTATAATTTAGGAGAGCGCTTGTTCACTTCATTCAACTAAAATTTGATTTCAAAACCTACAATCTAAATAAGAAGATAATGTTCAGCTTGATTAACAATGTTACATAATAATAAAAATTGAAGATATTTCCTCAACAATTAGATCGTTGTAATAGCAAATTGTTTCTAATATTTATATTGCAGAATCATTCGCTCATACTCATTATGCTTCAAAAAATAATTGATTTATTCACGAAACAAAGTACTGTTTTCCTTAAGGTTTAATTTTTTAGTAAAGAAGTTTCATTTGAATTCTGTATGAAACAAAGTATTGCAAACCGATTTTGCACTCACTCTAACCAAAGTATTTTCTTATTTAAATAGTTTATACTTAGAAATCGTCCTTTCAATAAATTGTTGTTTGGCTAAAATAATATTAACTTCTTATTTTTGTTAAAAATATTACTAAAGGCTTAGATAATATCACAAAAATGTCAAAAAAATCGAATATTAACGAATCATTTGAAGGAAAATCAATTTTGATAACTGGAGCTACAGGTTTGGTTGGAAAAATGATTCTGTATAAAATTCTTCATTCTGTCAAAAGTGTCAGAAGTATCTATATACTGATAAGAAGTAAAAAAGGGAAATCTGTTAGTGAGCGATTTAGTGAAATGATTAGTAGAAGCTATGGTTTGTTCAAGAGTATTGAGAACGAATCTTTGACGAAAATAGTCCCGATTGAAGGCGATGTAACGGCAGATGGTTTGGGTCTGAATGAAACTGACAAAAATCGAATTATCAATGATGTTTCAATTGTATTTCATGCTGCAGCTGATGTCACCTTTGATACAAACCTTAAGTATTGGTTCAGAATTTAATTCTCTTTTAAATAAGTGATATATTTCAGTAATATTTTTGAAACTTAGGAAGCAATTGATAACTAATGTCATTGGGGTTAAATATGTTATCGAATTGTGTCGAGAATTGAAGAAATTGGATGTTTTCGTTCATGTTTCAACTACTTATTCAAACCCTTTGGAAATAGTAACAGAAGAAAAAGTTTACATGAGAACTGCTCACGCGTTGCATATTTTGGATCACATTAAGTACTGACCAATTTATATATAACTCATTGAATAATCAGTATTCATTTAATTTTAAAGCGATTCGGAATTCAATTTTAATGATAAAGAATTGATTGGAGACTTTCCAAATACTTACACGTTCACTAAGAATTTAGCAGAAAATCTTGTTAAACATGAATACAAGAGGGAAGCACTCCCAGCAACTATTGTTAGACCTGGTATAGTATCAACGAGTATAAAAGAACCATTTTGTGGTTGGTTTGACTCAATAACTAGTATTGCTGGTGGAGTGATGTTGGCAGGTTCAGGTTTAGCTCGAATTACAACAGCAAATCTTGATATAACAGCAGATGCAACACCTGTTGATATAGTGGCAAATACTTGTATCGCTGCCGCTTGGAACACAATGACTAAATAGTATGCTATTTATCTTGCATTGAAAAACTTTTTGGCTTTGGTACTGAATGATGCGTTATTGAAAATCACATTTTCTAACAATATTTATGAGTAGTGATGTAAAGAAAGTTTCTAGAAACTTTCTTTTTGATGAGAAAGTTTCTCGGGACTATTTTTCCTACGCTGTGATTATCTTGAATGCCAAAACCAAAATAAGTGATATTTTGAATATTTAAAAGTCGCTAATGTTGTATATCGCTTAAATTAAAACACTATTTTAACTAAAACATAATTTTGAGCTGAGAAAATAGAAAATCTTCCCTAAGAGAAATTTTGTGCGATAGAAAATTTCTCGAGATAATTTCTCCGGAAATTTTCTTTTTACAACACTATTTATGAGTTTAAGTTTGTCTTACGAGGGAAGTTCGGGACTATGTAATAACCGATTTCAAAAATATTTTTATAGCATAAATAACATGTCATATGATGTTCGAAAAGGCATACAAAAAAGGCTGACCGCTAGACACGAGTTATGACCACTCAAAAAGTGATTTTCTATGGCTTATTGATTCCTATGTATTTTGCTTATCAAAATGTACTCTAATTCAGTTAAATTACTCAATGGATGGCAAAATATTTTCAACAATGAAAAACTTCAAGACATTTTGGACAAATAAAAAGATAATCTGAAATTTCATATCTACTGTAAAACTAAGTTTCTACATATCGATAGCACTAATTTTTCGTATCTATCATGCCTTTTAAATTCAAAGGATTTCTAAAACAAAATTTAAGTTAAAGATAAATACGAAGATTTAGATCTACTGATATATAGAAACTCACTTTTAAGTATAAAACTTCAGATTATTCTTTTTTGTTCAAAATGGCTTGAACTTTTTTCCTATTAACGATATAATTGCTATTCATTGAGTAATTTGAATTAGAGTACACATATGATAGGCAAAATACATAGGAATCAATAGAAATAAGCCATAGGAAATCACTTTTTGAGTGGTCATAACTTATAAGTGTCTAGCAGTCAGCCTTTTTTATATGCCTTTTCGGACATCATATGACGTGTTATTTATGCCATAAAAATATTTTTGAAATAGGTTATTACATAGTCCAGAACTTCCCTCGTTAGATGTGCCTTATCTTTAGTGCATGTCCTTAACTAGCCTTAAATATAAATGTAATTTGCAACAATTAATGCCTCGTACTACCAAAAGGTCTTTCTTCCTACTTCAATTTTTCAAATTTTCTTTTAGTAGATCAGAACTTCGTGTCTATAACTGCAACACTTCTTGTTTGGGCGCACCAGTTGTTCGGCGGAATGTTGACTGGGGGCAGGACTTCTTTGATGAATATCCGATTTGGTTGACTATTAGACCCGTCAGCAATGTAAAGCCTACTTGGATTCCTGTCTTTTTGATAAGATTCTTTTCTGAACTTTGTTTCGCCTATTTTCTCGACTTTCTTCTTCTACTAATTGGACATAAGAGAATGTATGAAATTTTTTTATACGTTCTAAGATTTTACTTTATATTTATTGTTTTAAAGTGTTGTGCGATATATGAAAATTTATCAGCGTTTATCGAAGGCCAGTGAGTGCTTTATATCCCGTCAGTGGTATTTCACTTACAATAATTTCGTCAAACTATCTGAAGAACTGATTGGAATCGATAAAAATACGTTTGATTGTGATACTCACAAAATTGATTGGATTAGGTATGTTGTCCAATCGTATTTCGCAGGCAGAAAATCAATGATGAAAGAAACTGATCAACACATTTATTGGGCTCAGATACGTTATAAACTGTAAGATTTTAATTGATTGATTGATTGATTAATATATGAAACCATATTGATTTTTCTTATAGTTTGAAAACTGGTTACACATTTATGAATCATTTGTTAATGTATTTGTTGCTGAGTTTATTGCTCGCATACGCACCACTCGATTCGATGATAATTAGTTTATTAAACTCTGTTGGTTTATATTGCATTGAATGGAATTTAAGAGAAATTGGATTTTATCTATTGTTAATGTCTGTTCTTTACAATATTGTTTTTCATTTTATTCCTAGAAAGATTCATGACCCACTTTTAATGGAATCAATTGCTTACGCTGAACAGTATTTAGCTAAAGTTAGTTCGAAATAATTTTTAAGTATCTGTAAACATTTTTCAAGCTTTTTGAGTTGTAGCTGGAGATTAATTTTAAAATTTTGTGTTTTATTAACAATTAAACGAGTTATGTAAAGGTGTAGGTTTATTTAGTTCTAAAATTTTTATGTCAATTTAAAAGTATTTTTCAAATATTCAAATTTATTTACTTTAAACAATCGTGTGCTTAAAGGGTTTGAGGTTTATCAATTTTCAGATCAAATTACCGATTAGTTTTAAAACTTCAGATCTAAAAGCCAATTAGTCTAAATTTCTATATACTAAAAACTTTTAAAATTTATTAGCTGTCTTAAACGAAATACCACTACTGTAGTCTGCCCTATATCTAGTGAATATTCTCTGTTCCTTATAGTTTATAGACGAAATTATTAATAAAAGTGATTCTTGTGAATCTAAATTATGGTCGAACATACGTTAAATCGTAGTCTAAATTTTTTTAGAAAATAATTTAACGCATTATTGAATTTGAATAAAAGTTTAATTAAAGCACTAATATTTAATTAATTGGAATAATAAAACAATTGAAAATAGCTTAAAATTAAATATTCAAAAGTAATTATCGACTCTCACTAATTGATCGAACATATAAGTTTAAATTGAATGTTTAGAGTCTTCAATCATTTGTTGGAAGAATTTTCAAATTACAGGTAAAACTGTAAACACAGTTATTCGTGAGATAACCTGCCAAAGGGTTTTAATCTATAGAGTGTTAAATAGAGCCCCAAATTTTGAAAAATTTTGATTCCTGTCCCGTCCCGCTCCTGCAAAGATTCAATCCCGTCCCGTCCCACTCCCACAAGAGTTTAGTCCGCTTCCTTCCCGTTCCTTCCCGAAATTCCCCCAATTTTCCCGCAGTCAAAATTCGATTGAAAATTTCTACTTATTTTAATTATATAATTGAAAAACACATTCTGTTGATTACTATTTTAGACTAATTTCGAGACATTTATTAACTGAAAAACAATTTTATTCAAAAATAAAATTAATAACATTTCAAAATAATAAATGAATACCTGAATTATATCCAAATCATTGAAGTAATTTACTAATTGCTCGTTAAATTGATAACAAATTGGCCGACAGTTATAGTCTTTGATTGTATACCAGCATATTTGATTAAAACAAATTCAAAATTTTGTTTAAAAACAAAAACTAATATTACTCTTTCACTGAATGTTTGCAATAAATATACAAAACTTTATCATTATTTTGTTGTATTAAACTATTCAATTTTGATTATAATCTGTATTTCTATTGATTTTTATGATGACGTGTGCTCTTATCTCATATAATTTTCTTTTAAGTTTTGATGTTAAATTACAGTTTGTTTAAATAACAGTTGATTGCAGATTTTTACAGTGCTAGAGTTAGGGGGAATTTGCGGGAATGCACTTTCTTTGAAGGAGTCCCGTCCCATCCCGTCCCGTCCCGCACTTAAAAAATTTCGTATGTGTCAGTTTCGCAGAAGTCAGTTTTGCAGAATGGCATTTTAACCTGTCAGTTTAGCCGAAAAGTGTAATATCTCTATTTTCCTATTCTCAGTTTAAGTTTTAGAAAACCCCTATCTTTCAAAATTATGAAAAGCTTGAGTTCTAGAAATAATTTTCGAGTACACACCTTCATGTTCTGCGTAAAAAATATTTTATTATTGATGTAATAAATTCTAAAAGTATTTGAAACAATATACTGTAAATAGGAGTTGTTAAGCCAAATTAGTAGACATATATGATAAAAATCTTATTCAACTATTCGAAAGTACGATTAAATAGTTTTTATAACTCTACTAATAAGTTAAATGTTATATGTTTTAAAATTTCAAGATTGAGCTTAAATATTAGTGGAAATGAATGAGGAAAATCTAATATTTGACCAAATGTTTTTAGTCTTGTTATTTTCTATTGACTATTGGTGCTTAAGCTTTTATCTAAACCTGATGATTAATATCAGATTTTTGATTTTACTTTGATAAGTATGAATGAGCTGACAAACCCTAAGGTTTAGAGATGAGAAAATCAGTTGTAAAATTGATTTTAACCTGTTTCTGCTAAACTGACTGTATAAAATCCCATTCTGCGAAACTGACTTCTGCGAAACTGACACCAATCAAAAATTTAGTCCCAATCCCACCCCTTCCCGAGGGATTCCCGTGGGTCCCATGGGACTCCCACAATGCGGGACTCCAATTTGGGGCTCTAGTGTTAAATTTTACTACAGCTATTTCGAAAGTTTATAACTATGCAAAGCATAGATTGATAAACATTTTGTAATAAAGTTGGGTTTTCATTTATTTGACCAATCTCAACTCAAATGTATTGTTGCAGCGAATTAAGGTTTGTTATTTCACTTGCATAAAACTTATCTTTTAAGCATCCTTAGAGAAAAAGTCTAGACTGTTCAGGCCAAGTGACCGAGCAGGCCATGCAACAGTTCCACCGGCATCAATAAATCGATTTCAAATTCTTGTTTCAATAAATTTTGAACTTTAATTGTGATATGGAGTCTAGTATTGTCATGTTGGAACCATCGATTATTAGTCAACGCTAGATCCCATATCACAGTTAAATTTCAAGATTCATTGAAAAGAAATTTGGAAATTGATTCATTAGTGCCGAAGGAACTGTTCCATGACCTGTCCATTCCTGATTTCTTTCTCCAGAGATACTTAAACGATAAGTTTTATGCAAGTGAAATAACAAACCTTAATTCTCTGCAACAATACATTCGAGTTGAGATTGGTCAAATAAATGAAAACCCAAATTTATTACAAAATGTTCATAAATTATTGCGTTATAGAATTCACTTGTGTATAAAAAATGGTGAATGTCTGAACATATGATCAAAATTCTATTCTTTAGCTTTAATTTGATGTATCATAAGTAGTAGATATGTGCTTCTGGACCGGAGCGCTCTAGACCTGAGAGGGATTCTAGACCTGAATACTCTATACTTGAGAGATGCCTAAAGCTTCTCCGAGGCTATAATTGAGTTGACGATACTGTCTATTCATAAAATTGATATAAAATTAGCTCAATTGTTAATCATTTTATTTTCCCCGAAATCAATGCATTTACAAGATTTTTTTATTAACAATTCATTATTATTTTTGTCAAATGAGAATAAAGATAGAAAATCGCAGTAAGAATAACCCAATAGTCTTAGTTTAACATAAAGAACATAATAGTGACCACAAGTTATGCATGTCAAACACTGTAAAGTCATTCTATTAAACCCCCAACCAAGTGGACAATTATCTTCCATATAAATAATGAATTCTTCATGAAGTGGTGGCAATCCGTATGAATCAAAGTATTCTCCAGTACCATCCTCCTCGAAAATCATTGCAACCCAATGCTCTCCGCCCTTATCTGAGGTATCAGTGTTAACAATTAGGGCTGATTTTTTTCCTCGTCTCACCGGCGATAATAAATCTCTTGCAAAAGTACCCATAAATGATGCCTCGTTGGATAAGAGACTATTGATTAAAGTTGTATCCATTTAATGGAAATCTAGAATAGCATTTCTATCTTCTGGTATCGTAATTAAATTATCAAATTCTGAATAAATGAGAACATTTATTGTTTCCGGGAGTGGTCTCTTAAAATGAACTTCGATACGCATTGTGCCGTGATTAATAGGACTTATATGACTATCAATACCACACCCATCAGATTGATCTGGGGAGAAATTGAAACCAAAAATAGTTCTTCCTTTAGCCCATTCATCTAGAGATATGGTCGTGTGACAATCGGTTGATATCTGATTAAGAGCTCTGTAAAACTCCAAATACTCTCTAGAATATATTCCGTTGTCAAAGTCTGGTTGGAAGCCTCTTCTTGGATACTGAATACTATTTTGGAAGCAAGCTATGAAATTCAAGTCATAATGATGAAAATAATAGGGATTCTTTTAAAAGAACCATTCAAACTCTCGTTGGAGACAAAGAATATCAAGCATCTTCTTGGTAGCTGTCCATTAATAACATTTTCAAGTGAAGTATTTAGAGTACCAGCATTAATTGTCGTTGTAGTCACTGGAGATCTTGTTATAGGATATCTAGCAGGAGTTATTTCCAGAGCTTTATGATGGGCAAACACAATATCTTGACTCACTCTAGCTCTGGAGAGATTGAGTGAGACTTCAATAAATTCGGTTCTCGGAACAATTTTATCATCAGAGCACATCATGTAAAATTCGACAGGATTTGGCACCAATTTAATTCTTATTTTGCAGCCACCAAGTATAGCCCGTCCTTGGAATGCTATATCTAAGTTCAGTTTACCATAAAGGTCATAAATTCTTCCTGTTGAAATTTCTGTCTTTATCGGGCAATACGCCGCTAGGGCTAACATGCTTTATATATTTCGTTCTCATCGTATTAGGCTTGTGTGGAGTATCCCACAATTCATTACCAAACCATCCTGCACCGGATAGGAAAGACTTTTTAGAATCGTTGCTGAATCCAATCATTGTTTCAATATAAGATTTTATAGAATAAGTTTGTAAAGATGTTGTAATCTGTGTATCTCCAATGAAACAGTCGACTTGTTGCCACAGGGAATTCATAAAACTATTTACAATAGAAACATTGTTCCAATCGTTTGCCACTACTTCCGACTTATCTGTCTTTGAAAGGATTATTCTCAGTTGAACGTTTAAAAGTATTTCCTTCTGGATGATATATTCATTAGCAGACGTTGGAACCACAAATTCAATATGTCCACCAGAATTTAATGCACTTATCGGTCTATGATCAGTTTGAATTGTAGACTCTACTGATGTTTGTACAGCAGGCAATGCATACAAATCAAGTTCTGGTAATGTAACAACATTCGAGGCTTCACTTACAATAGACATTCAAATAAAGACAATTTCGATGTCTTATTTCTTTTGATAATTCTTTTTTCAAGAGCTTTGCGACCTTCTGCCAACGCTCGCAGTTGTAACAATGAAGGCTTTCTTCTTTTGACATTCTTTATATTTGATATCCGTTTCCGAGCACTTTTTCTCTATCTGCCAGACCCGCTTTGTCTAAAGTTCCGCACTTTTTCTAATGCATCTTCTGCGATATCTAGACCTGTGTTTTTAAGTCTCTTCTTCATTGCTGTCTTGAAATTGTCTCCTTGAAGTAAGTCTGTACCAATATTTATACCTGTATTTAAAGCTTTTTACCAAGATATTTGAGGATAGGCATAACAGCTCCAGAAAGGAGGCGACCGAAAAAACCATGCCCTTTTTGGTATCTTACGCCAGAATATCCTGCTATGCCAGATCCTGCTTGGTTAACGTGATAGGTTGTGAAGGGATTTGAGCCCATCTTCTGGTCTTTTACGGAAATGGAATGTCACAGTTGAACGGCCAAAATCAAATGGAATATTTTCCCCGATGTCGTCTTTTATATCGATTTCAATGGTATCAAATTCATGACTAACAATTGAATGGTAAAAAGGTTCCAAGAAACGCAAAAGACATTGTTCACCAAATTTAATCTTCCAAGGGATTTCCACCTGACGTAATAAATTAGTCTGCATATTCCCGGTCAAAACAGGTTTGACTATAGAGCAGTAAACCAATATATGAAGCTCACTAACATTGAATTGAACTGGAAACGGAGCCTCGAATTCTACCGGGTAAACGTTATCACCCGATGGATTATCATATTAAATATTACGATTCAATTTGACTTCATTATCTGATAAAGTCTTCCACTTTCTTCATCATAAAAATAGGAAATAAGCCCTCCAGTGGTTTCATTTCTTAATCCTAGCATGAGCTCCAGTTCTTCAGGAAGTGCTGGATAGAAAAAAGAGTCGTTCTTGATAGATATTCCATTTATTATGAATAATCGGTTATAAATAGGATCGTATCTCAACGATGGTGCTCTTTTCATCACATCTTTGAAAATGATTTTTCCAAAATTTCTAAGCTTTTTGTTTATTTCTGAAATCAATAGGTCAATAGAAGGATAATATCCTTTTCGAAGTATTGCTTCATCTGTATGGAAATATTCTCCTTTATTCGAAAATATACTTAAATTATAATCGGACCTTATGTTGAACCATGATTTAGTGTAACTCATTTCCGCTAATCCAACTTCCCATTCAGAATTCAATTTTATTTTCTCGGGAAGTTTAGTTACAAAATTTGCAACTGTATTATTCCTATGACTTTGAGGACTTTCAACATTGCTGAATAGATGAATATAAAACGAATCATTTGCAGTATCCATTGTGAAGTCCGAGTAATTTTCTACACCACAAAAGCTTTTCAAGTTTCTTTTATTATTATAACTTATATTGAATTTTACAATAAGAAAAACCAATACAATTGACAAAGCAAAAATTTCTAATATTAGAAAGCCAACCTTCATGCATGGTTTCATGACGGAAAATGATTATCACTTTGGTTGGAATGATTTCTTTATATTTTTGGGTTCGGTAACATATAGCCTAGACAACTCGTTAGTAAGGTGGTCCATAAACTTTCGTCACCTTTTTTCATGCTTAGATTATACAACGAAGTTACCATTACCACAAGTATGACAATAACTTGAGATAAATATATTACTTCGTTCGCAGTGGAAGTGGAACAATCAGTGAACCAGCCAATATTCTTTTGCCTGAAACCCTCGGAATTCTCCGTTTTCATGACCTCTTCTCGTGCATTTTGAAGAGGTCTTTTGCTGGAATCCATGAATTCTCGCTCTGAGGATAATTCATCCATTTTACAAAATATTCGAGAATGCTGTTTCTTACTCGTTTTCGGATTACTTTTTCTACACGATAAGCAATTCCAGCACTCACAGGTTGTAATTCTTCTCGATAATAGCGTCTATCTGAATCAGAAACTTTGAAATCTTTTATTGTATATTGCGCTTTTCCAAGTTTTCTCAAGTTTTCAGCTACTGTAAAAGTTTGATCTGTCCAATTGGGATAATATCCTCTATCGAATTTCGATAAATCATACTTCTTTCTTACTGTAGTTCCGATGTTCAACTGATTTTTTTCACGTTGTTTCTTAAAATAAATTTCTTTCAAACTTTTCACACCATATAAGTTTTGGAATACCAGCCTTTCATTCGATTCATCTACATCTATCGGCCTCATTTTTATAGATCTGTGCCATCTCTTATTATAAGAATCAACCAGGTCTTCGAGTATATCTATATAGTTTCTTGTTCATTGTGCTGTGAAGTAGCGAAACATTTTATCTTCCAAAGTTCTATTAACTCGTTCAATCACGCTACATTTGATTTTAACGTCTTGAGAGGTAAAATATTTTACTTTCATAGATTGACAGAACGATTTGAATTCAGCATTATTGAATTCTTTTCCTCTATCCGTTTGAATTTTCATTGGCTTTCTTTCACGGAAAATCTTTTTGAAACAATTATACTGGTCGAAGCTTTTGATTTCGATGGGAAAACCCATAAATATTTGCTTAGACAATCAATTACTGTTAAAAGATATTTATATCCTCTATTTTGTCTAGAAAATTCTTGCATATCGACTAAATCCGCTTGAAACTGCTCATCAATATGACTCACATAAATCTTATTTAGTACAAAATTTTTTCTTGCTGGATGATGCAAAGTATAAGAAATTTGACCCGACAACCACTTGTTCACGTCAATTAATTTTAATGTTGGAAATTTAATTTTAGCAAACTTGAACAAAGTCTCTGCAATTCCGTACGAAGCAGGATGTTTCAAGTCATAATATAATTTATCAAGATATTCAGTAAAGTCGTCCATATTTTATTAGTGAGGTTCTGATTCCCAATTTACTGGTAAATCGAAATTTCTCTCATTCAAATTTTCATTGTCGTCACTGTTAACATCAAATGTTTCCCAAGTTCTTCTTCTTCTTTTGACCGGACTATCTTCTTCTGAACTTTTTACATCAGTTTCACGCATGCGCCTTCGTTTCAAGATTTTTCTCTCGTCTTTATTCGTCGTCCCTTCTCTATTCTGTATCTTAGGTCGAATCATAGGTTTTGTAACATCTGATAAATTTATATAATCGTCATCCGCATTATTACTTATATTATTATAAATATTCAATAATTTCATTTTAATGTTCTCATTGATAATGAGTTCTGGTTCAACTTTGGCTTCGTGCAACAATGATACAAATTCATTTTGTCCCGCAAGAAATTTTCCATCAGTCATTGCATGACTGATTAAAGCTACTAAATCACTGTCTTTAACGAAATTCCATTCTTATTTCTCACTCTACCAACAATATCGTACGCATTGATTTTCGCCAGTTTGAGTAGAATTTTCATAATATTAATAATTTTATTAGTCTGAGTTATAATTTTCTTTGGTCATTTTGTATTGCTACTGGCAATACTAGCATTCTGTTCACTTGTAGGTAAACTAATTCCAGCCCCTGATTCATTCGCTTTTACAGAATCACTCTCAACAATATTTACACTCTCCAATTCAGCAGGCATCGCAACCATTTTTCTAATACTCATTTTACTTCATAACTTTTCTAATAATTGCTCCTGAAAGATGACGTAATGCAGCAGCAGCCGGTATTAGAATTGGTAATATACCACCAGTTTGCTCAAAAACTTTTTTCCTCTTGGAAGCACACTGCCCTTTTAGGACAATCCAGAGCTTTAAGTACTTTTGCGTGACGTTTCAATTTTCTCTTTTGAGTAGATTTGACCGGAATATTCCCTTTAATATAATTGTGACCCAATTCTGAAAGAGAATTGAACAAAACTTTATCACTACTTATCTCTTTAAGTATCAAATTTCTCTTCTTAGGGTCTTTGATTTTTGCTAATAAAGTCAAAAAGTCTAGTCCTTTTCACCGATTTGAACATTTTCCGCGAAGTTGACTGTTCAATGATTACCTTTTAAATAAGCAAATATTTAACTTCTTCGTGAATTTATATCTTGAAAAACGAATCACTCTTTCCTAACATAGTAATGAGGCGCAAAACGCGTCCTGATCTTAAGCTCCAGCGGTAGTTCCCCTGTTATTCTAGTACGAAAACGAAGCTCGTCTGGTGTGTCAGGTTTCAAATCAACAAATAACTGAAAGGCTTCTAGGTTGCATCAGCAAAAATTTTCTGGAATGTTTTAGTCTTTTCGCCGAAAATTTGATATTCTAAATGCTTTATTTGGCTGCTATTCCTGAAGCTTTTCATTAGAATCATGTATTGACTATTCAGGTTGATATTTCTCATCTCTTTTCCTTGATGAAAAATATTTTGCACTATAAAGAAGACGCTAACATTCAAGTGATGACTCCCTTTTGTAAATAGATCACTCATTTCTGAACTTTTCGTTAATTCAGTCATCATATCATCAATCACAATTATTTGAGGCTTCAGAAGCAAAACTTCTTCGGGCTTTATCAAATAATCAAAATACTTCACGTCAACATCATCACTTATTGATTCTTTGTATAAATTTTGATACTGTCCATAGCACCATATCACTTTTAATTTATCTTTAACATCAATTTCGAAAGAATCCTTATAATTCTTGAGTATTCTTCTTACAAGAATAGTCTTTCCGCTAAAGCTTGGTTCTGAAACAATACACGTGAAAGGATGTCTAAATTTAAGAAACTTTGAGTTGATGTTTTCGTTCATCTTCAAATAATGAATAAGACCGTTTGTAAAATTCTAAATAAGTTTTATTAGCTCAAAAATTTTAGCTCAAAATTACACCGTAACGCCTCTTTATGAGAGAGCGACAAATAGGACAATGAATAAGTCTAAGAGAGCAGTCTTTGCATGTCACAACATGTTTA
This sequence comes from Archegozetes longisetosus, assembly GCA_018873245.2. NCBI lineage: Eukaryota > Metazoa > Arthropoda > Arachnida > Sarcoptiformes > Trhypochthoniidae > Archegozetes > Archegozetes longisetosus. The sequence continues at coordinate 5,873,848 of JAEMBT020000001.1, forward strand.
CATTCGAATCTCACAGAAACTTCGTTATCGAAACAGATTTTACACACCAGGCTACTTTCCAAAGTAATTGAATTTCTGGATTCGTGGCGTTTGTTTTCAAATTCCGCAATTATTTGAACATCACTGGATAGAATTTGTTGAATATATTGGCATTGTGGAAATATTTCTCGATGAACTTCAAGTGGATCCGATTCTCTATTCCATCCACCAATGACACATCGACAAAAAGCACATTGAACGTGATCATTGAGTAGACAATAGAAAAATCCTGCTTCTGCCATAATTTCAGGGTGTGGAGCTGTGAGAGGCCATTCATTAACACGAAAGGATTCCAATCTTCTGTTTCTATTTTTCATCATTTGAAAGAAACTTTCAATAGAAATGATTGAATTAGGCCTATCAGTAGCTGGAACTTAATTGGCGACTTGTAATAGGCTTCAATTTCTTGCAAACTTCCGTTTCCCGAAAAATGAGGTCTTCTAATTTCTCTAGTCGGAGGTCTTTCTAAATCGCATGAAACAACGGAATCAAAATTTTCTTCAAGATTTCTGATTTCTCTCGAAGGAGCAAGTGAAACTGCCAACGGAGTTGGTGAACTTCCAAGAGCCAAACGATTGATGGAAAGATCAATTCCTTTGAGAAATGGACAATTTGGTGATTGTGATCGATGCATCAAAAACGGATGTGTTGATGAAACCGAACAGGGGATCCTGATGTTGCAGCTGAAGCAAATGATTTCATCCCTGTGAGATTCGTAATAAAATCCAGCAGACACCAATCTGTGATAGTCAATATTGCCATGATTCCAACTCTGAAAAGTACTAGCTCTGACAGAATGATGTCGTAGTAACTCGTGTCTGATGTATTCAGCTGACATGCTCGTTCTCGTACACGATAGTGAGAACTAAATGATACAAGTCGATTGAACGCCGAACGTCCAAGCATTTTCCAATTTTTTTGCGCAAAATCTATACAAAAATAATATCTGTTGACATCTATAAGAATATATTGAAACAACAAAAAATCATACGGCGTAGCCGTATATTATGGCTACGCCATACATTATGGCTTCGCCATACATTATGGCTTCGCCATACATTATGGCTTCGCCATACATTATGGCTTCGCCATACATTATGGCTTCGCCATACATTATGGCTTCGCCATACATTATGGCTTCGCCATACATTATGGCTTCGCCATACATTATGGCTTCGCCATACATTATGGCTTCGCCATACATTATGGCTTCGCCATACATTATGGCTTCGCCATATTATGGCTACGCCATACATTATGGCTTCGCCATACATTATGGCTTCGCCATACATTATGGCTTCGCCATACATTATGGCTTCGCCATACATTATGGCTTCGCCATACATTATGGCTTCGCCATACATTATGGCTTATACATTATGGCTATGGCATACATTATGGCTTCGCCATACATTATGGCTTCGCCATACATTATGGCTTCGCCATACATTATGGCTTCGCCATACATTATGGCTTCGCCATACATTATGGCTTCGCCATACATTATGGCTTCGCCATACATTATGGCTTCGCCATACATTATGGCTTCGCCATACATTATGGCTTCGCCATACATTATGGCTTCGCCATACATTATGGCTTCGCCATACATTATGGCTTCGCCATACACTATTTCTTCGCCATATACTATGCCGAAGGCATATGCCGCGCCGACTATCTATAACCAAAAGGAGTTGTTGTATAATCATGCGGTTTTATTATTTTTTTATCGTAAACGAATCGATATTTTTTCCTAATTTCCTTTGTCATCAGCTCGAGAAACGGTGAAACAGTTATAGTTTTCTGTTGTACGTCCAGTACGATTGGTGACGGTGGTGGAGGTGGTGGTGGTGGTTGTGCTCCTCCTGCTACTACTATACTTTGATCATCGTTATTTTCACGGATACTCCTTTGATGTCTTATCGCATCATCTATCAGACGCTTCATGGCTTCGAAATTGACAATATTGGAAGCTATAAAATTCAGTGATAAGCCTTTCACTTTGCAAAAGTATTTCCTTATGCCCGAATTTGGATAATAGGCTTCGTAGGCGTAATTTTTGCTTCCGCACGAGGCAAATTTTGTTATATAAGCATCTGGTTCTTCCGGTGTTGTTATTTCATTAGTCAAGTCACCTATGAATTCCCCCGTTTCGGGAATATAATCATCTGGTCGAGCGTAGAATATTATAGAGTCTGTATCAAAGTACAAAATCCTTTCTTGCAATTTATCAAGCAATTCAAACAATTCAAGTCTTGCATATGAAGTGACCCAAGATGCAATAAAAAATACTAGAATGAGACGAAGATTCGATGTAATTTTCTTCCTTCTCGAAAGTAACTTGTAGTGTCTCATCAGAAATCAGTAGAGCATCGGTTACGAAAACAGTATTATCTGACAGTAGTTTAAAAAATTCTTGTGGTTCTGTAATGTATTGAGTTTTGTTCAGGTTATAACTCTGTCCGAATTTACCCCAAAAGCTGACGACAACTAGTTTTCCTAGAGCTCTCATTCCCGGGTTATATTTGATACAATCTTTGTCTAATTTGATGTTTTCTTTTTCTTCATACAGTTTGATATAGTCGTCTTTTTCTGTGTCAGTCATGTCATTCCTTGGCCAGGCGCTAGCCTCAACTTTTAACTTTATGAAGTCTGTGAATAGGCCAGTATCATTTAGATTCTGAGGCTTTAGCTCAGGAAAATGCCAGTCTTCATAGACTTCTATAATTTTATCATTTTTCTCCAAAGATTTCTTTATTTCCATTGTAGTCCATGTGCCTACTATACTTTCATCATCGCTATGATCGCACTTGTCCAATTTTTCTGTCTGAGCACATTTGTAGCACAAGGGAAACATTAATCTATTTCTCAATCGGACTGGTAAAACAGCGAAATATAGATTGGTTGGCGGTAAGATTTTGCAGAATATAAAACCATCATAATGGGAAATATTCGTATCGAAATCTTTGACTATTCTAATTGGATGACCAATAGGATACATTTTTCTCTTTACAACGTATGGGTAGAGAAGTAAAATCCATATAAAATATTTTTTCATCTCCATCGCAACAATGATATAATTTTGATGCGTTACATCGACCTCCGAAAAAGTTATCTCGAGGATCTAATGGTGGTCTCTGCTTTTTATCCTTCAAATGATTGACATGATCAATGAAAAAATTATCCAAAGCCTTATCTTTCTTTCTCATTGATTTCAATTTGCATTCCCACATAGTTATCAGTTGATAGCCTCGGGTCTTCAAGTACTCTTCTTTCTGCTCGAGCTGTTGGTATAAATATTCCATTGAAAGACCATTGAAAGGGTTGTGTATAGTTGATCGCTTCGTTGGATAACATTGTCTACATCCATGCCACAAATCTCCGTAAAATTCAAATATCTTCTTCTGATCTTCACTTAATCCGTCGACGTAATATCTGCCAATTTTTATTTCTCGTCTGATAAAAACCTTCTCAGTTAGTTCTACATAATCGAGCCATGCACTTCCTACATATGACGACTTTCTTCTAGGTTCATATCCATTATGAGGATAAATGGCTATCTGATTTGGTTTGAGATAACTAGTCTTGAATACTTCCATACAGCTCTGAGCAATCGTTATTGAACGACAAAGTGGATCGATTTCTGACACACTTTGGAATATCTGTCTAAATGTCATCATACATCTCATTAATATATCAACATCGGATTTGCAATATTTTAATAATTCCGAATCGAATTTAAATTCTTCATGTTTTTGCTCATCGTACTATTCAAGAAATTTTTCTCTTTCTTTTTCGCTCATGTAATCAGCATCATAATACTCGATTGCCGGCCATTCACCAACATAATTTTCGTTACCAGGCTTATTGAAGTAAAACGGAAAAACTCCTTTTTCTACTTGAGATTCCAAACCAAAAGTCTGAGGAAGTTTCCTAAGAGGCATCGGTAAAAATGAGAGCGAATCTATAAACTTTGTTTTTAATTCTCATTGAGAGAATTTTAGTTCCTTTCCTTATTACACTAGGAGTCATTCTATTGTTCACACAATATTTTAGTATAAATTGAGAATCGTATCCTCTACTGTTATGAGCAATTACATATATTTTAATGTCTGATTTCAGTTTCATGTACATCTTCTTCTCTTTGACAAAATTAGCATAAGTTTCAAAAATGAATATGTTAAAATCTCTCACAGTATTCGATCCTTTGAACACATATTCCTTTTTGCCACAGAATTGACACCAAATATTCTTTCTATCTCTCGATTCTGGGTCCCAACACTCATCACAGGTAACGTTGACGACACATAAATTTGGTTTGTGTATATACTCATTCATTTTCTGTGGTATTTGTTGGCTCTCAAAATCGTAAAATATAAAAATCTTGGGTAACTGATCTTCTTTCATTATTTTGATCTTGTCGTTCGACATAATGAAACAATGATGCCCAGAAAAAGGAACCAGAACTTTACAAATCCGGCACTTGTACTTCCCACAGTGATGAACTTTTGTTTTTAAAGTTTTTGAACAATGACTGCACTTCCATATTTTAGGACAAATTTTCGTTTTATCCTTATGCTTTTTGAAGCAGACTTCATTTGCGAATTCTCGGTTGCATTCATTGCACCTAACTAGTGTCACTCCAGTTCTACATTGATTTGTATCATAACAGTATTTGCATATTCCGTCGCAACAGTGACTCTTTCTACCAGTGAAACCCTTCAAACACTTTTTGCAGAAATGATCGAAACCAAGAAAAGCCTTAATGCTCAATAGTGCATCACAATGATTTTCCGACATGAACAGATAGAGTTGTTTTTCTGCTTGAGGTCCAACATAATAATAAGATTTTGATACCGTCACAACTACAAGTTTGTATTCGGGCGATAAAACATTTTGAAACTTACTGAAATCTTCAAACTTTACGCCAGTATCTGTGACATTCACCTCAGCTTTTTTACACAATTCTACAGCTTTTCTATACTGAATTTGTCTCGAATCAGCTCTAATTCTTCTCCATTCTAAACCTTTGATACCGTCTTCATATGCTTTAGCAACAACAATTGAGCGCGCAACACAATAACCATCACTAACTATTTGAACAAGTTTTTTAGAATTTTGTCTCCATTTCCCAATATTGATCAAATTATATCTATTTCTTGATCCGCCAACTCCGTTTTGTCGAACATGTATTATGTCAACTTCTATCAAACCGTTCATCAGAAAATCTCTTTTTGACTGACTGACTTTTATGATTTCATTCAAAAGAGTTTCACTTGTAAAATCTTGTATCCTTCTGAAAGGTGTGAAGATATCGTAGTCGAGAGACTGATTGCGAAGCGCAATTCGAACATAGTCGTCGTCTTTTGCCGCTCTCAGTAGTCGATGTATAATAGAGTTCAAAGTAATTTCCAATTGAATTATAACACTTTCAATGTTTATTTCATTATTTCCAGTATTGTAAGTACATTTAACTTTAGCATTATAAGTTTTCATTCCGAATCTACGACTGAAACCTTCATATCTATCAATTATTTCCCAGTCTATATGAAATTCACCCGGCAAAGACATTTTTCAAAATGACTTACAATTCTAACCGACAATACAATGAACCGAGTGCTAGACCTCACATGCGCATTCGAGTTATATTTGAAGGCGTACATGAAGCAATGTTTAATATATTTTTTATTTAATCATTAAAAATGTTTTCTAATCTAATCGAATATACTAATAAAATTATAATTGACAAGGAATAGAAAATCAATTGATATAATGTTCTGAATATAAAATATATGAACTAATCATAAGAGATAAAATTAATTTTTTCAAAATGCTTCTCCAATGAATTCATTCAACTTAAATGCGAGGACGCTTCTCATTCGGTTCTTCTTCTTCACATCTGGAAAGTTCCTCAAATTCATCCAATTCTCGTTTCCTCTGATTCAGGCATCCAACGACCTTAGATTTCAAATTTGGATCTTTAAATCCATAGCTTTGTTTCACGGCATCGAGTAGTTGTTCAGGCTTTTCGATCATAGTCGGAAGCAGCTTATATTTTGCCTCCTGACCAAGAACTTCATTAAGGTTTAGTAGTTTAGAGTAATACTCAAACAATTCGTTAAAACATTTTTTCGCTTCGCTGTTGTTCAGATTTTGCATCAACAGACCAAGCAACTCCTCCTCCACAAGTTCTTTCTTGCAATCATGCTCGTCATAAACAAGACTTTCTTCTTTACATCCGTTACATCTTTGCTTAATAATCATTCCGACTTTTTCTGCCACGACTGAAGAGTAAATTAACTTCACCAATTCTTGCATTTTCTCATCTTTAGCTGATTGGTATTCCATTACGAATATAAGAATTTTGGCAAAATGCTGAAGCATGCCTTGTTCTTGCTCATCGATCAAGATACCAAATTTAGCATTTCGATCAATTATGCTTACGACAATGCTTTGATAGATATTACTGGGTCGTTCGAAGCAGATGTATTTGCCTTCTTTTTCACCCGGAATTTCCTGAGAAATTGAACGCTTCTCAATTTGATGCATTACCCACTGAAATTGAGTTTGAGTAAGAGAAACAGTAATTGGATTTGCATTTTCGCCGCGATTAAGTCTGAATTCCATCCTTATGAAATTGTAAATACTGCCTTCCGGAGTCTTCAATGGATTTCTGACAACAGTCGCGTGCAGTGATCTATTCGCATCTCTCAAAATGGAGCTCAATTGAAACGAGATGATTGTTTCACTCTAATCATCATCATAATCGAAATTATTCGTATTGAAATAGAAAGTTTAAAGATTATGATTAGTTTGGAATAATAGTATTTAACTAAACTAAGATTTACTAATACTGAAACATTGAAACTAATATTTATATATTTTCGGAACATTTAAAGAATCATGACTCGTAATAAGAAAATATTTTAATATATACAATTAAACAGATTTCTACTAATGATTTTTATCAAGTGAAACTTGTTAAAATGAAGTAAAAAAAGTATACAGAAAATTAATGTATAACTCAAATGTGAAAAAGCGTTATATTTTATATGAATGAAGCACAAAACAGAAGATTTGAATATACAACTTAAATATGAAAAAGACGTCACGTCTTATATGAATAAAACATTTAAAAAGTATTAGAATAGAATAGAATTCTTTAAAATAAAATTTATATAAGAAAAATCATACCTCAAAAGGTTTAGAAGATTTCGAGTTTGCCATTGAGTAAAGACTTTAGAAGAAGAAGAAGAAGAAGAAGAAGAAGAAGAACCAGTCTCGGTAAGTCAAATGTATTATATGAACAATACAAATAATTTACAAAATTACAACTTCAATCTAGAATCTAAACCAGAATCTAAGATCTGCGCAAAATCAAGGAAAAATACATTTTTAAGGGGTATACTAAAAGAATTTATTGAAATTTTTGTTAAAATATTGGATAAATTGATTAAATTAATATAAAATTATTAATATAATGAATAAAAATTAATATAAAATTGGAATATTGTATAAAGAATATTATAAAATTATTTTTAAAAAACGATATTTTTTATAAAATTGATATAATTTTTTTCTCTTTTATATTTTTTGATTTTTTTCATTTTATCATTTTTCTTATTTTTAAAAAAAATTTAATAGATATGCAAGAAAATGATCTTCTGGTATAAAATAAAAACAATTATTCGTCATCGACCACATCTTCACGATTGACCAAAGAACTGAAGTCGAAATTTTCGCTCGCAAAAAGTTGTTGCATTAGAAGTAATGAAACCGGATTGATGCTTAAAGTTAAGTTCTGGCGATCCCTTGTGATAATTTTCTTCAGTTTGCCCTTAAACTTTTTAATGATTCTTGGCTCTGGCAAAAGAAGAGAACTTGGCGATCTTTTATTCCCGGAAATTTTAACCAAGGAATTGATTGGCTCAATTGAAGAATTAGTGGGATCTATACAAAAAACAAAATTAGTATTATGAATAGTTAAAACAAGAATAAAAGTGTTATTTTACCTGTTGACGCAGTTCCTCGCTTCCGTCTCCGCCGAGACTCAAATGGCCAGCTGTTTCATCAGTTGAAGCAGATTCTCTTTTTCCCGAACTTGTTGTTGATATTTTATTTTCTCTTCTTAGAGGAAGTTGTTTCTTTTTGTTCTTCTTCCTTCGGAGCTCTGAAGTTTCCGCTTCCCTGAGCTCCCTTACAATCGTTTGTTTTTCCTAGAAAAATTACATAAACAAAAATGAATTAAAAAAGTTTTGAGAAAATTAAGAAAAGACTTGAACTCACTGTTAGATCTTCAGTCGCAGCTTCGTATGGTTTCGGGAGAGCCGTCATAAAAAGACATTTTCTTAGCCTCTCCTCGTCTGGCATCCAACCATCCAGTCCTTCGGGTCACAGGCTTTCCATCTCTTCATGCATTATCTCTGAAAAAAAGGATTAGAAAGATTTTCTTAAAAAAGCATTAAATAATGTACTTACTCCAGTTCTTACGTATTGACTTGATGCGATCCGCCATCATGTCCATTTTTCCCTTGGATGCAGCAAATGCGTCGTGCAGCTTCTTGATGTAGCTTTTCTTCAGATCCACCTGTCTTGTAGCCATCTTAACAACAAAGTGGCTAAACAGAGTTGAGATTCAGTTGTACTCCAAAAAGATTTGTTTATTTACATTATTGCGCAAAGTTTCACTTTTTAGCATTACTGTAATAAGGACTCGGGGACACCACTCTTTTATGCTTTGGTATTACGTTACATAGAATGTACTACTTATTGCACGTTATACGCAAAGAATTATATAGTAATACAAAATACAACATTATATAGCACACTATATAGCAATATAGAACACGATATTACATAAAAATACATAACACGCATTATATAACGTGCGAACACTATTATGAATGAGTAAAACTGTGTTAGTGTTCTTTATGTAAAACTAAGACTATTGGGTTATTCTTACTGCAATTTTCTATCTCTATTCTCATTTGATAAAAATAATAATGAATTGTTAATAAAAAAATCTTGTAAATGCATTGATTTCGGGGAAAATAAAATGATTAACAATTGAGCTAATTTTATATCAATTTTATGAATAAACTGTATCGTCAACTCAATTATAGCCTCGAAGAAGCTTTAGGCATCGCTCTCAGGTCTAGAGCGCTCCGGTCCAGAAGCACATATCTACTACATTCATATGTTAAAATATGTTAATAAATAACAAAGTTATAAACCTTTGAAATAGTTATAATCAAATTTAACATTCTATAGATTGAGTTCTTCATCGCGTTGTCTACAAAATAAACCTCTTTTTCATTCAAGCTAAATCATTGCTTTGATATGCTTTCTATTGAATTCCATCAGAAATCACTCACTAAATGCAAGTTTTTTAGATGATAACTTTTTAACTCGAACTCACTCTAAATTAAATTCCATTACCAGATTATCTTTCAATTAACTGCAGTTTTCAGTTATATATGCAATTTGAAAAATTTTCCAATAAATGGTTGGAGACTAAAACTTTTATTTCATACTTTTATAATTTAATTATGGTATCCCTTAAAAATGAAGAGCTTATTTCCAAAAGGGCTTAAGTGTCTATATTATAAAGTCAGTAAAGATCACTGTGGATGCTCAAAATAAAGGACCTTAAAATATAGGCAGTTAAGCCCTTTTGGAAATAACATCTTCAAATATTCTACAACAAAACATTGCATATCTTATATACCTCTGTCCAAAAAACCCGGAAAAGGCTGAATTTAAACTAATTTGTATTGGGCTTTTTATACTTTACAATTCTTAATGAATTTTCAAACCAAAATAGGATTTCTTATGATGTACTTATATCATTGATTGATAAATATGTAGTATTCGGTTTAGTCCCAAAATTTGAGTTCGCATGAGACTAAATGGTAAAGTAATTTGATAGTCGGGATCGCCTCCTAGTTTTGTATGAATTTGGCATCAAATCAGTTAAAAAACTTGACCAATTAACTGGGATACCCTTAAGCACAATTTATGATCATTTGAAGCGGTTTCGGTCAGTATCTGGCAGATTATCAAAGATTTAATTGAGAAAAAAGAACCAAAAAAAATTGGCGATATATGGGATAAGCTTTGTATACGAAATGGAGACATTTTTCGCGTCTATGCCGAACTGACTTCAACTCTGTATTTAAGCTCGAAGATAGCGAATTAAATACTGGAATTGTTTATAAAAGCATTATTTAGAGTGCTATTTATAGCTCAAGCTTGTTTCAATTGAATTTGAACAACTTTAGATAAAAATATAAGTAATTGCAATTTCCGACTTTTTTTGGACTGAGCTGTAATTATTATTCATACAATCTATTGAATGACACGATGGATCCTGTATCGAAGAATTTGATTTTCTCATATATTTGTGTTTCCATTTTATGTCAAAAAATTTAGTCTTTACATTGTTATTTGATAAATGAAGAAAACTAACTGAAGTCATATTTGTTGAATTATGCTATTTCACAATTGTCTATGTTATGTGGGCAGGCTTACCACCTGTTCGGACAGTTTCATCCGGACAGTCAGGTTTTGAGGTGCGCTATCCAGTTGCCAGACGGGGCCTCAAAACGGACTATACAATTTCCGCTTTTGTCTCAAATGACTAATCAGAGCCGTATTGTATTGAACGCGTGTTCAGTATTATGAATAATTTGTGTTCAAAAGATAGGAATAAATTATTTACATAAAATGTTAAGGCAGAAACTTGTGTAAAAGTTAATTTTGATTTAAAATGTTCTCAATTTCATGATTTTGTGAAAAATAATGATAAAATACTATAAGCTGCAAAATCGAACACTAAATACACATATAAATTGAGTAGATAGTTGCATTATATTTAATAATTGAATTAAAACTTTTTGAAAATATCGAAGGGGGATTCTTATAGGTTTTAAGTCTGGTCTTGGCTCAGGCAAAAGGTGGTAATCCTGGGTATGACTAAGATTATAAAGGATAACTAGTGCGAGTCTAGAGGATAAATAAAAGGGTTAATGTTTGTAAAGTTAACAATCTTTTCTTTTAGAAGATAGTTTTTATATCGAGTTAACTACTCGTGTTCTCTCTTTAAACTGAAACTGAAATCAGATTTTTATTTGTATATAAGGTATAAAAATACAATAAAAGTGTTATCGATCAGAAAGAGATAAGACTTCTGGCGACTCTAAATATTTTAATCCGTCGCTTCAATCTCTATAAGGTTACTAGTTAAAACCTTTCACCTGTTTACTCCAAATAAGTTAGAGAGCTTAGAGTAAACTGCAAAGTACAAAATAAATTCAAGACTTGTAAAACGCATTACCTTTACATGTTAAAAAACTTGTTGACTGTAAAATGAACTTTTATATCTTCTGTAGGGTGACCAAGTCAAAAACTATTAAATGCGGGACAAAAAAATTTTGGCCCCCTTATAACATTTTTTTAAAGAGTATTAATCTGATTGAAATTACAAGTCACAGTTTGAAATAACAATTATTTGAAATATAAACTAAAGATTTGATTGAGAACTGCACTTTATAAGAGTCACACACGACGTGAATGAAAACAAAGTATCAGACAAACGGATTAAAACTCTTTTTATCTAAAGACTTCTACATGTTTTAAGATAAGAAACGTGTTGACAATAAAACTGCATTATCTGCATTAAATAAAAACATACAGTGGAAATCTGTTAAGATAAATCTTAAAATGTATTATATTTTCCGCCCCACAAAGAGCGCATACGGTATGCGGGACACAACTCTTAAATGTGGGACAATCCCACACAATGCGGGTCACTTGGTCACCCTAATCTTCGGCTTCTTTACAGTTCAGTATTCATATCTATTTCCTGCGAAAATATATTACTTTATTATTTGACAGAATTTTATAGTGTTATTATTCAATTTATTTTTACAATCATATTCAAGCAAGAATTAAGATTTGAAGCGACTGTCATTTCAGAAGTTCCCCAAAATTTAAACACGCAAGCGTATAGCAAGATAAGATCGTTCTAACTCGCCAATTAATCCAAATGGTGCAGAACTAACCTAGTTATAATTAAAAACACAGATGTTAAGTTTGAAAAACATCCTTGTCAATGGGTGTCTATTATTTTAAAGCTATGTTAAGGTTGTTTAATAATCTGTGTTAACTTAAACTTATAAAGTACAGATAGAGAAGTCATTGTTAACAATATATTTAGAAAAAAGATGATGCTATAGTCTTTCAACCTTATATAGCGAGATTAGTGTTGGACAATTTCTAGAAATTATCCTTTGACGAAAAAATTTCTAGAAAACTTGTAGAAATATTTCTGGAATTATTTCTATGGCTAAGAAATTTTCTTTTTACAACACTAAGCGATATTCGTTTAACCGCAACATACCTCAAGTTTTTAATTCATTATAGATGCAAATTCAAATTCAAATGCATTCAAATTTATTTTCGTTTTAAATAAAATAAGCTTATTTTGATATCGAATTTTACTTTAATTAAGAATCAGATAAAAACATGCAGAATCTCTGATCTATAAATTATTTTAAAGATATTAGTGAGCTTGAAAAATACATTAAAAATTAACAAGAGATAATTTTCTATTTTACTATTAAAGTTAAAACTAACTCCTATTTATTCAGTAAAAATAAAAATAAAATCTAATTACTATTTGTGAACTATAGCGATTATTCGAAATATTGATAGTTTTGAACTATTTTCAAGGTATAAAGTATACTTAAATATCAGATGAATTCTTCTTTTGTACGTATAATTAATTTTCAACCATTATTAAAATTCCAAATGTCTACTAATTTCAGAAAATACGCTGCAGTCATGACAATAACCTGTAAACAAATCGAATATTCATGAAAACTGATCAAATAAGTCATAAAACTTTCCTTCAATAATAAGTACTTGCCTCATATACAATAAAATAGTTCAGAATAAATAATTTCCAACAATAGAATCCAATCTTTTTCTTGCCAACTCTTTCAATCGTTGATAATAGCTATTAAATAGTTTTAGATGAAAAAGGATAAGAGAGAAAATAAAAATTTCAAAATACCTTAATTTTTGCATTAACTGTAATTCTGTTGGTATTACAGTTTAAAAATAAACTATTCAACAATTTATAAGACCCTTTTACTTCGGAATACACGAAAGAAGCGGATACCAGAAGTATCGTTAAAATAGCAGCAAAGAAAATATTCGCATAAATTAGAAATATTTTCATAAAGAAGCTCGTTTCTCCATACAATATAAAATAAAGAGTGACATTCATTACACTCATTACTAGAGCCAGATTTATGAACAAATACTTCGACCATAAATTTTGATTATATTCACTGATCTCAGAGTATATTTCTTTTAGTGATTCGATGATTAATAATAATTCTCTGTTATTGAATTTCTTTTCAGGTGCAGACATAGTTATGATTTCATTGTTAAAAAATCTAAGTTTTAGCTTAAAGTAATAGCAAATTATGTGAAAGTAAACCATAGAATGAACGTGAAAACCAAATGCATAATAAGCCGACAGACTGCTGATTGCTATCCATATAATACCGAAAGCGAGAAACTCAAAAATAGTGAAATTAATAGCGAACAGAATCAGAGGACATAGAAATGCTGCGAATAACATAGTTTTAGATATAGGATCAGAAATTTTGAATAGAAAATTTGATCTTGCGATTAGTTTAAATACATCTTCTCTATTTGTGAGTCGAATACTTTGGGGCGATACCAAACCTGACATCATCTCAAATGGCTTAAGATATGATGGCTTTATACCATTGTAATAATTCCAAACATGTATCAGCTGTGATGCAAGTCCTAATGACATGTATGGTATAATCGCTAAGTTCAAATGAGCTCTATCATTGAAATAAGTCGGATAATCGCCAACCATTTTGAAGTATAATTCATTATTGTCCGGAAGTAATATTGCCGTTATACATCGAATCCAAAATATGAAAATCATCATAAAGGCAAATATTGGATTATGATATTTATTTCTTCGTTTAGAGCCAAGTGAATAAAGAGATAAACCCATTCTATACAAATGAGTTCCTGAAGATTCGAGCACAACATCTAGTGGCAAAAGAGCTGTTGCTCTGAATATTGAATTACTTTTCGTTGCCATAAATATATTGAATGTATCTAAACTTTCACAAATATTCAAATACTAGAATTGAAGCCGTTTGTACTATAGTTAACTTTGAGTTTATTTTATTTGTTTTAAAACATGGAAAATAGAGCTTGCACAAGTAAAAAAAGCTTAAACGTTCGTATGCTTAAGTCTCATTTATCTAGATGGAAATTGTGACTAAAAATTCGTTCAAAAATAATTCTCATCTTAGTTCTAAACTTCATTTCGAGTTCTAGGAATAAAAATTTTTCTTTTCATATAATTGTCTTATTTTTCGAAAACTTGTGCCAGCAATAAAAAAGCAATAATATTTCAAACTAACTTTGAGCTAGTAGCTCTACAACCATTATTGGTTTCTTCATTTGATTAGTGATGAATTTCTTCTGTAAATTTATCTATTTTGAGGAACACTTAGTCATTATATTATTCGGTATATAGTGAAGATCTTTTTAAAGTTGACATCATATAATATAAAAGTTATTTTTTCTGTCTATCTCAATATTATTTGATATAAATTTATAGATATTTCGATATAGTTGCGTGCAATAGAGTAGCAGAAATAATTCTATCTCATACACATACAGTATTCGTACAGTACATTTCGTGTGTAAGGCGTGATCTTAGAAAAAGATAAACCTTTGAAAAAGTTTTCGTTTCATTAAATAAAAAGCTCGTGTGTAATATATCACTTTAAAGAAGGGTTTACCGTACTAAAACAAGGTCATACAAAAACAAATTACAAAAAATTTTACTTAACATCTAAAGACAGTATAACTAGAATTTCTTAATTTTTCTATAGAAGCCCGCTGGAGCACAAGTTTTAGTGTCCATAAATGTTAGATAAGATTTTTATAGTTTAATTTCATATGACTATGTTTTGGTAAATAGACTCTTCTTTGAAATGATATACAGTCTGACCCGATAATAGGCAACTCGTCGGTGTGTAGGAAATAAGTTATTTATAGCTGTAGTTGTCTATATCCGAATTCCCTAACATATGATTGGTTTAGTTAGTGCCTAATAAATCATGTGCAAAAAACCGGACTTTCCTATAACTGAGTTGCCAATAACTGGGTCGGACTGTAGTTCTTGATCAGGTTTATGCTTGATAGCCAGCCGATTAAAAGATTAAAGTTCTTAAAAGTTTCTTTTTTCATTACTTGATTCTAAATAAATTATTTGAATATAAGAATGAGGTAAAAAATACAACTTAAAAGTTAATGACGTAATTTTGACACTAATTAGGTGAAGATTTAAAATTTCTTCATCAAATTTCCTATTTTTCAGTGTATTCGGGGACGAATTTTGGCATGAAAGGATAGTCGGGAGTCTTACCGAAACCTATATTCACAGATTACATTCTAAAAATGATATCATTTCATAATTAGTTAATTGACTATTAATAATGATTTTTATCACATGAATCTAACAGTGAAAACTTAAATGATATCTTAATGACTTTCTAATTTTATTTTATGTTTAAGATTTTGCGTCATCGATGACTATTTATCATATACGTTTCATTTTTCAAGAAAAAACTCTTCAAAAATATAAGTTATACACAGTATGAGCACTTATAAAACATATTTAAATTGTCGCTTATCATAACTATCTAACGATAGTCTGGTTTACTCTTTGACAGGAGATAAGCTGATTACAAATTAAAATTCAATTTTCACCTATGATCTTAAAAGGTAGTCGTATTTTGCTGTAAAAGCTAGTGTCAGGACTCAGGTCATAAGACATATTGTTTCTTTTTAAATGGCTATATCTTTCAATCAGTATCTCATGATTTAGCAACCATAGAAATATCAATTAAAGGATATGAGACGGCAAATTTATCTTGCATTTAACTCAATAAAACACTGATCTATCACTTCTATCAGCAAATAATGTTATTTGCATCCAACTTATAACAACTTTGAATTTGCTTTGACCTTAAATAGCATTTCAATATGAATGAGTCCATTAATGGCAAAATAACCTGTACTTTAGTTGCGTTTGTTGAGTTTATTCAATATTGTCATAAATAGAATCATTATCAGTGAAAATTATTGTCAATAGGAATTAAGTTAAATAACTATTGTTAAGAGAATGATGAGTTTATTTATCGGTTATTTAAAAGAATGAATTTTACTTAAAAGGCATTTTTGATGAGTAATGAAAGTTTAAAAGCCTTTATATTTAAATGACTCATTTGTATTGTATAAATGAATAGTTGCAAAGAAACATCAATTAATATCAGATATACGTTTAACTATCTATTGCTTCGTTCATCTAAATAAGTATTGTGAGTAATAAATTAAATTACTCAAAAGCAGTTCTCAATAGTTCTTAAACTTTAAGTTGAATTCTAAATTAGAATTTTTTCTGTATAATTCTTATTTGTTTCAGTATTTCGTAAGTTTTACTGATAATAAAGCTGCAATAATAATATTTCAAACTCTACTTTGAATAAATGGCTTTACAGTCTTTATTACTTTCCTCATTTCGCTGTTGATAAACTAGTATGATCTACTTTAAGGAGTACTCAATGTTTTTAAAATACAAATAAGTTTTAAAAACTCCTATTCATAGATCATTTCGAATGATTTCTAAATAAAAGGGAAATACAGTATAATTATTTCTAAAGTTTGATGGTATAATAGCTTTTAACAATTTATACTTATAAAGTGAGAACTGATATTGTTTCAAATAATAGTGAATCCTTTTCTCTCTTTATATGTGATGAAAATTGAAAAAGTAAGTCGCAGTCATGGCTATTATCCTTTGAGTAAATCATTCTCTCTAGTAAATACTTATGAAAATATTGTGACATTTATTTCTATCACATCGATATCTTAAGTTTAGAGGTAAACAAAATCTGATAACTCATATCCAGCTTAAATGAGAAATTATGAATCGTATTGAAAAGAATCTTTATCAGATCCTATACATATCTGATCGAATGCGACTGTCAATACTCAGTTTGGTTACAACTGGATTTCAATTTTTTCAGCTTAAAATTCTTTATTTCAGTTTGTGTTCTGATTCTGAATAATGCTCACACACTTATTTAAACTTGAATAAAACTTAGTTAATATTTATTTTATATGATTTCGACTTCCTAATAGATAAGTCTCCTGAATCTAATCCCGTTTAATATTATTCATAATCGGATTGATATGATTTAAAAGGGTTTTGATTTATTGAAAAAAAAGTTTGAAATTATGTAAAATAAATATTAACCGAACTGCTCTTTATCCGGATATTCTATTCTGACAAACATGTGATTAAATTAGATCTTGTTTTCCTTAATAGATAGATTAATCATAGATTAGACAATAAATTAAAACGATAACCAGATCAGATTACTCATAATTTAAAAAATGACTCTCTAAAGAGTTTAATTAGGAATATAACTTTCTCAACATTCATTTTCAGGAATACATTTTTCTTTAGGACCACACCTGGCATACCTGCCTATACAATAACATCCGCTCTGACGTGGTATAGTACAACTTACAACCCCCTTAGTGATTGTACATCCTCCACGGCATTCAGTTCCACACGTAATATAGATCTCGTTCTTTGGACATACTCCTAAAGATATTGAGAAAAAGTTACGAGAATATTAAAGATCCCTTAAAATTCTGAAATCAATCGTTTACTTTTACATTCCTTCAGCAGTATACATTTTCCGTCTTCTTTTACTCTAACGAATCCTTCATTGCAGAAACATCCGCTAACATTTTGCTCAATACAGTCTATATTCGTATTATGTATTTTGCAAGTTCGCTGACATGCAGTTCCATTCGCAGAATAAGTTTCATTCTCTGGACATACACCTAAAACAATAAGAAAAATAATGAAAATACTAGATAATTCTTACTAAAGTTTTATATTTGGATTGTATTTGCGAAGCATTTACACGCATTCTAAGGCTATTAAATCAGAAGTAACCCTATAGATATTTAGTTAACAGAAAAGTTTCGACTCTTCAAGAGATATAAATTCAGTCATTGAGATCACTAAACAGACGTGGTGTTTATTTTTCACATGTTTAACATTTTACAATTCTAGTTATGTTCATCGCAAAGTTATGTAATGTAATAACCAGTATGACCCGAAGAAAGTTATAGAAGTACTTTCACCACTAGACAATTAGATGGTTGAAAGGACAATGCCCAAAACCCATAGTGATCCTTCCTTGAATGAACCAAGACAAATTTGGTATCAAACGAAAGGTATTGAAAAATAGAATCGAGATTTGAATTTTTGAAATCCAAGATAGCTGACACGAGTTATTCGGAACATTATTATAAAAAACTAATTTTTTTGTATTTTTAAGCACAAAAACTCTTTTAAACATACTTTATTGTATTATTTAAAACTTCTTAACATAAAACCTAGTCGAATCTGAAATAGAAGAGGCGTATAAAAACCATTTTTTCAATCATGTCTAAATACTACATCTGTTTTAGTAAATGTAGTGAAAACTGGTGAAAACTGATGTTGAGGCAATAGTAGAGCACTGTTGTCATAATTTTTATTATGAAAGTTATGGTCTTTTTATACTCAACTTTTAGCACCTTCCTCACTTATTTTTGACTTAAACAGAACCAGTTATGAAAACTTATTTTCTATAACTGGTTTCAAATCACTTGATTATTGGCAAGTGTTACATACTATACCTCTATCTCAAAAAAATTTCGAATTTGCTGAGTTGCCAAACACATTCGTCGTATCAGAGTACACCTGGAAACTTAATAATCTGCGATAGCAACAATAAAAACGCATTTACTATGTAGATCTATCTTTGATACGCATTAGTTTGTTGCAAACTTTGATTCCTAATTTGCTCTGATTAGTATATTCAATATTTTATAAGTTTTTTTAATAAACTTAACTGATTTATTATGACCTAATAGAAAGCGTTCCATGACGATACATCACTTCAGGTTACTAGCAAGAAACTTTTGAATGTTTGTTTGAGAAAATGAGTAACTAGATTTATTGAGTTTACTGAATTCTTTATATAGTTTTTCTGCGTAAAATCCGAAGAATATAGTTTCTCATGGAAAATTCAAAGTGAAAATTCAATTGTTTGAAATAAAATTGTTCTGTTAGTTTAGAAGCTTAGAAAGATTAATATCTATTTTACATTCGTTTTTACAGTATTATATGTAAGGCCTGAAAGTTATGGTGCTAAAAATGAGCATTTTTGGTTGTAAGTTGGGACTAAATACTACGCAAAAATTGGATTATTATAGAACTAAAATTTATTATTGATTTATCAAAACTACAATTTTGAACTAAAGGTTGATCATAGTCAATTACATTTAACTTTTCGATTGTCGATTCTCACACGCTTTGTCTGTCATCGACTAAATTCTTTTTATAAAGAGAAAATCACCTCAATTTCGACAGATACAAGAGGAGGATATTTTGTCAAACTTCGAGGATCATAGTAGTCGGCTTCACTCATAAATTTAATCATTGATGATGATGATTCTTTGAAATGATATGATTCAATTTTCATAAATATGGCATATTCGGTTTTGCTTAAACTTTTTCAATGATTTTCAGTTTTTCTTCATTTTAATTAGGATTTAATCAAAAATTGGTAGTTTGATGGGAAAATGGGATTTATGGGAACATCAAATAACTCTTATTTCATTAGTTTGTTCATATCAAATTCACATCTAAAATCTCCCATCATTTAAAACTTATTTAAAAAGTGAGAAATCTCACAACTTTCAGGCCCTAATTATATGTTAAAATCGTTTATTTAGAACAGAATAAGATTTTATTCATCAACCACTGTTATACTTCAATTAATAGTGAGAAATAACTTATCTTCAAGTAAGTTATCTTCAATTATGACATTTTATAAAATTGCATGCAAGACAAAAATACATGGCTGTCAGCCTTTAAAAATGGCGCAATAGTAAAATAAATCGTAGCAAGTGAATTGAGCCCAAAAAATTGAACGGACGACAATTGAGCACTAAATATTAAAAATAGAATTAATACGATTTTATTAAATTAAATTTTTTGTGAGAGAGCATTTTCGATTACGTCATAAAATCCAACAAAATGAAATTGAATCAAAGTATGAATCTTTTAGTTTTAATTAATTGAATTAAATTCAATTTGATTATATTGAATGAAAATAAAAATTTTCAAAAAATAATTTAATACATAATTAATAATGATGATAAGATTTGGATTAGAACCCGTATGCATGCGCTTTCCTATAGTATGCAATGATCGCTACGCTATGAAAATATTTGATAAAAATTTGAGTAAAAGTCGCTCTTAGAAGTCAATTGTCGTTGAACCAAAGTAAATGCGAACACGATCGTGAATATAGTAGAATAAGCAAAATATTCAAGTACTAAATTGAAAAATTGTCTCGAAATTAGACCACAGGTCACAACATAGAATTTGAACTTTTCCCATACTTGAAGAATCTTCTATTGGGATTCAATTTCTCAAATGGATTATTTGAAATGTTTATCTTTTCTGAATACCTTTGTACATTATCAGTATTAAAATTGATGTAATATTATTGATTCAATTATAATAATGATAAAATATAAACATTTATAGCATATCCATTTAGAAAATTACTTCTAAAGAACACTCAATCGAGTAAGATTTAATTTCGACAAGAAGTTAATATTCTATTTGCTTTTTGAACTTAACAACTATATAAACAATAAGGAACAATTTTATTCATACAAACATAAAGACCTTCGTAGAGATTTTCTTTAAATGTTTCGAAAACAACTGAAAACTAGTTTTCAAGACATCCAGTTTCAAATATGATTCAAGATTGAAAAAATTATTTGTTCAAAATTTAGCTTAATCTCTGTAAATTGTTTGATTGTAATTAAAAAATGAATTATTCACGTAATATCATTTATTTTGCTAAGATAACTTTCCAAATGGTTGGCTTTATTATTATGACATATCAAGTCATTCACATCACTAATATTTATTTGAGTTTTCTGTTCGATGTAAAACTCACAGTTAAAAGTGAGCAAACTGTTGATTTACCATCAATTACTCTATGTCTCAAAAAGAGTGTTTTCTGGCAGAAGAGTATTTACAAAGAAAAGTTTGTAAATTATCAAAACGGGAACAATTTTGACAATTATTACCAAATATTAGCTGAGAATAATATCACACAAGTGGATCAACTTTTCGATATAACCGCTAACTTGACTTCATTGCTAAATTGTTCTCTTATTTTTATAAATAAAAATCATTCGTATGATTGCAAACAGGTTGGAAGAGTGATAGAATACATGAATAAAGCCTATGACTTAGAGAAATGTTTCACATTTTTCAATAAAGATGTAAGACGATATAAATTTACCAATTTATCGATGTCAAAAGCTGATGAAATAATCTTCAATTTTCATTTTGGACAATCACTTGAATTCAATATCAAAAGCTATCCATATTTGATTCATTTAACTATTCATTCATCCAATAATCTATTTGGATCATCATTTTCTCATCAAATCAATTTGGGATATCATTTTAGTCAATATAGACATGAATATGATTACAAATTCTCTCAAAGTCTAGTCAAAAGTCTTGAATGGCCACATAAAACAGATTGTGAAAAGAACGAAATCTTGGTTGATCAAATTGTTCAGTCATTTGAAGAATGTATTAATTCATGCCTCTTCAAAAGGTCAATTACAAGAAGGAATTGCATAAACCCGAGTTTATTTTCTGAAGTGAACGTTGTAAAAGGTGTCAATACAGAAAATACAAGATTGTGCTCAAATAGATCCAGTTTCGATAAAAACCTCAAGAAGATTTGTCTGAGATTGTGCAAACAAGACTGCCTGTCGGAGTATTTCACATCATATTATCGCGGTAATTCTTATATACTATCTCATGATCAACATTATAACTACATAAAAATAAAATCGGCAAATACTCATTTATTCGAATACAAGTTATATAAAAATTATCACTTTATTGATTATGCATCAAACCTAGGTTCGATTGTGTCGATGTGGCTCGGAATAGCTATTATTGATTTACATAAACTTCTGAAATATTCGATTGTTATTCCTACTTACTTATTGAAAAAGCTTAAATCGATAATAGATTTTGATAAAATCGTATTACAGTTATTTCAATATGAATTCGTTATATTTCTATGTCGTATCGAAAGTTATATTCTATATTTATTCATTAGAATTAAAAAAGTTGATGTTAAACTGGTAATGAAACTTATCTGCATTTTATTATTTGTTTATCAATTAATTGATTTGACATTAGAATATCTAGAATTTAAAACAATTATTACTATTGAAAAAAGAGATCATATCGTAAATAGAAGTTTGGAGTCTTTACCTGCAATTTCTATTTGTCACTCTATATCTCAAAAGAATAAACCAAATTACTCAATGCTCAGAAGCGAAGATATACTCAAGTTATCTAAAATATGCAATGAGAAAAAAATGTTCATCAATTCCCATGAGCTTAAATGCAAGTTTAGCAATGAAACGTTTGTTTCTGATTATCTTAATTATATTGGTCTGAAATATAAAGATGTTGAATGCGAAGTGGAATACAATAACGAGCGAATCTCTTGCCAATTTTTTAATAAATTGGTAAGAAGTTATTCAAGTTTGAGTCCATATGAGCAACTGAGATGTAGTACATATTTCAGCAAATTGAATGACTATTTAAATAAAACAATAATTATAACAGGTTTCCCCCAAGTGCTGATCAGAACTATTGGGGATTTTTATGTACACGATGCAAATCAATTACCTTCTTTCTATTGGAGCAATTTGGTTTCGATAAGACTTTCTAGGACATATTATCAAACATATTATGATAAAATTATTTTTAAGCGTCTATCAGCGCCATATGAAACAAATTGTTTTGACTATAAAGAAGCGATTAAATCTCAAGCGCAATGTTTCAATGAAATGGTCTTAGAAATGTTCCACAAAGAAAATTGTTTGCCAATAAACTCTGAATTAGTGACTTATGTGGTCAAGAATAAAAATTACGATAAATTCAAGTATAAATTTTGCACAAACTCGAAGATAGAAAGAATAGAGCTAATTAAAGAAAAATGCCTCGAAGCTTGTGATGAAGAAATTTATGAGTTATTTGAGACCAATAAGTTTACGCCCATAAGCTTTCACTTAAAACCATAAGTCCACAGTATCTAGTTGTTCAACACAGGCCTTATATGAATTTTATTCAATATTTAGTTAACTTTGGTGGTCTATTAGGTTTATGGCATGGAATATCTTTGAACGATTTAAGAAACCTCATTTTCCGTTTCTTCTCAGAGACCATTTCTCGAAGTGATAGACTGATAATAAAGTGTG
Source organism: Archegozetes longisetosus (assembly GCA_018873245.2). NCBI lineage: Eukaryota > Metazoa > Arthropoda > Arachnida > Sarcoptiformes > Trhypochthoniidae > Archegozetes > Archegozetes longisetosus. The sequence goes on from JAEMBT020000001.1 coordinate 5,897,404, forward strand.
GTTTCGCCAAGCCCTTCGTATATTTGAGAAGTATATGTAATAATTACAATCTGAAGGTACATATTGATATTCACATACCTATGAGATCTTGAAGAATAAGTTAGAGATAAAATTTTAAAAATCTCATTTTTTAAAGTTATAATTCTTCGAGACCTAATAAGAACTCATTTTCGCGTTTTTTGTAAATATTTTGTTAATAATTTATAGAAATGAAATTTGAAAAGTGAATTTAATTATAATTCCAAACACTTTAGATCATTCCTTTGATTGTATGCACACTCTTATTGATGGTTGAAGTAATCGCAGCGACAAAAGAATATGTGACATTTAATTCTATTATCAAGTTAAATATCATCGATGAAAACTTTGATGAAATTAGAATTCCACCTGTCACAATTGATTTCGTAATCGATTTTATGATGATCGATGATCATTTTAGAAATGATACTATTAACCGATTGAATTCAGACAATTCATCAAACAAGTTTGATTTCCAAAAACTACATGAAAAATTGAAAGACTGGAAATTTTCAAATTGTCAACTCAATGTTCAGGGTAGCTTTGAGAATTGTAATAAGTTTTCTGAACCTGTGATTGAGCTTTATACAAAATATAAATACGATGACAAGGACATTGAAAAATATTCACAGTATCTGCGCGATAGAAGAGGAAACACTCAATTGATTTACTTTTGGTTCAATAAAGATTTGCAAGTGCCAGATTATCGAGTAAAATCATTAATCAATTTTTCAAGAAGAAAAATTTTCATAAAACAAAAACGATTCTTTAAGTTTTCATTGAATTTAACATTTTATCCAGTGGAAATTCCAAATTTTTTGATTCAAGAATATGATAACATGAATACTGATAAAGATGGATATGAGCATCTCTATCAAATTCAAGATAAAGGTGAATATTTTATTGTTAGAAAATCGTTTGAGTTTCTTGAGTTTCCATACAAATCTAATTGCATTAACTACGATGCGACCAGTTATTTTAATTCCTATCAAGTAAGCATTGTATTCGACAATGCATTCGATACCACTGTCAGAAAGTTTTAAAATGCTCGTGTAATCAAATTCGACACATAATAAGTGAAATGGATAGAGGGTTCAATGATATGGAAATGTGCACTATAAATCAAAGCGATTGGAATGACTTTCTTGTGGACTATACAAAAATTTGTACACATTTATGTCCTATTGATTGTATTGAAGATGAATATATAGTGGTCAACAGAGATGTACTGATTTGGTATTATTCGAAGAATAAATTTATTGAATTTTACTTTAGTTGGGATAACAGTAAACCACTCATTGTCAATAAAGAGACACCTGTTATGACATTCATTGATTATTTTTGTCATATCGGAGGGCTATTTGGGATGTGGTTTGGAGTCACTGCAAATCAATTGTTAGGGTTTTTCAGAAATATTAGAAACCACTTTTCGTCACTAAAAAGGTTACTTTAAACTTTCCTAAATGTTTGTATTGATTTTTTTACACTTTTTGAACATTTTAAGCAAAAATTTATGTTTTAGTTACGATTATTCATTTAATAATCTGTTATCCATAATAGTTGTGAAAAAATATTCAATATAGACTAATTGATAAATATTGTGAAATAAATTACGATAATTTGATATATATACAAAGGGTTGGCAACTCAATTCGTGAACAAATTGAAAGTATGCATGATTTTAAAAAGTTGAAAACTGTCTTTCAGTTTGATAAGCAGTTTTCTCTGTTCCTGTTTTGTTTTTATTAATAAATTTATATTAAAATATTTTATATAAATGTGTTATTCAATAATATAATCAGAATTTATGTGTGTTAATTGTATAAAGAATTACAACTCATTCAATTTGTTCACGAATTGAGTTGCCAACCCTCTGTATATGAAATCACTATTCACTGACGATCAAGGTGCAATGAACAGGATCTCTACCCCCTAATTATTCGAGGGTCAAAGAGAATCAGCAAGTCTCAAATTTTTATTTGAGCAAATTTTCACGACTGTGTGAATTTAGAAAAGAGCTTATTGAAAATCTTTTATCTAAATACTTCAAATAGTTTCATAAATCTATAGATTATTAACAAGGAAAGGTTGTCAAATTTTCAGTTCTGATCCGCTTTTATTCACAAAATTAAGCCCTTTTGGGTAGCTTTACCTAAATTTTGGCAGTTTTTATGACAAAGTTAGAATTTTTAGAATTTATCTAGGCTGCTAGGTTTGAAAAATGTCTAGTTACTTTTGGGCTCTTAACCCAAGATTGTACTTGATTTTTGCTAGATCTCCAAAAAGTGTGCACAATCAACTCATACCAATCCTTATGCCATGCTGTATCGTAGTCCATTAGATTTATTAGAATCAACGCTTTGCTAATCGTCCAGCTTTTAGAGCTTTGTCCAGTTTTAGGAATTCAGTTGTTTTAGGAATTGTTAAGCTTTATGAATATTGATAGAGAAATCTGAACTCAATATTTTGAACTATATTGCAAATTGAAACAATGAAATAACAGCTCTAAGTATATTAATAATATTGAGTCAAATATATGTTGTAACGTAAGAAAAATTAGAGGCATGCATTTTCGTTAAATGTAAATAGCAAAGTTTTCAGATATAACGTGTACAGTCATAGACAAAACTGAGGGACCCGGCTTTCAAGCATTCTATACCCCTAAATATGATTTAATTTGAACGAAAAGGAGGATGTCCATTTTCTACGGGCCAGTGTAGGTAATTGCAGCATCGTAAAACCTATACCAAAATACTCACAAGGTCTAGTACTACAACTTTGTTGCTGACCGCACCGTTGTAGGTCACCGAGTTTAGCCGCTAGAGGGCTCCAAATATAAAGCTTACGGAAAACAGACATGAGGAGTCTATTCCCACTAATTCGACCATGCTGAATCGTATGGTGATGACATCATTCTGGTAGAACAAATGGATGCGACGGGGACCACCTCTTCGTGGTGACAGCAGATAACAGGCATTGATAGACCAAGCATTGCAGAACGCATGCTTGGCAGAATTGATAAGCTCAATCGGTTGACTGGGTTTGTATCAAGCCTGGGGCTAAATAAGCACTCAAGTCGTTTTCAGACAATGAGAGGGGATTCATTCCATGAGTTCCCGTCTGTCTGAAAACGACTTGGGACAAATAGTATAGGGTTTCTACCAACTGAAACATGCCGAGCATAAGTGCCCCCATGGTAGGTTTGAGATCCAAGTGTGCCGACACATTAGACCTCTTCCACTTTCCTTCCATGGCATTTCAGCTGGTGACCCAGTGCTATTACGTATAAGAATACAATTTCGACACCAGAATAGCACAAAGTACTTTGTCTATATTTTAGTAGTGACATGACCCAAATTATTTATCTATCCTAAATTAGTGACCTTCCTAATCCTTGACCTGTCCTAGAAATCTTTGTACTTAACAATAATTTCTAATTATAAAAGTATGTGATGGTCAATTTGATGAATTTTGTAAACAAAATCTGTTGGTATATAAAGACTAGGCTTTTGAGCTCTAGGATACACTCTTCTCTTGTTGTGGTCAAGAGTGACATATGAGTGAAAAGCTTTTGTGGTACTCTTACACGTAAGTTAATGTATCATATTAAGTGTTTTACTTTCTTTACATTAAATAAAGTATATTTTAAAGAAAAGTGCTTAATCACTCATTAAGATCGTGACAGTAGACAAAGAAAATCTGGTGCCGAGACCGTGACAGAGTACTGTTGTCAGTGCAAAAATGGCCTTAGAACTGTCGGATGTTGTGCCTATATCATGACAGTTCTGTGGTATCTCGAGTATGGCCGGCACCTTCCCGGGATTATAGAACCTGCTGCCCCATTGAATGATGTTTGTTTGGTTCTGAAAAGCACTGACACAGGGTCTGACTAGTTGTGGCTAGTGAGCACTGTAAGAGCCCAATAGCCTAGGCCGTGTTGTAAATAGAAAATTTCTAGAAATTTTACATCACTATCTAGGCCACACCAATCGCAACATATATTCGCGAATAAATGATTTATTATCTATTTTAAGAAAACTGTCATTTTCCATGTTCTATTTAAAAATTAACATCGTTACCTCTTCAGCATATTTGGATTAATAGGATTCGGCACCTCGTATTCGTATTTTCCTCAATTTTTGATTACAACCTTAGAGCCATATAGTGAGTGGACTCAGTCCTCAACAACTATACTCCCATAAGCAAAGTTATAGTACTTGACCTGGTAAGTATTTTGGTATAGGTTTTGCGATGTTGCAATCACCTCCAAAATGGACTTCCTCCTTTCGCGCCAAAATTAGAGATTTGTATACGCTTTAAATCAGTTAAAAAGAAGTCATTCAAGTTTTGGCCTAAAAATGAATTTCAATCATTGCCAAATCATCGAGCCGAGGAGAGTAGATAGTGCAGCTATACATTTATTCTTTTGGGGCTTGCTTGATTTGATTCTTACTTGGAAGTGGTTGTAAATTATTATGCTGTTAAATTTCTAGATATAAAAACTTACTAGGATTCTTCTCATCTGCCTATGGCCGATTTTGATAAAATTTGGTACATATACTAGGTTGCGGGTCCTAACCACGAATATATCTTTTCCCCAATCGTAAAACATATCGTTTGAATAAAGCTTTTCATTGGAAAGTCATTACACTATACAATATCATTACTGACAGTGAGAATGATAATTAAAGTCGATAAAAAATGCTGGAAACACAAAATTAATTCACACCAATTATACTGAATAAACACACCTTCACTACATTGAGAACAGATTATATAATATAGAATATTCTAAAATCTTCCCGAAACTTCTAAAACTTTCTGAAGTCTTTGAAAATCTTGAAGCAAACTAACCTAACCTAAATTGAATTTTTTATATTATTCAATTAAAATTCTACGGAAATTTTTTACAAACTATGTAGTAGCTCAATAAGGATCTAGATATATGAAATTTTGGTTAACCGGGAAGTTTTGTGGCACTCGACCATAAAAATCGGATGATGGTGCCATTCGATAGTAATTTATGAGACGAGTCCAAAAAGGTCATCACCATGAGGCTCCGCCCACCCGATATCAAACCACGCCCATTTTTATTTTAGCCACTCCCACTGACTCCACCCCCACAGTATGGGTCTCAAAGGAAAGGTCTCAGTGAATAGAGTTCATTGGTACAGATTGCGTGATTATAGGATGCATACTTCCTGAGAAATTGACTAAAAACACTCCTATATTCTACGACCATATTGCAATACATCGAGAATTGACATTGTTAATCAAGATAAAAAGAAGTTTTTCGTACTTCCATAAAGAATCGGCCCATCAACCAATTTTAATCAAATTTGATGTGAACCTTGAGGGTCACTAGTGAAGCAAATGGCTGAAGACACTTTCAAAAAAGTGCTACGGAAGCTGACAGAACCGAAAAATGTAAAACCTTCAAACGCTTATAACTCAAAAACGCGCAAACATAATTTAACGAAACTTTACATATTAAGAGATGGCAATCAAGTGTATTTAACGATAGAGTGAAATTCTCAATTAACCCAATATGAGAGAATAATTGAAAAATTCAAAAACTTCAAATGCTTATTCCAAAATGTTGCCACAATGGTTCCGATCCGATCTCATTTATTCTAACAGTAGCACACTATCTAGTATATAATTCCTAAAAGATTGGGTCGGAACTCTCTTTGCAATACATCGAAAATTGACATTGTTGACTTCGAGATGATTTATGTTGTAATTGTTCTAACATTTGTATATACATATGTTGACAAAATGTTTTGTTAGATCATTCGGACTTTGTTTACATACAAAAAAGTCAGATTAAACATTACCAAACTAGTGGCTTGTCTCAGATTTTGTCAACAATGTCAATTCTCGATGTATTGCAATATGATCGTAGAATATAGGAGTGTTTTTAGTCAATTTCTCAGGAAGTATGCATCCTATAATCACGCGATCTGTACCAATGGACTCTACTCACTGAGACCTTTCCTTTGAGACCCATATTGTGGGGTGAGTTAGTGGGAGTGGCTAAAATAAAAAATGGGCGTGGCTTGATATCGGGTGGGCAGAGCCTCATGGTGGTGACCTTTTTGGACTCGCCTCATAAAGTACTATCGAATGGCACCATCACCCGATTTTTATGGTCGAGTGCCACAAAACTTCCTGGTTAACCGAAATTTTTCTCATGGATCTACTAACGTTAGTAAGTAGAGATTTTTCATCAAATTATATTCCGCTTTGAAAACTTATGGTACCCATACTACTATAAAACATCAATGCAAGCTAACATAGAAAAGCGAAAATTTAAATTGATTTTAAAGTGTCTATTTTTGCGATTGGGGAAAAGTTATTATTATATTCGTGATTAGGACCCTCAACTTAGTGTATGCACCAAATTTTATCAAAATCGGCCATTTGTGGATTTAAGGTTCCTAGTTAGAATATAATGAATAAAATGCAAATTCCAAGGTCAAATGAAGTAAATTATATATGCTTTTAAAACTTTAAAGCTTTAGGTCGTATGTATAACTCTGAAATGACCTCAAGTCTCAAAACCTACTTAAAACCTGAAATGCATTTTAAAACTCATTCAACAACAAATTTTTAATACGGTTTAGGTCTCGACTTGTGCATATTGGCCTTATTCTTTTACTATAAAACTTTGAGAAAATCATACTGGAATATCTGATAAGGTGGTTGTGCGTACAAGCATTGGGAATTCGCCTCCATTTGATTCTGATGAAACATAGTATAGTATTAGGGTTCATTAGTAAAGTACATTGGGGTTTAATTTATTGCAAATATACTACAAGGAATGCTCAAAGCACTTAACAATTCAAATATTCAATAGCTTATAACTTCGAATCCGTTGAGCATACCTTAATGAAAATTTGTATACTATGAGACAATAATGAGCTGTATTCAGTGATTCAATCTTTTTGCAATTAATCTTATAACGCATAAATCTTACTTTATTTTTGTAAAAATGTCTAACTGATCTAACAAAATATTTAATTGTTAGAGTTTTTATACAGTTAAACCCGTTTATAGTGAAGTCAGATATAGTAGAGGCACACTTATTGTAAGCAATAAGTGCTACACCGAATTATTTTCCATAGAAGCCTATAGTACTTTATTGTGAAGTTCGTTATAGTGAAGGTACGCTTGTTGTAAACAATTTTCTATGCACCGACTTACACACATAATGTATATTTATAGTGAACTCTTACAACTATAGTCTTATTAAGATTAATTATAATGTGATAGCAATTTTTCGATCAGTGAATATATTAATTTTATATATTCATTGATCAAAAAATTGTCATTATAAAAATATCAAAAAGTGAAGTTCTCAATGAAATTTATAATCTCAGGTTATACTTGGGGTCGCTTTCAGAAGTCGATTTGTCACTTTGATCCGCTGACAAAAGTTGAGAATATATCTTGTAAAATCAGGCTTCATTAAAACAATCACTTATTACAGATAATTTTGATAAAAATGTTTAATTCCCATTTTGATTATATTGTATGTCATTATTGTTTCATTAGAACGTTAGGTTATTAAATTATTGTTACAGTCAATTATTTCACAAATGTTTATTGTGAAGTACAGTTATAGTTAACAACTTTTGCTACACCCATAACTTCACTATAAACGGGTTTCACTGTATAAAAATATTCCATCAATGGATATTATTGTTACTTAAAATACTATAAACCCTCTGATAAACTTCCACTAAAAAATATAGTTGTTCTTTGCTTTTGTATTAGTTTGAATGCATTAATTAACACAAGATTCAAGCAATTTCATCTCAAGCTTTGATAGTAAGTCTCAAGAAGTACTATTTAGGCAAGAAAATAAATCAGTTGATAAAAAAGTTCTTCGAAATGAATGCACGTATGTATGTGCACATGAAGTCTTTTCAATTTTTCAATCTATTGCCCTTTGGTTTCGGACTCAATCTCTTTGCAAATACATACCTGATAATGTTTAATTTAAGAACAAAAGAGAGTGGATCCGAAACCGAAGGGCAACAATTTAAAAATAAGTTTCAAATTTTTAAATTACCCCTTATAAAGGGTAAAATATAAACCCCATACTTTCACTGAACAGCTCATTATCGTCTCGTAATATGTAAATTTTCATTAAGGTACGTGCAACGGATTCCGAGTTACAAGCTTTTGAATATTTGAATTGTTAAGTGTTTAGGGCGCTCCTTATAGTATATTTACAAGAAATGAAACCTCCAATAAACTTTACTAATGAACCTTAATATCCTCAACGTGTTTCATCGGAGCCAGATGTGGGTGGATTCCCAATGCTCTCACGCACAACCTCTTTCAGACATTTGTTTAAAAAGTTCCAGTAACAATCTCATTAGGATCTAATCGCACTGATTAGAAAAATTATGTAACTTTAGTTTTAAAAATATTATATTAACGTTTGAATTTTTCATTCCATGCCATACCAATTTAATGTTAAAATAAAGAATATAATCTGTGCGAACAAGTTTATTTTATTCACCTAAAAATCTATGAGAGATTGTTTGAAAGGACTGAAACTTGTGATCGCTGTTAAGTATAGGCCTAGCTTTAAATTCATATCGATCCTCTTATTTTGCTTCACTTTTATGAAAAGTTAATTTATTAATGTTCGATAACGAATTATGGCTAAAAATAATTAAGTTTCATTTTAATTTTAAATAAGCAGAAATTAAGAAGTAAATTCAAGGTATTATAATTCCATATAGGGTATCTGATTGAATTCTAATATTCGGAATTATTTTCGGAATCAATCAAGCTTAATCGCGAATATCAATTTTCACTTTATTCAAAGTTTTATTTAAAATCAAGTTTCTTAAAGGTTTAAAATATTCAATCATATTATATAATTGAATCAATTTTTATCAAATTAAATTTTTTCAATTGTTTTATATAAAGGCACAAGAAATGGAATTGATAAATTAACATTTTTATTCAGAAACCTTTAAAAAACCCATCTCTTCTCACACCTCTCTTACTCATCCTGAACCAATCATTATCGAGCTTAACAATATCTTCAACATTTATTGTAATTTCCGATTCATTTAGTTTGATCATATGCTTATATTTGAATATTCTTTCTGGAGACTTCGAGTAGGCGTAATAGATCGGTAAATCTAATGATTGGTAATTGAGTCCAGATTCTGGTCTAATAGTTTGCATCAGCTCATATGACAATCTACATAACTAAAATAATTGAGTATATTCAAATTTGGAATTTTTTTCAATCTCTCTAACTTCATACGTTAGAAGACATGGTACAAATGAGATATTGGCTTCTCGACAGAAAATGGATATCAAATATTGTATGTAGTAAGTTTGTTGTTGTATAAAGATTATCATTAACTGTTATGTCGGTAAAATAATCTTTCTTGTTTATGAATTTGTAATCAGAATATTTCTCCTTCAATTGTTGCATTACGTTCGCATCATCTGAGGCAACGAAGACAAATCTGTCACTTGAAAATCCTTTCAATGCCATTTTATCGAAATAATTTTTAACGTAGAACATGTATTCTTTAACATCATGATAAGCAGCTTCAGTATTCACTTTATCACATCTTCTTATTTGAATACTATCAAAGAAAAGGTATTTTCTGTGAGAAATTTTCAATTTTAATATGCAATCATGTCTCGAAGTAAGACAGAAACACATTACCCTTGAAGGAAAATATAGATGATTTATAATAATGAATGGAATTTGTACAAAATCATTTGAAAATTAAAGCCAGCTTTATAGCTAAAGTTTTACATAAGATAGTGAACAGCAGTAAATAACGTTGTTGATTTCGTCTATAAAATCTTATTGGAAAGATACAAGTTTATGGAAAAGTTCATTCTAGTCACAGAAAATTTGCCTATTAAATCTAATAATTTCAAGTTCCTCACATTAAGATTTAAAACTTCAAAATTAGCTCTCGTATGAAAAATCGAACTCTGAATAACACAAATTTTGAATGAACATTATTTAGAAAAGTTAAATCAATGAAATTATAGGATAAAATTATATATAACGTAGAGTCAATAAGAAATTTTAGTTTGAGATTATATTTAACGATGTCAATATGCTTATTCGATAATTCATTTAATATTTAGAGGTTGGATTTTTATGAAGAGGATTTAAGACTTAAGCAATTCTTTTAATTTTTGTTCAGAAAATATTTCATATTATCACATACCCAACATATACTTGAGGTAATTCGATATTTAGTGTTGCATTTTCTATCATTTGAGCAATGAAACGATTTTTTCGCATAATGTAACTGATAAATTGACCAAACCAGAAGGCTTTTGGATCAGGATTTAATTTTACCAACTTTTCGCTAATGTTCTTTGGAACAAATTGTACCACTTCATCTAAACAAATTATTCAAATCTTAAATTAATTTATAGAACAGAGATAAAGAATATATAATGGTCTTTACAGGTAGAACCTAATTATATAGAATCTACGATACAGATAATTGCTGATATTTCAATAACAAAATTCTAAACTTGAAGATCATTGTTAATACGAAAAGTTGTGAAAACTTCTTATTAAGTCTTAAAGCTTATCATAAAACTAAATTTTTATGATTTTTTATGTTATTTCCTTAATCAGCTGTTGTACAGACATTTTGTGTCGATAAGAGTCTTTAAATCAAGTAGATTTCGTGACTTAAATCCAGAACTACGAAATCTAATCATAGATGATTAAAGTATTAGATAAATAATTTCTATAGTAAAGCATTCATGTTAAAAATTGTTCCTTAAAGAAATCTTAATATTCGTTACAATCAAATAGGCAATAAATTAGATTCAAGAAAAAAATCAAGAAAAATTTATTGTAATAAATTGGTTATAAGTATTGAAGTTAAAATTTACTACCATTCCACCAAATAGTGAATTTATTATCTTTAACTTCAAATTTGACACTGGAATTCGGTTGACATCTATCAGTTATTGGTGAAATGAATTCATCCCAAGTTGAACGTGAATTTCTTAAATAGATATGCAATACTCTATCTATAACCACAAGTGTTTTTGTGTAAAAACCCTTTAATAGGCATGACATTAATCTATGGACTTGTGCACCAAAAGCGCCGTCCCCTAGTTTGCAATGGTACTTATTTGCTGTTTCACAATTTTCCTCTGGTGGTGATTGAATAGATTTAATAGTCTCCTGAATTTGATGAGAAACTAATTTTGTTGCTCTGCACGCCATTTAAACATTCGGGAAGGAAATGATTGCAGCTCGTGATCAAAAATGCTATAAAAATATTTTCTTATATTGAGTAAAATTGATCTTTAGTATGGGATAAGATACAATCTCATGTGCTTATAATAATATATAAATATCGTATTACCGTTTTTCGCAGCATATAAGTTTATGTATACTTATACTTATAATTTGAAATCTCAAGACTCATGTATTTAATTCCTGAATTTAAGTACATGGGTGAAATACCATAATTTAAAACTGTATCATTTAAGACCCCTGAGTTGAGGACATGTCTTTAATATACGAAATTTCATAATAGTATAAACCGGTCATAAATTTTTTCAACTAATATTTCAAACTGTAAAAAGCATATCGTTTGTATCAAAAACATTTTAAAACTATTTACTTTTACTTTCTTCATGTAATTAAACAAAGCGCTAATAATTCGTAATTATTCAATCTTTTCATAGTAATTGACATTTTAAGGTATGGTTTTATGAAATAAAATCTCAGTCTCTATGTACAATCAAGGGAAACAAAAACTAAGCAGAGAAAAAAAGTTTACTTCTTAGCGTTCAAATCTTATAGTGAAAAAGTTGATATACTGAAGTCATAGACAACTCTTCCCAGTCAAAAACACTGATTAGTAAACTAATACTTTGTGCTCAGTCAATACTGTGATATTCTTAGTCATTATTTATTTAAATTATACTTAAACCTTGAATATTCAAAATCTTGTCAATTCCTTCCCCAAGTTATTCGTATTTTGGTGCTTTATAATCAATACAAGCTGTAGGAAATTAAAAAACTGCTTCGTTTTTGTTTTCCTTGATTGTATCGTACATTGGGATAAAAATCTCCATAGTAAAGGTGTTGGCTTTACTGCAAATAACAGATTTTAAAGTTTGATGCAAAGCAGGGAAGACTTTAGGACTTCATAAACTAGACTATTATTCATAACTTTATTAATAGCAATAAAGAAAGTCTTTCTTGCTTTGCATCAAACTTTAAAGTTTGTTATTAGCAGTAAAGCCAACACCTTTACTGTGGAAATCTTTATCCCGATGTACGATACTTATAATCAAGAATATAAGTACTTGTCAAAAATATTTTAAAAATTTCTTGTGATTCGCGTTATAAGCACATGAACTTATATGCGGCGAAAAACAGTATATTTCTTCAATGAAGAATAATTATAATTAATCTTCAAATAAGTCTTAAATATAGAACTTAAATTTTTTTAGTAAGTAATATTTTGTTGAAATATATTTTAGGTTATGGAAAGCGTTGGCTTTCATCTAGATTGAAGTACTAAATTGGTTTAATTTTATGCAATTAGTGCTATGAAATAAAAGTGTGAAGTTGAACTCAGAAGTGTTAAGATTTGTCCAGGCTTATAAGTTAATAAACATCAATAAAGTCGTAATCAAAATTTCAATCTTCTAAGGGTTTATTATTTATCAATCAATCATTTAAATAGTATATAATGAACTCACTCATTGTTATTTTAGATATCTCTAACTTCATTAATTCAATAAAATAGTAAATAAATTATTTAATCATTGATACTTAAAATATTTAATGATAAGTAATTAAAAGATTAGAAAATCATAATATGAACAAATTCGTTAAGATAATGAAGTAAAATCATATTTTAAAGGTCGGTCATGATGCGAAATCAATTTCAATATGATAATATTTATCATATGTAAGGAATAGTTTAAAATAGGCCTTTATACATTATGTACTAATCTCTTTAAAGTGAAAATGCTTACTTGTTTAATTCTCTGATTGTTTGTATTTGATGATGATTTAATTCAAGTGAATCATTCATATTTGTACGAGAAATTAAAGATAGAATGAAGTTTTGACTTTCGTGATGAAATCGCTTCAATTCATTGTACTTATTGCTGATCTCTAGAAGAAGCTGGTCGTCATCTTTCGTTTCTCTACTATCAATAAAACCCTTCCTAATCTCACATTTAGAATAATTATATAATCTTATTTCATAATATATGACTATAATTATAATTGCTGAAATTAAAAAATAATTTTTGAAAAGTTTATCACACGAATAATACATTATGTTCTTTAGATCAAAATATTATTTTTAAGCTCAAGTGAAAATTACAATTTATATTTACATTATAACAAATTATATTATACGTGACTATGATTCCATATGTTAATACTGCCATTGGAATCAATTATAGAGAAACACTTGAAAACCACTAGAAAACACAAGTCGAAATCATTTTTCTTACAAAGTTCACAGGTTTTTAGAATCAATTTAAATTGCCAAAATTGATAGGTCATAGAATATGTTTGTATAACATTTTAGTTCGAAAGTTATTATTGTGAATCAAGGTTACTGAGTTATGAGAATCTAAAAATAAGATTTTAGTTTTATTGATGTTAATATTGAAACTGTATCTTTCATAAGAAAAGAAAATTTGTTTGAAATTCTTACCAAAATGATTTATGGCCAAATCCCTTCTTTTACATACTTGAGATTTTTATTCTCAATTCTAGTGACTAGTATCGAATACAAAAATAAAATATAAATGAGATATTTGTCAGAATATAGTGCTAAACATGTAGCATAAAGAAAGTTCAATAGTTAACTTAGTGAGATATTATAAATAAAATCATTAGTTGAAAAATAATACTTTGCCTGGTTGGCAATAAAATAAAACCAAAACATAATTACATATTAGATAGATACTCATAAAGTTCTACTGTAGATTTGAATTTATGAGATAATATCGCAACTACAGCTTTATTATTAAATCTAATGAATTTAGAAGCGGAAATGTTTGAAATTGTTTTATAATGAAGAATATCAACTTATTTACTTATTTATTATTAGTTATTTAGAAAATTGATTTAGTTTGAGTAGATTATGAACATTTAAAGTATTATTAAAGCATTATTAAAGCTTTTACATTAATTTTTATACTCTCATGTTAATGAAGTACAGAATGTATTTTTTCACCTTTAATATCTCTTTTGAAACAAATATCATTGAATTAATGTTTAATCAGTTTTTGTTAAACTTTGATATCCTCTAAAAACTTTTGTATGACTCACAAATAACTAGATTTTATGCAAATAAGAATTATTTTGTGACTTTGATAATTATTTCGATTATATAAATGAATGATTATGAATTTCTGGATATTAAATTTTCTAGGAAATCATTATTGTTGCTTAGATGGGCTCGAATTTGTTTTTAATTTAAGGTTTGTTTTCTTGCAATATTTGATTATCTTAAACATGGTACATAAAATAGAGATTTGATCTGTACTATACAGATTTTGGTGTCTCTATATAGTTCAAAGTTCACACTTAAAGTGGTAAACTGAAGAGTACAACTTTCCATATAAATAAAGAATTTGTATTCATAACCAAAACTTATAAGCTAACAAGTGAACAAATATTAATAATTAAGAAAAATTTTCGGATTAGAATGAGTCTAAAATCGGCGTGGAGTACTTTTTCTCAGACACAAATCAAATGAATTTTCTTTAATAAAAAGCCAAAACCTTAGAGAAAACAGTACTTTGCTTTGTGAACAAATCAATCATTGTTTGAGACATGCTAAGTATGATATAATGATTTTGCAATACAATTTCTTCCAATGATAACTACCAAAGTTTTAGTAGAATACTCTTTCACCGAATAGCCATTAAGCCATAAATTTATGCGACTTATCCCCAATTAGAAAGTCTACAGTGAATTTCATTAGTACTAGAATAATTCCTTTTAGGAAGTGAATGAATCGATTCAATGCCTCATTGTATTTGTTTCGGTATAATATTTAATTGTTATTCACGCCATTCCAAAATTTATGATAAAAGTGATTAAAGCTCTAAAACAAAGACACAAAAAATACTTTGATTTATAGACTATTCATTTCATCAAAATTTATTTTGAAAAATTGTTTACACTAAGCGTAATTTCAAATCAAACATTAAAGTCAAGCTTTGAAATACAGTATCAAAAGTTTAAACATTCAAAAAATTGAGTGTTTTATTAGGTATTGTGTTTCATTTATTTATTTTATTCGAAAATTAGATTATAGTTTGGTAAAACTTTTATTTTTAGTAAATAGTAAAACGGATATAGAGAAAGATTCTGTCAATGATATTATAATTATTTGATTTCAGCCAATAATGTGATTAATACTTTTCTTTAGTTTTATACAAAGGAAAGCGTAAAACTTTTTTCAAGGTTTCCCTCTTCTTTAAGGCTCCAAAGAAAAATCCATCGGTTTTGATGCCATTCAAGGCCATATAGTTAAAGTCAATTGATGGTTGTATAACATCTCCAATTTTGATATCAAATTCAATATTTCCCGATTTGATTCTGTGCTTATATTTGAATTGTCTATCAGGAGATTTTGCTCCATAAAAAAATAATGGCAAATCTAATGATTGATAATTCAATGCTGAATCCGGTTTAATTGTTTGCATTAATTCATACGATAATCGACATAGCTATTGAATAGAAAAATATGTTTGAAATTTCAGGGTAGTTGTGAGCAAAAATTCAAATCTATATACATTTGAGGACATTGTGCAGACCAGAAAATCACTTTTAGACAAGAAATGTATGTCAATCATTGTACTCAATAAATTGCTTGGTGAATATTGTCTGTTATTAAATTCAATATTCGTGAAATACTGTTTGCTATCAATGAATTTGAAACCATTATATTTATGACTCAATTCTTTGGTGACGTCTTCGTCATCAGAAGCAACGAATACAAACTTATCCCCAGAATATCCATTAAGTGCTAATTTATCGAAATAGTTCTTAACATGAAACATATATTCATCAACACTGTGACTTTTAGCCTCAGCACCGATTTTATCACCTCTTCTTACATGAACGCTACGTGAAATAATTAAATTATAAATTAATAAATAGAATTGTGAATATAATTTTTGCTTTCAATCACCCGACATAAAGATGGGGTAAACCAAGTTTTTTCTCTGCATTTCTTATCAAATCATTCATATATTTATTGGGCCTGAGAATAAATTTCATGAATTGTCCGAACCAGAACGCTTTTGGGTCTGCGTGCAATTTACCTAAAGTTTGACCAATGCCTTCAGGCAGAAATGTTGTTATATTAACTGAGAAATAAACAAAAGACAAACATATTTAAAATTTAGAAGTGTTTCGTAAAACGAAAATCAATTACAATCATATTCAATGACTGAATTTTTATCTTTTACATCATATTTGACGCTATCATTTGGTTGACATGTTTGACTTATAGGTGAAATAAATTGATCCCACGATGAATTTGATCCTTGTAAATAGTTATTAAGCATCTGATCAATAACTACCATTGTTTTGGTGTAATATCCTTTTAATAGACATGTCATTAAACCGTGAATTTGTGAACCAAACCCATAAGGAGGAACTCGACAATGGATTCTTTTAATATTTTCGCATTTTTCTTTTAAAGGCGATTGAATTGATTCAATGTTTTCTTGTATTTGTTTTGATATATCATTCAGTTGTTCTTCCGCCAGCCAGAGATTTGCAATGTTGCCTCAATTTCTAAATGGAATACACTTAAAAAAATATTTCAATGTAGAAATCATTTTGTTGAAATTTATTACTTATTCAAGTTCTTATAAATTTTTGATTTTTCGATTATCAAACTATAGAATTATTTTGAGATTCACGATTGAATGAATTAATAGTCTTGATATTCGTTTCAAAATCATTAGAATTAGATTTTAATTTGAGAAATAAGTTTTCTTAATCAGATAATGACATATAATGATTAACCCTTCAGCACAACTAAACTTCTAAAAACGTGACATTAACTTTGGGTAAAATGTTACCCCATGTTTTCCTCACTTTATTTCAACACTAAATGAGCACTGGTGCTTTTAGGATCAAAGTTGCCCATAATTTATAAGTTCTAATTATAAATCATCCCCTTTACAGATTATTGTTCATTTTTTGGAAGCACATACTTTAAAATATATTTTATAAACAAAGTATTGATACATAGTTCACAAAATGCAATGAATGTTTAACTTATATAAATCTCAAACTATACTAGTTATTTCGATTTTCTGGTTTTTGTATCTAGTGAGTAATACAAAACAAAGAGAAGCAAAAATACTGTATTCCGCTACATAAAAAGTGAATTAAATCTAATAGTATTTAACTTTAAAAACCTTTAACAATAAGTCCTTAATTTTAATATATAAGATTTATATTAACTTTGACTATTAGTTAAATTTTAATTAATAGAGATTAATTAAGGAAATTTTAAATAATAATGTTCCGTTTTAGGAAAATTAGAGAGTTAAATGAAGATTTTATTCAAATTTTTAATATGCATTTCAAAGATACCGTAAAACTAAAAGAACATTTAAGTTTAAGATCTATAGGCTACAATAAACCACTGAATGAAAATCCTTAGTCAGGTATAATTCGTATATAACTATTGCAAGTGCAGTTTGCATACCTGCAATCGCAGATTTTGGGGCTAATTTCAAGTAAAATATCTTAAGATGGATACTATTGCCATCACTATCACCACTAATATCAATATTTTAGCTTGAGAAGCGTTTCAAAAAGTTCAACCAAATCATCCTGAAACCTGCAACAATATAAGTAAAACAGACAAAAACGTGACTCATTTTCATCATTATATCGATTTTGCTTGTATTGTTGAGGGATTTCTCAATAGTCTGATCAAGCTTTGGAGATTGAAGGATCTTTTAACAAAGAACAATAATTAATTAATAATTAATTTCGTCTGAAAATCAATTTAGAACTTCGTGGAATTCAATTGACAAAATACTATTTGTGGATTTAGCTTGCCCTTAGTTTTACCGGATGAGAGGGAATAGTGGAGCATAGAATCTTAATCTCATTTATAATGGAAATGAAATTGGGATTGAGATTATTCCAATGTTTTGAATGAAATTTTTTTATTTACAATATTTATTTGTATTATAGTTGACTTTAAAAAAGAAAATTATGATAATTTTTAGATGAGAGCCTTGAACATCTATCGTTTGGCGTTCTACCATAGTAGTCTGTAAGTTTGAGAAATTGACGGGCTAGCCCGCTCGTCGGATTCTCGAGTTAACTCGAACCCGTCCGAACCCGTCCGAACCCGAACCCGTCCAGTCCAATTAGATAAAATTTTCGACCCACCCAACCCGTTGCAGACCCCTGTTCTACCACTAATACTAGAGTTTCTCTCAGATTCAAATTAAGTCTCAGGAACACTTTAAATCGAATACTTAAAATCATGAGTTTGAAAATGGGATTAGGACAGAAAATTTTGTGAATTCTTTGTTCTAGAGAACAGGTGAAGTGTTTCTTATATTGAAAAAAATTTATCCCTATTGTAGGATAAAGTACAATATCGTGTGCTTATACTAATATTTTATATTTATTATATTTCTTCAATGAAGGGTAATTATCATTGATTTTCAACTAAGTCAGATATAGAACTTAAATGTTTTAAATATGCAACATTTTGTTAAAATGTATTTTAGGTCATGGGTTTAGGTTTACTTTCATCTAAATTTTAAAAATAAATTTAGCTTAATTTCATACAATTTATGCTATCAAATAAAAGTGCGAAATTGAACTCAAAAGTGTTAAGATTTGTCCAGGCTTATAAGTTAGTAAACATCAAAATAGTCGTAATCAAATTTTCAATCTTCAAACGGTTTATTATTTATCAATCAATTATTTAAATAGTATATAATGATCTCATTCTTTGCTATTTGAGACATCTCTAACTTCATTAACCCTTAAACAGTAAAACTATTTTGATTAATGATTTCAGTAAAATGGGTCTTTTAGACCCATCAACTGATTTTGAAAAGTATGTTATCGTAAGGGTTAGGGTATATAACAGTTAGCGTGTTTTGTACTTTGTTAGTGTCGTCGTCGTTGACGTAATCAGTTTAAGGTTTGAGTGAGAACTAATTTCTTATACAAATTTATCGCCTAAACTCAAATAGAACTAACTTTAAAAGCGATTCAATTTAAATATAAAATTTGTAAATAATTAATTTATTGCTTATTGCGATCTAAATATACTCATTTGAAAATACTATCAGTTTTATTAACATTGGAAACTGCATAAATAATTACAACAGTTTTTATGGACCTTTGAGTCATTTTGACCCATGAAATACTGTTCTAGGGTTAACTCAATAGGATAATAATTTAATCATCAATACTTAAAATATTTAATGATAAGTAAGTAAAAGATTAGAAAATCATATTATGAACAAATTGGCATTCATTAAGATAATGAAATAGAATCATTTTAAAGGTCGGTCATGATGCAAAATCAATTTCAATACAGTAGAACCTCGTTATTTTAAACCCGCCTCTGCCAAAATATTTTGTTCAAAATAGCGAGTTTTCAAAATAGCCGGTACATTGAAAAAAGTCCAAAATAAAAATTCACTTAAAATGCAATATTTGAATGGTTAACACTAACTAGGAACTTTTTGAGTGTCACAAAGCAATTTTAATTATTTTTGGCCAAAACATACATCAATATAAGTTGTTTAAAATTATGAAAAATTGGCTGCTGAGATTATGTTTTTAAATGTTTAAATTGCAATTTAATTAAAAGTAATCTTCAAAAAAATGAGTAAAACAGAGAGAAATTTACACCAACTATTGTCAGAAAGTTTATATTTTTCAACCCAAAAATGCTAATGAGTAAATTATTCAATAGCTTGCAAATTTTATTTTTATATTCAAACTTGATTGAAAAATAATTAAAAACAAAGAATAAAATAAAAATTTGATAAAGCGCTATCAAAATTTAAATGCTAAGCAATTAATAGGCATAGTATTCCAGTCTTATTATAAAAGCATAAGAAATTAAAATTAAAGTTTACTTGAATTCAAGTATCAATTATGAAACGTATATTAAAATTCAACATAATAATAAAATAAAGGCAATTTTTATAATGGTTGCAATAACGGTTCAATATATCTGGTAGTAGATGCTGTTACGGCAATACAAGTATTCTTTAAAGGCCGGCTTTTTAAATATTCGATTTATTAAAAAATTTTAACAGCTTAGCAGCCAATTTTTATGAAATTTTCAATTACTTATATTGACGTATATTTTAGCAAAAAATAACTAAAATTGCTTTGTGAACCCAGAACCTCCCTAGTAAGATTTTATTTAGATTGGGGTTCAGATTTGAGACTCGTCCATGAATTTCTGGAACCTGAACTGCTCAGCAGTATTAATAATGATGATTTTTTGTGAAAATTTGATGTCTTATTATATCTCGAAACTATTCAACAGATATTTCAAAATAAAGAGGTACACATTAGTATAGACTGTTGTCCAAATTGGTTCAAAATACTGAGTATTTACAAATAAGTGGTTTTAAAATATCGAGTGTCTACTGTATAATAATATTCATCATACGTAAGGAATAATTTAAAATGGCCTTTATACTAATCTATTTAAACAACTATGTAATCGATTTAAGTATTATATACTAATCTATTTAATGTGAAAATGCTTACTTGTTTAATTCTCTGATTGTTTGTATTTGATGATGATTTAATTCAAGTGAATCATTCATATTTGTACGAGAAATTAAAGATAGAATGAAGTTTTGACTTTCGTGATGAAAGCGCTTCAATTCATTGTACTTATTGCTGATCTCTAGAAGAAGCTGGTCGTCTTCTTTCGTTACTCTACTATCAATAAAACCCTTCCTAATCTCACATTTAGAATAATTGTATAATCTTATTTCATAATATATGACTATAATTATAATTGCTGAAATTAAAAATAATTTTTGAAAAGTTTATCACACGAATAATACATTATGTTCTTTAAATGATATTAATAAAGTACTGTTTTTAAGCTCAAGTAAAAATTATAACCATTATATTATGTGCGACTATGATTCAATTTTTTAATGCCATCGTTGGAATCGATTTAAAAGACTTGAAACCCACAGAATGCACAAGTTGAAATGTTAACATTTATAGGTTATAGAATATATTTCATAGCGTTTTATTACAAATGTTTTTATTGTGAATCAAGATTACTGAGTTATGTGAATCTAAAATTAAGATTTTAGTTTTATTAATGTCAATATTGAATCTGTTTCTATTATAAGAAAAGAAAATTTGTTTGAAATTCTTACCAAAATGGTTTATGGCCAAATCAATTTCTTGTATATTTGAAATTTTATTTTCAATTCTAGTAACTATCTTCAAATATAGATGAGATAGTTACCAGAATATGATGTCATATAAGTACAGTAAAGCAAGTTCAATAGCAAACTCAATGGGACACCTAAATAAATAAAATTATTAGTTGAACAATATAATGATATTTTAGCTGATTGGTTAAAATAAGAGGCAAACATTAATATATTAGATAAACATTTACAGTGTTAGGACTGTAGATTTGAATTTATTAAATACCATAACTACAGCTATTTGTATTAGTCTAATGAATGTATGAACGAAAATGTTAGAAAGTGTTTTTTAATGAGAATATCAAGATTTTTATTCTTTTATAGTAATAATAATGAATTAATACTGTAATGAACACAATAGAACTGATTTAAGTAATTATCTGATCATTAGGCTTTTTCAATATATACATGCATGTGTAATATATGCCCAGCTTCTTCAATGATTAGTAATGTTTGATTACCACGAATCGGATAACATGAATTTGATTGAACACCTGTTCTGTCTATCAATAGTATTCTGCTTTTCAGCCTTAAACCTTAAAAATTAAAAATTAATCTACTCTTATATATGGAAAGTGTTATATGTCTTATATATTATATATCTACTCTTAATTGGCATTAAGTCAATAAAATTTATTTTGAATAGATTATAAACATTAATGTATTTACATTAGTTTTTATACTTTTGTGTCAATGAAATAAGTGTATTTTTCTATCATTATTCTCTCTTTTGAAGCAGATATCATTGAATTAATGTTCAATAAATCAGTTTTTGTCAGATTTGTATCTTTCCAAAACTTGTATATGACTCACGAATAGCTAGATTTTATGCAAATCAGAATTGGTTTGTGACTGATAATTATTTAGATGATACAAATGAATGATTATGAATTTCTGGATATTAGATTTTTAAGAAATCATTATTATTGCTTGGATCGATTCGAATTGGCTTTTTATTTAAAGTTTATTTTCCTACAATGTCTGACTATCTTAAATATGGTACATAAAATAGAGATATGATCTGTACTATACAGATTTTTATGTCTCTCTATAGCTCAAAGTTCACACTTAAGGTTGTAAATTGAAGAGCACAACTTTGAAGATGAATAACGAACCAAAACTTACAAGCTTCAAGTGAACAAGTATCTCACTTTAAAAAATAGTTCTAATTAATACATTAGTAGTTAATAACTTGCAATTACAACTTATAGGCTATTTACTAGTGCCAGCATAAAGATGATGCACATAAGTTCTTTTTCCGAGATTAAACCGATCTTGACCCTTGAAAGCGTGAGCTTAAGCTTAGGCCTGAGCTAATAAAAGTTTTCTTCTAATAAGTTAATTTTGCTTCATATGACTTTTAGCTTAATATAAGGTTACTTTAGAACTTTTGCGCTTCCTGTTAATAAAACCAATTTTTTTAAGTTGGCCAAACTAATTTATTTAATTAGTTCTATTTTAATGCTAAATTTGAATTAAAACCGACTTAAGTTTGCAACAAAACTTATAGATGGTTGTATTGTTTGCTTCGATGCCAAACTTATATTTTGTAGAGGTTTTTCAATAATTTTCAACAAAAATAACTTTATTTATCAATAAATAGATTAATTTTAAGCCTTTGTTTGCCTTCCCAGAAATACTATCAAAGACCCTTCAGTACTTTACACTTTATAATCCTTTCTAAGGACTGAACAAAGAACTCAAAAATATATGTTCAGTGATCTCTTAAAATTTTGTCACTTAATTGTTAGGCTTTAAGTAATAAACATCCTTTTTGTATATTTTAGAAGTATAATAAAATCTTTCATTAGTTTCAATTATTTCTTGTTATTGTTATTGTACTAAAATAAAGTGAACCATATTTAGTGATCTCCCGAACTCGGATCAAGATTCTGAATCTCACCAACAATACCTAAATGAGTCACAAATTGAACTATTTGATGAACGCTATACAAAAGTTTGCACTAAGTTATGTCCAATTGATTGTATTAATGAAGAATATATAAATGTTAGGAAAAAAACAATCTAAGTCATAAGTTCTTGGAATTGACACTAAGTTGGGACGAAAGTAAACCGTTCATGGAGTACAATGAGACACCTGTCTTGACATTTAACAATTATTATATTCACATTGGGGGTTTATTTGGGATGTGGTTTGGAGTCAGCGCTAATCAATTATTTGAAATCTTTTTGAAGGACTATAGAATTTTTTCTTCATTAATAACTTACTACAGAATTCTGTTGAATATTTGTGTCGGAACTATTTATATTTTCAGGCTATTTTTTGGGAAACACTTATAGATTTTTCAATTATTTGTTTCTTCATTTGTAAAATATTTTGAACTTGAAGAGCTCATATTAAACAACAAATTTTATTTTCATAAACTTTAATTCATTGTTTTTTTTTAACAAATAAAAGTTATTAGTATAGCATTCTAGCAAGTCTAAAATATTTCAGATCAAGTTAGTTCAATAACAAATTAGTCTTTTGTAAGAAGATCTAGAATTAAAAAACTCAAATTGAATTAAACTTTATTTTCATATCAAAATATTCTTAAAGTAAACATATCTAAAAGATTTAAACATTAATTATAAGACTGAGATTTCAGAAATAATTTTATTCGTTTGGGCTGACTTGTTATATATTGGGTTGCTAATTCGTCGTAGATATATCAGATCACCCCATAAGTTTCTGTACTTGTACAATCCGTCAGAGTTCATAAGATCTTACTTATGCAAATATTTTTATCGACATTTTGTACTAATTTTTGTAAAGACAGAATATAAAAATCATAAATAGTTTATTTTTGATGATAATTTAAAATTGACTGTCTAAACATAAATTTTGTTGCCTGATAGAGTTCAATAAAGAGCATAAAAGAGCTATTATTTGTTTTCATTGGATGGAAGGGCTAACCTAGGCACAAAGCCATGAAAATTTGGTCAAAGTATTAGGAGATTATGCTCCTTCAAGGACTACAGTCTTCAATTGGTTTGCTGGGTTTAAACATGGAAGACGCTCCCTTAAAGATGAGGACCGAACCGGTCGATCAATATCTGCAACAAGTGAAGAAACTGTGTCAAAAGTACGAGAATTAGTGATAAAAGACAGAATTATGACATATTATCAAATAGCGGAGATTTTGATGATCGAAAACTCATCGATCCAGACCATCTTGCATGACCACCTGAAACTCAAGAAAGTCTGCTCTCGATGGACTCTACATTTTTAACTGATGAACAAAAGCGTCTATAACTAAGGAAGTCTAAACTAAAAGCCTTCGAGATGTTAGAAAGTCGATATGAGCGATGCAATGAATCTGGGGGGGAATATATTTAGAATATATAAAATTCAATTAAATATCTTTAGTAGTTTTTGAGTATCTAGAAATTTATGGGGTGATCTAATGATATAAAACCTTAAGATTATAGTCTTATGGATTGAATTAAAAAAAATTCTGCTATTATTTGATTTTTGATTAACTGTTCAAAATTTTGAACTGTAGTAAATTAAACGAACATGCTCTACGTCAGTTTATAAAAAATAAATTTATGTTAAGTTGATGAAAATAATTTCTGATTAGATTTAAAAATTTATTAAGGCTCGTTTGCTCCTTTTGAAAATAAGGCATACTACGCATAATTAACCCTTACCACAGCTTAACTTCCGAAGATAAGGAGTTAATATCATAATAAAATTTTACTCTGCATCAAATAGCATGCTATGACCGATAGAGAATGCGGTGTAGACAAATTCGGATTTTTCGCATCACAGCATGATAGAGATATAACAAGGAAGAGGCATAAACAAGAAGGATAAAGTACTGCGATGTTAGGAAAAACTTTTTTTTCATTAGTGGTTACAGGTTCTATCTCATAAAGAGATAGTATCTGATTAAAATTATTTAAATAAAAGTTATAAGCCGAAAAATCAGATTTTACACCATAATGTGCCAGACATGACTGAGGAATAGCTAGATTCCTAAAAAAATCACGACAACTAACTAATATTTGCTCGACTGCTGAAAAACTGGAAAGATTTGACGTCTAACTTTATCGGAGCTAATGATGTTTCTGAATTAATAAGATTTCTTATTAATCACCCAAAAAATAGGATCGAAGCGATTGCATGAAATTTATTCTTTATATTCAGTTTTTCTATTAATATCTATCAGCTTTCAATAAGAAAAAATTTGAAGATTAGAACTATCAGATGATTTATAGAAATTTTGAACATGAATGATTTCATTGAGGAATGAGAAATATTGAGAAAAATTTTGCTATAAATTATATTTATGTTTTAAATAATTATTTTTAATCATGATTATTTACTTATTGTAAACATTTGAATAAGTATAAGAAAATGTGGTCACGAATAGCTCATCTAAATAAGGAGACTGATAGTAGTATGACGCATCTACGTATCAAACATGGGGGTTGAAAGTACTCTTTACTCTACATTTGAAACATAAAGGACTTATAAAAATTAAAAATTAAGGTAAGACCGAAGGTTAATACATAGGTGACTACAAAAGTTTTTAGCCCAAGTACATTCTTATTAATATTTTTTGATGATATTTAGATAGAACAACTCTTTAAACGAAAAATACAAAGTTACACATATTCATATCTATTGGCTATGGTTTTAATCCTCTGTAAGTGGAACTTATTGAAACACATGATTCGATTACATAACATGCATTTGTCGGGTAGATATCCATTTAAAATATTTCATATTATTGTAAATAATTATACACTATTATAAAGTTCGTGAAGAAAATTTACTCGTTCCTAAATTTACCGATGAATAAAGGGCAAAGTCACATTTCAAAAAGCTGAGAAACTCTAAACACGAATTTTTATTCTTGATTTAATCCTAGCAATTAATTTCTAGGACTTATGCGTTAGATGGATGAAACTAATTCCCTTTTGGATTTCACAAGAAACGAAAACTGGTTTATATGAGTTCTATGGGAAGTTTTTGACTAGATTTGCTTACAGAGGTACAAAGTTATGGTCAATAGATACTAATATGTTTAACTCTGTATTTTTTATTCTAAAGAGTTGTTCTATCTAAATACCAAATTTCATCAAAAATATTAACGAGAATCTACTTAGGCTAAAATCTTTTGTAGTCATCTACGTATTTAATATTTGGTCATCTAGCCATTTATGAGTACGAACTTCTATGTGAGAAAGCCTCTCAAACTGAGTCAGAGCTGTAGTTTGTAAAGATTAAGTACTAACCATACATAAATACCTTTTTTAAAACATTCATTTAATCTTATAAAATGTATTTAAAGAAGTGAAACGAAACCTAGAAGCGGCTATAAAACATTAGAATTAAAGCTACTATATTGGAAGACAAGCAAAATTTGATGCATAAATCTGGAAAAATTATTCCTGCAAGAGTCTAAACTAGTGACATTGAATGTGAATTGTGAACAAGAACTTGAAATTTTTAAACTAATACTGATTTGACAAACTTTGAAAATTTTTTAATGATATTAATCTTGCGTATGAAAAAAACTCTGCCTATATCTTATGAAAAACGTTTGGACATCTATAAGATTTTTTGAATATGTTCCTAAAATAGTAAATTCAAAATTTTATGACACATCATATAGTTTGAACAATAATTCTTGTACTTAAAATAAAAAATTATTGCACGAATTGTTCGAAAAATAATAGAAAGATGAGAAATAAGTTGAATTGTACTAAAAAGCAAAAGACTATATTAAAATTATTTGTTAAACTGTTTAATGCATTAGTTTGCAATTATTCGAGTAAAAATTTTTCTATTCAATTTGGTGTGCAATGAATAAGAGATTTTCTACTTATTGATGAATTCATTAAACATATACAGATTGTCCAAAATACAACTAAACTCGAATTTTGAGTACAAATTTTCTTTAATATTACGCATCGATTAGATGCAGCTATGAATAAAGTTTGAAATGAGTAAAAGAAAAGTCAACTTTTTAATCATAATGTTTGAGATAAAAAGAAAAGTAGCATTTAAAATGGTCTTCTCAATAAAGCAAAGAGTTTTTATTTATAAAACTTATTTGTCAAATAAGTCTTATGATCGAACTGGAGAAGAACTTGCTGATAAATTTGGTAAAAAAGGATCAACAAGTGCGACTATAATTGACGATAATAGCAATAATAAGCATATGTTGTAGAGAACATTTCTAAACACTATTTTTTAAAACTACATTAGATCAATAAAAGTTCATTAGATCAATAAAAGTTCATTTTGATAGATCAAGTTTTCAGTATATGAGTAATTGATATTAGTTGCGATTAAAATATCAAATTGTAAAAGCCTTTAACTGCTTTATCTGAGTTTAGTTTTATTTTGGACAATCTGTATTTCTTTAAGCGATACAAATAAAAACTTATAGTAATGATAAATATTGTCAACTCTGATATCCCGAAGTGATAAAAGTGTTCTGTTAAATTAACAGTATTCGATTAGCTTTGCATGGAGTCAAATGCTGAACAGAGTATAGAGTCGTAAACGCTGTTGTTTTCTTCAAGTAACTAAAGCGGTAATTTTCGACTTTCAAGCTTGATTTCTCCTGCATTGTTGGTAATGTACTTTAATATATAATATGATGATAATCATTCCACAGAAATATTTTCGAGATCGGTTGATAAACACTCTCCCTTTTTAGATATATTTGATTTTTTTCCTCATTCAAATAAAGTTAATCCATTTATCAAGTTTCTGTCGAGTTCATGTCTAATCTGTGCATGGGTCAATTCAATAGCATAACTACTCAAAGATACACTCCAAATTAAAGTGAATTTCACGATAACTAATAAGTGGAACTGTAACATTGCACACATTATAATAATGATAATAATTTAGTAAACATTTACATGAAGTATTTTTTGAGACTTTATATCTTAATAGAGCATGAGTTCAAGGAAATTATACTTACACATAACATCATTTACACGTTAAATAAAATCAACTTTTTTCTTACAATAATATATTTTATTATTAAGCCATAAAACCTCAAAGAATTCAGAAACTCTAATTTATTATTGAACCTTTTAGATGGTAAGCATTATATTATAATAATAATAATAATCCTTATTCAGTGAATGAAATTATATTATCACTAGGATATAATGACGTGTTTATACTCTTAGTAATTAAATTCCATCAATATATCTTACAAGTTATGATCATTATGATTAAAAGAGGTAAAGTGTTGACAGTTTGAGTTTTTAAAGTTATTACAATCGTTTTCGCTTTATATATTGATTGATGAATCATTGAAAATATACTTCGCATAATAAAATAATGATATATCACATAAGTTAATTCTGTTTCTGTCAATTTGTATGCGAATACCTAGTCTCTCATTATTTATAAATTTGATTGCATTAATCCATTGATTTGGTGTTGATTGAAATCTTTCTTTTTTAATTTTGAACATGGTGCATAAAGCTAGAATTTTCCTTCTATTTTCAAGACTTAAAAACGAGAGAAATTCGAATCTTTGGTCATAGTTGAGGACTGGAACTCTCATTTTATGGTAAATGAATTTAATTAGTTTTTACTGTACTTTTTCTATTGAGATTGCCTGAGATGTGTTTGGTATGTTAAAGAAATTACTATATTTTAGAATAGATAAAATATAAGATTTGTAAAGAGTTAGGAACGTTTCTCCGTTTATTTTAGTGCTTATTTTTCAAAAAAAACCTAACTTTGCGGGGCTTTAGAGACAATAAAATCAACATGTTCGTTAAAAACTCATTTTATTGTGATATGTAATTCCTAAAAGTCTATGATAAGATAGTCTTGATTTTTGTGTAATCTAAATAATAAGACTTTTCTAGAATATCACTTTTAATAGAGATTCATAAAGATTCAGGTTTTTCAAGGTTGAGTTTGATAAATTTGGCTATAATATAGAATATTATTCAAATCATATTGTAACGCATCACAATCATCTGAAATATAGATAATATTCATGAACAAAACATTATCAATATATTGAAAGACTATCGAAAGCAATTCGAGTGACAAATTATTTGTAAATAAATTAAAATGTGATAATGAGACTCCTTCTTGCGCAACCCTTGCGTTTACTTCATAACCATATGAAAAGTATCACCGTATTTGACACATTGCACTCTGTTTTGGAGCATATCTCTTAGAATGGAAATTAAATTGTGATAAATATATTTTTCATCTTTGCAATTAACAACTCAATAGGAACCCTATCAAAGGTTTTATCGAAATCAATAAAAATCGTATCAGTAGTTAAAACTTTACAATCGTTTAGAGCATCATAAATCCTTTTTTGTATGTCGATGTCCTGATTGTATAGACACCTATTTTAAAAACTGTTTGATTATTAGATATATATTAATATGTAGAACAGTAAACTTTATTGAAAACAATACTATCGAGCATTTTGTATAAATTATTTTGAATCGCTATACATCTATAAGATTCAAATTTTGATTTATTTTTCTAGGTTTAAGTAGGGATATTATTTCCGAAATCTTCATTTTTTCGGTACTTGTTTATGAACTACAATTTGACTGAATGCAACGTATAAGAAATTTCATATACTATCTAAACATTCACTTACCATTAAATTCAAGATACCATTAGGGCCAGGGTTGCAATTTTTGTTGAATTTCCTCAACACGAAGACTATAGGGCAATCTGTCATTACGATTGCTTAGTGAAGCCACAGTAAGATCTCCAATAAAATTACCGCTTAAAGTAGAGTCTGGTTAAAAAAATTTAACAAACTTTTTAGATATCACATTAAATCGTATATTATATTATTATCATCAGTAAATGTTCTATTGATATTTTCTGCACTCAACTTTCTCATACGTTTATAAAACAAGTTTAATGTTGTAGGTTTTTATCAGGTTCAAAGTTTTCGATTTTGTTCTTTATAGTTTCTGTTAATCTATTATATTTAATATAAAGATTCACGCTGGGTTTATATTAATATACCTTATATGCGAATTTTGTCTTTGCGATTAACTTTGAACTTTTTTAGATAAATAATGAAATTTCGTATTAATCTTGAAAGACTTAGAGTTTTCAACTAATTCGCTGTGGTCCGTGATCGTTATTTCACAATTTCGCTGATGCCAATATAACTTTCTATAAGATTATTCCATGCTATAGAAGAAAACTTTCCGGAGCCAGAGTCGGATGACCGTTTTAGGGACAATCAAGGTTCCGAAGTTCTGACCTCGGCAAACAGTGACACCCGAGAAAAAAATGCAATTTTAAATTCTGCTCCTGCTAGGTGGCAACACGTGCTTTCTTGCCATTAGAAACCACAAAACATAGCTTTCAGCATCAGTTAGCCATCGTAATCGATTTCCCTACCCTCTACGACGCGTACGTGAATGCTTGGGGGACAGACGAGAGATAAACACAGAATAGCACATAACAAAACACAGAGCATCCAGATAAGCGAAAATTTACTCACCTAATCATTGTTGAGTTTGAGACTGCCCAAAAACAAAACAATAATGATGAGTTTTGTAAGAAAGTGCTCGTGATGTAAAATTTTTACAGGTGGAGCTGTTTTCTATGGTTTCTAATGATAATCACGTGTCACCACCTAGTGGGAGTGGAATGTAAAAGTGCATTTTCTCTCAAACGCCACTGTTTACTAAGGCTAAGACTTCGGAATATGAATTTCGGGACCTTGATTTCCCCTTAAAACGGCCATCCCACTCGGGCCCTGTAAAGTAAACTCTAACCAGCTTTTCATTTAGATTATCCAATCTATCATCATCAAAATATTCTATTTTAGCTACTGACTTTGGCTGTAACTTGTATAATGCTAACTCCATTAAGATAGCAAAATGATCACATCATGGTGCAATATTTGTCAACAACTTCAGCATTTTTGATAATTTGCAAATTATTAATAAAATGTATGTCTAGTAAAGAGTTTTAGTAACTAAAGCGAATGTTGATCGGTTATGTATAGTTTTTTATCAGTTTCACTCGAAACCTAATTCAGAAAAAGTGAGTAATATTTCATTTGCAACCTTTGATAAACTTCTTCGTAATTATTTTAAAAACTCACATACATATCACCATATGAACAAAATGCTAATATATTTATCAAAGCATGTTTCAAACCTTTCAAACTTATTCTTAAAATGAGATGAATATCGAAGTGAGTTCGGCGTGTTATGAATTGTAACAATAAGTATGCAATTTTGGATACATTTCATTTCAACAAATTCTCAGCATTTCCATGTTTAAGCTGAGACAACTTAATGTCATTATATGAGTCTCTTATTGCTATTAACACGCCACCAATTTTAGTGAACCGACCTCTCCTATGAATAATGAAGCCTTCGAGTATTTGATTATTAGTAAACTAGTATTTAAGTCAAGTTTCAATAGCTATCATTACATCTACATTTAGTTCTTCTACTTTGATCCCAAAAACAATCTTTACAAAGACTTCTAAAGCTTGCAAAATAAATATTTAAGGTTTTTGCTGAAAAAAATTTCCGCTGATAAAAATTATCTTTACTTGAATTGATACAATGGTTATAAAGCAGTGAATAAATATTTTTATTTAAAACTGATATTATTTAACATTGAGAAATGAAGAAATATTGTAATAATGACAATCTCTCACTTTCTTTAACTTGTTTTCATGAACTTCTATAAGAAATAGATTTCGCAAGCTTTGTTATTTATTACAAGTAATAGATGTCAAAAACATTTTACTCTCTTTAAATGTTTATAGCTAACTTTAAGATACAAACATTTGAAATACTTTAATTCGTATAAAGTGTTTGTTGATAGCCTAAAAGAATAAGTGTCCTAAAACTTTCTATAAAATAATACTGTTAACTTAAAACAATAAATACTTCAAACTATTTTGAAG
The DNA here is from genome assembly GCA_018873245.2 of Archegozetes longisetosus. Lineage (NCBI taxonomy): Eukaryota > Metazoa > Arthropoda > Arachnida > Sarcoptiformes > Trhypochthoniidae > Archegozetes > Archegozetes longisetosus. The sequence continues at coordinate 5,929,836 of JAEMBT020000001.1, forward strand.
AGTCCTTTTAGGCTTATTTTATTTGTTTTTGTAGTTTTTTCCAACGAATTTATAGTTATTGATAATGATATTTTTATTAAGGAAACGACCCTTAGCACTTAAAGTGGACTCCTTTACTCAATTCTCAAAATTAACACAATATCAACGCCTTAGAATCAACCTAAAAATTAATAAAATAACACCTAGTGACCGAACAATTTTTCCTATATAATGTCACGTTTCTTTGTCTCAGTGGCTCTTTTTTACATATTAAAATGCTGTGAAACCTTTTCAATTTCTGCTTTAACCTATATTATGTTACCAATAAGGTATTATATTTAAGTTTGTTTGATTATTTTTATCATCAATGCTAATATCAATAGGACTAGTTGACTTATGTTGAGTTATTAACATATGTCATGTTAACGTGTAATTTTATGTTGATAAGTCACTCGAAGGTATATTTAAATTTATGTATCATTCATTTTCCACTATTTATTCAAAGTTTTCAATTGATTCACTAAAATAAATTTAAATATCAATATTCTTAAAAACTAGTTTACTTTTAGAAATTAGATTTTTGTAAATACTTGAAAGAGTACTGTTGTAATGTTTATGTTTGACACCATAAGTTATAATAATTATTATTTTCTTAATTAAGATAAACATCAATAACAAAATCATTTTCATTTAGCTTTATTTGGAATTTGAAGCAAGCTTTCTCTAAATATATTGGGAGGTTTGAATTTCATTCAAGTTATACATTTATCTTATTATGATCCTAACAACAAATTCGAATTATTATCAAAATTTGTTGATCAAATTCATATTAACTATTATTTGTTTGACTTCTTTGGCTAATTGTGATTGTCCAAATCTGAATGTAACAACTCCATGTCAGTGTTTCCTATCTGGAACTTCAAAAACATTATCATGTGTTGGAAATGAAGCATACGATTTGAAAGAAGTTTTTAGAAGGATAAGTGTATGGTCTTCGAGTAATGATGATTTAAAATTTGATACACTCGATTTTGGGAACATAAATATCACTTCATTCGAAGAAAATTTATTTGAAAATCTAACATTTACATCCGTAAACTTGTATTCCCTTCTTCGGTGTTAGCGTTGGAGAGGATACATGAAAGTTCATTTATTTCATCAGTTAATATGATGCAAAAGTTTACAATCAGGGTTAGCAAATATTTCAAAAACTAGTTTTGATAAATTTTGAAAGTTTATTAGGCCTCATTATTCTTTTAATTTGTGAATGTCTGATCATGCCATATGGTCACGATAAAGGAGTAGATGATTCGGCTATTTTTTAGAAAAGCTCCACCGATTTTTTTGTTTAACGTTGACATAATTGATGTCATACCCTATATATATATATATATATATGTGTGTGTGTGTGTGTATGCCGTTATTATGGAAACGCATTACTTGTTCGAAAATATCATTGAATTTACGATTGGCGGCATTTTTAAATTTGTTAATTCTCTTTGTCCTCCCGTTATATTCTGATCATTGGAACATATTTGACTTCTATAAGCTGGTGAATAAGTTAATTTCGAGTAAGAATAAGTGCATAAAGTGGTGCTAAGAAATGGAACTCTTAACAAAGGAAAAATGTGTGCCAAAGGATGCAAAAAATCGATGCAAGCGGTATATTATAGGCACTATGTAGATGTATTTCGCTGTAAAACCTTAAAACTCGATAAGACTTAATTTAGTTTATATCACTTTCGCTAGGTTAGATTAGGTTTGGCTAACCCCAACCCCATAAATAGAATATCATTAGACTCGTCTTGCTAATATGATTTCATTGATACCTTGCTTGATCCTGCACGATCACTTTTGGCCCGTTAATATATAAATACGCAGAAAAAAATTAATTAGCTTTAATTCCTCTTTAAGAAGTCTTAGTGCCAAGTAATGACAAAACTAACCTAAGAGAGAAACCTTGGGTTGCGAAGCGAAGTTACGTTCGTCATTTTTGTGGGCGGCGGTAGCCGCCAGGATCAAACCTAGTCACATATTCAAACAATATTGCAAAAAAGTACAAACATTACAAACATTTCGTTGATCCTGATACATGGATACACATTCAATTGATTGAATCAACTTGGCATTCACTAAGGTCGAAGATCTGTAGAGGCGGTGTTAGTTATGAGTTTCGTGCTGACCATCTTTGTGAATGGCTTTGGCGTCGTTATTGTAATTCTAATAATCAAGACTTGTTTCTGATCTTGATTAAAGGAATTAAACGTACTTATTATCGTTTGTATAATTATCTTTCAATATCAAGACTTTTCATGATTTCCCACAATTAATATTATGTTTATTTTACTTCTCTGTTAATATAGTTTTGAAATATTTAATTTTTAAATCAACTCGTGGAGCTTTTCTAAAAAATCCCCAAAACTAATTACAATTTTGTCTTATTGATAATGTCATTTTACAGAATGCTCCGTCTTTCAATATTCAACCATCGCCTTACAATTTTTTCAACATGGTCAATTCTCTGACTAAATTGACTGAACTTTATTTCGCTTCAACAGGAATAACTGAAATACCAGAAAATACTTTAAATGGATCCAGTCTCTGCCAGATAACTGCTCATGGAATAAAAAAGTCAACAATTACTCTTTCAATGAATTAAAAAATTTCAGTGCTGGAGATTCCTGTAATGGTGTAATTTCTATGAGCGGAAGTTTTGACTTCATTCCATCTCATGCTTTCGCCATCGAAGATCATGATGAAGACATACCACTAGGCATAAGTTTGCATAGTTCTCAATTGAATGGTTGGAATTTTGAGTTGGGAGCTTTCGTCAATGCAATGAGAACTCTTAATTTGAATATAACATCTGATAGTGATTTTAATTATTTTGATAAGAACATTTTCGGACTTCTTATTGATATGTATCCTTATAGTACTCTTGGAGTACATAATCTTTCAATAGACTGTACACTATGTGAATTGAAATGGATTTTCGACCGGAAGGATGAATTAATCCACATTTTTTCAGGCAATCGTTGCAATGATGAAGAATACGGATTTATGAAAGATTTGAATCTCGACCACTTCGTCAGTTGCACTGAATTTGGTGGTATGACTAACTTATGAACTCATGTTATCACGAATTTCAAAAAAATGATTTTCATTTAATCAATAATCCACAAGCATAGCATTTATTGAAAAATATATATTTCTTAACTACTCGAATATTTAGAATAAAACCTATTTTCTCATTCAGTACACTGTACTATTGTATTTTTTACGTTAAACTAAACATCTTATTAAGTTATAGAGAATATTAGATATGAATAGTATTTACATTTAATTTTCCTTAATAATTGTTCGTAATTGTAATTTTAAAGATACGGCAACGATATTGACAACTTTTACGAGCCCAGATACTTCAACGACAATATTTGAAAACAAAACAGAAACTAATTCAAAAAAAACATCAGAATGTGACTCAATACAAACATCAGAAAGTTACTCAACACAAACATCAGAAACATCTACTGGTGTGATAACAGACCTAACTGTTGAACCAGAGCACAATACTTGTAGTATTGATGGAGATTATGGTATAATTCATTGGCCACCATTTAGTATAAGGGAGGCTTCTATAAGAAAATGTAATTGTGTAAGTACGAAATGGATGTGTCGAGGAAATTTGTTGTTTGATCAAAACAAATCTAATTTTAGTGAGTGCTGGTTGGACTCGGCACTTCTAAATGCTAAGATTTCGGATGCTATTAAATTACTTGAATTTCTCATATCGCACACTGAAGAAGATGATTCTTTGTCAAACAGTAGAGAATTGAAAATTTTAATTTGTATAGTAAAACTTATAGAAAAATTCATTGAAAAAAATGAAAAACAGATAGACTTTCCTATAGCTTTAAATATAACAAAGAATTTCGTAAATCTATTTAGTAATTTAATTAATAAAAACACCGCGTGGAGTAATGCCACGGATATTGAAAAGACCGAAATGGCATCCGAAATATTGTTTTACACTCAAAAGACTCCATTCATATTGAGCTATCAACAAAATATTACTAATAAATTAGAAGAAATATCTAATAGAAATATTATTGTTAAGACATATTACACAAATTTTAATGAACAAATTATTTTTGAAGCAAATTGTTCTTCTATTTTGATTCCTAAACAAATTATTCATAAACCTAGCTACAATTCGGCTGTAGGAGCTCTTATTAATAAATTAGAAAATTATTTGTTGGGTGGTATAAGACATAAACAAATAATGAATACAGAAATAATTGCCTTTAGCATTACAAGTACTAATGAAACTATTGAAATAAGTGATGGACAGAAAGTAAGAATGAGGTAAATATATAGAATATTTTTTTGAGAATCTTGAAAATCGATGCTCTTGACTCGGATTTCAATATGTATACCTGTTTCATATTTTAGTCTAGAACACAAAAGTCGATTAATATTTGGAGACGAAATGAGATGTGTGTTCTGGGATTTCAATTCAATGAAATGGTCATCAGATGGATGCGAACTAGTATTTCGTGACTCGAATCGCGATTATTCCGTTTGTGAATGTAGTCATTTAACAAATTTTGCTGCGATTATGGATTTAAGTGGAAGAGAAACTGATGATCGCCTCAAATCATTATTAACTTATATTTGTTGTGGACATTCAATCATTTGTCTTATTCTCACAATTTTACTCAAGTTATTCAGTGATAAGAAGAAATCAAATCCATTCACAGAAACCATTATGAAAACCAAAAATAAGATAACATGTAATCTGTGCATATGTTTAATAATCGCAAACTTGTTGATAATCTTCGGAATGGATAGAACTGAGAATAAGGTACGAAAAACTCTTGCTTAAGCATAAAATCTCAACTAATTAAAAACTTTTAGGGTTTGTGCCAAACATTTTCTGTAATATTGTTATATTTCTTATTGGCGTCATTTTCATGGATGCTTTTGGAAGGATTCCATCTATACAGATTGGCTGTCAATGTATTTTCTGCTGGTATTAAGAAATTTATTATTTTTACCGTTGGTTACGGTCTTCCTATTATTATATGTGTTATCTCCTTTACAATTATTTGGTTGAAAGAGAAAGTATTTCTTGAAGTACTGACTGGAGATTATTTGTGAGTATACCAAAAATAGTTTCAAATTTGAAATTTAAAAAATTTTTTTCATCACCAGCTGCTGGATATCTTCGAAAAAGCATTCAAATATTATGTGGATAGTCATAGGTTTGAAACTTCAGAACTTATTTAATTGAAAATGGTTTGTGAAGATTTTCAATTGAAAATTATTAGGTCCAGCTATTGCTATGATTTTTATGAATACTATATTCATTGTAATCTTTATGAGAAAATCGTTTTCTAGTGGTAATAAAAGAAGAAATCATAGGAATTCAAAATTTGGTTCAAAGCGAAGACAAATATTTGCCTTCAGTTCAATTCTATGTAATTTAGGCTTCACTTGGCTTTCCTTCATACTATATATCGAACAATTTGGCTCTTATTTCTCATATTTTTCTTATATATTTATTGTATTGAATGGATTACAAGTGAGTCGATATGATTTATTACATTTCTTTAATTAAAATAATTGTAATGAGATACAAGTTCAATCATTTTATTGCCTAAAATTTCTTATAGGGAGTCTATATTTTTATCTATCATTTGGCGATTTTCGTCAATAAAAAGATCAAGTCTAGTAGAATTTAAAACAGCAAATCTTTCGAACAGGTAAGTTCATTGTGAGTTTTTATGAATGAAAATCAAACATCTAATCCAAATTTTCAATCAAGCAGTCTTAACATTAGAAAAACCATAAATTAATTCAAATTAAGTTTATATCATGTTTATAGTAAACTGAAGTTGGAGAATCGATTAAAATTGAAGTTTTTTGGAAGTGGCTTGAATGAGAAGATGGATAAATTGACAGAAAAAGATAAAAAGTTTGAAACACAATCATTATATGCATATTCTAAAACTTTAGATTATTTGGAAATTTGGTTTGATTTTGATAGTTCAATTTTCAAAAATTTCATGCATTTGAACTTAGAAAAACTATTGGATTTCTATAAAGATATTTTGAAAAAAAATTTAATCTTAATGTTGATGAAACAACTTTATTTGATGAAATTTCTGATTTTAAAGAAGATGAATATGTCAAAATTGGAGAATTTGATAAAAGTGTAGCAAATGATTTATGACAAAATTATTGAACTGTAAAAAGCTTGCAAATCCCCGTAAAATAATTGAATGTGTTTAATCAGTTCCTATTATAATGCATTTATTGAAAGAATATTCAGCATTATGAAAACTTGTGGATAGATGAAAGGAATTGTTTGAATCTAGATTTGGTAAAAGCTGAAATATGTATGAAAACGAACTTTAATATGCCATGTTATGAATTTGCTGAATATGTTTCTAAAATAGAAAATTTATTGAGAGCAGCTATATCTAACTCAAAATATAAAAATTGTTAAAGAATAACTCCCAAAATTAATTTGTACTTATAACTTTTGGTATTAACTGATAAATATCTTTCGCTATAAAAATCGTTAACTTTATTTTTATATTTATATATGTTATTTTTGATATTTTTCTCTGGTTTTGGCTCGAACTGACCTGGCATCTGTACTTTTACCTAACGTGCAATTACTTAAAGATAAAATTTAAGTTTGTTAACGATTAAATTATGTCTACATCTGGAAGGAGATTCAATGACAGAAAGTTACTATTATGAGGTTGGAGAGAAATGAATGTAGTTTTTTGGTACGTATATTAGAATGGTTCAAAAATACACTTAGGATTTGTTTACATATCTTTTTTTGTGAATAAATACATTTAATATTAGTATTTATTTCTATTGAATTATTATTTTAAAATTGTGATTTGATTTCGATTTGAGCCATGTCTTTCGATGACAACATATTAGACATTGTATGTTGTATGAGTTTAAGCGTGGTAATAATGCAACGGTTGCCACCAAGAATATCACCGATACATATGGTGATGTATTAAAGGTCCGCAAGTGTCAACGTTGGTTTGACAGGTTTCGATCAGGCGATTTTGATCTGGAGAATCGACCTGGTTCTGGTCGACCTCAAGAGTTAGATGATGACGAGTTGAAAGCTCTAGTGGAGTCTGAGCCTCGCCAATCAAGTCGGGACATGGGGCTGATACTAGGCTTCGATATTCATATTGTATTAATGAAATTTATTTGAATTTTGTGCTCAAATACGTCATTCATTTCTATCCAATCTTATAATAATGAAGTCTTTAAAACAAATATGCACTTAAATGACAATAAAAAATTTATGGTTGAAGTATGAATATTTATTCGTAAATCTGCCTCTACTAATGAATTTAATAAATCTCATTATTTTTATTATGTAATACGTTTTTTAAATAAAAAAATATAATATCTTAAAATATTTTTTTTCTATTATTATTTTAACTCTCGATTAGTTACAAAACTATTTTTCACGAAATTGAGCAGAATTAACAAAATATAATAAAACATTAATAAAAATAAATAAAAGATTATATAATTCCCTTTTAAAAATCTTAAAATTATTTAATAAGCATTAAATTTGTTGGAAAATGATTCCATAATTCAATTTCTTTGTAAGACAAAGAATTTCTTAAATATTGTATTTTTCAGTTTTCGACTCTTAAATAAACTCGCTATCAGATCTCGTTCTTCGTTTAAGAAGAAATGAAAATAAGCCATTCGTGATCTCACATGACATTCCATTTATTGCTTTGAATATAAATTTAGATGAATTAATAGTTATAACATTTACGAATTTAAACCGCTTAAGTTTAATAAAAATGAGAACAGAACTATCACAAGATGTTTAAAATGTCATAACTCTAGCCATTCTATTTGCAAGACTTCAAACTTCTTTAAATAAGTTCGATATGTATAGCCACAGACCTTATAACGGTAAGTCATTTGCGAAAGGACTACAGTTTTAAATATTAAATTCAACCAAAATAATAGTTTAAAATGTCTTAATTTCGAAACAACTATTAAAACTTTTGAAGCTTTAAGAGCTTAAACGTCGATGTGTGAGTCCAATTTTAGTAAATCATCAAAAATTACTCTTAAAATTTTGACCTCTAAAGTTTTAATAACTGAGTTGTTATTCATATTTACTTTAAAATCGCGGCTAATTTTCGACCCAATAAGCATAAAGTGGAACCTTTTATAATTTACAACTAACGTGTTTTCCAATAGCCACTCCGTCAATATAATCATATTTTCATTAACTACCTTCTCTAATTCGGCTAAGTTTTTATGCGATAAAATAATGTTGTGTCGTCGGCATGTAGTATTGCTTCGCAATTTAAGTCTATTTGTGTATATCGTTGATATACACAGCGAAAATAATGGTCCGATAACTGAGCCTTGTATTACTCCAATGTCAAGAGATAAAGTGTTGACTTTTTTCCATTTCATGAAATAAATTTTTTTCTGTCTGTCAGATAGCTTTTAATCAAATCTATGCTTTGAGGGCTTAATCCAAAAGATGTGAGTTTTCGAAGTAAAGTCTTTCGACATATTATGTCAAAATCTTTTTTAAAATCAATTGCAATAACATATACATATAATGACTTATGCCTTGCATCACAGACTATTCTTTGTATTTGCAAAAGTGCGTCAATTTTTGATCTTTTTCCTAAACCCGAACTTATTGGGGGATAAATATGAATTAGTATGTAAGAATTCGCTCAGAGTTCTAAAAATATGTTTTTCAAATAGTTTACTGAGTGATGGCAACTGAGAAATCGGTCTATAATTTGTGAAATCAGTATTATTTCCAGAACTCATATAGAGAGGGAGCACTTTCTATATGCTCCAACAGTGAGGAAATTTTGATGTTTTGATAATCAAATTAATGAGCGCAAGAATATGAGGTATAATAAACGGACCGATAATTTTTAGCATTTTATTAGATATTATATCAGTTCCACATAAATTCTTGCTATTCATTTCAATGAGTGCTACTTTTAAATCGTTTCAGACATTATCCAGAAATCGAAGTAATTATTCGGTGTAGAATCACTACTTAAACAAGTTTCTATTCTTTCATTAGGGACTTAAGGTTCTTCGTCATATAAAACACATTCATTAAAAAATTTTGTGGTTCAGAAACAAAGTAGTGGTTAATGTTTTCAATATCTATTTCAGTTTCAGGTTCTTTAGTACTGAAAGTGAAGTCATTTCAAAACAGAAGTCAATATACTCCATAAATTTCTTAAACTATTACTATTATTTTCAATCAGTTTCTAAAAGTAATTTCTTTTATGATATTTCATCGAGTTTGCAGATTTATTGCGATAAAAAATAGAAATATAATAATCTTCATAAGTAAGACGAGCATTGAGTGATTTCTTATATTTTTTGTAATAGAAATTTCTTACGCTTATCAATCCGTTGACTCCAGCGTTAATCCATGGCATTAAACATTGAGTTCTGGGCTTGAATTTCTTGAGGGGAATAATTGAATTTCAAGCAATACATACTTTTTCAGTCAATATCCCACAAAAGTTGTTTGGATTGAAATACTGACTGTTGTAAAGCCGCGAAAAATCAATTTAATTAACTATTTCTAAAAGTTTTTCACAATTAAAATCTTTCAAAAACGATTTTCAATAAATTATTTATCGGTATTATGTATTTTCGATTGAAAGTTTAGTTTTCTCGAAACAAAAATTAACTGATCACTTAAAAGAGTATCTAAAGTACCAAAACTTGAGGTATTATCCATTGAAGAGACATAAATATGATTAATGAGCGAAGCCGTGCTATTCATCACTCTCGTATGACTATCAATGAGTTGATGATAACCTGAAATTTTCGCACTATTTATCCATTCATTGTTATCATTTTTAGGAAGATCAACATTTATATCGCCTAATATTATATGTTCAGAACCTGCAGGACATGAGAGAAGGTCCAAAAGTTCATTCCAATTATTTGTCGAAAAGCTGGTCTCGAGGTCTGTACACAGAACTAGCATAATATACTTACTTGTTCTTAAATTTCAACTTTAAGGTTAAAATATCAAAATTTATCTCGTTATCAACTCTTTCATATTCAAAATTAGAATTTCGTCTGACAGAACATTTTCGCCTCCGCTACAACCTTCAGATCTGTCTTTCCTTAATAGATGATAATCACTCAGCTCTACTTCATTTTCAGAAATGTAACAATTGAGCCGACTCGCAGACGTAAAATAAATCAGGTTTTAGATCTTCAATTGAAAGTCTAATTCCATCTATTTTTGATCACAAACTTCTCGCATTCATATGAAAAATTATCATACCTTTTGAATTAATATAATTTGATATAATTATCACCCTAATAATACTTCTGTTATCCGATTCTTCCTTATTTTCTGCAGATAGTTATGAATGATTTTCATCACTATCATAAGTGTTTACAGCCGTTTAGATCTTAATAAGGAAATTAAATTGGTGTATGCTTAGTAGTCAGAGCTGGGATCCGATCAAAATGCCGACAATTAAAATGCCGACAGGTCATAATACCGACAGGTCAAAATACCGACATGTTCATAATGCCGACACATTCATAATACCGAAACGTTCATAATACTGAAAGGTCAAAATGCTGAAAATGTATAATATTGATAATTTGATGCACTCATTATTCATATCTTTTCATAATCATTACTATGAACTTTTGAAGGCCTAGAACAGTGCAATACATAGTATTGGTTTTCACAAACCAAAGAGTTCAAAGATGTCAATACATAGTGTATATTATCAAAATTGGCTATAAATTATTGTTTATAGTATTTTTTATTAAATGCATTTTGTGAATGATCATTTAAATTAACATTTTTTGACGCGTACGTGACACGCTCGTTTTAAATTTTATTTTTTATATATTTATTTTAAACATGAGTGACGACGAAATTTGTTCAACAGTTCCATCACAAAAAGGACAAAACAAATTAATTGTTAACGGTTTTTTAATGATAAAAGAACGTAAACGCAATGATCTTTATTATTGGCATTGTGAAATGAAAAAAGTAAAGGATTGTAAATGTAAAGGCATGTATATTATTAAAATATTCCTGATTTGATTTCCGTCTGATCGATAGTTCAATCTCATTTTAAATACAGTCCGTGCTCACTTATGTTTCGCTTATTTGTGTAAAAATTCATTTTTGTAAATGAACCGCAGATTCTCCAAATTTCTCCAAATAAATTCTATACAAATAATGCTAAAATAGCAATATTCGTTTTTGTATTCCCCTTCAAGTATAGATAAATGAGCTTTGACTGTATTTTAAATTTTGGGACGCGCAACAACTAATTTGATTAATGGACAACACGTGCTGAAACACTTTAGTTATCATAATCACGCACCAATACCATCACGTGCAAAAGTTGCACTAGCGGTTTCAAAAATAAAAGAGAAAGCTAAAACTTCAAGAGATGCTCCTGTTCAGATTATTCAATCTGTTACTAATAGTATTGAAGAATCAATAAATCCTTATATGCTCTCGAAGGATGCATTAAGACAAAAAATAAAAAGAACTCGTAGAAAAGATAGGCCTGCAGAACCACAAAATTTAGAAAATTTGATCATTCCTGACGAGTATAATAAAACTAAGAATGGACAGTTATTTTTAATTCGAGAATCAACAATTGGAAACGAAAAACTTTATCTTTTCACGACAACATCTGACGTTGAGCACTTGCGAAATGCAAAATTTTGGATTTGTGATGGTACTTTTAAAACTGTACCAAATTTATTCAGACAACTCTATACTATTCATGCACCTGTTGGATCTCAAGAAAACTCAAGAATCCTACCATTAACATATGCTCTAATGTCATCTAAATCAGAGGAACTCTATAAAAGACTTTTTCAAGATTTGGCCGATTTTGGCAATGAAAATGATATTAATTTAGCACCTCAAGCAATACTCACAGATTTTGAATTGGCCCCCATTAATGCTGTTAAAGAAGAGTTTCCAAATACGTTAAATAAAGCATGCATGTTTCATTTAGGTAAAGCATTACATTTTATGCTTTTATACATTTTTCTCGATGTACAGGGTTGTTCATAACCTTTTGCCGGTAGGTTGAGGAATAAACACCTGTAGAAAGGTATAAAATGTACCGCTTGTTCCCTAACCCACCGGCCATAGGTTATGAACAACCCCGTATAATACGTTTAAAAATAAAGAACCATTAAAATGAACGGTTAAACTGCACTCTAACCCAAGATTACTTATGCTATGCCTGAAAGTGATATATTTCAATGATTGAAATGAATGAACATGCATAATAAACAATATAATTCTTTTTAAACGTATTGTATATCCAGAAAAAGTGTATAAAGGTATAAAATGTAATGCTTTACATTTAGGACAAAGTGTTTACCGTAGAATTCAGAATGCAGGATTAGCTAGCCGCTATGGTATTGATGAAGACTTTAGCTTAAAATTAAGACAAATTTTGGCATTAGCATTTTTGCCACATGAAGAAATACCTGATGCTTTTGAAACCCTTAAACCCACTCTTAATTTTGAAGCTAAAGATATTGTTGATTGGTTTGAGGAGAATTATATTTATGGAAGAGTACGTCGTCAATTCCGAGACGGATCTAAAGTTCGTAGTCCTCCATTTTTCCACCTGCACTTTGGTCAGTGGTCAATGAGTTGGGCGTACCGCGAACTCAAAATAATGTTGAAAGCTGGCATAGGCGTTGGAGAGAGTTAGTTGGTAATGATCACGTTGGAATTTACACAATTATAAAAGAGATTAAAGAGGAACAAGAAAATACACGACGTCTAATAGAATCAATAGTTAGGGGTGAATCTCGACCTATACCAAAAAAGGCTTATATCAACAAAGAAAAAAGAATTAAAACAATTTTAAGTAATCGCCAAAATTGCTCAATTTTAGATTTTTTACGAGGTTTAGCTCATAATATTGATTTATGTTGAAATAAATATTTTTTAAAGGGTATCAAATTGTCAGCATTACAAACTGTTAGCACTATGACCATGTCGGTATTATGAACATGTCGGTATTGTGAACGTGTCGGTATTTTGACCTGTCGGTATTATGGTGTCGGTATTATGACCTGTCGGTGTTTTAATTGTCGGCATTTTGAACCAGACCCGTCAGAGCTTTATACAGGACTTAATATAAATATGATATACTTCAATAACTAGGCATAAACTAAAATACTCTCAAATTTAATACATCAGTAAATACACTCATTTATCATAGTTTATATATCATTAGTAATAAAATTATACAGGGATATGACTACTACTACTACTACTACTACTACTACTACTACTACTACTACTACTACTACTACTACTACTACTACTACTACTACTACTACTACTACTAATAGAGAACACTAATGGAACGTTTGTTACCATATAAACTATAACAATTTCAAGATTTAAAACACTAATATACTATTGAAATATTATTTATTCCGGTTATAAGTCGATAGAGTTATTAAGATCGAACTTAAAGCGAAATAAAGAGCAACAAATTTGATTGAATTAAGCGAAAGACGCAATAAACTAAATGAAGAACTTGAAAGTGAATCGATAAACTTATTATAGTTATGATAAGTTGGATAGTATCATTTTGGTGTTTAAGTATTTATTGATAAGAGTTAACTTAGGTCGACAATTCGATTACTTTTATGAAATAGATTACCATTAGGCTTACAATCTATAAAAAATCAAATAAATGAAAACATTTGATATCAAATTTATGCTGTGAAAAACTTACTTTATAGAAACGAAAATAATTAAACATAAATAATTTCCAACAATAGAATCCAACGCTTTTCAGACCAATTTCTTCAATTAATGATAATAACTATTAAGTTTTGAAAGTAACTAATATTAATACATATGTAAGAATATATTAATTTATAACTCAAAACTTATATAAAATACCTTTACTAGTTTAGTGGTTGAGATTTTTGAGTATAAACTTAAAACCATAAGTCTATGTAATAACTTATAAGATTTATTTGCTTCATGGGTTACCGAAGAACAAGAATTGATAAGAACTAATATGATTGAAAAGCAAATAAATATGCAATATATTATAAATGACCTTAAAATTAAAACCATTTCTTCAAAAACCGCACTGTAAAGAACAGAATCTATAGTTATTCCCATTAATGTGACGACCCAGAATAAGTATATAGACCAATAATTATCGTTATATTCTTTGACCTCAACATAAATTCTAATCAGTTTTTCAACAATAATTTGTACATTTCTAGAGTTAAATTTACGTTTCGTTTCGAACATTGATTTGATTTGTTTGTTAATTAATTCAAGTTTAAGCTTCAAATAATTACAGATAATCTGAAAGTAAATCATTTGATAGACTTGAAAACAAATCGAATAATGAACACCCAATGAAAAGTATAAACTCCATGGTATGACAAAAATAAACAATTGTACAATCGTAGAGTTGATGCCCAACGCGATGGCAGATACAAAAAACGAAAATACTGTTACTGTTTTGGCCACAAAATCTGCAAGATTAAACAGAGATTTTGAACGTTTAATCAAATGACTTACATCTTCTTCTGCTGTGAAACCAAGACTTTGAGCCGAAACAACACCTGAAATCATCTTAAAAATTTTCATATATGTTGGACTTATGTTATTTCTATAGTTGAGGTAATGGAGTATCTGACTCATTAAACCCAGTGACATAAATGAAATTTTAGCTAGATTTACATGTAATCTTCCATTCACAATAGATCCCCAATCACCAGTTTCTATTATGTAAGAATTTTCAGGCAATATTTGTAGCATTGAAGTCAAAGCTCGTAGAGAATATGATGAAATTACAATAAAAGCCAATATCGGATTATAGATTTTTTTTCTTTTGACAAAATCATTATTGAATAGAGATAAGCCAATTCCATGAAGATGATTTAGTTCATAATTGATGATTCGATTTGAATGTGATACATCGAAATAATGCTGTTTTTCTTCTTCTATCATTATTCAGTTTTATCTTTGACTTTGATGTGCTGTTAACGTATTTGAAACTCTATTTCTGTATTCGGTATTGATATAATGTGATATTAAATATTTAAATATATTGAATACTTTATATAAACTGACTTTGACACACCGATAAACTTAAAACTGAGTCGAACCTTTTAGCAATCTATGAACACTCTGTTATTGACAGGATCATTTTGAAAATTAGGTTCTTAAACTTCTTCATTGTATAATATAATTAAAAATTTAAATCAAGAATAGAAATTTATTTTAATATTTATAAAGCTTTTAAAATAAATAAAGTTTAATTTATGAACTATTCTACATTTTTCATTTTATTAGTCAACAGAAATGGTACGTTCATTAAGTTTAGGCAGTATATAATTTGGATATATGATTAGATTTCGTGCAAACCTTCATTCAACAATTTTTGGTTCAAAGATAAGATTAAAGTTCATGCAGCATTTTAATATTAAATATTTTATGATTATTAAAGCTACTAACGTCTGCTGAGCCAAAGATTTTGTTTAGTAAGTAATATTAGTTACTCAAAGTGACGGAATTTCAAAAATAGTTAAAACTAAACAATGAAAAATCTAATTTTAATATAAAATTTCATGACCGATCCTGCAGTAAACAATTTCATGAGTTATAAACACCTAATGATAATAAATAAAACATTAAGTTTAGGTTATTTTTATTGCATTATTTAACTTTAGTCTAATTTTGCAATTAAAATTAATGAATAAAATAAGAGAAATATACGATAAATAACCCAAACTTTTTTAGAATTTGTAACTCAAAGAACTCTCATAATAGAAGAGAAACTCAATAAATGAATAACATAGGGTTTGATATATACATCAATTTTGAAAAGTTCACTTCAAAATCAAATCGTTTAGAAGTCTACAAAAACATATTAACTGCAAAATAAAAAGATAGAATCCACTAATTAATCGTAAAATGAACTTTAGAGATGAGTAAATAGACATTTTGATAGGTATTAATATACTTCAGATTATTAAGCTAATCGCAAGACATAACCACAATATAAATAATTAATATAATATGTTTTATAAAGTCAATATAACCTATAATAATTGCCACTTCGTATGAAAAATAAAAACATGAACTGTGTTTCTAAGAAGTTGGACTTATTTGTTGAATGCAGTTAAATGTTTTATATTATTTGTTTGATAAAATAGTTTTGAGCCAAAATTTTTCCAAACAGTTGGTATTGCCAATTTAAGTCTATCAAAAAGCAGACTTTAAAAATTGCAAGAGTTCTCCCTTCGTTCTAGAATTGATTACATTCTGATAGTCATTAAAATTTTGATTTTATGGATCTTGATTATCACATAAATTCTGTTAACCCGTGTTTTAAATTGAGCTTGAGCCTGAACTTTATTGCTATAAAATTGAAAATAATTTTAAACTTGCAACAAGTTTTTTTAAGAATAAGCTAATGATTTTTTAAATGCATATAAACTCAAATGGGCGACGTTTAAAGTCATGATGTATATCAAAGTGTATATTGTGAGTAATACAACTGCAGTGTATTTCTTCAAAATTGAAATTTGATGCGAAACTTTCATTTGCAATTTGTAATCAGTCTTAAGTTACAATAATATTTGTACATAAAACTTACTGTTAACTTAAATTAGAAGTTCTAAACCTCAGAGGCTTTGAGCTTGGGCTTGAGCTGAGTTTGAGCTTAGCTTAAGTAGAACTTAGTTTGATGTGCGTTAATAATTTCAATCACTTCTCGGCTTCGTATGGTCCAATACAATCTCGTCTAGTCTTGTACTTTTTAAAAATTTTGCATTTCGTATCGTCTCGTTTTCTGGGAGCTCATATTAATCTCATAACTACTGACCTTTTATCTTAAGATTAGGGCATATGATTTGTGTTAAAGTATTTCAGTTACAAAGCATGCATTTCAATTTTGCTCATTAAACATGATTCTTATATCATTCTAATTGTAATTTTGATTTATAATCAATTATATACAGTAAAAAAAATTTTCGCGAACTCGTCTTATTAATTTTACAAAACAACCAATCTTATCTTGTCTCATAAGACGAAATAATTCGAGAATCCGTGAGATTTTTCGATAGACGGGATTTTGTTTTCATGCATACATTTTAAGTTAAAACTAAATTATTGCTTAAAGAAACCTAAAAAGGCTGGTCTGTAATTTGCACCCCAAAATCCTGGACTTTAAGCTTAACAAAACTTATAATGATTCACTTTCGGTCCAAAAGGCCAAAAGGTGGCAACTCTGAAACTTTTATACAGGGATTAATAAGATCTTTTGCAAGGGGATACAGCAAAAACTACTTAAGCTACAAATTTGAACTAAATTTTATTGAATACATTATAAAAAACAGAAATCAAAGGTATAGGTTTAATACCCAGTATGACCACCGTTTGCGCGACGTACAGTTTCAGGATTTTCTAGATGCGATAAAAGCAGTGTTTCAAACAATTCCGTATCATTTTCGAGTGATTTCAACACTTATGTTACATGTTTTGTAAGGGTTGAGAATTAAAATTTATTTTTAATTTCTGTAATCCTTAGCTTTATCCTTAATGAAATCTGCTTTAGTATTTTTCGCTTCTTTGAATACAATGCATTTAATTCTGTCAATTAAGCGGGATTTTTCATTATCGCTTGTTTCAGTCATTACAGAGGGTACCAACAATTATATAAATATAAAACTAATTCAAAATTTTGGTTTTGACATTTTACTGCATGAATTATTTACATTTTGATAATATTTCAGAAAAACACATTAGTATGCCCATATCAACAGCAATTTTTGCTGTACCCCCTTTGCATGAGATCTTGTTCAACCCTGTAAACTTATTAGTGACACATTTTCTTCAACTTAAATTCTATTAATAGGCTAAACGTTTGTATTTAGTCAGTTGTTAATGAGAATAGTTTATTGTATTCATTTTACAAGACACATATATTTTAATTATTTTCTATTATGTCTAGCAATCAACTTAATGATCAAAAATTTATCAATACTTATCGAGATCTTTATTACTCATTCCTAAGCCTAACCTTAGATACATTATGCTTTCTATCTTTTACTTTACAGTCCACACGTTTTAATACACTACAAAACAATTTTATTTTAATGTGAACTTTTTCCAAATTAATACGTATATAAGATATCACTGGATAGAGTTTATCCCATAAAACTCCTTTTTATTCGTGGGACTTCATTTCTTACAATATCTTCTGAAATGATAAAATCATTTTCTTTATGGACTATAAATAAACGATCCAATTTTTAAGATAATACTCCAAGCACTCACTTTTGACATATTTACAAATAATTAATTGTTCTCATAAATAATTTAATTCTGTTGAAAAAATTTCAATTTATCCTTATCATAATCTATTAGGGTGACCAAGCGCCCAGATTTGAGCTGGACAGTCCGGATTTCAGGTTAACTAACTCAGAGTCCAGATTGGATCCCAATCTGGACGCATTTTGTCCAGATTTGAGCTGAACATATAAACACTCCTATCATAAATGCTCTATCTTATCAGAAATTCAGTGCATATTGATTCAAAACTAATGTGTTTTAATCCATTGAAATTGCTCAGAACTTCACAATTATGTTAAAGATAACTCATACTACTCAATGCCGCAAAATCACAGAAGAAATATAATTATTTTTACAGTTGAAATCTTATAACTTTTTATATTCATTAAATGATGTAAATAAACGTTAAAACTTCAAGAAAAATCTCAAAGGGGGGACCTACGACCTGTTTTGTTCAGATTTGGACTCTACAAGACTTGGTCACTCTATAATCTATTGAACTTATCAGTTCTCTCTTATTTTTAATGGACTGAATGTTAATATGATTTGACAGTAAATTTTATAACATCTACGCAAACAATTAGTTTGTAAAATAGTATCAAAAGGTCTGTTGTCCCCTTACCAAATCGAGTCAGAAGTTATTTTAATATTCATTAAGCTTTTAATATTACTACAGTTTTATATATAAACTCTGAAATTTAAATTTGTTTAAAATTTTCTCAGAATATGGATAAACAATGCATAAATAAATAATAAAATAATAAAAACCTTATGATTTGAAAAATATAAGGAAAATACATTAATTTTGAATTATTATTATTGTATTTTTTTTAATGTTAGACTAGCTTTTAAAATGAAAAATATTCATCAAAATAATATGAGAATAACTAAAAACTATTTTTGAATATAGTTAAAATATTAACTAATAAAAATTTTAATATGGAATGAAATATGGAATATTATTGAGATATATCTTATTTAGATGAATTTCACTGTGATTAGGAGAAAATATTACTACTTTTAGGATATATACCTCGTGAATATTTAATGCAAATATAATAATGACTAAAGCTCAATAATTATGCATTTTCATGCACATATATTTTTAGCATAACTCTTCAGCTCTGGAAATAGCAAACAGTTCATAAAAGTTTAGATAAATATATTCTATGTTTACATAACAATAGAAATTGGTTTAAGTGTAGACGTTCTCTTACCATCGGTTGTAGCCTCGTCACTTTTGATAGAACTCATATAAATCTAGCAATTATACTATACATCACTTCAGTACTTTTATTACAAATCATAAGTAATCATATATTAAACCGTTTGAGTTGATATCCAGTTTAGTATGTCCTAAAGATATTGGACTATCAAATATCGTGAGTCACATGTCCATAAACTAATCGGAAAATTAGAATCTTGATTTCAAATCTGTGATCTGTATCTAAAACTATGTTGCTCATAGTATTCTTTTACCTTTGATTCTATAGATAGCAATCGGTTAGCTATCGGCTTATTATTGATCAGTTCCTCGTCCATTCTATTATTTACAATATTGCTCATTTGCTATTACTTATAAATAAAACTCGAGTTTGTTAACAATCAAATTATGATTGTTAGAGAGAGAGAGAGAGAGATGGCAGAAAGTTACTATTAATAATCAGTTCTCTAAAACAAATATGTCTTTTATGACTATAAAAAATTTATGGTCAAAGTATAAATATTTATTCGTAAATATGCCCCTACTAATGGATTTAATAAATCTCACTCGTTATTTTATATTATGTAATACGTTTTTTGTTTATAAAACTGTATCTAACTCATTAAAATGTTTTTCTATTATCCTAATAATATTTCTAATATCCGATTCTTCCTTATATTTTGCAGGCAATCATGAATGTTTATCGTCACTATTCTAAGTTGTGTGTCCATCCATCACATCGCTTCCCCGTCAAAATGTCGCCACACAAAAGCTTCCTTTATAATTAACAAAAGTGAAAAATAAATATCTACTTTAACTATTTTATCACTGATTATTAAAGTTAGCTCAATCAAAATTATTTTCGAAGTTATATTACTCTTGTTAATCTCACTTAGTAATACATGCATATAATAGTAAAAATTCTGAAACCTACATATTTGTGTAAAATTTTTGTATGGCGACATTATTGTAAAGGACATTTTAAGGGTGGCATTTTGACGCGGAACCGTTTACATCTTAACAAGGAAAATTAATTTACATATACTTAGTAGTCACGGCTAAATACTTCAATTACTAGCCATAAACTAAAATACTCTTAACGTTTCATACATCAATAATTGCAATCATATACATTTTTCTACCTATCCTTAATAATGAAATTCTACGGAAACACTACACCAGTGGTGTCCAGACATTTTTCCATGAGAGTTACTTTAATCTAAAACTCATATTGTAATTTTATGTTGGTACGATTTAATAGTATTGTTTAGTAATATAAATGTTGTATAGTTACCAATTGATCACAAAATTTCGCGATCCACTGTTCGATCGCGATCGGCGTACTGGACACCCCTGCACTACACTATTACTATTACAACTACTACTTAGAATGAATACACCATGAAAATTTACTACCAAGCAGGCATTTACTATAAAATTTTCAATATTTAAAACATTAGTGCATGCTATAATTTTCTCTGCTTGAATTACTAGTCGACAGTATTTATAAAGTGAAACTTAAAGCTAAACCAAAATCTATAAAATTGATTGACTTAAGCGAAAGTCACAATGAGCTAATGAAGAACTTGAAAGAGGGTCGATAAATTCATCGTAGTTATGATAGGTTGCGTAATTTCATTTTGATGCTTTCTTAATTGTTGACAAGAATTGACTTAAGTCGACAATTCGATTACTTTTATGAAATAGATTACCATTAGGCTTACAATCTATAGAAAATTAAATAAATAAAACATTTAATATCAAACTTATGCTGTGAAAAACTTACTTCATAGAAACGAAAATAATTAAACATAAATAGTTTCCAACAATAGAATCCAACTCTTTTCTGACCAATTTTTTCAATTAATGACAATAGCTATTGAGTTTTGAAAGAAACTAATATTAATACATGTGTACAGAATATATTAATCTATAACTCAAAACGTATATAAAATACCTTTACTAGTTTAGTGGTTGAGATTTTTGAGTATAAACTTAAAACCATAAGTTTGTGTAATAACTTATAAGATTTATTTGCTTCATATGTTACCGAAGAACAAGAATTGATAAGAAATAATATGGTTAAAAAGCAAATAAATATGCAATATATTAGAATCAATCTCATGAATAAGACCATATCTTCGAAAACTGCACTGTAAAATACAGAATCTATACATATTCCCAATAATATGACGACCCAAAACAAATAAATAGACCAACAATTGTCATTATTTTCTTTGACCTCAACATAAATTCTAATCAGTTTTTCAACAATTATTTGTACATTTCTAGAGTTAAATTTACGTTTTGTTTCGAACATTGATTTGATTTGTTTGTTAACTAATTCAAGTTTAAGCTTCAAATAATTACAGATAATCTGAAAGTAAATCATTTGATAGGCTTGAAAATTAATTGAATAATGAACACTCCACGAAAATAATAAACTCCATGGTATGACAAAAATAAACAATTGTACAATCGTGGAGTTGATGCCCATCGCGATGGCGGATATAAAAAATGTAAATACTGTTACTGTTTTGGCCATAAAATCTCCAAGACTAAACAGAGATTTTGAACGTTTAATCAAATGACTTACATCTTCTTCTGCTGTGAAACCAAGACTTTGAGCTGAAACAACACCTGAAATCATCTCAAAAATTTTCATATATATTGGCCTTATGTTATTTCTATAGTTGAGGTAATGAAGTAACTGACTCGTTAGACCCACTGACATAAAAAAAACGATAGCTAGATTTACATGTAATCTTCCGTTCACAAAAGAACCCCAATCACCAAATTCCATTATGTAAGCTTCAGGCAATATTTGTAGTATTGAAACCAAACATCGTAAAGTATATGTTGAAATTACGATAAGAGCCAATATCGGATGATAGAATTTTTTTCTTTTGACAGAATCACCCCTGAATAGAGATAAACCAATTTTATAAAGATGATTTACTTCATAATTGATGATTCCATTCGATTGTGATGCGGCGAAATAATGCTGTTTTCCTTCTTTCATAATTTTATATTATCTTTGACTTCAGAATGCAGTCAAACTATTTATAACTATATTTATTACTGTTTTCGGTATTGATATAATGTAGTATTAAATACTCAGATATATTGAATACTAAATATAAACTGACTCCGATGTACCGATAAACTTAAAACTGAGTCAAACCTTTAGTCTTCTATGAACACTCCTTCATTGTCGGAACAATTTTGAAAATTCTGTTCTAAATTTTCTTTCTTATATAATGTAAATAAAAGTTCAAATTCAGAATTGAAATTTATTTCGATATTAATGAATTTTTTTAAATAAAGTTTAATTTATGAACTATACTACATTTTTCATTTTACCAGAGTCAATAGAAATGACATTCACTAAGTTTAGCCAGTATATAGTTTGAATAAATGAATAAATAATTTGAATGATTAGATTTCGTGCAAAACTTCATTTAACAATTTTTTGGTTCAAAGTAAAGATAAAAATCATGCAATACATCAATATTAAATATTTTTTCATTATTAGAGCTACTAACGTCTGGTGATCCAAAGATTTTTATTCTAGTAAATAATGTTAGTTACTCAAACTGATAGTACTTTTTTATAAAAAAAAGGAAAAACTAAACAATGAAAAGAACTGAGTGCTTTCCAATTTTAACATCAGACATGATCAATTCTGCCATAAGTAATTTCATGGTGTAATAAACGCCTAATGATCATAAATAAAACATTAAGTTTGAGTTATTTTTATTGTATTTTTAAAATGTAACCTAGTTTTTGAGTTAAATGAATAAATTAAGTAAGAAAAATATGATAAATAACTTAAACTTTTCTTAGAACTTGTGACTCAAAAAGTCCTTCACAATGATAGACAAACATATTAAAGAACCCCGATCAATTTAGATTAGCTTAGTAATGTTAGTAGTGTTAGTGAATGTCAAAGCCGAGCAGTGCTCTTGTCCCTTCTCCATATCCACTCATACATCATTGAGGAAGTGTGCGGGATCTGAAGGAATGTACAGGCGATGGCAGACAAGGACTTTATGGCGTATCGTCATAGGGATCGCACAAAGAGATGAACTTTTGTGTCCATACACACATTTGGAGTGGGTGGACACAACTCTGGGAATAACCAACTCAATACTACCATGAATGGCATTATCGCGTTGGCTATTTCCAAATGAGATCACCTCTTTGTTCAGGTAAAAATACCTGTGACACGAGGAGCAAATGCTCATTTGTCCGAGGGGAACGTCAAATGTATTTGGAGTATGGTAGATACCCATTTTCCCCAAAAACCTTTGACGCTTTCCTCGAACAAATGAGCGAAGTTCTATATCCGAGCCGTTGAGAGCAAACTTCTGTCCGTTTCCTGGCTTACTCCACATCCTGAACGAGACACTTTTTGGTCTTGTCCGGGATGTGAAGGTTCGCTCAGGTCCGTTTCACAGGTCAGGGCCTAATCTAGTTGAGGGCCGGTAATTACTCCAACCCAACGCTGATCATCTGTCGAGGGCAAATCATCACCGATCGCATGTTAGGGCTGTACATAGACCTCGGTGGCAGACCCAGGATGGACCAAGAGACCACGCTTAAACGAACTCATAGTTATACTCAATATGGTTATTGAACATACTTTACAATATTATGTTA
Organism: Archegozetes longisetosus; assembly: GCA_018873245.2. Taxonomy (NCBI): domain Eukaryota; kingdom Metazoa; phylum Arthropoda; class Arachnida; order Sarcoptiformes; family Trhypochthoniidae; genus Archegozetes; species Archegozetes longisetosus. Next base: position 5,954,105 of record JAEMBT020000001.1, read on the forward strand.
TTATAAGATTACTATATATAAACATATAGAAATGTAATATTGTAAGATAAGTTCAATATTCATATTGAGTACCATATACAAAACTTTAACTCCCTCTAGCGAAAAAACTGCTCAATGGATTTTGTTGAGTCCAGCAGACAATTTTTCCCTTATGTCACTTTAAAAATATGCAATAAAATTTCGGGTGAAAGTTATCCCAGGGACCCATAGGGAGCGCTCAAACTTCTTTAAGTTTAGTTATTTTTATATAAACACACGTTTTTTCGATAACTTAGAAGAAAACTGTTGAAATTTTTCTTTTATTTTTCATTCATCATTAATTCTCAATAATTCTTATGAGTAAAAATCGTATTCTAGTTCTTAACTGAATTATTAATAGTTTGTCAAATATCTCAATTGCCTGAATAATACTCTCAATCACTCAAATAATTCTATGAATTAAAACTGAATACAGTTTTTCTAATCGAGAATTTTTGATAGCTTCCATTATTTATTCCATTCATAAGAATCTGATTCAAATGTTGGCTGAAATCGATAATCAAATTTTTTCGGATCGTGTATAAGTACTAAACATATATCTTGGAATGTATCCCACCTGACAGCACTTATAAAGCCTATTTTATCATACCTCTCATTACTTATACTAAATTCATTGTAATTCTTTTTCCTAAAATCTAATGGATTTTCTCTTAGAGAATCTTCTGAGAAATAAGTGAAACATTTAGTCTCTAGACTATAAATAGATTCAAATTTTGCATTCTCTTCACGACCATCGTTAGATTTTGGTTTCAAGCCTTCAGAGCTATGTAGTTCAACTGAAAAATTAATAAACTCTTTGGGAGATAAAGCCAGATTGAAATAGTTCTCTGATTTCAACTTTTTCAAATATTTTCGATAAAACCTTGTTATAATACGATTTGTACGATTATTATCAATGGTAATATTCTTATGTAGATTATATTGAAAATTATAGTAATAATTATATGATATATTGAGAAACAAATCTAGTTTACCTTCAAAGATCAGATTATCCGTGCATAAAGTGATAGCAGGCGAATAATTCTTGTCAGTTATAACTTCTAGCTTAACATCATAAGAAAGGCTTAAATAATCAGTTGTTAGGAAAATAATCTGATAAAATAACAGAACCAATTTAACAAAAATTATGAGTGAATTTTTCACTATTTTTCTAATTCTATAGATAGAACTTCAAAATTATATCTATTTTCACTTCAATATTTTTGACTGAATCATTACTGAAACAGTAAGTGAAAGTAAGACTCGACTCTTAAGTCTGGTGTTCTATTAAATCATATCATTTTGTATCACCTATTGAGTTTTCACAACAAAATCCTTCAGAAATTTTGTTAAAATATTTTAGATTTAGTGACAATTGAAATAAATTAAAGACACTCCTATGAAAAAAATTCGAAATTTTTAAATCTTCATTAAAATTAATTTCATGAACTTGAAAGTTTCAATACGAACCATATAACTGTTTAGATAATTTCTTTTAATATCATCATTCTCTTGTTGTTTATTAAAACATCTCATCTATCATTGAAAAATTAACGGTAAATATTCTCTGAACTAGTATTGTTATCTCCAGAGTGATTGACAAAATATACTAAAATTTATCGTGAATTCAGAAATTTTAATGAAAACTATTTTAAATCTATTTATTCGAGTATTTTATCAATCACTTTCTTCTGGAAACGTAATTCTTAATATTATTTAAATATAAAATTATTATTTTTCAAGCTTTCAAGAATAACAAGGTAAGGATTTTGCTAACCTATGAATACTGAAGAACATTGCATAATATTGGTCTCTAGAATTGAGTTATATTCAATGTTTTATTGCACTCTTTTGCGATGGTAATGACCTGAAATCATTTCAGTTTAAGGGTAAAATATCATATCCAAGCAAGACATGAAATAACTGTTTGTTTAAAAAACTCTCTACATCCTCCCTACCTTTATAGGGAGGTTGTTGTCACAAATTTGAATATTATTTATTCTTTGATCATTCAAGTCTTTTTCTTTACATAAGCGTGTGATTGTATATAAGTTCATAACCACTTTTTGCTATGGAAAATGAAGACAATAATTAATAAGAAATTAATAATTTATCTATTTTTCTAACAAAAATATTACATTGAATTCTTGTCCTGTATCTTCTAGTTGATTTGAATATTCACTTGTATTTATCTTTTCTAGTTTTGCTATTTCAAGACTAACTTGAGGCTTACTTTTGGACATACGTCCACGACCTAAATTAAACTCATTTTTTATACAGTCATTTCAAATGATATTGAAGCCCTTTGAATATATATACTTTTCTGTAAAGTATAATTTTATGCATAACAGACTATAAATTTGACTTATTATTAAAGTTAAAAAATGTCAGAACTTAAGTATGAATGGATGCAATTGGTAGACAATGTATGATTTAAACAGATTAACAGTTCAAAAAGGTATGCTTTTCCTAATATTGAATTAGTGCTTTCAAAAAAGTAAATAAACTTGGTAAGATTCGAATCTTTATCGGAAAACTGATCAAAAGTGATGTTTCATAAAGTCATTTCATAAAGATTTTGTAAGCTATGAACCAGAGTATATATTTTTATACAGTTTCAATTTTATCTGACAAGACTGTACACATAAGTTTTCAGGAGTTTTCATAAATTACATAACAACTAATATATAATATATAAGGAATCGACGGAAGTTTTTCTTTATCATCGTTTGGATTATTATTACACAATAGAGGCTTCTTATTAGTCAAATTAACATTTATATTAAACCTATCGTAATGCAAGATTTAAAAGATTTTTTCCTCTATAAAAGAATATATAATTTTATTAAGTCTCAAAATTAACTAGCTAAAATACTTCTCCCATAATTTATTTGCATTTCAATTGTCGATCAACTTTTTCTTTAGTAGCATTTACACTAAAGAGAATTCTTCATTGATTTTAACGGGATTGAATGATATGACATTTGAACTAAGATTTAGAATTGCTACAGAAAGTAAAATTGATTAATCATTATTTTTAACGATAAATTGTAGTAAGCTTTTATTCTAACTAATCGAAGCTACGATATCCTCTATTTCAATAAGAGTTCAATGATTTATAATGATGTGATTCGTCTGTTTAAACAAATTCATTAAGGCTTTCCTCTTTGCTATTTATTTATATGAATGCTTGTCGTTTGCCTTATTGCGATTGTCTTGCAGTTAAAGAGGTGATTTGTTCATCTTTACTGTTACGCAAAATATAGTATTAATATAACTCATATCATTAAAAGTGCTTGATTTGAGATTCAAAATGTGTAATAGTTGTACTTTTCATCGTTATTCAAACTTTGGTTATGATTCAATGAAAAATTTTCTTCAAGAAATTTATGTTACCTTGCATGTAAAAATAAAAATTCTCAGAAAAATTAAAATTTAGCGCCAAAAGCCTTTTAAATAAACTACTTAGTGCATAGCTATAGGAAAACTAGTCATAAAAATAAAGTCAAAAAACTGTCTGATTGCATAACCCCTGATCGCCTAGAATTTTCCAAAACATTAAGACCTGTATGCACAACTCTATTTAAAACGGTTTCAAGTGTTAAAACCGACTTAAAACCTGAAACGCGTTTTAAAACTCATTACACAACTGATGTTTAAAACAGTCTTAGTTAAGTCTCGACTTGTGCATATCGGCCTAAGTGTCTCAGACAAAATTTTAAAAGTCAAATCTTTTTTGTTTTTGAAACGTTCTTAATTGTAAAAAAATATAAATCTAAATAATTTTCTGGCTAGAGGATAGTGGCCAACTCAAAGTTAGTGTGATGAAAATTTGGGGATTAAAATGTGTATCAATTCTCAATTTGAAATGAAAAGAATTTCTTTTTCATAATGACAGACTCTGCAAAAGAGTTTTGGCATATAAATGATAGAAATGCAAAATCTCACTAAGTACGAGACTAACATTCTAAGCTTATTAGTGCAGAGTAGTGTGCTAATAGAATGAGCGCCCCCTTAGAGATCTTAGGAAGGTCAGACATCCCCTAGAATTTTCGGCCTAAGAGCAACTAGAGATTTTTTACATTGATTTTTGATCT